>CM052722.1:95225801-95258399 GCA_028551405.1 Uromys caudimaculatus
ACTCACTGATAAGCGGATATTAGCCCAAAAGTTCAGAATGCCCAAGTTTCACTTAACAGTAACTGCTGAACTGAGAGTGAGGTCCCAGATGGAGGAGTTGGAGAAAGGACTGAAGGAGTTGAGGGAGTTCGCAGCCCCATGGAGGGAGCAACAGCGCCAATGGGCCTGACCCCCCTGGTCATCCTGAAGTTTGGACCACCAGCCAAAGAATACACATCTATGGACCCATGGTTTAGACCACATATGTGGCAGAGGACGACCTCGATGGCCATCAGGGAGAGAGGGGAGGCCCTTGGACCTGAGGGTATTAGAGGCCCCAGTAAAGGGGAATGTCAAGGTGGGAATAGGGGATGGGTGGGCAGGTGGGTGGGAGGTGGAATTCCCTCATAGAGGTAGGGATGAGGAGGGGATAGGGGGCTTCCAAAGAGGAAACCCAGAAAAGAGGAAACATTGGAAATGTAAATAAATTATCAAAAATAAAAGAAAAAAATACAACAACAACAAAAAAAGAGATTAGCATCAACAAAGAAAAATCTTCTGCTCTGCATTGGGGCAATAGGAAATGTCCCCCAAGGGAAAGGTCTCACACATTTTGAGACTCCATCATGAGAAAATGCAAATTCTGTTAAAAGGAGGGACCTGTAAACTGACAATGTTACTGAAGAAGCTTCTCACTCCTGAAAAGTAGCTGCCTAAGCGTCAGCACACAGAAGCTGATATAACTGGGGATGAAAGGCTCAGGCCCCATGCCAAGCTGGCTGCAGAACTTGGTAGCATTGCTCGCACACTACTTACTGGCTCTGAAATCATAAAATTGAGGGGGGTCACTGAGTCTTGCAATATATTTCCTAAGAGCTCCTCAAACAAGGTAATGTTGAAGTTCCTGCAAGGAGGCTGTTAGAGGCCGCGGTATGAAGATATAAAGGTGAAGCAAAGCTGCCGTGGGGACCACAAGACACAGGAGATAACAGGACTAGAGGGATGCTCTGAGGCAAGCTACAAGAGAGAGGTTTTGTGTGTTGCAGGAGGCAGACCTAGAGGGAAGAGGATATTACAGATCTTTAGTGCCTACATGATTCTAACATTATCCCTAAATACCAGACATAGTGATTTAGAATTTGTGTTTTCCATGCTGAGTTTCAGTCTTGCTTTGACATGATTATTTGTTGTTAGGTCCTGATCCTTCCCTTTTGGAAAGGTGATGTTTATTCTGTGTCATTGTATGTTGTATTAGTTACATTTTGGTTGCTATGATAAAACAGCATAATTTAAGGCAACTTACAGAAATGCCTGTATATTTTGGGTTTAAGGTTTGTCTAGTTACTTTACTATTGCTGTGAAGAAACATCGTGAGCAAAGCAGCTTACAGAAGAAAGCATTTAATTGGGGGGGGGGACTTTCTTACATTTTCAGAGGGTAAGTCCATGATCATCCTGGGGGGAAGCATGACGGCAGGCAGGCTGACTTAGTGCTGGAGCAGTAGCTGAGAGATTGTATCTTGATCTGCAACTATGGTGCAGTTGCCGATGGAGAGAGAGAGAGAGAGGAATGTGACACACCTTTTTCCACAAAGTCATATGCCTTAATCCACTCCCAAACAGTTACACCACTTAGGAATCAAATATTCTAATATATGAGCCTAGGAGAGTCATTCTCCTCGAAACGACTACAGGGTTCCAGGGTTCCAGAAGATAAGAGTCCATCACAGCAGGGAGGCATGGCAGCAGGCGAGCATGGTGGCTGTAGCAGAAAGCAGGGCAATCACATCATCAACCAAAAAAAGAAAAATCCACCCCAAAAATAAAGCAGACAAAACAGTACTGGAAGTAGGAGAGGCTATATGTACTGTCAAAGCTACCATTCAGTACCATGCTTTCTCCAGCAAGACTGCCCAGCCTAACCCTTACCAAATAGCTTCACCTGGGGACTACGTGTTCAAATGTATAATGCAAAGGGAGATATTTCATTCAACCCTCCATACACATATGTAACCTGTTTTTTTTTGTTTGTTTGTTTGTTTTTATTTTGTTGGGGCTCACAGTTAACACACTGACTTAATTTTCAGCTGAGACTTTGACTTTGGACTTGTTAATAGTGTCAGAACTGTGAAATTCTTAAGGACCTTCAAGTTGGATAAGTGGATTTTGCATTATGAGATGGCAGTAAGCCTATGGAGTCCAGGTGGAATGTTATGGCTTCAAAGTAATATGTTCCATTGAGAGATGACAAAGGGTGGAGTTGTGATGGTTAATCTTGATTGTCAGCTTGACAGGATTTAGAATCATCATGGAAACTAATTTCAGGGCATGCTTTTAAGAGATCTTCTAAGTTAGTCTGATTGAAATGGAAAGATTTATCCTAAATAGGAGAAGTAGATAGATTAGAGTCCCAGAGTGAATATGTGCTGAATACCACCTTTCCTTACTCTCTGCTTCCTGACAGCAGATCCAATGTGACCTTATCCTCCTGCGATGTTGTCTTTTCTCTCATGCTCTGAGCCCGGACAAATTCCTGTACCCCAGTTTTACTTTGTTACTGCCACACAATATCCTGACAAAAGCTGCTTAGTAGAGAAAGGGTTTATTTTAGCTCACAATTCCAGGTAACAGTCCATCATCTTGGGGAAGGAAAGGCAGCAACTTTGAGCAGCTAGTCACATCATATTTACAGTGAAGAGCAAAGATAAATGAATGCATACATGCTCACTCGCTTGTTAGTTTCTTGCTTTCTTCACTCATATAATTCAGGACCCTCTGCCTGGGGAATGGTATAGCTGACAGTGGGGTAGGTCTCCCCATACCAATAATTAAGACAGCCCCACACAGATTTGTCTATAGGCCAAACCAATGTAGAAAATGCCTTACTCAGATTCAGGATTGCATCAATTTGAAGAAGTTAACAATTACATTTTTCTTGAATTGCTTTTACTATCAATTTTATTGTAGCAACAAAACAAGTTATTAATATAGTATGTGTATGTATATGTGTTTGGGTGTACACATGTGTGCACAGGCATGTGGAGGGCAGTGGTTGATGTTAGATGTTTTCCTCAAATGTTCTCCATCTTATTTTTTCATCTATTTATTTTTTAATTATTTATTTGTGCTTGGTTTCGTTTGAATGGTGTGTGTGTGTGTGTGTATGTGTGTGTGTGTGTGTGTGTGTGTGTGTGTGTGCACACGCATGATTGTAGGTTAGAGGACAACTTTTAGGTGTTGGTTCTTGTCTTCCACCTTGTTGAGGCTGAGTCTTTCTTGTTTCTACTGCTGCACAGAATACTCCATGTTAGTTGGTCCTGAACTGACAGTCAGTTTCCTGTCTACATCTTCCATTTCATCATAGGGATGCTGGGGATACATTACTGCATCCAGCTTTTTACACGGCTTCTAGGGACTATATTCAGGTCATCAAACCGTGTGGCAAGACATCTCTACTTTACTTTTTAAGATAGGGTTTCTCAATGAACCCAGAGCTCATTTCTTTGACTAGACTAGCTAGCCAGTAAACTCTAGGGATTCACGTGTATCCACCTCTTCAGTACTGAAATTACAGGTGTGCACTGAGGAGTCTGGGTTTTTACTTGAGAGTTGGGGCACCAAACACAGGTTCTCAAGTTTCTACAGTAAGCATTTTCTGCACTAAGCCATCTCCCTGATCCCTAGGATTAGACTTTAAAAAACAAACAAACAAACAAACAAAAACTCAATGGATCTCTAATTTTGTTTATAAAATAGAGCACCATGCCAGATAGTTTTATGTCAACTTGGCACAAACTAAAGTCATCTGAGTAGAGGGATCCTCAATTAAGAAAATTCCTCATAAGATTGGGCTAAAGGCAAGACTTTAGGGATTTTCTTCATTGGCGATGGATGAGGGTGGGCCCAGTCTATTGTGGGTGGTTTTATCCCTGGGTTGGTGGTCCCAGGTTCTATAAGAAAGCAGAATGAAGAACTACCAGACAGATTTCCAGAGTGGTTGTACCAGCTTGCATTCCCACCAGCAATGGAGGAGTGTTCCTCTTTCTCCACATCCTCGCCAGCATCTGCTGTCACCTGAGTTTTTGATCTTAGCCATTCTGACTGGTGTGAGGTGGAATCTCAGACTTGTTTTGATTTGCATTTCCCTGGTGACTAAGGATGTTGAACATTTCTTTAAGCGTTTCTCAGCCATTTTATATTCCTCAGTTGAGAATTCTCTGTTTAGCTCTGTTCCCCATTTTTTGATAGGGTTATTTGGGTCTATGGAGTTCTAACTTCTTGAGTTCTTTATATATATTAAATACTAGCCCTCTATCGGACATAGGATTGGTAAAGATCTTTTCCTAATCTGTTGGTTGCCATAGTACTACCTGAGGACCCAGGTATACAACTCCTGGGCATATACCCAGAAGATGCTCCAACATGTAATAAGGACACATGCTCCACTGTGTTCATAGCAGTCATATTTATAATAGCCAGAAGCAGTAAACAACCCAGATGTCCCTCAGCAGAGGAATGGATACAGAAAATGTGGTACATTTGCACAATGGAATACTACTCAGCTATCAAAAACAATGACTTCATGAAATTTGCAGGCAAATGGATGGAACTTGAAAATATCATCCTGAGTGAGGTAACTCAGTCACAAAAGAACACATATGGCATGCACTCACTGATAAGTGAATATTAGCCCAAAAGTTCAGAATACCTAAGATTCAATTCACAGACCTTATGAAGGACAAGAAGGAAGACCAAAATGTAGATGCTTCAGTGCTTCCTAGAAGGGTAAAGAAAATACTCACAAGAGGAAATATGGAGACAAAATGTGAAGCAGAAACTGAAGGAAAGATTATCCAGAGACTGCCCCACCTGGGGATCCATCCCATATACAGCCACCAAACAAGGACACTATTGTGGATGCTGGGAAGTGTTTGCTGATGGAAGCATGACTAGCTGTCTCCTGAAAGTCTCTGCCAGAGCTTGACAAATACAGAAGTGGATGCTTGCAATCAACCATTGGATTGAGTGTGGGGTCCCTGATGGAGGAGTTGGAAAAGGGACTGAAGGAGCTGAGGGGGTTTGCAGCCCCATTGAGGGAGAAGCAGTGTCAAAAGGCTAGACTCCCCCAAGAGCTCCCAGGGACTGGACCACTAACCAAAGAATACACATGGAGGGACCCATGGCTCTGGTCAGATATGTGGCAGAGGAGGGCCTTCTTGGACATCAGTGGGAGGAGAATCCTTTGGGCCTGATGGTGTTAGATGCCTCAGTGTAGGGAAATGCCAGAGCAGGAAGACAGGAGTAGGTGGGTGGTGGGGGAGCACTCATAGAGGCAGGGGGAAGGGGTATGGGATGTGGGTTTCCAAAGGGGAAACCTGGAAAGGGGATGACATTTGAAATGTAAATAAAGAATATCCAATTGAAAAAAAAAAAAAAGCAGAATGAGCAAGTCGTGAGAAGCAAGTCAGTAAGCAGCACCCTTCCAAAGCCTCTGCATAAATACTTCCCTCCAGGTTCCTGCCCTGCTTGAGTCCTGACTTCCTTAGATGATGGAGGTGTAAGCCAAACAAACTCTCTCTTTCCCAAGTTGCTTTGGTTATTGTGTTTCATTACAGCAATAGTAAATCCAACTGGGGCATGCACTTCTACTATCAGCATTTCCATTATAATTGATACAATACTGATATCCTATTATCAGTATTCCATGGCACATCAGCCTGATTGGCTGGCCTAACAAAGTGCCCAACTGGCTGGCTCTGGAGACTTGATCCAAAATAAAAAGAAAGTGCCAACTCTTTCTGAGACTCCATTTAGTAGAATCCATCATGTACTCTCTCTAGCTTCTGGTGGTTGCTGGTCATCTTTGGCTTGCAGTTGTCTTTACTCCAGTCTCTACCTACATCAGCAAAGGCCCATTGTTACATCATTTCTGTGCAGGTATCTGTCTCTGTGCACAAATTTCCCTTTTTATTGTATTAGGAAGAGATGGGGGCAGGCTGGATTGCTCAGTGGGTAGAAATGCTAGCCATCAAGCCTGACACCTACATTCCATCCCTGGAACCCATATGATGCAAGGAGAGACTTTACTCCCACAAGTTTTCTTTTGACCTCCACATGTGTGTCATAGCACATTTCTCTAGTAGATAGATAGATAGATAGACAGACAAACAGATAGATATTGTTTAAGAGGAAGTAGACAGTAGATAGATTGGGCTCAACTTTAAATACAATGAAGGAATATGGAGGTATTGGATATGGACAAGGAATAGGAGAACATATCAGAAGACTAAAACCAGTTAGGAGGAGACATCAGGGATGAGGAGTTGTTTTGACCAAACTGGCTTAATGGCATTCTTCCTGAAGACTGAGCAGGGTGGTCATCATCACTTGTAGATTGTGAAGAATGAGAAATGTGAAGAAAAATTGAGTGTGGTGGTCCTTGGTAAGGTGAAAATGTGGCCGTGTAGAAACAGACATGGAAGTCAAAAGGTTAAAGTCTAGCTGGGAAGTGTATTCCAATGAGTCTGACTAGCACTCATTAAAGAGAGTCTCTTTTACAAGCTCTGCTTCCTCAAGGAGATCCTCCTTAATCTTTCAAGACCAGAGCAGGGGCTTCTCTTCTGTGTTCTCAAGGCATCCTATAGTTGACCATTGATAGTGACTTTTCTACTGTCTTCTAATGTCATTATGTATTTGTCTGACTCCTTGATCTTTGTCTAGCACTTTAGGGCATCCCTCATGAACTTTCAAGCAATTGTATTCTTCATTGATCTCTACCTTACAGTTTTGCTAGGGTCAGTTGAATAATGGGTAGATGTTGGGAGAGTAAATACAGAATGTTTGCCCTCTGAATAACTCTGTAGATCTGTAACTGGTGTGCGGACACAACACTACTTTCAGGAACCAAAGAGCTTCTTGGTAAGGCTCCATGCATACCATATTCCATTTTTTTCTAGTCTCCCACCATCACCTCTGAAAGGACTGCAAATCCAGCACCTTTTTTCTTGCTTTAGCTCTTTCAGACACATAAGAGCTGGGGCATGATACTGCAGAATTTTGGTCCACTTATCTGGACTTTGTGAGAAAAGAGAAAAAGTACATTAACAATGGGGTGCCATTCAGCTAATGTTCTTGGGACATGACTGGCCCCCTACGGTCATTTGCCAAGCAGAATGATTATGACTAAATATAACTTTCCACCCTCTAAGTGGCTCTCAGCAGATAGGATCCAGCAGGACATTGCATGTTATGAAGCACCCCAGGGTAGCAGACGTCAACAGCCTTGTTCGATTAATCCTTGGAAACACAGTCCGAATTCATGGGGAACCTGTTGAAAGTTGATCGACACCTCTTGGAAGGTGACATTCTTTTCTGTTCCTATTAAGTGTTGTTGAGGCCATTAGCAGAAATTGGAATAGAGAAATATGACCTTTCACGTGGTAGAGTCAGTGGCTGAGAAGATGGGCGAGATGGAAATAGACTGACGACTTCTAATAAGCATCTGGGTGGGGAGTGATAACTAAAGACTGGAAATTGACAAATGAGTCAGACTGACAGCGATCAAAGACAGAGAAGGATGGAGTGCTGTTTGCATGAAGGGATGGTGGGGAAGAGGAAAGAGATCATCAATAATTCAGCAGGGTTGCCTCCCCTGGGGACTGGATACAGATTGCTCAGAAAGAGGCTAAAGTTTCCTAAGTAGGAGCAAGGGGAACTTTTGGTGGAAGATGAAGAGACTGTTTTCCAGCTGTTGAGAGGGGTGAATTGTATAGTATTCTTCAAGGCATAAAGATAACCGAGAGATATACTTCAGGGAGGAGTCAGGAGGTCCGAGACATCTGTTCATTGCAGTGCAAACTTACTGAATGATTCCCACCCCCCTAGTCCCACAGTTGGTTTTAGTCTTCCAAGCGACTAATATAAAATTTCTTTGAAAGCTATCAAGCTATAAGGAATTCTCATCATGGCCATTCAACTGAGTCAAATGTAGAAGAATATTGCTCTAAGGAAGTATGTGAAATTTTAATTATTTCCTCTGATGGAGGTGAACTTGTTTGCAGACAATCTTAACAACAGTGCTTGGATGATTTATCTTGGACTTCGGAGACATACATCATAATATTTTGATGGGGGGGGAAGTGGAGAGAGATGAGATGTTTATCAGTACAGAAAATGTAACTTTCAGTTCCCTTATACTTTGGCATGGCTTGGGTCATGAAGCCCTGACATTTGGAGGAGGGAAACCACAGGGAAGCAGTGAGTAAAAGGCCAGGGAGACTGTCTGCTGCAGAGACATCTAGAATCTCAAAGCCAGGAGAGATAATTGAGAGTTGGCAATTTTCTACCTATGTGCCTGAGTTGCTCTTAAAAGACAGTTAATTTTCCAGGTCCTCCCAGTGGATGGAGGGCTGGAACAGAGTTTTCATTCTCATATTGACTTTTGGCTAGGTGCTAAGCATTTTACAAGAAGTGTTTCATTTATCCCTCCTGAACACCCTATAGAGTTAGACATTTTTTTGTCTGTATTTTAGGGTTGAGAATAGGCTAAGTAAGATTACCAATTTGGTCAAGGTCACATTTCTAAGCAAAACACAAAACCTGACATTAAGTCCAAACACCTATACATGGGGGCAGCATGCAACACTTCTGTATGCATGTATGAAGAAATCTGGGTCTGTGAGAAGGAAATAGATATGATCCTCTGGCCAATGTGCATAGTACTATCTGTGGAAGGGATTCAGTATAATTACAACAAGGTGACTGGTCTATTAACTGACCAGTTCATGTTTAAAATTCCTTTATATAACTTGCCCTGTCTGAACAGGACCTTACTGCATCTTCTGACATTGTGTATGCTCCTCCCAAACTATCAAGTTCACTTGTTCAAATGTGTCCATCAGAAGCTGTGATGAAAACTTAATCCCTTGAACAGCAGTGCTAGGAAGTGGGATGACGTCATCCCACCGAGAGGATGATGTCCTTAACATGGATTAAAGGTAATTATAAAAGGCCTTGAGGCTGAATGTTTGATCTCTCGATCCCTATTGCAATTCAGACTTCTGCCATGGGTCACATAGCAAAAAATCCTTATCACACCACAAGTATTACCTCGAGTTTGGACTTTTATAGACCTCAAAAATATGAGGAAATACATTTCTGTCCTTTGTAAATTAACCAATCTGTGGTATCCTGTTTTAGCTGGGCAAGACAGACTTAACAAACACCTACCAAAAACTGTACACAACAATTTCACTCCAAATGAATGAAATAATTAAACATTACTAATGTCAAACACAAAACTTTTAGAAGGCAATGCAAATACAATCGTCATTCCTTTAAATTTGATGATCCAGTTATCATAGCACATTGTGGAAAGTATGCCTCATTGATCTGTATGGGTTTCCTTGTTTAAAAAAAAAAGTTTTAAAAATGTTTCTCTAGATATTTCATTGCCCAGATTTAATTTCAAAGATCTTTTCATTAGTCTACTGTCTGTTTGAGATGTTTCATGGAGCAGCAAATATAATTGTGTGGAGATGTCTTTGACAAATGCTCTGAGCCAAAAGAATTTTTACACCGACAGAACAGTTAAGCACACACACCCTTTCAGAGGGACTCTGTTCCAAAGCCTCACCAGACTGGTCAAACAATGGCAATACTGTGGAAATCATTGCCCAAGGAGGTCCAGCCTCTTTCTGCTCCATGCTGTCTCCCAGGGTTTTAGTTGTCACTATGAATGTAGGCTATGGACTTTCAGGGCTACTTTGGAGCTAGGGTGTATGAGATTGGACCTGGGCTAGACACAATACCACAAATATCACAAATATCCTTATTAAGATCTTCTGCCATTTTGTGTGGGTAAATTCTCCTAAGCTTGTTGTAAACCCTTGGCTTCTTCCTGTTAGGGGAATATTGATTAGGGCAAATGTTAATTTTCTCATTGCTTTTTACAAAAAAAAAAAAAAAAAAGGATTTGGTTAGGCTCCTCTGTTTCTCTTTTACTTATTTGCACATGGTTTCTTTTAGTTCTTCAAATCTATTTCTTTCTTTCTTTCTTTTTCTTTTCTTTTTTTCGAGACAGAGTTTCTCTGTGTAGCCCTGGCTGTCCTGGAACTCTGTAGACCAGGCTGGCCTCGAACTCAGAAATCCACCTGCTTCTGCCTCCCAAGTGCTGGGATTAAAGGCGTGCGCCATCACTGCCCAGCTTTGAATCTATTTCTAATGGCAGCTTTGAAGTCTTGGTCAAATTCAACACTGAGGCACACTCATGGTTTCTGGGTGCTTGTCTTCTCTTCTGCACATCGCCATCTCTTTTCTGTTTCTTTCCTTGTCTCCTAATTCTTTTTGTTGAAAATTGGGCATGTAAGGTAATATATTGTATCAACTAGATATTGATTTCCGTCTCCCCTCTCCAAGGCTTACTTTTGCTGTTACATTCCTGTTTTGTGGTTTAATTAAACTATTATGGTGAGGCAGAGTTCGCCTCAGTGTGAAGTCTTCACACTGATATGCAGAGATCACAGCCTCCAGTGCATGCACCATCACTGCAGGATGGTGGTGGCTTCCTCAGAGCTCTCTGTGACTGTCTCTGTTCCTGATCTTTCAGTTAAACTGAAATGTGCATTTGCGCCAATCACACCCAGATGTTAGGCTTTGCCACTTGCTGGGCAGGGCTTGCTTTATTGTTTTTGAACACGTCCTGGGGCACCAATTGTTCAACAGTCAGATCCAATTAAATTTGGTACTCATTCAACTTGTAGTATTTGAGGTTTGTTCAGATCTCAGGAGGGCTCGTCATCATTGTCTCTTTTCTTGGTTCTCCTCAATAAAGTCATTTATTTGTGGTTTAGACTGTGGCTCTTAATTAACATACTTCTCAGCAGCTTCTTAATTGTTTACCACCAAATATGCTATGCCTTGTTACAGAGAGTTACTACAGTCTGTTCAGATAAAGCCAGCTTCTTTAGGAAGGGCTTTGGAGACCTCTGTTTAAAGGTTGCTGAACCAGAAAAATATCTGAGAGCCACTCTCTACAGTTGGGTGTTGAGGCATTGTCCGATTTTTCTTGGGATTGTACTTATTGCTTTGTGAGCAGAATAGTTTGGAAGGGGTGGTAGCCTGTGGTCTTCTCACTTTGGGTCTCCTAGGACTAGAGCTCTGCCTATGAGCGAGCTGGGTTAAGGACATCTGGTGTACCAGTAATATTCAGCCACCCTTGGGAATAGAGTCTCTTCTCTGTGATGAAGTCTGATGAAAGGAAGACACGTTTCACCATCCTTATTGATCATGTTTGTAAGGTGAAGCGCAATGATGGCTAATAGCTCATCTCTCCTGGTGATCTTTGACTGATGGCTAGGGGAGGTAGCCTGTGTTCCCTGCCAAGCCCACCCAGAAAGAAGTTTCATTTTAGTTTTTTTTTATTATTATTATTGCGTATATGTAAGATGCATGTATTCAGTCAGACTCAGCTAGAGAAGGAAAGAGCAAGAGGCTCATGGTTCAGGTGCATAGATTTCTTTTGTTCTTGCCCAGATTAAGTAGATTCACTTAATAAATATTTCTTTACTTGATATCTTGCCTTTTTAAGCAATTTTGTCAGGCTTCAGGTAGTTGGCAGTTTTTCACTGAATTTATCATAATTTAAAAATTTGCAAAATCACCTAGAAATTTCATGTATATCACATAAACTATAAATATACTCTTTTTTCTTACAATCATTTGTTGTGTGTGAGCATGCACACATGAGTATATGTACATGCTATTAGATTGCATGTGGAGTCTAAAGGACAACTTGTGGGAATCAGTTCTATCTCTCCTCTATGTGCATCCTGTGGATTGAACTCAAGATTGTTTGCTTTAAAAGAAAGCATCTTTACTCACCGAACCATCTTTACAGTCCTAATGAATTTTAACAATTTTAACTCCATATAGCATGGTCACTGCAATCATGAACACAGAGTAGCTGTGGACACTTGCACACAACTGGGCCCTATAGCATTTGGTCATTGATGTGGGTGGGGCTTCTTAAGGGTACTCTAGAAGCTATTGGTAGTTGATGGTTGCTGGAAGAATGGCTGCCATTGTCTTCAGTTGTAGCTATCAGAAATTTGCTCACATTCCAGTAAATAAGCCACTATTCATGCTTGTACAAGTAGCCCTAATTCAACTCAGTGCTTTCAAAAAACGATCTGAAAGTGTTTCTTCTACTTAAAAGTGGATATCCCTATGGTCATTGAATTTTTTGATGCCTATCTTTCTCTACAACCTAAAGAGGATGCTGAGTTTCAAGGAAACTGATACTTGCCAATATCAACATCTTGCCCATCCTGATCTGATGTGTTGAGAATGACACTTGGTCTCTGGGTGCTCCCTGACAAAAACATGTGACTACAGTTTAATCACCAGGCAAACATCAGGCAAGCATCAATTAACATACATTACACAAAATCTGCAAAACACTTCTACAAAAATGTTTAATCCGACATGAGGGTATATGCCAGTAATCCCAGCACTAAGCATGTATAGGTAGGAGCTCCACAAATTCAAATCCAGCCTGAGCAAGAGAATAAGATATTGCCTGAAAAGCAAAGCAAAACAAAACGACCCCTCCAAACCCAAACAAAATAACCTCACAAAACTTTTTAGGTTAAAACAAACAAACAACACAAGAAGTCTGAGAAACATCATAACAGTATGCAAAGCCTAAGAGATATTCTGGGTAAACATCCTGAGGGATCCTGGGTAAAATCCTGAAACAGAAAGGGACATTAGCTCAAAATTCATGAACTTGAATAGATTATGAATTTGATTTCATTCATGTAACAATAGACCATACTAGTGTGGGATGTTAGCGACAGGCAGAATTGTGTGGTGTGTCTATGGGAGCTCCTGGTACTGAGCAGTTACAAAACTAAAACTTTTTGCAAATTTTAATTTTAAAAAATCCTCTGGTTTAAGCAGATAAAGCTGGTCTAAGCAGAAATAAACTCAGTTGCACTGAATTTCTAAATCCAGAGTGAAGACTCTATTCATTTTTCGTTTTTGTTTTTGAAGCAGGGATTTTTTTTTAATATACCATGCTGTTCTGAAACTCTGTATGCATCCAAGAATGAGTTCGGGTATCACACACAGGGCTCTTTGAGTTCTAGGAACTATTATTTAAATAAAGCAGCATAGCAAGCCCCAGAACTCTGTTTTTTTTGTTCAGTGCTTTCTTTTTAATAATTTCTTCTAAGGAAAACACTTGGTGAATTAAAAATTTTCAAAACAACAACAAAAAGGCAACATTCTAAATGACCACCAGAGAGCAGTATCTTCCCATATTTGTGAGACCGACCAACGTTTTGTGCCACAGACAGGCATACCCTATCTCCTTGGAATTAAATGTAAATGTTATACACATTGGTATAATAAAGCAAACTTGTAAAATTTTGGACCATTTTCTCACGGTTATTTATTTTTTTATAAACAATAATAGTGTTTTCACATTTGGAGATCTGTTAACAAGAGTAGAGCTTATATTATATAGGTTATGAAATCTGTATCTGTTGAAATACTACATAGTAGTTAGATAAATCATGCTTTTTGAGACTAATTGAGGAACTGTTCATAGTTCAGATAAGAAATATAAAGAAATATTTGCATATGTAACACTGCCTATATTATTTATGTCTTTGTATACATTGGAAAACAACAGTAGAGAAACTATATGGTTAATAGTGGTTATTTCTGAGATTTGATTCTGATCTCAGTTTCTGCTTTATGGACCTATAGTTTCCTAATGGTTTACACATAAAATATATTATTAAACTAATCAGAGAAGAATGCATGTCAGAGCCTGTATTTTGTAAGCCAATATTGTCCTTATACATTCTAAATTTATTTACTTTTTTCACAAACATTTATAATTTTTTAATGCTAAGCAACTTGATCTTTGAGAACGGAATTATAAGATGCCCTGGATGGGCTTGCTTTGGCTATTTCTAAATGCAGAGCCTCCACTCTCCAGCAAGCCCCAAGGAGATGGTTGCAGAAAATAAAAAACACTAGCAGGCCAGGCTACTGCTCTTCCTTTAGCTCCTGCTGAACTGTGGAGTCTGAGGGTCTGAGGTGGCATTCCATCGCAAATCAGTGGGGTTTTTTTCCTCTCTTGCCATGAGGAGAAAAAAAATAGTTGTATTGGCCTTTGGCTAAATCTTCATGTCAAGGTGACCTTTGGAAGACAGATGCTCTGTCTTTTGGTGTGTGTATTGATATAGCTTCCGGTTTCTTCCTACTGAGCAAGTACATCATACCTCCTAGAGCAGGAATCCCCACTTCTTCTCAGGGAGCTAAAAGGAGGTGAGCTGTCAGGGAAGCTTTCAGTTCCCCCTGTGCAGGCATGGTGTCACCTACCCACAGTGAGGCACAAAGCCAAGCACCAGCATGTACCCAGAAAGGATTCCCAAATTAAAACAACAACAACAAAAAAAACAAAACAAACAAACAAACAAACAAAAAAACAAACCAGAAAAATTTCTCAGGTGCTCAGTTCCACCCAGGGCAGGCTGGAATAGATCCACAAACAAACTTCAAGATGCTTGTGATTGAGGACAGCTTGAAGTCAGTCCCAGCTTTGCTAGTAACTCTTGTGCCATCTTGAACACGTGTTTGCTCTCACTAGACAAGACCTTCATTGCCCTATTTTTAAAAAAGAAAGAAAACAAACACACAATAAACAGTTGGTCTAAGAAATTTCAGCTTCTTGCTGCACTTGTGATTAAACTTTAATTCCATTGTGTGGAACCCATGGGTGGCTCAAAATGATCAGGTCTCTTTATCTCCCTTTGCTCTCACTTGCTACAGCTTCTGCTCTTCTTCACTCTATTCCAACCACACCTGGGAAGTTGTGGACCATTCCTGTGCTTTCTCTGGAAGGCTAGCTTCTAAAATCTGGCTGCTTTGCACTCAGGTCTCAGCTTAAGCATTGCCTTCTCTGCCTTGTGGAACAATGGAAGGTATGTTCACCCCATGACTCTTGCCCTACAACCTTGTTTCATTTTCTTCTTAGAATTTATTGTGACTGCTTTGTTTGGCTTATAGTTGCCTTATTTACTGTCTGTCTTCCTTAGCTGACTCTAAGCTCTACAATAGTACAGAACCTTGTAGAGTTGGTTCATTTCTGCACTCCCATTGATACAAGCCATGCCTGGCAGACAGTAGTTATAGAATGGGTAGAGAAACTGATATTCATCAATTTAATAAACAACTACAGGGCACTTGCTTGGTGGCAACACTTGTTCCAAGTGCTTGAAGAAATGTAGCCCCATTTAATTCTCACAAATCCCTCTGGTTGGTACTGTTATCCTTCCCATTTTAAAGACAAGAAAATCAAGGCAGAGTAAAGCTGAATGGTTTGCCCAAGATTATGCTATAGCTTTCAGAGACTGTTGTTTTAAATCCTACCAATGACCCTGTAAAATTAGATGCCATTTTATCATGACTTACCATGTTTATAGAGGAAATCAAGGTGCAGCCAAGTTAAGCATTTTCCCCAGTATTACATAGCTAGGTATGTGGCACAGAAGGTTCTGGAAACCAGATTATCTGGTGCCAGAGTATTGCTCAACCAAGACTGCATGGTTAGAGTTGGCTCACATCTGGTAGGGCATACATGATCTTTCTGTACAAAAGTCTGAAGATCAGAGAAACAGGTATTGGGCCCTCATATGCCACTTAGCTGTTTCAAATGAGTGGGGAACCTGGAAAGAAATTATGGTTAGTCCTATGGCTCAACCTTCCTGGACCATGATGGAGTGGGCCGGACTTCTCTCAAGCTGGCTCTATTCCTGCTTCCTATATAGACAATTTCTTTAAGGACTGGGTCAAAAAAAAATTGCTAAAGCTAAAGGAGTCTCAGCAAGACTTGTTGAGTCACTTCCAATCCGTCCTTGTTCCAGGATCAAGTAGAACCAATCATGGGTTCTTGTTCAGCTGGACAGGCATCATATAGGCCTAGGAAAGGTCCAAGAGAGATCCAGAAGTACAACCCAGTGTCTGAGATGCCTGGATGCACTCTCTTCTCTGGGCACAAGGACAGAGTAGAAACATGGAGCACTCTGGAGACAACAACAAACCCAGATGAAGGAGACCTCTATCCTTATCAAGTGCACTCATGAGCTGATCTAGGCTGTCCTGGTCAAGCCAGGCAAATCATGTTCTAAGCAATCCCTTTTTCTGTGTTTATCCAAAAGCTCTTCCTATTTCCTAAGTGTGCACAGGACCACTGTACTGTGCAAAGCCAGAGGGCGCTGTTCACTTCACAGTCTTTGGAAATCCTGACTCTTGGGTGTGCAGGAAGGCGTACAGAGACCCTATCTGCTGGTCCTGTTTCATGTGTGAGTCTTCTTTTGGATTCTCGCTTTTTTCAAAGATACAGTTTCACTATGTAGCTCAAGCTGGGACAGAACTCCTGGAAATCCTCCTGACCCAGCATTCTGAGCACTGGAATTGCAGAGGTTGGCCAAAATACCTGATGATTAGTCTTACTTTTAATTATGCTGCTCAGATATGTACAGCCGTTCCCTGTCAGTCCAGCTGTGACCACTGAGAACACCTTCCGTCCCATTTGCTATCTTGGAGCAAAATTAAACATGTGGCTGCTGTCCCTTTATATTCATCTAGGTTAAATGATGAAGTTTTCACCTGTCTTTTCAAACAATGTGTACCAGATAGCCAGTAACCATGAAAAAAAGAAGAGAGTTTCCATTTGTAAATATTGGTTATGAAAGATCACAGATACAAGACTGTAGTCCTTTAAAACTGTGCTTTATTGTTTAAAAATCAATCACAGAATTTCTTCATAGTTTTCAATGTTAAACACACTAAATGTACTGTTTATTCTTTTTGTAGATTACTGAGAGCATAGATCCATGTGTTCCCTTGCATGTACTTTCAGAGTGTGTCACAGGTACAGATGGCAGACGGAAAGTGTCTATGCTTTCCCCAACCCATCTCTTGTCATGGTAGAAAACTCTCACAGGAGTTTGATCACTCAGAAGTTTGATCATTTAGGCTCACTAGGGATTGCCTCTGAACAGGGTAACATTGCTAATTGTGTTTACAATGAAATGTCTGAATAAGTAAATGGAACCTTTTAACACTTGATTAATAACTATTAAGATCTGCTGAAACAGAATGGTAGGCGAGGTACAGCTGGTTATGAATAAGAACAACGCATGTCTACCATGTCCCAGGTTGGTGCAAGAGTGCTTATGCACATTAACTCTTCATTTAGTCAATGCCCATGAATGAAAAGGGAGGGTGGTCTCCATTTACAGATGTGTAATCTGAAGGCGGGGGAAAGAAAGGGAGCATGGCAAATAAGACACAATAGCCGGTAAATGATAAAGCAACGAGGTAAATATTTCAGGCCCATGTCTACTTGGAAGATTTAGAGACCTTATTAACCTGGATTAAAATGTTGTGCCGCAATAAGCACTAAGTCTTTTCGGAGATGAAGTCTTTGTTGCTCAACCACAGCCAAGTGGTTGATCTTGCCATAAAGCGTTACTCAAATCCCTGGGCTGTAATCCTCTTGTCTGTCTCCACCGAGTAGCTGGGACCACAGAGAGGTGCTATGATGCCTGTCTTCCTTAAATTATTTTTAATCCATTTTATGACTTCCTAATGGCTTTGCAATACTATTTTTCATCTCCTGACTTTGAGGTGCCAAGAGAGAGGGGACTCCAAAATAATC
Source organism: Uromys caudimaculatus (assembly GCA_028551405.1). Classification (NCBI taxonomy): domain Eukaryota; kingdom Metazoa; phylum Chordata; class Mammalia; order Rodentia; family Muridae; genus Uromys; species Uromys caudimaculatus. Next base: position 95,243,517 of record CM052722.1, read on the forward strand.
GTCCTTAAACATCACTAGATACTAGAGCAGTGGTTCTCAACCTTCCTAATGCTGGAGTCCTTTAATACAGTTCCTCATGTTGTGGTGACTCCCAATCCTAAAATTACTTTTGTTGCTACTTCATAACTGTCATTTTGTTACCGTTATGAATCAAAATGTAAATATCTAATATGCAGGATATTTGAGATGAGACCTCAGTAAAAATGTCTCTGGTCTACCAGAGGGATTGTGATCCGCAGGTTGAGAAAGACTACATTAGAACATCATGAACACGCTGCAAATCAGAGGCTGAATGGGTGGCATAGGGATGGAGTGTGCTTGGGCCAGCAGAGTAGAGCCATGAGCATCTTGCCATGGCCATCAGCTGATTATCAGGACATTTCAAGAGAGCCTAGCAGCATCAGAGTTCTGTAGTCTGTTACTTTTATTTTTAAATCGAGATGGAGTTTCAGCGTATAGTCCAGGTTGGCCTTGAACTTGTTACTGTTCTCCTTGATGTCTTACCTCACTTGGTCTGGTGCTTTTACTGGACAGAAGTGTCTTGCACTTTAACTCCATTTCTTTATGTACACTTTCCTATTAAGCTCCCCATGTTTGCAGCACAGACTATTATGACATAGTAAAAAGAATAGGACTTCTCAGAGGCAGTCCTTTAAATCCTCCTGAAGCTCCCCCCAAACCAGTAGCTTTGTGAGCTCAAGTATGTCATCTTTCTAACCCTTTAGTTCCTATATTGTTTGGTCGGAAGATTAAACCAACATCTCAGGCAGTGTCTTGCTCACAATTAACTCTCGATAATGAATATAATTCTTATTCCCACTCAGCGCCCACATTTCTGCCCTAGACAAGCCGACATTCTCCCATGACTCATTCTCCATGTTAAACGGTATTGGTACCTTGAGGAATTGCTCTGTAGTTACCAAGTGGTGCTAACCCTAACCCTTCTGCCTTCAGGCAGCCGGGAACCTCCATTTTACCAAGTATGGATCTGCCTGATGCTTCTCCTGGATCCCACCCACACAAACACAAATATAGATATATCTTAGCATCTATGGGGATTTGTATCTAAATCCCTGAGATGCCAGAAACCATGTGTCCAAGTCCTGTTTATAACATGGCATAATGCTTTTCTAGTACCCCAACATGCATTTTATCATCTCTAAATTGCTTTCAATAAATAATATGAGGAAACATTACATAAGTAATTGCTACTTTATGTTGTTTAAGCACAACATGAAACAAAATGTTCCTACATGTTTAGAACAGATTTAATTAAAAGTAATTTTAATCACCAACTACAAGGGTGATCAAGGTGGTAGTACTCCTATAACATGCATGAAAAAAACAATGAAGAATCTCAGCATAATGAGATTCCTGACCCAGACTTACACCATGCCAGCAGACCCTAAAGACCAGGGAAAAGTATTTAACTGAAGTCCAGACTACAGGCAAACATGTACGAACAATTCATGTACCTACCATATTTTATACTGCACATATAGCAATTTGTCATTATCAAAAGTAGGCAAAGTTTTATTTACATTATAAGTGAATTCGTATCTAACATACAGCCTAAATGAGTAAATACTGTTGTATTCTTGAAATTTGTTATTTTTGAGACAGTCTTGCTATGAAGACCAAGGTGGCCTGTAACTTGTCATCCTCCTGTCTCAACAACCCCAAGTGCTAGGATTAGAGGCAAATGTCACTAGGTTTAGCTCAAGAACAGATCGTAAATAATCTCAAAAACCATGCATGCATGCACATGCATGAGTACACACACATTCTCTCTATCTCTCTCTTTCTCTCTCTGTCTCTCTGTCTCTGTCTCTGTCTCTCTCTGTCTCTGTCTCTCTCTCTGTCTCTCTCTCTCTCTCTCTCACACACACACACACACACACACACACACACACACACCACACCACCCACTCTGATTACTGAGAGCATGTGTGTTCTAATGAACTTGATGGTAGTAATCTTTTTAAAGTAATCATTTATGGTACACAAGATTGACACATCATAGACTTTCAATTTCTACAGTTTTGTTTAATTCTATACCTCAAGGAAACTGGGGAGTTGACTCTGGGATCAGACAAATATCTGTTCAAACTGTGTCTTGGTTGCTCACTATGTTTGTCACTCTGGGAGAGGCATTTAGATTCTGCAAAATCATGTGCTTTACCAGTTAATGGCAATAATTCTAACCCCATCTAATTCTCTTATTCAACTCTGTTTATTAAGCTCCCAACTTCATGACAAATGCTGTGCTAGGCCTGGGAATACAATAAAGAGCAGGAGATTCGCATGACTCATCATGCCATGAAGGTAAAATTGCCACTTTTAAAAGCACTGACAAGGTACATGGTCTTATGAGACAATATCTGGCTTAGACGCGGAAGTAATATTGACAGGACTTACTTGGTGATGTATTGAAGTTAGAAGTTAAGGCAGGAGAATGAGTCAGGAATCGTTGTCTGCTTGCTGGATGACAGCAGGTGTCATCCATCAAGCCCCAAAGCATCGGAAGGGTCAGGTTTGAGGAATAGTTATGGCCAGGGGGAGGGTACATGACATGCGTAGCAACAGAAGCTCCCAACTAGATCCTAGGGAAATTTACATATTTTGTCTCATTCAATTAAGTCACGATGGCAGTTTCCTTAGAATTATTATATTTATTTTTAAGGAATGGAAGCCAACTCAGAGGATTGAGGTGACTTGTCCTGGATCACACAGTTAGTTAGGGGCAGATCCCAGATTAACTTTCATTCTGTAGCTCAGACATATGCTTTTTCCACTACGTCACCCTGTGGGGCCTGGCAGAGCCAGTTGAGGAAAGGAAGACCAGCTGGGTGAATGGCAAGGAGTCTAAGATGGCAAAATGTGAAGGAGGGGTAGAAAGGGGTAAACGGGGCAGAGGCAGAAAGCATTCTTAGCAAAGATACAGGGAATTCTCTCCTGTGGCTTGATTAAGATTTATTTGGAGATCAGTTGAACAGGCCAAACTGAGGTTCACATTTCATAACCTCTCCCAGATTTTGGCCCTGATCTCTGAGGTGGTGGAGTAGGGAAGCTATGAGGAGACAACTTATGAAGTGGCTCAAGGCCCAGGGCTAAATTTGAAGTTAGCACAGGGATTTCAGTCAGAAGAGTCAAGTTTCCAGAGCTGTAGCTATGTCCAGCAGCTGAGGCCCCATAGAGGGTAGAAAGTTGGCCTTTCCTGGCTAGCGCTTTGGCCCCCACCTTCCTGTCACCTGCTCCATGCCACTGGCGTTCTAGGAAGCAATGACAGCTACTTTCTTGGCTTGAGGTTTCTCATGCCATCATAAACAGGGTTCTGTGTGGCACTGAAGAACTGGGCAGCACATAAGGCGGATGTGGTTGCTACCAGCCTGCGATCCTTCAGCATCTCGCCAGCTCCCTCAAACCAGAGGTAATCTCCTTCAAGCTCCCCACTACACTCAATTCTAGTTTCTTTCCTGTAGGGCCTGAATGAGGCAAGCTCAAAGTTAGGGATCCCCAGTAGGACCTCCAATGTCTCTACTGCATCACCCTAATGATTTTCTAGATAACAACTATAGCCTCTTGGTTATGGCATATCCGTATGGATTAGAGTCTTGTGTGGTAATCCTAACTGTGGATTCTTAAAACTGTCTTGTACACATTTAATGTGTACCACATGAATATATATAATCTGTAGTGAAATGGTTGCTGTAGTCAAAGAAATTAATATGCCTGTATTCTTGCAGTTCTTTCCGGTGATTAGAGCAACTTCAATTTACCATCCTAGCAAATTTTCAGTGTGCAGTCCATTATCTTTAACAACAGTACCCTTGCTGTATATTAGATCTCTAGACGTATTCATCCCATTGAACTGCAATTTTGCACCTCAGTATCCCCACTAGTCTCAGGCAGCCATCTTGTCTGTATGTACTATCCCTGTTTGCATGTACTCATTTTATCCAATAAAGCATTCCAGACATGAGACTGTATTATTCATCATTCTGTGTCTGGGTTATTGTGCTTAGACTAATGACCTCCATTTTCTTACCATGTTGAAAATGGTAAAGGCCCCCCTTTTAATAAAAAGGTAGAATAATATTCCTCCCTATGTGCCACAATTTTCTTATTTATCAGTTGATGAATATTTAGATATTCCCATACCATAACTACTGTGAATAGTTCAGCATGAACATGGAAATGCAGGTAACTCTTTGCCGTGCTGATTTCATTCTGGGTTCTTTTTTCTTTCTTTCTTTTTTTTTTTTTTGGTAATTTCTATATTGTTTTCCATGATAGCTATACCAATAAAAAAGCTCTCTCTCTCTCTCAAATAATCAGTAAAATTAAAATAAACAAGATAAGCCTATCATCTGTCTGAATGATCACACCCCCAGAATAAGGAGAGCCACAAGGCTTCTTGGCCCTCTTGTATATCTGTATTCATGTATTAGGATCATATTACATTGGCTGTGATTCCCAAACCCAAATCAAGAGTGGTTTAAACAACATAACTAACTCGTTCTGTAGGACTTCAACATTTGGAGCTGGGGTGTGCGGAGTTGGTGAGATGGTTGCATGACCATGGTTGGTACCATAACTTCTCCCAGGTCTCTGCTTTGCCAATTCTGTAAGTAGCCCTGCCACCTTCACGGTCTAAGTTGATTGTCATAGTCTTGTTAATCCTTGTTCATGCAAAGCAGGAAGGTGGGATGAAGGACAAAGACAGGCAGTGCTTTTCTCACTTTAGAGGACCTTCAAAAGACTCTAAGTAATACTTTCACTTATGTCTCATTGAACAGGACCATACAGAATGGCTACAAGGAAGGCTGTGGAGTAGATTTTTTTCTCTTAGATTGGGGACTTTAGTTAAGGGAGAAAGGGAATGTTCAGTGGGTTAGATAACTAGCAATCTCTGCTGCATTCCGTGCAGAAGAACTCATTAGCTTCACAATGTCCTGCTTGTATTGTCAAGGACTAATGAGAAAAGAACAGAGGAGGACTTAATACATAAATGATGGCTTAGTCTCCGGTGAAGGCCAAATGACGTCCCTGAGGGCTGTAGGAATGACAGTTTAGCAGTAGATCTAATAGGAAAAAAGTGGTGCGCGAGCTGAGTCACCGCCTGGCTCACAGTAATATAGCATGACGAACTCAGAAGAACCTGGATCCCAGTCGGCACCACAGTCACGATCTGAACAGCAATTTAATTTTAGAAAAACAACATCATCTACCTTGTTCAAATAACTGTTGTTCATTTGATTTTTATTGGTTTTGTAGTTTTGTTTACATTTCATTTGGAAGTTTGTTTCAGCTTTAAAACTGTATCTCAGCCACAAGCATAAGGAGTTTACAGTTTATTTTCTCTTAGTGCATATAGTAGAACACCATAATGAAAATGAGTCAATAATTACGATATATATATATATGCACACATGTGTGCATATATATATATATTTTGAAGGGGACACACAGCAGAAAAATGTTTTCTGAAACCACTGGGACCATTGTAGTAGGCAGGAGGACTGTGGGTGTTAAAACCCCCAAACTAAAACATCTGACTTCAAATTCAAGGTTTCTTTTCACATTACTCTCCTCCACCCTGAGCAGGCACGTGTACACACACACACACACACACACACACACACACACACACACACACACACACACACATACACACGCGCACGCACAGTGCAGGTGAGGGGAAGAAATGGTTGTGCTGGAAAAAGCATGTGATCTGAGGAGTCCAACATGATGTGCCTCTCTAAAGCCGAGGGCCTGGGTCAGGAGGTGTTGTTATTAGGATGATGTAATGGAGCATCTGGGCAGAAAGCTGATTTGAACACTGTGTCCCTGACAACTAGAGTCCTTAAGATAGTCCCTGAGTACACATGCTTACGCGAACATCTGACAAGCAGAAATAATCTTGTGGCCCAAATGTATGGAAATATATCCCTTCCCTGGTCCCTGGTAACCTCCCACCTCCAACCATCTGCCATAGCTGCCTTGGCCTGTGGTGACACATGACTATTCACACCCATTTCACTCTTCTGCAACCTGGAGGGCAGAGGGGCTGTGACAGATGGTAAGCCTCTTCTGAAGCTGAAGAGATGAGGTGGCTGGTGCTTTTAAAGGGCTTGTTTTAGGTTATTTATTCAAGGGGGAGAGCAAGGCTCCTTCTCTTTCCTTCTGAGGCAGATATAAATCTTCCTCAGACCTGGACAAGGCTAGTCTCTTTGAACACTCTCTGAAGTTCTCTCTCTGTTGGGAGGGGATTTCACAACTCCAGAGATTCAAACAAATTCCCTTCTAATGGTGTGAAAGAATCAGTGTATGGGAGGGAGTGGGATCCAAGAAATGAGAGAAGAGTGGAAGGGAAGAAAAGAGGAGAGAGTGTGCAGGGTGTGTGTGTGGGGTGAGATCAAATTTTCAAAAAGAAATTTGAAGTTTCTATAAAAATGAGGTCCTAGGAAGAAGGGGTATTTGAGCTTCTGTCTCTCAAGTAGTAGAAAGGTAGATGCCAAAGGTAGGTGGCAATGTTGTCCATTCAGTCCCTATGCTGTACGTCCTTCATCGAAGAGAGCTACATATTCCCAATCCCTTTTTCTGGAAACTTCCAGTGCTAGTAGACTGACTCATGACTTGTGGCATCTAGAGACATCTGGACACTGGAAGGGAGCTTCAGGACAAGACACAGCACACAAGGTATGTTGAAGTGATCTCTGGGACAGGGCAGGTGGAAAGAGCAGCAGTTTGTGCACCGACAGAACCTTAATTATTCCTCATCCAAGAGGGTTTTTCTGAGGTGGCAAGGAAGACCACAGGAAAAGCTAACAACCTCACATGCAAGACAGGTCCCCAGGTTCATGATTCTTCTTTCCTAGCTCAGTCCTCTCAGATTTTCTCACAGAAACCTGAAAGCACTCAGTACATGATCCTCATAGCACTTCTCTTCATACATTGCTCCCCTTTTTGTGGTAATTGACAAGCAATAACTATGTCCATTGGTACAATGCAATGTTATGATACACACACACACACACACACACACACACACACACACACACACACACACACACACATATTCAACAGTGGCAAAACAAGGCTAAATTATACACAAATATGCCAACAAACTCAATGCCCATTGGTGGATAAACAGATATAAAAGTCTTGTTGCATAACCACAATGGAATACAATTCAGCTCTAAAGAAGACAGAAACCGTTATGTGCAACATGTATGGGACGGTATGGCATTATGCCAAGCCAAATACGTCAGGCAAAGAAAGGGAAACACCACACGATTCCGCTTATATGTGGAATCTAAAGAGAAAGTCATCCAATATCTATTAACAGAGATGAAGATGGTAACCTGGGGTAAATGGAGCAGGATGGGAACATGAAGGCCAAAGGTTACAAAACTGCCGTTAAAGGAGGGGGAAGTTTTATTGCATAGCATGGTCACTATAGCCATGGAGATTCCATATTTCAAAATAACCAAGATGATACATTTAAATGTTCCCAACATAAAGAGATGTATATGAAGTGATGGTGTGATATTTACCCTGACTTAATAATTCCACATCTTTGATTATTCTTTTTTTGTTTGTTTGTTTGGTTTTTTGAGACAGGTTTTCTCTGTGTAGCCCTGTTGTCCTGGAACTCACTCTGTAGACCAGGCTGGCCTCGAACTCAGAAATCCACCTGCCTCTGCCTCCCAAGTGCTGGGATTAAAGGCGTGTGCCACCACTGCCTGGCGGGTTAATTATTCTTTTTCAGGATCTAGTCATTATACCATCTCCAACTTCTACCCCCACATTATAAATGTTCCAGACTTACTTCCTCTGACTCAGTAGTACCTGAGAAGCCATAATAATGTATACAGTAACATTTCCACCATACAGAAACCCCTTGAGTTGGTAATTAGGATACCCATTTTAAAATGAAGAAACATAATCAGAGATGTTTGGTAACACAAGTAAAACCACAGAGAAAAGCTAAAATTCCAAGTTAAAACTCCTTGACTATTCAGCCCATTCTCCACTGTGCAAAGTGGATCCCAAAATGCTTGTAAGTACAGTCTGACTTTTTGAGTCCCAGTAAAGCCAAATTCAGTGTGTGTGTGTGTGTGTGTGTCTGTGTGTGTGTGTGTGTGTGTGTGTGTTACAGTGCAATTCTAATGAGTCTCACAATTATATGGGTAATGAGCTTGATAGTCGCATTAGATCTCCACTTAGCACATGATATGCCTCCAGTCAGGAGTCAGGGAATCTGTAGCTTCCTTTTTAGGCCTTTCTCTTTTCATAAACAACCACAATTCTGTGCCTAAGCCACTTGCCTCATGTCACAGTACAAGTAGGTAGCAGAGCTGGAATGTGGCCCACATCAACCTGGTTCTAGGAAGTGCGAGTGCGCACAAGCGCGAGCACACATACACACACAGACACACACACACAGACACACACACACAGACACACACACACACACACACACACACACACACACACACACACACACACCAAACAACAGTGGTAGCAAAATAGATGGAAAAAGTATGCAGTTTTAGTTCCACAACCAAAGGTGTATTAAAATCTGGATTATCTGGCATATGAGACCCCAATCTAGGGACACTTATTCCCCTAATGATGACACGTGTGAATACAACACTCTGGTAGAGCACACATTTCACTTGTAGAAAGCTTGTCTTAGGACTGGAGCTATACAGTTCAGTTGGTATAGTACTTGCCTACCAGGCAGGAAGCCCTGGATTTGATCTCTAGCACCAAACATCCTAGGCATGGTTGTACACATCTGAGATCCCATCACTTGGCAGGTAGAGGCAGAAGGATCAGGAACTGAAGATTATTCCGCTACATAGCAAATTAGAGGGTAGCCTGGGACACATGTAACTATGTCTCAAATAAAAATAAATAAATAAATAAATAAATAATAAAACAAATCAAAAGTGCCAGTCTAGAAGACACATGTCTTCCTGATCTCTAATCTCATTTTGATTTTCTTTCCTCCTTTACATGTATCTATCTATCTATCTATTTATCTATCTACCTACCTACCTACCTACCTACCTACCTACCTACCTACCTACCTATCTATTTGTATGTGCATGTGTGCATGTGTGTGTGTGTGTGTGTGTGTGTGTGTGTGTTTGCCACAGCAGACATCAGATTTGGTAGCAAGTGCCTTTGCCCACTGAGTCATCTCTCTGTCCATGTAATTTCCTTTTCTTAAGCTTCTGTGTTGGTTCATTGTTTTGCTCTGTGAGCCCTGATACAGCACAAGTGGGCACCATGTCATAAACCTGGACTGGGCTCATAGTTTCTTGACATAGGCTATTTGGTTTTTGTCAACTTGGCACAGGTTAGAGTCATTCTAGGAAAAAGGGCATGTAAACTGAGGAACTGTTTCTATCAGATTGGCCTGTAGGTAAGCTTGTGAGGGACATTTTCTTGATTGCTGATTAATATGAAAGGGATCAGACCCCTGAAATTGGCACCATCACTGAGCAGGAGGTCCTGAATTGTGTAAGAAAGCAGGATCAGGAAGGCATGAGAACAAACCAGGAAGCAGGTTCCTCTCTGACCTTCAGTTCCAATCTCTAGGTTCAAGCCTTGAGTTCCCTTTATAACTCTCCTGGGAGTTGTAAGGTAAAATAAACCCCTTCCTTCCTGAAGTTGGTTGTTGTCACTGTTTAATCAAGCAATGGTGAAACCTAACTAGGGCATCACAGACCATGAGCTTTTTTTGTGAACATCCTTCCAGGTTGTGAAAATATGAATGTCTTCGTGGTCCTTCCCATTGCTTCTCAGGCTATTTCTGTATACTTGTGGGCTAAGAATAGTGACCAATAGGAACACAGGTCTTACTCAGGCTATGCAGCATGCTCATTGCTTTATATGGATGATCTTTTACTCCTCCACAGTCCTATGAGGTAGGTACTATTATTAATTCTATTGTAAGATGAAACAGCACAGGCCTAGGGAGCTAGAGAAAATGTCACACGCCTGCTATGTGACGACGCTAGAATTTGTCTCTTGGCCTAGGAAACTCTAGATCTTGGGCTACTATTTTCTCCTTGGGCAGAGTTTGTGAAGCAGCCAAGTGAGGTTTGGTTTCTGTTGTTTGGTTATCAACTTTTCTTTTAAAAGCTTGTCCAAGTTTATATTGCATGATTAGCATTACCCCGATTCCTTCCCATGTTCTTGTTCAATGCCCCTTTGTTTCCCTACGTTTTTACTTCTAGTTTCATGCCACATAGCTCCACGAATGATTATATTTGGCTATATAAAACCTAGGAGCCACAAATGAGAGGAAGCATACACCATTTGCCTTTTCCATCTGACTCATTTCTCTCAACACAAAGATCTCCAGTAGCACCCATTCTCCTGAAAATATGGTTTTATTCTTCATGACTAAAACTTCTGTTGTGCATGAAAACCATTTTTCCTTATCTATTATTGGACATCCAGGTTGTTCTCATAGCTTAGCTCATGTTACTAGCGTTGTAACAAACATTGGTGGGCAAGTATCTCTGTGATATTTTGAATTTGGTAAACACCCAGGAATGGTATGGCTGGACCCCATGTACGATTGTTTTCTATTGACACAGGTCTGTGCTGATTTCTATTGTACCTGGACTAGTTTACACTCCTACCAATAGTGTATAAGGCTTCTCTTTTGTTCACATCCTCATCAATATTTGCCATTTGTTTTCTGATGGAGGCTGAGATGGATTCTTCCAGGCGTTTCCTTGCAAAAGTGAGGGACTGGTGCTGAGCAATGTCCAGAGCTGAGCCTCAAACTGTCGTGCTGGGTTCCAGACTAGAAGCCTCTACTGTTCTGCTGTAGTTTGTTGGAACTGTAAAGATTTTTGAAGGCAGAGTGATGTTTCACCTACTTATTTTCACAGTGTCTAGCACACCGTAGGGGTGCACCTAACATGGTTTTAGTGGCTAAACGAATGTCTCTAATGATCATTTAAATCTGGTCGAGCTTTTGTATCTAAATATCAGGTTTTTGCTGTGTTCCAGGTTTGCATCAGCCTCCTCTAACAAATATGGAATATAGATGAGGGTCTGAGCCATCTGTGCTGTTCTGTTTGATTTAAGGTCATTTATAGCTTCACCATCCAAATTTCACCACTAGCGTTTCATACATTCATTTCCTGCCATTCTGCTTCCTACAGAAGTAAACACACGGAGGGACAGGCACAGTAATGAAGAAGCCAAGGCTACAGCCATCAAAATAAAAACTCACAAAATAGTCATATTAATGAAAATAGCACCTCACAGGCACAAAAGATTTGCCAGATACTTGATACTGTTTTATAAAATTTCTATGCCCAAATTTATTTACTCTTGTGACAGTCTCAGCAGGTAGATACCATTATTGTCCTCTATTCCAGATGAGGGATTGAGAGGCAGAGGTGACTAGTTCCACAGCTAGTTTTTATACAGGTTTGATAGTTCAGACTTTGTTCCTAATCCTGACACCAAACCACTTCTTGTATTACTTTAGGACTGTTGATAAATTTGGATATGGGAACTGAGCCAAAGGCAGGAGCAGAAACAGCATCGGGATGGGGCTTCTGTTTCATGAATCACGGAGACAAGTGGAAGAGAGCTAGTTTGGAATGGCTGAGCTCCTAAGTTTGGCTTTTGGGTACATCAAGTTTCAAGTGTCATTGAGACATTCAGCTGAAGATGGTGAGAGGACAAATTGATTTGTGGTCAGCAACTCTGAGGAGATTTATTTTGGAACTCTTCATTTCATAGATGAGAATGACTAACATTTATTAGATACTAACTGTATACCACTACCGCCTTAAAAGACTTATGCGGATTAGGGATTATAAATTACTTGAAACGTAGCCCCATGGAGCTGATGGTGAGAAAACTGAGGTATACAGAGGTTGACTGACATTTTCAGGAACATGCAGCTGGTAAATTGAAGAGTCAACTAGTCCCAATACTCTAAAGCTTAGCTTCCTTAATTGCAAAGCAGAAGAGTAATTTTTGACACACTGGAGCCTAGTAGGGATTCCATAAATTATAGCTCTTACTGTTCATAACATCAAATATTATTTAATACTTACTAATTGATTTCCAAGAACATAATGATTATTGTGGCAACAGGTGGTGGAAGCCTAATGGATTCCTGACTAAATGTTCCCCTCTTTGTTTATCAGTTTTCATTAACCACTGAGCTCAACCTCTGTGTTTCTTCCCTCAACTCTTTTTCTGCATCATTGATTTTAAAGCACGTTAGCTGCCCCAGACCCCTGTCTATAGTTAGATACATGATAGGGACTCATCGCTCCTGGGACTGCACATACTCTAGGATACAACAAGAGCCCTGGGCCCAACCAAGCCCCTGCAGCACAGAAATGTAGAAGAAATCAGCAACAACAAAAAACGAAGCCAAAAAAAAAAAAAAAAAAAATCCACAAAATTTTCAAAAAAAGAATCTCTTATTTACTTGCTGTACCACTCTACCCACAAGGGGGCGAAACCTTACATAAAATCTTTACTTTATTGCTGCAAGCAAAACATCAAAATGGAAACTGAGGTAGAAACAGAACTAAGGTAAACAGAACCCCAAGTTCGTCTGAAGACCAAACTTCTAACTTTTACAGGATTTTGACGAAAGTATAGCTTAATGTTTAAGGGAGTGGATTCTATTCTGGCTCCTAACAATTAGAAGTTTTGGGTCCATATAACTTCAACATTTTACTGGAAAAGAGGGGGTGCTGTTGAAAACTGAGAAACAATTCAATGTTTCTGAAGAGTTTAACACAGTGCCTGGCACCAGGTACAGGCTCAACAAATGTTTGCTATTTAGGAGCTCTTGTCCTAGCCAACAACTGAATCAGGTCATATGCTGAGCTCCAAATTCCAGGTACTGTCTCTCAGTTGGCCCATATCACATTGCATGGTCCTGGGGATGGCAATATGGGAAGACTCCATGAACCTGCATTCTCACTAAAGGTGACCCAGTTGGAGGTTCCTTGGTGCCTCTCCCCAGTATCTATCCTGGCTGGGTGCCTGATGTGCACACCCTTACGTGTTCAGGCTAAGGCTTCAGGTCAGTGTGCTAATTTTGGATTCCAGCTCTCCTGCTGAAGTTGTTCTTAGAGGAAGGGCTAGATTACATGTTCCTTCCCCAGAGAAAAATCCTTCTCCAAATCAACTGAGACACACTGAGACATATGTACATTCCGCCCCCTCCCACTTGAGAGTGTGCAAGCACACACACACACACACACACACACACACACACACACACACACACAGAGAGAGAGAGAGAGAGAGAGAGAGAGAGAGAGAGAGAGAGAGAGAGAGAGAAGCTTCCTCTACTCAAACTCTAGAAGCAAATCCCTCCCCAGTAGGGAGGCAGGCAGGGAAACGTAACTGAGCCCTACAAGACAGCTGGGCAGCTGGCTCAGCCCCTGCCAGGCACTTTTCCTAGTAAGGGCATTCTTTGGGCGACAATATCCAATTGAAGAGAGAAACTATCAGGAACTTCATGACTGTTTCTTTTAGCCCCGCTAGCAATGTCCCCAGAACCCTTTAGGAGGATGTATTTAGAGATCTGTTGGTACTCACTGACCGGGTCAACCAGCAGCTGGTGCCTGCTTGCCTGCCTCTCCTTCTCTTCTCACCCTGATTGGTGTATTCTATCCACAGAGATAAGTGAGTCTAATATATCCATGGTCTCTGTGAGCCCTGGGTGGCTTAGGAATGCCCTCCACCAATATTGTTGATAAGCCCTGACCCTCTGTGTTGCAGCAACCTCCACAGGACTTCCTTTGTTTCTCCCGAGGTGCTGGAAAAATTCTAGCTCTGCCACTGGAAGAATGTGTGGAGAGTGGCTTTTCTTGGTGATCCTAAACATCCCCACGTGTCCATTTCACACTTTTTTTTTTGCTTTGTCCCTACTATGTGTCAAGCATTGTTCTCAATCTAAGGTATATGGCTTAAAAAGAAAGAAAAAGAAAGACAAGACTAGAGACAGATTTCTGCATGGAGCTTAAGGCTGAGTGAAGCTAAAATGTCAGTGTTGTGCTTACTACATGCCAGGCATTGTTTTGAATGCTTTGCCATCTGTTAGCTTATCTCATCTTGCGAACCTCATCATAAGGAAGATAAGGAACATCATCTCCGTTAAACACAGAGGGAAGCCGAGGCCTGGAGATGTGTCATGACTGTGGTAAGTTGACTAGCATGCCTGAAAATTCATGTCCACCCACAACCTCACAATATGACTTTATTGGAAAATAAAAGTCTTTGAAGATGAAATTAGCTAGGAATCTTGAAATCCTTAGTGTGGCCACAAAGTCCTGCATCTCAGCAAAGGAGTATGGATGCTCAGGGACATCAAAGGGAGGGTGCTGGGAAAGTGGGGGTGCAGAGTAGAGCCCCAGGTCTGTGTAGCAAGCAGCGCAAAATTTGAAGATTAGCCAGTTAGAGGTTCAGAGGAAGACAGAGGAAAGTTTCTTCCATGGAGCCTCAAAAACAAAAACAAAAACAAAAACAAAAAACCCACCCTCCATATTCCTTGATTTCCACTGCTGGTTTCTTGACCAGTGGGAGAATAACCTCCCGTTGATTTAATCCGGCCAGTTTGTGGTGACTTTTTTTTTTTTTTTTTTTTACATTTCCGATGATTCCCTTTTTCTTTGGAAACCCCGTGTCCCCTCCCCCTCCCCGCCTCTGTGAGGGAATTCCTCCTCCCACCCACCCGCCCACCCATTCCCATATTCCCACCTTGACATTCCCTTTTACTGGGGCCACTAGCACCCTCAGGCCCAGAGTCCTCTCCTTTCTCCCTGGTGGCCATCGAGGTGATTCTTCTGCCTCATATGTAGTCCA
>CM052722.1:95258499-95290641 GCA_028551405.1 Uromys caudimaculatus
TTGCTCCCTCCATGACTTTTTACACTAGGCCCAACAAAGAAACACAATTGACTTTCAGAGCTGAGATCTGAACCTAAAGAACCAGGATCCCGACTCTATCCTCTTCACATCCTACTGCCCTTTGGAGCTGTGTAGAGAGGGCTCTTCCACTGGAGAAGCTGGAGAAGTAATGCCTATGTTGACCCCAGGTGAGCAATTACTGGGTAACCTCTGGGCCTTGTCTTTACAATTAGGAATAGGAGCTACAGTGGATCTTGATGGTCCCTCCCACTCATATCTTTTTATAAGTCTTTGATTCATGGTTTTGGGTTGGAGGAGGCACAGAGAGAGTAAGGAGAGTAGATTGAGCATAAGGGAGGCAGTAATAAACAGCATATGCAATTGACTGGTCTTTCAAAAGTCCTGTGGGTAAAAACTCAATTAAAGAAAATGTTTTCATTATCTCCCATTTCCATGTTGTTTCTCTGTGTCTTCTGTTAGGATCCCCTTCTGCCCCTCTCCGCATGCATATGCATCCCCACGCCTACACATGTACCCAGAGATTTCTCACTAACCCTGGAGAGTAAGCTCATATTTATGGATTTCAAGCTGGTACAGAAGAAAGGGGTCAAGGATGAATGTCCAGCAGTTCCCGGCAAGGAGAAAGGCATTGTGGGAGGGCTGGGGAGGGCTCTGGAGACTTGGGGATGGAAACAGTGTTATTAAGTATGTTCATTAATGAGCACAAGAAGGAAATGACTAATAAATTGATAGAGGGAGGCTGATGGCACTGAACCACTTGGTTAATTAAAACCACCAAGGTCTAAGAGTGACTTTGAAAAACCCCCGAGGATGGAAGTGGTCGATAGGAGGCAAATAAGGAATGTAAGTGAGAAAGACCATTCTGGGAGTAATCGTTGAAAGGTTATCTCTTGCATGGAGAAATGTCCAAGACTGGGAAAATACAAGAGGCCAAAACACTGCAGTTTAAGGGTTTTTCCTGATGTTCTTCCCCTGGGTACTAAAAGTTCTTCATGCCTGTACACCTTCTTCACTGGTGGGATGACTGCCCATAGCTGTTTTTCTTCTAGTTGCTAGGAATGGATATGGGACTTAGGTGTAGCTGATCAAATCACATGAACTATGGTAACTCATGAAGCTTTGGCAAGCTAGATCAGGTGGCAGAGTATGTGAGGGTCTTCTCTCTTGTTTAGAGCCAAGTGTCTCTGAGTATCCTAGGCTGGGGATACACTCCCTTAGATCAATTTTCAAAGGACATCTCCAATGGCATCCTAGGAAATTGTTACAGCAACAATTCAGGCTGGGGAGGGTCACTTAGTGGGCAATGACAAGTACTTTCTAGGATGGATACGAAGGCTCTTCAGTAGACTCTTCTTAAGGCTTTGTCTCCTGGTACAGGAGTAATGTACACACCCTAGAAGTCTGGAATGAGACTAGTGTTGCCATATCAATCTTCCTACTAATTTATGTATAGAGCCTCAGAGCATTGCTTTAAGGATTAAATTAGAAAATAATAATATGCCATCCTTAGCATGCAGCAAAGCCTTTGCCATTTCCATCTAGATAGTCTTTATCATAACCCTGTGACTGTGGATGCAACACAGTGACAGCACTCTTGCATATTATTATTGGGGACCTGAGTTTAATCCCTAATGCCCCAAAACAAAACAAACAAACCAAAACTGGTCATAACACATTACTTCTTCATCCTATGTTCTATACCTCAGTTTCTGACATCACCTTTAACCTAGTTTCTTAAACTCCAACTTCAGAGTCCTTCTCACTCCCCCTATTTTTTTCTTCAACCACTGAAGTCAATAATCAAGTTCTAGCTTCTCTTCTTTATCCGTTTGGCTCCATGTCTCCTCTCCTCTCCTCTATAGGTCCCTGTTTTCATCCAGACTATTACAACGGCCCATTCATTGAGTGTGTTTACATATTCTGCAACAATTTTGCCACAGCGCAAGCTTTCTGTCATATGAAGCTGGTCAGGGGATTGAGCCCTATCAGTTATCAATTCTTTATTTATTTAATATATTTTACATTCCCATCAGTGCCTTCCCATCCCCCTCCCACAGCTCCTCAACCCATTCCACCTCCTAGAGGTTGCTCCCCGCCCCCACCAGGCATCACTCTTCCTTGGGGCATCCAGTCTCTTTAGGGTTCGGTGCGTCTTCTTCCCCTGAGGCCAGACCAGGCCGTTCTGTGCTATGTATGTGCCAGGACCTCAGACCAGCCAGTGTGTGCTGCCTGGTTGGTAGAGCTCCCACCAACCAGGTCTTTCTGGAAGCTCCCTGGGTTAGTCCAGGTTAGTTGAGACTGCTGGTTTTCTTATGGGTTCCACTTTAAAACTTTTCAGTGGCTTCTCAGTCCCCTTAACTGGTTCTGAGGTTTGAACATCTGGTCTCTTGCATGTTAGCAAACCATCTTAGTGCTGAGCTATACTCCAATCCTCCCAGTTAAACTGCCTCCCAGTACTAGTGATTAAACCCAGAATCGTGTATGTATGCTAGACAAATAATCTACCCCCGAGTAACATCTCCAGGTCTCCCAGTTTCCATGTCTACTCTCTTAATTTTGTACTACAAGGAAACTCACTATGTTTTCCTACCCCAGCCTGTGTTTCCTCCTCATATGGTGAGCTCAAGCCTTATTGATGCTGAATCCCATTATAGCACGCTATTTTACTTCCCACACTTTTTGGATGTGCTGCTTTCTTTCTCTGCTCTCACCTGTTGAACCTCTTTTCCAAAGTCAAGTTCAAGTGTAATCTCCTCTGGAAGCCTTTCCTGTACCTGCCAAGAGGACATTTTGGTGCTGTGTCTATGACCTCATTGTACATATCAATGACCCATGTCTAACGCTTCTCTTGTTATCTAAACATTGTCTAGGGACATGTCCATTTATGCCACTGATCTGAGTGCTACCCATCTCCCTGCAGTGGTCAGGCTAAGCAGCCTTTGTCAAAGCAGTAGAATCAAGGTGCTCAGTCATGGTCAAGCTGTGGGACTGACTGTACTCTTCCTCTTTCTTTGGTTAGCTCCAAACCACACTCCATGCTCTCCCAGAGAACCTGAGAAATGTTGAAAATCGAGGTGACAAGAACTGATGTTAAATAATCTGGTGTTACTGGATAAAATCTCACAGCAAGCTCAGATCAGCTTCTTGTCTTTAAGATAAATAACCCAATGTCAATGGGGCTGCAGTTATCAGCTCTTCTAATTGAATATCAAGACCCCGCTTCAGGGAATCTAAGGACACAGGTGCTCTGTGCTAACCTCTACCTCAGGGTATGCTGTCTCTGGTCTTAACTCATAGAAAAACTGGTATTAGATGACTGTAATGTGCTAAGTGCTATGGCAGGCAACTTACAATCATAACCTTGTTTAATCATCATAACAACGGTATCAAGTGGATGTTTTCATTTCCAGCTGAAGTATGATAAGGAACTTAATGGCTGGACAGGAGAAAGAACTTGCTCCAGGTTATTCATCTAACAAAAATAATGAATATCATTTAGTAAGTGCTTACTTTATACTTAGCAATGTATGTAACTCAAGATGGGTAATATTCAATCTGGACAATTTTGAAAATGACATATACTATCTCTATTATAGTTGGGTACAACTGGGATCAGAGTAATGGTCTGATTAATATATCAGGATTATGAAGTGGTGGAGCTGGAACTATGAATCCATGTGTGTCTGTGTCTCTTTAAATCTATCAATTGCCTAGTGATCTATCTATTCTCTTTCTTACTTGTCAGACTAGATTTTCTGCATAGGAAATATGTCTCTCTTATGGCAAGGCAGACAAGTATGGTGTTTATCATAGGGCACAGATAAACCAGAGAATGAAATCTAAGAGTGCATAGTCCAAATATCAGGGCCATGTGCCAGCTGAGCACAGTGCGGGGAAGGTCCAGGCCATTTTCCAGCATGAGCTGCTTCTTTGGACACCTGAGGCTGGCATCTTTAAATCTCTAACCTGTGGATATAAGCTACTCATCTGAAAATGAAGTGTGTTTTCAGTAAAAACACACAATCCCATCACAAATCCACTATTTTAAGAAGTGATTTGGTTGAGCAAAGTGAGCAGGGGTAGAAGATGGAACTTGAGTTACTTACTTTTCTATATGGTCTTTCTTGGGTGAAACAGGGTTGACAAAGTCAGAGCACTTATTGTCACCCTTCCTGGGAGCTACTAATTTGGGTGGCCACTGTGTTCAGTTTCTACATGAACTGAGTAAGAAGACTGAACAGAAACCATCTAACATTCTTTAAGTTTGAATCTTAGGAACTTCTGTGTCCTTAAGAAGCCAAGACAGATTGGCAACTAACTTGCTGGTTTCTGTGATATTCCTGGGCCTGTTCCCAGGTCAGTATCAGCAGGGCTATGGACCAAGTCTTGGGCTTAGCACAAAGTTGGGTGCTTCATATTCCTTACTGGCTCTTAAAGTAAGTGGACTGATGGAATGTACAGGAAAACGATGACTCTGGCAAAGTCAGTGAGACCATTTAGTTCCACCCCCAATACCACCCAAAGCCACAGCCAAATGAAATGGCTTTGGAACAGGATTGGCTCAATCCATTAAGGAGATGAGAATTTTTATTAATTGGGCAGAAAGTTTCAAAGGCAGAAAGGTCAGTAACCAATCCCCATAGCTAAACACTGCAGTGTGTGTGTGTGTGTGTGTGTATGGGGCATCGTTTCCTAAGCTTGATGGTAGAGTCTTGAGATAAATGAGGCAGTGGAAAGTACCAGTGTTGAAAATGGCATTACCACGAATTAGGGTTACCCTCTTTCCTGCCTCACTACTGCCACTTCAATTCTCTTGGCTGTTCCATGTGTCTTAGATGCCATGGAACACTTCAAGGGTTACACAAGGTCCTCCCTTGCTCCTTACCAGTCAATACTCTTGTAAGACGTGAACACTAGTCCAGATTCATCAAGGGCTTGTTAAAACACAGATGTCTGGACTCCATGTTCATGGATTCTGATTCAGTAGATATGCATGAGGACCAGAAACTTTCATTGCTAACAGGTTCTCAATGCTGCTAGTGTTTTGAAAATAAATTTGCATCTTACTTCTGTCGCCACTGATCAGATTTACTTAACCATCTTTTGCTATTTTGTACTACATTTTTATGTGAAACAACATTGATGGTTATAATATTACAGTATTGTTCCATCATGAAGAATGTTAATGATGCTTTATGGCCTGGAGTATCAAATATTCAGCCAAGCTTTAAGTTTTTGTAAAAATAAACAAGCATATCGGCATCATCAGTATGCAAATTTGCTTCCATGTTTACTCAATGGTAAAATTATATGTATGCCAAAGAGTTTCATTATCAGAAAATATTTTATTTGCATACTTTATAAATTTATCTACATATGGTTAAATAAATTTTTCTCATATATCTATTATATATATTGATATACACAAGGTTAAGTAAAATTTTCTCAGGTAGGAAGGAGTTTAAAAAAAAAAACAAAAGTCCAGTGTGCTGGCTGGCTTGATGTCAAGTTGACAAAGCTAGAGTTATTTAGGAAGAGGAAACTTCAACTGAGAAACTGCTCCCACAAGATTGACACATGGGCAAGCTTGTGGTGCATTCTTTGGGTTGATGGTTGAGGTGGGAGGGTTCAGCTGACTGTGGGTAGTGCCATGCCTGGGCTGGTGGTCATGGGTGCTCTAAGAAAAAAGGTTGAGCAAGCTATGAGGAGCAATACAGTAAGCAACACTCCTCTATGGCCTGTGCTTCAGTTCATGCCTGCAGGCTCCTGCTTGAGTTTCCCCCTGGACTTCAATGATGAAATACAAGCTGTGAGATGATATACACCCTTTTCTCCCCAGTTTGTTTTGGTAATGGTGTTTTATCATAGCAATAGAAACTGAATCTAAGTAAAGCCACCTTGTTATAGGACATAAGAAAGAGCTTGGAGTTTATTCTAAATACAATCAATCCAATAAAAGGTTTACAAAGAGAAAGTTAGAATGTGACTTATGCTTTGAAAACATCATTTTGGCTAATTAGAGCTGCGGTTCTTATCCTTGACTATATATTAGACTCACCTGGATACCTTTAAACATTATTGATTTCATAAGAGAGTGGCTGAGATAGGGTAATGGGAGCTGAATATGGTCACAGTATAGGGTATACATGTTTGCATTTGTAAAACCTTTAAAAGAAAAAATGTAAATGCTTTGTGTTTTTTTGTTTTTTGTTTTGTTTTTCAAGACAGGGTTTCCTGTATATCCCTGGCTGTCCTGGAACTCACTCTTTAGACCAGCCTGGCCTTGAACACAGAGATTCACCTGCTTATGCCTCCTGAGTACTGGGATCAAAGGTGTGTGCTACCACTACTCAGGTAAAAATACTAGTTTAGAAGTATAACCTCCTTAGATTTTGATGGTTTGGAGTAGATCTTTGACAGTACAACCAAAGAGAGTGAGAACTGGGCATAGTTTGAATATGACATACTGTGTTTGGAGAGTTTCCATGGTCTACATAAGTGGTAAGGAGGAAGGATGTGGCCCACTGCTTTGGGATTTATGGTAGGTAATAGTGTAGTATAGCAAAATGAAGAAAACTTAGATAAGAAGAATAGATTAAGGGTGGCACATTCCCTTGTGGATATGTTTGAGGCCTCAACCCTACACAAAAAAACTACAGGCAACCAAGGAAAGCTGGGAGCAGGAGAGGTAGCCCTTCCTAGGGAAGAGCACGCCAATTGGTTGTCCAATGCCAAACGGTCAACCTTGAAAACATACCCACAAGTGACATTGTATAGACTCAACAGGTCATATGTAGGAATATATACATATACATCATATACATGTACATATACATAGTGTGCGATAACAGTAAAAACAGAAGCAATGAATTTGAAGAGGAAAGGGGCAGAATATATGGGAGGGTTTGGAAGGAGGACATGGAAGGGAGAAATGCTGTAATTAAAGTACAATCTCAAAAAAATTAAACAAAGACAGAGAGAGGACTCAACAATGCATTGGATACAGTATGTGGGACAAGCCAGGGAGACATTTCTTTTCTTATAGTCCATATTCCTTTCTGTGTCTCTGATTTTGGCAATGTTCATTTCTCTGGTTTAGATAACTCTCTCTGGGTTCGAATACACTATTCATATGAAAATGTGTTAGTTTACTCTCTTCCACATCCTTTCATTTACCTACCCTAAATACATATATCATATGGACCTTTAAAAGGTAGCTCTTCAAGGAGATAGCTCAAATATCTGTGGCTACCTGAATAAAGGGGAAAAGCCGGGTGAAACGGTGGGAAACCCCCCCCCCACACACAATTTCAGTGAGGAGAGAACCTTCAAGATAAAGTAAGACATGGCCTGACACCCTTTGTTAAAATGCAAACTCTAAGCTAAGAATTTTCTATTTATTTTATGTCTATGAGTACACTGTAGCTGTCTTCAGACATACCAGAAGAAGACATCAGATCCCATTACAGATGGTTGCTGAGAATTGAACTCAGGACCTCTGGAAGAGCAGTTATTGCTTTTAACTGCTGAGCCATCTCTCCAGAACCAGATGTCCCTCAACAGAGGAATGGATACAGAAAATGTGGTACAGATACACAATGGAATACTACTCAGCTATTACAAACAATTGCTTCATGAAATTCGCAGGCAAATGGATGGAACTTGAAAATATCAACCCGAGTGAGGTAACTCAGTCACAAAAGAACAAACATGGTATGTACTCACTGATAAGTAGATATTAGCCCAAAAGTTAGGGAATACCCAAGATACAATTCACAGACTATATGAAGTTCAAGAAGATAGAAGACCAAAGTGTGGATGCTTCAGTGCTTCTTAGAAGGGGGAACAAAATACTCACAGGAGGAAATATGGAGACAAAGTGTGTAGCAGAGAATGAAGGAAAGGCCATCCAGAGACTGCCCCACCTGGGGATCCATCCCATATAAGGTCACCAAACCCAGACACTATTGCTGATGCCAAGAAGTGCTTGCTGACAGGAGCCTGATACGGCTGTCTCCTGAGAGGCTCTGCCAGAGCTTGACAAATACTGAGGTGGATGCTCACAGCCAGCCATTGGACTGAACATGGGGTCCCAGATGGAGGAGTTGGAGAAGGGATGGAGGAGTTGGAGAAGGGACTGAAAGAGTTGAGGGGGTTTGCAGCCCCATGGAGGGAGCAACAGTGTCAACTCCCCAGAGCTCCCGGAGACTAGACCACCAACCAAAGAATACACATGGAGAGACCCATGGTTCCAGCCACATATGTGGCAGAGGAGGGCCTTGTTGGACATCAGTGGGAGGAGAGGTCCTTGGGCCTGAGAGTGTTCGATGCCCCAATGTAGGGGAATGCTAGGGAGGGAAGACAGGAGTGGGTGAGTGGGTGGGGGAGCACCCTCATAGAGGCAGGGGGAGGAGGGATGGGATAGGGGGTTGCTGGAGGAGAGAGCTGGAAAGGGAATAACATCTGAAATGTAAATAAAGAAAATATCCAATAAAAGAAAAAAAGAAAAAAAAAAGAATTTTATATCTATTGTCTCCTGTAATGTCCCAAGTCACTCTAGATGTTATTTATTCTTACTCTAGAGGTACAGAAACTAAAGTCCAGCAGAGGTAGGAAATTCATTCAGACTCACAGAAGTAGTCTGATGCATTTGCCTGCTATGAGTCTTTAACAAACTTGATTCATTCATTTCTTCAGCTTCACCATGCACCAGAGTGTATACCTCTGGCAGTCCAAGAGGGGCATTCACGGAATAAAGAACTCTCTTCTACAGAACTGAGATTGACAGGTGGAGGGGGAAAAGGTCCCCTTTTGTGAGCTAGATCTCCTGAGCTCTGTCTTACTAACAATTTGTTATAGTCCCTGTCTCTGAAACAGAGATCTGAAGAGGTGGAGGAATCGTTTAAGAACAAAGAAGCCTATCCCCAGAGTCAGGGAAACAGAGTAGACGGAGGCCAGGTAGTTTGCCCAAAAGTTACAGTGCAAATTAACAGTAAAGTCAGCCTAAACCTAAGCCTAAGCTTGCCTGGGGCTCTATTACTTCTGTCCTGGGGTTGTAAGAGTTTTCAGAGCAGCCTGTAAAGACCCAAATCTAGGGTTACATACCAGCGAAGTATAAATGGACAGGGAGGGGATGCTGTACTCTCCATAGGGACAAGGTTTCCACAGGCATATGTCTCCACAAAGGTGGTGGCTTTTTAAAAGAATTGGTCTGGGTGAAAAGAGCAGAAAGAATCCTGAGGCTACAGTGAACTCTGCCCAGAACTGCTGCAGTCAGTCCCCACCCAGCCCTTGTTTCCTGTGACAGGCAGCCTTGCAGCCCTCAGCTCCGGGCTGGAAAAAGACATAGGACAGTGCTCCTTAATGAGAACATTTGGGAACCTGGGAAAGGTTAATGATCTGCAGCCTCAACCATCAGCCAGAGACAGTAAACACCCTTACTCATCTAATTAGCAGAAAAGGCTGAGCAGGGGCTGAAGATGGGGGCCTTGGGGATTATAGACTAAGTGTCCGCCTGTTTAAAACTGCTGAAGGCGGTGAACAGAAGGCACTGGTTACCATTCTGGGTGGCAGTTAGGAGGGGGCCTCACTTCCAGCTGGTCGCCTGTACCTCTAGTAGCAGATTGTGGTAAAGACATGGAAGGACATGGATATTTATTTACCAAGGGCCCCTCTGTGTCAGTTACCATGCTAGTTAGGTCTCTGTGTGTCATCTTCATTTCCACTTAACAACATTGCAAAGTTTTTACAGCTCTCTCACATCTGTTGATAATACTTTATATACATTTGATATTTCAATATATCTAAAAATCCTAGAAGATAGTCAGTATTGTCACCATTTTATGAGAACACTGAAGCTTAAATTGTGCAAAATTGGTTCATTTGCTGATTTGTTCAATAAAAAGTATATTGTATGTATGCTCACTTTTTGCCAAACACTGTGCTAGGCACCGAGATACAAAAGTTGAAAGAGCAATAAACACACTTTGGCCCCTGGAGTCTACTGTTTAAAAGGGGGAAAACCCCACCACAATCTTACAGATGTAGTAAACAAGTCTAGGAATAGCATCTAGTGCAAGGATAAACTGGAGGAAGGATGGTAAGAAGGCTGAGGTGAGAGCTGCCTTGGGAACTAGACCAGCAACTTTTGCTCATGACCATCCTAGTGTATATCCATGGACAGGCAGCTCTAAGGCATATGGTATATGATATATGGGACACAAGAGAGACCTGTGTAGGCACCAGTGTTCATTAGACTTTGGGTGGTACCCTTCCTTTCTAGTTGCCACAAGTGATCCTAGCTCCCAAGAAGAGGAATTAGACTTAAGAATAGCTTTGTGTTTGCTAACAGTCAATGGGCGACCCAAGGCAGAGGAATTGGATTGTTGATATGTGCTCAGTCCTGTGTCTGAGTCCTGGGAGGAGGCGCTTCAGGGCAAAGACCAAGACAGTGCTAGCTGATCAACTCAGAAGACTCTTTGAGGGCTTCTGGGAGAAGAGGAGGAGGGGAAGAGAGAGAAAGAAGAAAGGGAGAGGGAGAAAGGGAGAAAGATGAGGAAGAGGGAGAGGGGATGGGGAGGGGAGAGGAAGGGAGAAGGTAGAAGGGAAGGGGGAGGAAGGAGGAGAAAGAACAGAGAGTCGGAGGGAAAAAGTTAGACAAGAGAAATAGAAATGGCAGAGAAAAGGTATGACAATGAACACAGGGACAGAAAGTGACCAATAGTGGCTTACAGCTGAACAGGTGGAGGAGAAAATAATGACGTCATCCCGCACTCAGTTTTAGACTGTACAGACCACTGCAATCAGGCTGGACATGGCAGCTGCAACCAAAAACAATTACTTTTTGAACTGATAATGAGCCTCATCTAATGGGCAACTGAAGGGTAGGTAAATATGTATTGTGTCAATATGCACTGGTGCATGTAGAGTTGACAGAAACCACCAAATAGTCATGTATCATCTACCTCTTTCCCACGCCATTCCCCTTATAAGCTTAGCTTCTTTTGTAAAATTGAATGACATACTAATATACAAGGGACTTTTCTTTCTTTCTTTCTTTCTTTCTTTCTTTCTTTCTTTCTTTCTTTCTTTCTTTCTTTCTTTCTTTCTTTCTTTCTTTCAACTAAATGGAATTCTCCATTTAAGAAAAGTTTCCACTGGAAAGTGAGTTCCTGTCATCACAGCAATAAGAAACTGTTGTGCTCACAGTAGGACTATCAGAAGGCCCAAACTTGGATCCAGGCTAAAATAGGATTTAGCCACTTATTAGCTCTGTGACCTTGAGCTGTTTCATTAACTTCTCTGAGTCTCAATTTTCTCCCCAACGACGAAGTGGTTGTATTTAATCCCTGGCCACTTTCCCATTAGAGCACGTGCAAGGAACAGGTGTAGGCTGGGCCCCCAAGGAAATCTATCTTGATGACCTTTCATTTGAAAGGGTAAGGGGAGAAGAGGGGATCAACAGATCAGATCAGAAGGCAGTGTGGAATGAGGCTGGGGTATAAATAAAGTCATGTCTAAATCAGTCAGCTGAAATGGAATGGGCCGCTGGAAACTCAGCTCTTGGTCTGGCTCTCTTGGACCAGTTGGCTGGTTCTGGGAGGGGCCATTTACATCTCACACATCCCTTGGTCCCTATTTGCCTCCTATATATCTTCCATTCCTCTTCCAATTCATTATTCACAGGGCTTGCAATAGGGGAAAATGCCTCCCGTACCCCAATTTTTGTCTTTCCAGTGGAAAATTTCACTTACATAGTAAAATATGCTGGTGTCTCAAGTCTCATGAAATATCAGGAAGTATTCATGAAGGCCTCTGAATGAGAAGACACTATACATGATGATGGAAGTGGACATAGAGCGCAAGGCCTGATCATGGGGTTCTCCAGGCCAGTTAAAAGCAATTTGAGGAGACATGATCACATATTACTTGACCGATTCCCCTGTCCCAGACCAGCTGTTACCTCTGTGATGACACTATTGCATTAGTCTCTTCTCAGGCTTCTTTACTGCCAATTTCTCACTCTATTCCATTTACCATTCTTCACCTTTGTCTTCCTACACCCCAATGTTGATCATGTATCTTCTATACTTGACTATGAGCCCTGTGAGAACAGGCACTGAGTCATCTTGTTAATTGGATACTTCTCTGTGCCAAGTACCATGGGTTGTTGTTGTTTTTTTTTTTTTATAAAAGAGGTGCTCAATAAATGTGTGATAGATGGAGACAGGAACAAATCAATATCACAGGCCAGTCAGTGTGCTAATCACTGTAGGGTAGTTCTCTCCTGCCCTCCCATAGTCCGCAGTGTTAGCTTCTGTCAATGAACTTATCCTACAGTTTCTAATTGCTTATTTATTACACTGGGAATTTTGTGGGGAACTTGGTGTACTTTTCTGATATACTTTTAGCCCAGCACACTGCACAGTGTTGAATGCACGAGTCATTCTTTCCTTAGGAATGTAAATCCCCTTCCATTTCTGCCTACACATTTTGCAGTTGTTTATTGGTCACCTAGTATGAGAAAATCACTATTCCAGAATTTAGAAATTTTTTAGTGAACAAGACAGGCAAAATTCCATGAATCTGATTTAGCCTATGTTTCAGTGGACTTACCAATTGATAGAAACAAAACAAATGCCATGTCAAGACAAGTCCCAATAAGAAAAATTAAGCAGGACAAAAAGGTAGAGGATGTGGAGGGGATTCCAATTTTATCTGACGACTTCAGAGAGCATCTCTCTGAAGGAGGTAACATATAGTCTAGTTCTGAACAGGTAAATGTTGACGCATTCCAAGAAGATGGAACTAAAATTGCATCTACTTTAATGCACAGAACGTGCACAAAAATTCTTGAAATAGGAAGGAGAATGATGTACCTAAAGCATGTTCAGGAAGGAAGTGGAGACTAAGGGAGCAAGGCAGGGAACAGAGAGTGCAGGATCGTGGAGTCCATGGTAGGGAGCTAAGATGCTATTCTAAGTGAAATGAAAAGCCAACAGAAGATGTTTAAGCAGGTAAGTGGCAACAATTGATTTATGTTTTTAATAGATTTGTGAACACTGGTAAAGAAAGTCCTGGAGGCAAGATTAGGAGAGAATCTGGTTAGACTGCTCATGCAATAGGCCAGGTGACGAATGAAATTCATTCCTCAGTGTTAGTGGTGGAAGTGGGTGGGAGTGGTTGCATCAGTTTATCTTTAAAATAGAGAGCAACAGGCTTGTGGATAATTTGGATACAGGGTATGGGGAGAAGAATGGAGTGGGGGAATATGGGATGAGTCTGAGGATTTTATGCAGTTTAAATCTCAGTTTTCACATCTTGCTTCCAACTATGTCCTCTGGGAGGTTTTCTTGATATTGTTACTTCCCACCAGAGAACTCAGTATCCCCTCCAGATCACCATCATCCCACTTTCAGGCAAAGCACAGACACCTGTGCACATCTGTCTCCTCAACTCAACTACTGAGAACTATTTAGAGACATTAATAGGGTCATATGTGCAGTTGCCCACAGACCCAATACAATGACTTCAACCAAAGAGTTGACCAATAAAACTGGTGTGATTGAATGGATTAACTAAATTGAGGCTGTTTATTATCGCTTCCCATGTATGGTGACAAAATTCTCTGATCATTAAACGATAAGCAAAAAAATTATTTCAACATTACCAGCTCTTAATTGCTAAAGTCCACTTGATGAATGCCCCTGCTTGAATTATTGACAATTTGTGGATTAAAATGTCATCCCTTGATTAAAAGAAAGCTCATGTGTTGAATGAGGGTTCTGGAAAGTGTTGGAGAGTGGATATTATATGAATCCTCTTCTCTCAGTCCAGGATCAGCTAGAGAAGCTAGGAAAAGTGAAACTGATCCAGAAGAGGACCAAGCTGTTACTTATAAGAATGGCAAAAGTGAGAAGAGCTTAGTATTTCGGAAGAGAATGGGCCCTTATAGATCTGGATTCAAATTTCATCCCTACCATTTACTATTTATAGAGCCCTGAGCCTGTCATTTTTTATTTGTTCCATTTGTCCTCAATTTAAATACATCTTAGAAACAGAAATGTATCCAAATTTGAAGTGCCCAACTGGATAAAGCTTTCCAGATGTTTACATCCATGTGTCCATTTGTTGGAGAAGAATGTCAAGGATTACATGCCTTTGCCTAGGCAATGCCATGGAACAATTTAGCCAGGCTTTAATCTTCATGCAAATAGAATTTGCAAGTCATTTCAAATCATTAAAGCACAGTTTCTTTGTCTTTATAACAGGAAGAGCAACAGTACTTATACAGATGTAGATTTAGAAAGATAAAGCTAAAAAATATGTCGGGTAGCCTGGAGTGGTGACATATACCTCTAATCCTCACACTCCAGGGGCAAGAGGATATTTGTGAGTTCCAGGCCAGTATGGACTACAGGACAAGTAAGACCCTGCCTCAGCACAAGCAAGCAAACAAACAGAAACCCAAGGGAACAAAGAAAAGAACAAAAAGGAAATACCTCGGATACCCCATGTGGCATGGAATATAGGAGATGAACGTCAGTCCTTTGTTTTCCAGTCCTCTCCTTTCAAGTGTGTTAAGCACTATTGGGGTATAAGAGAAGTACAAATGGGGGCTCATTTCCCTATGGTGCTAAAGGCCCAATTAAGGGAACAGGCTATACAGGGTTAAGTGGCAAAAGACAAGACAAATATAAAACACTAGGGTTGGAACTATAGCTCTGTGGTAGACTGCTCTAATAGGGGTTCATCCCTAGCTTGCATCCCTAGCACTGCATTCACAAAAAGGTGACTGTAAGATATTATTAGTGTGTTGAATATAATAATGATTAATCCCAGTGCTGAGAGGCCAAGAACTTTGTTTCTGATTCATTTCCCCATTTGCATCCTGTGCTACCTTGAGGATCGGTCTCTTCATATGTAAATTGGTAATAATCCTATTATCTATTCTTCTGAGAACACTGGGTGCAACATGTGTAGAAGACCAGGAATATTACACAGTGGAACAAAGGTCTTGGTCAAGGGAGGTTTTCTGCTTTGGGATACCAGGATTAGAAAGCTCCAGAGGCGCTGGTCAAACAATTTGGTAAGGGCTTGTCAGTCTCCTCTCCCTCACTAGCTGAATTGGTTGCAGAGCTTCTGAGGTGAGCATTGAAACACAGGGAGCTATCTCAATTGGGATCTCTCAGCATTTCCCTAGGAGCTATCCATGACAGTCCTGGGACCTTTGAACTAACAAATTCCAGTCCTCCAAACTTGACCTCTTCCTGTCCATAAGGCTCAATATCCAGTGTGACCCAAGCTCCAAGCTGGGAATCTGACTAATCATTGCATAGAAGCTATGTTACTGTGACTTCAGCACAGCCCTGGAAGGATACATTTGTCACCAAGGAATGAAAAAGGCTTGAAAATAAAGATAATTTTGAAGAAGTTTTCATTTCATCATAAATTAAACAAGGGAATATAGGAAAGTCTCATATGCCCTAATACATACACACCTCTCCCCCTAATCTCCATTCTTCACCAAACTGGTACATTTATTAAAACTGATAAATCCACATTGACGCTCCATTATCACTCAAATTTCACATTTCCTTTACAGTTCGCCATTGGGGTTATACATCCATGGGTTTGGACCACTATATCATAATCTGCATCCTCTATTATAACATCACAGCAAGAGTTTTCACAGTCCTAAAAATCCCTGGTGTTCAGTGTAGACATTACTCATTCCTCTCAACCTGTGGCAATCACTGATCCTTGTACTCTATCTATGGCTTTGCCTGAGGAGTGCCAT
This sequence comes from Uromys caudimaculatus, assembly GCA_028551405.1. Classification (NCBI taxonomy): domain Eukaryota; kingdom Metazoa; phylum Chordata; class Mammalia; order Rodentia; family Muridae; genus Uromys; species Uromys caudimaculatus. The sequence continues at coordinate 95,274,320 of CM052722.1, forward strand.
TTTTCACAGCCATTTTGGAGCTAATATTTAGAAATCTAAATTCTTTAAATAATACTCAGCAGCACAGTGTTTGGAGAAAACATTTCTAAAACTGTTTCGTGCATTCTGCTTCCTACTGTTCAAAATAAAAGTTATTTTAAAAAACTTAAAAAAATCAACATGTCTTGAAAATATTTGTTGAACCAAAACAAATGTCTGCAAAGCTTTTTGGAGCTGTGATGATTAGTAAGATGAATCAGCACCAAACAATATTTTCTCCAGTGGTATTCGGATGGTTGTATTTTTGGGACTTGATTTGACTAGATTATTTTCTCAAAACCATATTTATTTTCTATATTGAGACTCAGCCAAGAGACCAAAAAATATTTGAAACCATAAAGGCTCAACAAAAACATTTGTTGAATAAATGAATCATCTTTCCAAATTTTTTGGCTACCAGGACATTCATAGCTCTATTAAATAGAGGTAACTTTTTCATTTTTGATTTTTCTTTTCTCCATATTACTTTCCCATCACTATTTTGATCTTATTTATCATCTCTATTCTCCTTAATTATTATGTTAATCTACATCCAATACATTTTTAATATAGAGTTCTGAATAACATATAAAACATATATATATATATATATATATATATATATATAAAACACACACACACACACATACATATATATAAAATTTCAGGTATCCTCAAATGAGAAAGGGAAAACGGTATTTGAATCATCATACAATAGGAAATATGTATCTGTGCAAACATCTAATTACAGAAGTATTCATATGAATTTGAAAAGCCATGTTCAACCATGTTGAACACATATTCCAAGAGCAAAATTAGAAAGTCAAATAATAATATGAGTTGGTGATGAGATGAGGAATCGTACTGTTTATTATACCATGGAGTTTAAGTTGGTAGAGTCCATCTGGGGAGCAATCTGTAAGAGCTTAATAAAGTTACATATAAACCTTATGACTAAATTTACAGTGAATAGATTCACTAGGGACCATGTGTGATGAAATTTATGAAATCACTATGATAGCAAGGAAAGCAAACTATATTCTTATCTCTAGGGGAACACATAAGTAAACTGTGATATGTGGATATACTAGAAATATTGTTTTAATTCAGAAATCCAGTCTAGACTGATGATTTGGTTTTCTCTGGCTGCCATAATGAAATACCATACTCTGAATGGCTTATAAGTGGAACTGCATTTTCCCATATTTCTGGAGTTAAGAAGTCCAAGATGAAAGTGCTAGAATGATTGGGTTCTTTAGGTGAGTATGAGGGAAGCAAGTCAGTGAGGTTTTGTATTTCTTACAATAAAGTTATGAATTTTGTTATGAGGGCCTTATCCCCATGACCTCATCCAACCTTAATTACTCCCCAGAGGCACCTTTCTAAAACTTCCTTAGCCACCAATATTGGTAGTTAAGGCTTCAACTTGTGAGTTTTGTAGTAACTCAGATTTCAATCCATATCATTTTACTTAAAACCTCCACAAATACAAACTTTTCACATTTTAAATTATACTTTATGCAAAAACCAAAAAGCACCAAAAATAGTCTTGAGTCATTCTAACACAAACTGTTAAATTTTAAGTTTCATCTAAAATATTACCTGAATTTGACATGATTGATATTTTGGGTGTAATTTATCCTGAGGCAACTTTCTCTTTAGTATGAATCAATGCAACCAAGGAATTATGGTATATCCTTCCAAAGACAAGGGTGGGCAAGTATGTTTTGAACTCTTAAGGGAGAAAAAGAATTAATTATCTACCCTCTGGACCCACTGGGATGGTCATTTGCTCCCAGTGGTTCTACTGGTAGAGATAATGCCCTCAAGGATGTACTAGGTGAGGACACCGTCCTCTGTGTTCCAAGTATCCCGTCTCCAAGATTTTGGGGCCTTTGTATTGATGAAACTAACACAATGGTCACACACCTTTTGGAAGAAACACTTTTGAAAATATTTGTATCCCTCATAAAATTTACTTAAGTCTGGTAGCCGCCTTTCATTCTACTGGAGCTTTTTGGTCCTCTTTAATTAATACTGGTAGGGTTTCTAGAGACATGATCCCATCTCTATTACTTGCTTCTGTTGACATGGCTGACTAAGCCCGTGAGTCACACTCATGATCTCTTTATTGAATTATTGTTCACACATACTCTTAACCTTCTGTTCAGAACAATATTTTAATTTTTTGATTATAGAGAGATGGAAGTTTTTCCACATCTCCAAGTTCTACTTCACTTTTGTTTAAAATTTTTCTCAATTAATCTCTCACTTAATATTTTACTACAAACGTCCAGAAAAAAAAAAAAGACCTACTCCTTCAACTTTGATTAGAAATGTCCGCAGCTAAGGAACCAATATCAACTGTGTAAATTCTACTTTCCACGAAGCACTACAATATAGGTCTGTTCTTTTCCATTTTATACATGTTCCTTATTTATATCTGCACCAGAATAACATCAGAAATGCTCACAATGTCCATAGTTCATCACGTACTTCAAAACTCTCCCAGCTTCTACCCATTTTGTATAATATTTCTAAATCAGCTTCCCTATTTATGTATTTGTTACAGCAACATTATATACCTTAGTACCAAAATAGTTGTCAGATTAGAGTATCTGCATATGAAATTAATGCTGCTTCAATATCTAAATTTAAAGAGGCCACAAACAATTCAAGGCATGCTAATTCATCATACTAATATGAATAGATATTTAAAATACAAAATACTAACATAAACGAGATGATGTTTATAGTGTACTCTGTATGCAAAAACACTGAAAATCTAAGGTAATATATAGGGGTGTTCATTCAAAAGGATGTTTAGTAAGTCCACTAGGATGAATATACCAGTGACAGAGAAGATTGGAGATTGGATTGGAGATAGAGAATGACAAATGACTGAAATACAGCAACAGGAGATTCCCTATAATGTAGGCTATGTGCTATGAATTAAAGAAGATGATTAAATTTAGTCTATGAGTCTTGAGGTGACATAACCACATACATATTTGCAAATTAAAAAGACATGTTGTTGTACGCTAATACTAACATATATGAGAATGTCTCGTGACCTTCAATGATTTTTATTCTACAAAGGGCATTTCTGTGTCAATCTCAGTATCATATGAATGATGTGCAGAGTCAAGATTAGTCCAATGGAAATGAGAATTTAGATTATAAACCTTACAATTTATTTTACTTTTAGAATAAGAATTATGGAAATGTAACTTTTTCAAAGGCACTGAAATGGTAGAAGTTTGTATATAAGCAGAAATGTGAACTCCAGAGATTCAATTCAGAAACATCTAGCCCCCAAAGACAGATAAATGATGTGTAATGTGGACACTCCTGTCATGACTGTAAGTGAGAGGAGATGAGGAAAGAGGAAAAAGAGAAGTGATTTGGGACAGAGAAAAATTCTTTCTGAGGTGAGTAGGAATTGGGATACAGAAATGGAAGTATGGTTGAGAAAAATTAATGAAAGCTGCATTGATTGGGAGACTTAGGGTTAGACTGGGGGTTTGGAGAGAGAAGGAGACTTTGCTTTCTCTATGTTTTCATCTAAAGTATTTTTCTTTTAAATGATATATTTAGATAATAGTCTTTCCTCTCTTCTTCAGCCCAATTTGAAAAATGAGGTAGCAAACTAAACAGAGTTTTCAAATAGCAAAAAAAAAAAAAAAAAAAAAATCAGTAGCTAAGAAACACTTAAAAATGTTCAGCATTCTCAGCCACCAGGGAAATACATATTAAAATGACTTTGAGCAAATGGTCATCCTAAAAACATAAATGAAAACAATACTGTGCAGACTGAGTGGCAAATCTAGCCACTATAGAAATCTGTGTGGAAGCTCCCTTGGAAGCTAAAAATAGCCCCACCACAAGATCCAGCTATACCATGCTTAGGCATATACCCAAAAGACTCTCCATCTTACTACAGAGATACTCGTTCGTCCATGTACATTTCTGCTCTATTCATAATAGCTAGAAATTAGAAAGAGCCTAGATATCAATCAACTGAAGAATGCATAATTGAAAGTCAGGCACATTTACACAATGGAATATTATTTGACTATAAAGAAAAACGAAAATTTCAGGTAAAAGCATGCATCTAGAAATAATCTTCCTGAGTGACATCAACCACACTCAGAAAGAAAATATCACATGTTTTCGTTTATATATGAATGATAGCTTTTAAGCTTTAGAGGTATGGTATTTTTCTATTTAAAAAATAATGTCACGCACGTGTATAATGAATTATGATCATATCCTCCTTCTACTTCTACTCCCACTTCTCAACTTCTCCTCCTCTAGCGTTCATTCCGTTTTACTGTACAGCTCCTAACAGGCAGCCAAAACTGCTGTATATTCATCATTGCAGTGGCCGTGCCATATCCAGAATATAGCATTTCATAACTCTCCACATCCTTCAGCTCTTACCACCTTTCACAATGTCCCCTGAGTCTCCAGTGGAGTCATCTAGATGTCCCATTTGGGGCTGAACACTCCACTTTAACTTATGCTCAGAACTTTGATGATTTAGGAGTCTCTGTAGTAACAGCTGTCCACTACAAAAATAATCCCCTGTGGCCAAGAATTATAGAAGCAAACTCTAAGGATATAAAAAGAGATATTTAGGAGGCAGTTTGGCTACATATACATTTGGTATAACAATAGCTGTAAGCCCTGACCCAGCATGTGTGACTTTCCTTCCATAGATAGTCCTTTATCCAGATTACAATACCGGATATGTATTCCCTCCCATGTAGTAGCCCTTAAATCCAACCAGAAATAGGTTGATTACCCCCACAACCCACTAAGCCACTATTACATCATAGCTACTTTTCTAAATAGGAACCAAGAGCCTAACGTTTAAATGATCACAGTGTCCTATCACTAGGTACTCATCATGGTTGTGGCTGTCTTTCCAAGCTCGCTATATTTCATTTTAGCAGGAGTATGATAAAAGCATGCTCAGGATTTCAGAAAAGTTCTTGAATGATAATTGTGAGTGAAGATAATAGTCAATTGACAAAATATGAAGCATATATTTTGTCCATTGAATTTTAAAGATAAGAGGAGTGCTTGCAGACCATATGAAGCCTAAGAAGAAGGAAGACCAAAATGTGGATGCTTCAGTGTTTCTTAGAAGGGTGAACAAAATACTCACAGGGGGAAATATTGAGACAAAGTGTGAGGCAGAGACTCAAGGAAAGGCCATCCAGAGACTGCCCTACCTGTGGATACATCCCATACATAGCCACTAAAACCAGATGTTCTTGTGGATGCTGGGAAGTGCTTGCTGATGAAGGCATGATAAGCTGTCTCCAGAGGCTCAGGGAGAGCCTGACAAATACAGAGGTGGATGCTCACAGCCAACCATTGGACTGAGCGTGGGGTCCCAGATGGAGGAGTGGGAGAAGGGACTGAAGGATCTGAGGGAGTTTGCAGCCCCGTGGAGGGAGCAACAGTGTCAACTGGCCTGACCCCCCTGTCCTCCTGGAGCCTGAACCACCAACCAAAGAATACACATGGAGGGACTCATGGTTCAGACCACATATGTGGCAGAGGAGGGCCTTGTTGGCCATCAGGGGGAGGAGAGGTCCTTGGGCCTGAGGGTGTTAGAGGCCCCAGTATAGGGGAATGCCAGGGAGGGAAGATGGGAGTGGGTGGGTGGGTGAGGGAGCACCCTCATAGAGGCAGGGGGAGGGGGAATGGAATAGGGGGTTTCCAAAGGAGAAAACATTTGAAATATATATAAAGTAAATATCCAACAATAAAAAAATTTTTAAAAGGAGGAATGCTTGTCTTAAAGGCAAGGAGAGATCAATTTCATTTTAGAGAGAATTATTGAATACCTATTCTCTGCCACCTGGAAATTATTTTAAAAAATAAAAAACAACAACAACAACAAAAAAAACCAAAAAAACCAAAAACATGATCCCAGTTCTCAAAGAACTCATAGTGAATGAATTTTCCAGACTATCAAAAATGGAATCTAATATTGGTGTTTTGAAATCAATCAATCAACATATTTTCTATGCCATCTTTTTAGGGATTGGAACTAGGAGGGATATCCAAGTGCAGTGGCTAAGGCAAGGAAGATATGGTGAGACATTACTACACATCAAACCCAGTGAATATCATTGTCATGTTGTCACTTGAATTCTGGAAAGTTGGTCTTTGGAAGGATAGGGGAGAAATCATAGATATTTTTTCCTTGGAATGTGGGATGGATGTTATTTCAGCCTCTTGATGTCTATTTGTTACTTGTAAAAACAAAACTGTGATTTGAAGCTTCAGAGAAAGAACCCTATCTCATGGATAACATTAATTGGTAAAACAAATCAAAAGTATAATAATATTAATAGTCACTGCTTCAATTTACTGATCACTTACAAGGTGCCAGGCTCCGTGTTGAACATTTTAAATCCATTATCTTAATTTGTTCTCACAGAGATGTGATGAGCTAAGTATCCAAACCCAACTCTTTTGAAAACTGGCAAGAGAAAAACGAATTTGGCTTCACCGAAAAATGTTGACCCAACAGTTAATGAAATTAAGGCAAATCCTTTTCAGTAGCAGCATTACTTTCCCCACATGACATGAAAGCATAAATATTAATCAATATATAGTATGCCTTATTATACACTGTCTGCCAGCTTTGTCGTGATGGTTTCTTAAACTCTTGGTCACTGCTTGCCTTACTCTAATGCCCAACTCATACACTTCCTTGTCACTCCAAGTCCTGTTCTCAGGCTGGGTAGCTCAGAAGACCTCACCAATACAACCTGGCACAACATCTCTCTGATCTTTAGTTTTGTGGCATTCTATGACACTTGGTATCTCTGGGCATGGCACCTCTATAAGGTTTAGCTTTGATATCTCACTAAGACTCAAATCTTCCAACAATGTCTTCTTCACCCATTTACTACTGGTCTGAAATGAGGGGCCCAGATCCAGTGTTTCAAACTCTTTCTTCCCTCACTTATTTCTTTTCCTACACAATCAGAATCTATAAATCAGAATAGATTTAGCAATGATTGTATCATCATCCTGTGAAGCCAGAAACACCACATTTGTTTAGGTCTCTCAAATTTGGGATTATATCATCCCCATCTTGAACTCCGGCAGAAAATAAAGCAGCCCTGAGATGTTAGTACCTTTACAAATAAGAATTTCCAGGTACATTGGGACTCTTTGGCCACTCAGCAACCCTTCCATGTCCCTACCCCCACTTCCTCCCGTTTCTTCCCATTGTATCATTTCATCATCAATTCCCTCAAATATGGCCCCAATTTAGTTTAGCCTCTCTTTTTTAAATTTTTTTTTAAATTTTTTGATACTTTATTTACATTTCCAATGTTTCCCCCTTTCTAGGTCTCTTCTTTGGAAACCACCCATCCCCTCCCCATGCCCCACCTCTATGAGGGAATTCCACCTCCCACCCACCTGCCCGCCCACTCACATATTCCTCTCAAATTACTTCGATTCTTATTTCTCAGAGAAAATTCAAGCCATTTCTAACCCCTTATCTTCAAATCTACAAGCATCCTTTGGGTTTTTTGAACTCTCACTTTGTATTTCTCTTGTAGTCTCAGAAGAACTGAGACTGTTTCTTTATATTCTATATAATATAGAACCAAAACAGAGAAAAAAATCTTATATTCTAGATGCTCCATTTTTGTAATAGCTCTTATTATTTTTTGAGAATTTCATACAATGTGTTTTGAACACACCAACCTGTCTCCTCCTCTTCCTCTTGTACCCATCCTCTCCGCTTTTTCATCCATTCCTTCTCAACTTTGAGATTTCTTTTCCCATGGAGTCCTGTTTTTGTTGTCCAGCTACTTTTAAGATGGGGGCATGCTCCCTTAAAAATGTGATCAGCTTACCAAGGGTAATGTCATTAAGAAAAACTGACTTTCCCTCTCCTAGAGGCTATCAAATGCCAATAGCTCCTCAGCTAGTGGTGGTATTGATTTTAAGTCTACCTTTTCCCTTTTATGCTGGAATGTTCTCTGGCCTTAAACTTGTACAGGTCTTGTTCATGCTGGCACAATTGCTATGTGTTTCTACATGCTTCTACCATGATGTGTCTGGAAAATACTCTTTCCTTGATGTATCATACTCTTTCTACCTTCTCTTCTGCAAAAAATTGCTGCCCTTGGTAGGAGACTATGAAAAGAATGTCTCATTTAGGGCTGAATTTTCCACAATTTCACATTTTTTGTATGTTGACTAGCTGTGAGTTCCTGTGTTAGGTGTCATCTACTGCAAGGAGAAGCTTCTCCAGTGAGGGTTGAGAGATTTTCTGATCTATGGAAATAGCAATAAAATCATTGGGAGCCACTTTAATACCATGTTCATTGAATAGAATAATAGTATTGAGTTCTCCCTTAGGGCTTGTGATCTACCTAGCAGTAGGTCTTTGGCCTACTTAATAGTGCGTGCTAGGTATGTGTTCCATCTCATGGGGTTAGTTTTAGACCCAGTAAGGAAGTGGCTGGTTACTTCCAAAACATCCATGTCACTATTGTACCAATGAGCACATCTTGTTGGACCAGTCATTGTGGTAGCTTGCAAAGTAGCTGGGAGAGATTGAGGCTTCACTTCCTCCTTCCAGTGTGTAGCACCTCCCACCATAAATTCTAACCAGTAGGGAGAAGCTTCCATGTGAGTAGCAGCTTCAGTTTTCCTGGTACTGTGACTCAAGAATGTGGTGTCTTCAGTAGAATGTTACTATCAAGTTCTGGAGTCGTCAGGAATTAGTAATAGCCTATACTATTTGGGAGTCTATGTAATTCCACTGAGCAACAACTTAAAAAGAAGTAACATGTACTTTGCATTGGGTTTTTGTTTCCTAGCATAGAGGTTCTAGTTCGAGTATTGTTCCCTTATTGCAGGATAACTGCATTTTTGTTCTATACAACCTTCTCTAGAATTCCTCTTGACACCTTACCTAGAACTTTGCTTTTTAAACATCCATTATTTTTCCTAAACTTGTCCTCCATGCTAGTTCATTAGTTCCCCCACTGAGGTTGTTCATGTGCTCGTTGCTCTCTTCTTTAGAAATTTATCCTTTACAACATTGCCTACTTCCTCTGCTACTACAACTTTCCCATCTTCTAAGTTTTAAAAACTAGTGGAACGTAGCAGGTATAAGACCTTGCGTGTGGAGGAAGTTGGTGGCTTGTACTCATCTCTTCTTGCTTTTCTCATTCTCTTCTCAATTAAGTATGATCTGGCTTTAATCATTCTCCTCTATTACTGTCCACTCTCCAGGAGTGTTAGTTCAGATCTTAGCTTTATTGAGACATATATTAAATCTGGCATATTTAAATTATACAATTCAATGAAAATCTCACCTCAACCAGGAAAATGTATTTCTACCACTTACAAATGCTTTATAATCCTCCCTTTGTATACAAATACCCCGTAGGCTGTCTCTACACAACCCTTGTTCTAAATTTTGTTAGCATAGATTAACTTGTATTTATGGAATTTTATGTAAATGTATTCAGACAATATGTACTCGTTTTAAAAAGAGTTTTGACCTTTTAAAGCTTTTGGGGTTTGTAATTACTTCTGTTCAGTTTAGTTAATTTTGAAAAATCAGCAATAACAATTCATCACCAGGCTCTTTTAAAAATGAAAAATCTCTAGTATGTATTTACATTCACCAGGTGTTGATTTTTATTTTCGGAGACATCCCTGCTGAACTATCTATCTCCAAACATTTCCTGTTGACTTCATGTTGTTCTCTGCCAACTTCTCTTTAATATAGTTATATTATTAGTTTAGAAACTTGATGGCTATCCTGTAAGTCATAAAACGGCCCTTTCTGTTCCTAACAGATTATATCTTCAACTTCCCACTGTATAAGGACTCTACAACTTCCATTTGCCTTCGCCCCTCCTTTACCATTCTGTCTTGTCAACTGTACTTTTACATCAATGCTGCTACCATTTGCATTCTTCTTTGTGGCGTAAGTTTTCCTGTAGAAGATGAAAGGTTAGAATTAATTTTATTATGATTATTTAAATGTTGCATGTGTACTAGCCAAGAGTTGTTCTATGACTATATTTTCTTTTCTTTGACTGCAAGGTCTGTATCCATGATCTGCTCACAGAGACACTGAAATAGAATTCCCTTCCTTAGTACCACCATTTCTTTACGGCCACATTTTATGCTCTTTTTTGTCTATTTTGTTCACTTAAGTCATTATTTATATAATCACTCATACCTTGTACATAAATAGTTGTATACTAAATTTCTCAGGTGAATCTTATTATTCAAATATGGATACATACAATATGTATCCACTTACCTGGCAATGACCATGTGATTATCTAAAACTGGAACTATTAAATCAAGGCTAAAATGAACATTTGTGGGTTGTTGTACAAATGAATCATTTGTTTTAGGGGTAAATACATAGGAGAGAAATGAGCAGATTATAAAGCAGATATATGTTTAATTTTTAAAAGAAAATAGCTAAATATATCTACATGTATGTGTGTAACTAAAGAAGATGAAGTCTTGAAGAGAGCAGGGTGACATGGAGGGAGTTATGAGGTGAGAGAAAGCAGTGAGAATGGTGGAAATACAACATTCATGGACAAAAGTCTCAAAAACAACCAAGCATTTCAATTTAGAAAACTAGCTAAATAAAAGAAAATACCAGTTTGCTTGCCAAAATGGATGTAATTTTTCATATTCCACCATAAATGAAGGAGCTGTTTACAATCCTCCCTGATAATCTATGGCCAGTTATCTGCCTTTTAGAGAGATTAATGGGTATATAGTTGAAGATCATCGTGGGTTTGATTTGTATTTCCTTAATGACTAATGATATTGAGCATCTTTTCACGTGCAAATATTTGCCATCTGTTTTTCTTCTTTTGTGAAATGTCTGTCCTAATCTTTAGTCCATTTTAAAAACTTTATTGCGTCTTCTTATAATTGAGTTATAACAATTCTTTATACATTCTAAATGTAAGTTTTTTATTAGATATATGAATTGCAATTATTTTTCTTCTCAACTGTGACTTGTCTTTTCATTTTAGTCCAATTATCTAGTCTATTTTTATCCTTTAAGTTTATTATATCCTATTTAGAAATTCTTCACCAAATGGAAGGCCACTTAGAATTTCTATAGGTTTTATACTTTTTGTATATAGTGTGAGATAAGGACTGAGGTCCAATATTTTTGCACATGGTATTCCACTTTTTCAGCACTATTTGCTAAGTAAGATTTCTTCTATCTAATTATCATGCCACCTTTACAGAAAATCAATGGTCTCTGTATGTATGGGTCTATTTTAGACTTCCTCTTTTGTTCCCTTAATATGTATAACTATCTACAGTAATGCTATTCTGTCTTGATTGCTTTATCTTTATAATAAATCATTAAATATATAGTTATTTGTTTCATACTTTGGATGTTTTGGCATACATGGGTCCTTTGAATTACTTGTACATTTTAGAATCAGCTTATCAAGATTTACCAACAAGCCTGCTGGAATTTTGAATGCTATTGTTATGAATCTATAAATCAATTTGGGAAGAACTGGTATTCTGACAATTTTGAGCCTTCTGATTCATAAAGATGATATATCTCTTCATTTATTTTGGTCTTTTAAAATTTCTCCCAACTACCCTGGCTCAAGCTGGATATGTAGCAGAGGATTAACTTATCTGGCATCACTGGGAGGGGAGGCCCTTGGTCCTGTAATGACCCAGGGTAGGAGAATGCTAGGGCGCTGAAGCAGAAGTGGGTAGGTGGGTGGGGGAGCACCTTCATAGAGGCAGGGGACGGGCAAAGGGATAGGGGGTTTGCAGAGGGGATACTGGGAAGGGGGATTACATTTGAAATACAAATAAATAAAATAACCAATAAAAATGAAAAAAAAAACCAATGTTGGCAATGAACTGCCAAAATAAAAAAAAGAAAGAAAGAAAGAAAGAAAAAGAAAAGAAATAATATGAAGCTAAGTGAGTAATTGTAAATGTAACTTTTATTTGCCTGATAAAATTGTTGTCTCAGAGACTTACTACTGAATAAGCTCATCCTTTCTAGTTCTTTCCAAAGTCTGCTAGCTGGTTCAATTTAACTCTTCTTGCTCGAAGTCATCTCCAAGATGACTGATTTAAACTGGCTTCTCCCAGCTCCTCTGAGGCTTTGCTCTGCTTCGCCTCAAACTAACTCTGGCAATATGTCCTAATCGTCTGACTCCTTCTCCTTCTCCAGATCATCCTGTCTTCTCTTGTATCCTTTCTCTGTAAAACTGTCTCAGTAAAACTGCCTCCTCCTCCCGCTCTCTCTGTGCTGCTCTCTTCAGTCACCTTCTTTTCTGTGCTGTCTTCTTAAATAGCTTCTCTTTCCTGTCCTGTTCTTTTGAGAGTTGGGTCCATCCTATCTATGACTCATTCTTTCCAATCTTTCTCTGATTTGTCAATTTGTCGGCTGCTCAAATAGATGTCTCCAAACTAACTTTACCTCCATTGCTTGGGATTAAAGGTGTGAACTAAGGGAATGTCTATATTCCAGCCATAGGGATTAAAGATGTGTACTAAGGGAATGTCTGATTTTCTAACCTGATCACACAGACCTAGTTCTTTAGATGTGATTCCTTGCCAGAGCAGTCATGTTGCTGGATTAACATTTCTTTACATGTAATTACATTACTTCTTCATCATATTGATATTCAAGTGGAATGACATAATTTGCAGCTTTTTTTGATGGGTGATTAAGTCACTTTATCTTCACTGGCTACAGTTTATAGTAGTGAGATCAGATTTGATCTGTGATGTATTAGAATCTTGTCCTGGGGGAAGATCCACTGTATTACAGTGAGGTTCTTAAGAAGTTAGTGTTTTGCTGAGCAGTGGTGGCGCACGCCTTTAATCCCAGCACTCGGGAGGCAGAGGCAGGTGGATTTCTGAGTTCGAGGCCAGCCTGGTCTACAGAGTGAGTTCCAGGACAGCCAGGGCTACACAGAGAAACCCTGTCTCGAAAAACCAAAAAAAAAAAAAAAGTTAGTGTTTAAAGCCCTGTTATTTCTATTTTTAACTTATTAAGATTTTAAATTAAAATATAATTGCATGAATTTTTCCTTTCCCCTTTTCTCTCTCTAACACAATCTATTTCCCCTTTCTCTTCCTCCAAAGCTACCTATACCTCCTCACTCACTCTTAAATTGATCTTTTTCTTTTATCATTGTTTTTACATATATATTTAAATAAATTTGTAAATATATGCATAATACATAAATATAACCTACTGAGTCCATTTAAAAAAATTTCTCCCAGCTATGTTGTGTACATGTTTTCTACATAATTTGTCAAATTTATTTCTAAGTATTTTGTATTGTTTTATTGGAAATATTATTTTTAAAATTTCAGCTTCCTTTAGTTTCTTTTCTAGGACCCAACAGTTGAATTTTTGAATATTTAACTGGTATCCTGCAACCTTGTTCATCTCACTTCTTGATGCTCACATATTTTTTAGATGGCTAAGATCTTCTGCAATGATGATGCATAATTTAGGAACAAAATATATTTTCTTTTTTGTAATCTATATCTTTAATTTATATTTCATACTTCATCACAATAATTATGATCTCCTGTAAAATGTTGAAAGGAAGAGGTGAGAGTGGGCATCCTTGCTTGATTCCTCCTCTTAAGAGAAAAATCTTGAGTCCTTCAGTATTCAGTATATTACTTGTTCATATATGCTTCTTGGGGGATTATGGGCGTTCTCTTCTATGGCAGCTATGCATAATGATGTTTAATTATCAGCAGGAATGAATTTTGTGGCATTCATTTTACTTGTACTAAGATAATCACAAGATTTCTCATTTTTGGTTTCTGTTTTTTAAGATCTATTTTGCATATAATTATGTGTATGTATGTGTGTCTCTATGTAAGTTTCCCCTGGAACTGGAGTTACAGGTGGTTCTGAGTCACCTGATGCCAGTACTGGAAACTGAACTCGTGTCCTCTTGAAGAATAGCAAGTGCTTTTAACCACTGAGCCATTGTCTCTAGCTCCATTTTTAGTTTCTTAAGTGCCTTTTACCACTGAGCCATTGTTTCCAGCCCCGTGTTTAGTTTCTTTATACAGTGAGATATGGAAATTTGGTTTCAAGTATAAATCCAAATTTATGATTAAATTCCATTTATTTATACATAATATTTTCTGAATATATTACTGAGGTGGTTTGCTAAAACTCACTGGGAATTTGTGAGATATTTTGATCTATAGTTTTCTTTAGTTGGATTGGTTTTTACTGGTTTTATTCTCAGGGTAATTTTGGTCAATAAGTTGAGTTATAAACTATTCCATCATTTTCATATTTACTACATTTTTATTTATTGTAATTAACCATATTATACACATAATATTCATTTTTGTCTTTCTATACATGAATACATCATGCATTCATCATGTCCACCTACCCTTCTACCCTCTCTCTTCCTGCTTTCCTATGACTCCCTTTCCAGTACTTTCAGATGATCTTTTTATTTTTATTTCCATCTATGAGAAGGAACTGCCAAGACTTTTCTATAATTATTTAACCCAGCATGATGCTCTCTCCAGTTCCATCAGCAAGTGATAAGATCTCATTCCTCATGGCCGAATAATACTGTTGTGTGTATACCACATTCTTCATCTCTTCACCTATTGACTGGTGCAAGGCTGATTACACATCTCGGCTATTGTGAACAGTGTCATGATAAAAGGTACGCACTTTATCTCGTTGGTATGCTGACTCTCTTTATCATTTTATTTCTGGGAATATTTTTGCACAACTGGTATTAGTTCTTTCTTCAGTGTTTGGTAAAATTTACAAAAAAAAAAAACAAAACAAAAAACAAAACATGTAGGAGCAAATTTTCGTTGTGGGAAGGTTTCAATTTAAAATTGAGTATATTCAATAGATTTGGATGATTTCAAGATATTATCCATCTTGGGTGAGCTTTGGGACTTTGGGTCCATTAAAGAATTTGTCTATGTCATTGAAGCTGCTGACCTGCTTGGTGTAAAATGTTTAGGTAGTCCATTAGTCCTTATTACAAATAGAATCTGTGGTGCTAGCATCTCTCTCATTTCTTACAATAGCGATTTGTGTCTTCTTTCCTTGTTCCCTGCACAAAAGAATTACTGATTTCATTCATTTACTCATATTAACTACATTTGGGTTCCATTGTTTTTCTGTTTTATAGTTTATTGATTTTTGTCTTTATCTTTATTTTTTCCTTTCTTACCTTTTCTTTTGGCTTAATTAGCCTTTATGTTGTAGGTTTTTTTTTTTTTGATACTTTATTCATATCTCAAATGTTTTCCCCTTTCCAGGTCTCCCCTTTGGAAATCCCCTATCACATCCCCCTCTTCCTGCCTCTATGAGGATATTCCCCCACCCACCCACCCACCCCTGTCTTCCTTCCCTGACATTCCCCTACACTGGGGCATCTAACACCCTCAGACCCAAGGGCCTCTCCTCCCACTGATGGCCAACAAGGCCCTCCTCTGCCACATATGTGGTCCGAACCATGGGTCCCTCCATGTGTATTCTTTGGTTGGTGGTCCAGTCTCCAGGAGCATGAGGTGGTCAGGCGAGTTGACACTGTTGCTCATTCCATGGGGCTGCAAACTCCTTCAGCTCCTTCAGTCCCTTCTCCAACTCCTCCATCTGGGACCCCACGCTCAGTCCAATGGTTGCTGTCAATTGAATGTTGGGTATTCTGAATTTTTGGGCTAATATCTGCTTATTAGTGAGCCCATACCGTGTTCGTTCTTTTGTGACTGAGTTACCTCATTCAGAATGATATTTTCAAGTTCAGTCCATTTGCCTGTGAATTTCATGAAGTCATTGTTTTTAATAGCTGAGTAGTATTCCATTGTGTAAATGTACCACATTTTCTGTATCCATTCCTCTGTTGAGGGACATCTGGGTTGTTTCCAGCTTCTGGCTATTATAAATATGACTGCTATGAACATAGTGGAGCATGTGTCTTTATTAGATGCTGGAGCGTCTTCTGGGTATATGCCCAGGAGAGGTATAGCTGGGTCCTCAGGTGGTATTATGTCCATTTTTCTGAGGGTCCGCCAAACTGATTTCCAGAGTGGTTGTACCAGCTTGCAATCCCACCAGCAATGGAGGAGTGTTCCTCTTTTTCCACATCCTTGCCAGCATCTGCTGTCACCTGAGTTTTTGATCTTAGCCATTCTGACTGGTGTGAGGTGGAATCTTAGGGTTGTTTTGATTTGCATTTCCCTGATGACTAAAGATGCTG
>CM052722.1:95291141-95368421 GCA_028551405.1 Uromys caudimaculatus
CATAATACTACCTGAGGACCCAGCTATACCACTCCTGGGCATATACCCAGAAGATGCTCCAACATGTAATAAAGACACATGCTCCACTATCGTCATAGCAGTCATATTTATAATAGCCAGAAGCTGGAAACAACCCAGATGTCCCTCATCAGAGGAATGCATACAGAAAATGTGGTACATTTACACAATGGAGTACTACTCAGCTATTAAAAACAATGACTTAATGAAATTTGCAGGCAAATGGATGGAACTTGAAAATATCATCCTGAGCGAGGTAACTCAGTCACAAAAGAATGAACATGGTATGTACTCACTGATAAGTGGATATTAGCCCAAAACTTCGGAATACACAAGTTTCACTTTATAGTAACCGCTGGACTGAGAGTCAGGTCCCAGATGGAGTAGTTGGAGAAGGGATTGAAGGAGCTGAAGGAGTCTGCAGCCGCATGAAGGGAGCAGCAGTGTCAACTGTCCTGACCCCCCCCCCGTCCTCATGAAGGCTGGACCACCCTCCAAAGAATACACATGGAGGGACCCATGGTTCGGACCACATATGTGGCAGAGGAGGGCCTTGTTGGCCATCAGGGGGAGGAGAGGCGCCAGTAAAGGGGAATGTCAAGGTGGGAGTATGGGAGTTTGTGGGCGGGTGGGTGGGAGGTGGAATTTCCTCATAGAGGTGGGGGAGGGGGAGGGGATAGGTGCTTTCCAAAGAGGAGGCCTAGAAAGGGGGAAACATTGGAAATGTAAATAAAGTATGAAAAAATAATAAAAAACATAAAAAAATAAAAAGCATTTTTAATATAAAAAAACAAAGTTGAAACTAGAAGAAAAATAACTTTTTATTTTCTTTGGATGTTCATAATTTATATTAGTATATTAAGTCTAACAAATTCTTCAACAAGGAAATAATCTTGTGTCCAGAAATGCAGGATTAATTGCTCAAATTATGATATAGATACAAAAAATTTCTGCTGTCATTTTAACGGAAAGTAGTCCCAGAGTCCTGAGAGTGGGCTTAGTATAGATGTTAAGTGTGTGCACTGTAGAACCAGAGATTCCCACATTAACAAGTGTGTGATCTTGAGAAAGTTCTCTGAATCTATTTTATTTTCCCTGTAATATGAAGAATAATTGAGCTCATCCTATGGAGTTCATGTGAGTTTTATACATAGGAAAACCTGAAATATCTGTAGGCTTGTGCTTGACACATGGAAAATACTTTCACGATCACTGGAAAATGTCCATGGTATACTGATGTATATGTATACGTATGTGTGTGTATGTGTGCTTCATATATATATATATATATATATATATATATATATATACATATATATATATGCTTCATTTGTATTAAAAACTGTATATGATAAATAATAGCTTAGAAAAAGATGTGTGGAAGAAGACTCCCCGTTCAAACAGGACAAGGGGTGAAGGAATTGTGATTGCCAATTTTTACTGCATATACTTCAGTGATTTTCCTTTCTATCCCAGTTTTATTAAGGTATATTTGACAAATTAACAGTATCTATTTCCAGTATACAGTGTGATCTTCTGATATGTGTAAACATTGAAAATGATTAGCTTAAGTTGATTAACATATTTACCATCTCAGTAAAACCTCTCTCAGCTATCTTAACTGTACACTATTAATTACATTCACCAGGCCATGCAATAGACTGCTAAATTGTAAGCCTCTCCTCGAATCAAACATTTTTAACCAACGATCTCCCCTTCTCCTATCTTTGAAAATTGTGTTTTTAAATCTGAGAGATTAAAAGTTAATCTTTTATGGAACTCAGGCTCAGTGGGGCCTGAAGGGTGCAGTGTAATCAGATGGGTGTACGGTCTACTTTCTCTTCTTTTCGTTCATTTCACTTTTTCTCCTGCTGTGAGTCTCACCATCCTTCTGACTCATCAAGCTGTCTGCCTGCTGACCCCTCAGTCTCCTGTGTCCTGGCTGCTGCTCTGTATATAAACTTGTGTGTGTACATGTGGATTTCTAAGTCCTGTTGCTGGTTGTTGCATTTCACAGAGGTCAATCAGTGCTCCAACCTACTAACTCTCACTTCCAATTCGTTAGCTGGATCCTTTGGGTTCCAAGCACCCTCAACATTGGAAAGCATGACATCTGTCTTGATTTTCACATGAGCTGAAGGATGAGAGTGGTGACTTGACTGGAACTGATACAGAGACCTATGACCTGTTGCCAAAGACCATAATCCACATTATTAGCAGCCACCTGTTAGCTCTGGTGTCTCACCTGCAGTCTGTATTTCTTCACCTGATCTACAAAGGGCTCATAAGAGCCCAAGTCAAAGGCCTTGTTAAAATCCAGATGCATCCTGTCTACAGCATTACCCTGATCTACAAGCCCTGTAACCTTATCAGAAGAGTAAATTAAGTTAGTTCTGCCATGAGTTGTTTTCCTAAAGGCCCTACTTAGTGTTATTACTAAAAGAGATTTGATTTGATCCCAATTGTGGTTTCAATTTAGACATATTTACTGTATTTCTCTACCTGCTCAGTGTCCTTCCCTGTCCCCCCAAGGCTTGCCTGGTGGCTGGAGGTAATTAGATATATAAATTCATGCAAAAGGACTAATGGAAAACAGGAGCTTATATATACTACAGCAAGAAAGCTGTCCAAAATGTAGAAATCTTGAGACATTTGTGAATTTTGAATTCCTAACGTTCAGTGTTCTATAATCGTAGACTGAATATTTGGGCCAAAGGAGGATTTTGAAGTTGTGAAACTCCACGTTAAGTAGTATATTTAAAAGCTTCAGAATGCTTAGTTCAAATGTATAAAAGGTCATTGAGATGTATAAACTTTGGTCTGATTAATTTCAGTGTGATGCTTTTTAATTTTCAAATTAAACAAAGTTAAGTAAAACGATTTTGATGCTCTTTATACAGCAATAGGAAGTTAGGTCATAGTGATGGAAGAATATGTTAGTGTTTTTATAGGGCCGTGGACACAAATTCCCACCAACTACATGGCTTAACACAATGGAAATATATTATCTTACTCTGGAGGCCAGAAATCTAGTGTAAATTTAACCAAGTATTTCCTCTGAGAAGTCCAGGGAAGAATATATTCTTTGTCTCTTCTAGCTTCTGGTGGAAGCTGACATGTCTTGGTTTGTGGCTACATCACTCCAAGCTCTGCCTCTACAACCACATTGCTTTCTCCTCTTCATCTCTAATTTCCCACTGATCCATTCTTTTAAGGACACACTTAACTGCATTTAGGACTAAGCTGAACAGTTCAAGATAATCTCCTCATCACAAGATCATTAATTAAGCTATATCTGCAATGGCTCATAAAATGCTGTAGCCACAGATTCTGGGGAATTAATACATTGTTTTGGGAGGAAGAGGCATTATTTAGGCTTGCACAAGGACCTATACCAAATGATTAGTGCCTTCCATTGTCATACTCTCCTTAGTTCATCAGTTTGTCTAAGGGTGAGCTAGGACAGAGAAATCCAAAGTCTTGCATAAGAAGCCACTAGCTTTCCTTTATACTTTTGGCCCCTGGTGGCACGTCCACTTGTGGTTCTCTTCATGTACATTCCAAGGTCTTTACTATATGTCCCCAGCTGGGATGTAGTCTGGTATAACCTACTTGAAAACTCACCTTAGCCAGTTTTCACTATTTTGGGTGGCTTTTGACCTCCAAAGCATAATTGCTGATGGAGGTTGAAACTTTCGTGGGGAGGGATAAGATGGGGGAAGATTGATTGGCACACCAATAACATTTGTCTCTTGGGCTGGCAGTGAGAGCAGAGGAGCCATTTATGCAATCTAATTATTACATCAATTGGGGGATGGAGTAATGTTTCCCAGATGCCATTTGGCACCTGGAGAGCTACCACTCAGTGTACTCATATAAGAAACATTAATATGGATTATTGATTGGATTCATTGATTCCATCCCCTCCTGCTCCCCCTCTGACTTCTTATTTTGGTTTATCTCTCTTAGTTACCATGTTTAGACAGGGAACTCACATTGATTAGATGCCTTTTACAATTAAATGTACTTAAGGAATGATGTGCAGCTCTGAATCTCTCTCACTTTTCCTGACCTTGCATCATTCAAAATATCAGGGGCCAGTAAGATGGACATCTGAGCTACAAAAGATACCTAAACAGGCAGGAAGAGGGGGAGCAATGAGCAAAGATGCTTTTGCAAACCTGGTGTCCTGAGCCTAGAAAAATAGCTGCTCAGAGATTTTACCAGCCCTTAATGGTGTTGCATTATAAGCCCCAATCAGATTTATTTTTACTCGTTCTTTTCATTAGAACCTAAATAATCTGTTGGGATTAGCTTCAACTGATTGCTAGGTCCTGCAGCCCGAGGAAAAAGAATATGAAGATTCCTGAGAACGTCCATTACATTCCCTTTCTTCTCCATCCTTCTTTCAAAATATTTCTTTACTAGTAACAAAGCACTTCGTTATACAACTGTAGACAATGCTTCAAATGAGGCTAAACCCATGGAGCAAGAACATGGTGGTTAAGTTCACACTAAGTACTAAATTCTCTTAGACTGTCTATTAGATTAGGAAAGGGCCTCATTGGTTTATGTCTAACTCCTTGTTATAAGGAATAGAGAACTGAGAAATGACTCATCCAAGATCTTTCAGAAATTTGTGGCAAATTCTTTTCTGAAACAATGTTTAAGTTAGGAGCATGTCAAAAGTATTGGGAGGAGACTTCTCTGACCAGTTTTAACTAAAGCACACTTCTGGAGAATCTCGAAATCTGTGATAATTACAAGGCAATCACTAAAAGAATTAGAGCTGGTCTAAGACCAAGAACCAAAACACGCTCTCTTGGCTCTGGCCGATAACATTTGCCAAAAGTCCATATGTGTTATTTTTCTGTCCACTTAGTATCTAGCATAGTGCCTGGCTCACAGAAAGCACTCAGTAAATGTTTCCTGAATGATCGAATCTCTCCAGAAATATGGAACGCTGTGCTTTGCACCTTGGACACTCTCTTACCCTGCTTCATATGTTCTCATTGCTTAGAAAGCTGTCAGACTTACACTCCCGGTCTAGCATGAGACTAAGAAGTATATCAGTGGTCAGAGCTTCAGATTACTCCTAGAGAGTAACTCCAGTGAAACCCATAGTCCTAGCATTACATGAAGCATAACCAGAGGTAGCCACACTAAGCTAGGACTTTAGAAGAGAAGAGCATGAATTTAGTCTGTGTTTGCAGTCAAGATACATCAATTTCTATCACTGGATATTGGAGGCAACTTAAAGAAGAGAATGCCAAGTTCTAAGTAGGAACTAGCACACGTTTTACTCTCTTAGGAAACCTCTCTGTGGGCACACAGGGTAAGAACGCAGAAGACACTATAGGGTTTTGAATGGGCTCCTTGAATATTTATAACTTGTGGGAAGGAAGTAATAACAATGTAACCTGTCGTGATCTGCCTTTAGCATCACAGAATTCACTCCCACCAGTGCTACCTCCCTATTCTTTTCCTTTGCTGATATGCCTGCACTCACCTGCAGGGGCTGGGCAAACACACAGCCCCTGACCCCCAAGTAGGCCTACCTCTCATCAGGCTGCCTCAGTTAGGTGAAACTGCTTATATCTCCTGTGTTCTTGGCAGAAGCTTTCAGTCACGGATGTCAATGAAGAGACAGGATAGCCCTTGAGGCAGGGCTACTTCAGATTCAGATGAAAACAAGATCTCATAGCTAACCCCACTCCTTTTGGCTGATGACTTGGCATTGGCTGACGGTCCACAGAGACTTCTGTTAGCCTGAACCAATGAAAAAGAGCCAAGGATAAAATCTCTCTAGCCATTAAAGTGATACGTCCACCTATGATTGGCCTCAAGATCATTCACCTCAAGGTTCTCTCATTGGCTTAGAATAGTAGGCTGGCAGCCAGGTCATCCTGTGCTGAGCAGGCACCTACCTACGTAGGCATGCAACCAGGCATAGCCTGCTGCTGGGCACTTCAGGGAAGAGGCAGAAAGAGGAGGAGGTATTAAGATCCTCCCTCTGCTTAACTGGTGACATCTTGAGAGCCCACCCACTTCTCCTTTCTGTGCCTTTCCCCTTAGGCTGGGCCTTCTCGCTCTCCTGGTCCCATTCCTTAAAGGACTCCGATTCCCAGGTATGGTGGTGACGGGCAACGCAGGGTAAGATGTAGCCTTTTCTCAGAGTTATTTGCATTGTCATAGGGGATTCCTAAAATTTGAAAGGAAGTAATGGTCCAAAACAGTCCTAGCTCCATAGGATTTTGATGCCAAGGGGAACTTTGGTATAGTTCCCATTTTACAGATGGGAAAGATAACTGAGGTGAACTCTGAGATGTAATGCAGTTTTCTCAAAGGCATACAGCTGGTTAGTGACAGGTCTCTCAACATAAAAAGGGACAGTTTGGAAACATTTCAAATTAACAAGTTACAATATTTCACGTACCTTTCTACTTTTCTTCATTCCATCTATTTTCTGCCCCTGGGGAATTTCTAGTTCCACTTGGGGAGGTCTTCAGGGCACCAATATACCTTTCCTCTTTTTCCCCATCTTTAACTGTTTTCAGTAGAAGAAGGGGACTTGGGCCCTGGGCTTCCTCTCATTAGTAATCTCTTCTTGTGATTACCCAGACACTAATCTTGATTGTGAGCAAGGCTCTGGAGTCATGTAACCAGCAACCTACCTAGCAGTTGTCTAACTGTGGACTCTGGCCAGTCACATTATGACTTGTGAGCCATCACTGTTCAATATGCAGCCAAAAGACAATTTCTAAATAGCAGAATGTCTGAGCCTAAGCTATCATCTTATTAGCACGAGTGCTTCCTTTTTTCATGCACTTATTTTCCAACTCCCCTTCAAGTGAGAAACCTGACTTTATTTGACCATATGGAAGATGAACCTATGAAGAGTTCCAAAACTGGGCTTGGGTAGGGTTCTATCATTGACAGCAAAAAGGATAAAACAGTTCTCACTTTTTCAGTGTAGCTTTCCCTTGATTTGTTTCCCTCAATGCTTCTCCTTTCTCATTCTCCATGTTTATCCTTTAAAGGATAATTTAAATCTTTTCTTATCCATGAGCCTTCCACTCCACCCACACCAATCTCTCCTGCCTTTGGATTCTTGCTGTCTTTTCTGTCTATCTTCCTAAATGAAATTTAATTATATTCCATTTTGTATTTCTCACTATTGGATCATGTATATCTGTCTCGTCTTCTTACCAAGACTAAATTCCATAGAGGCAGGGTGCACATTCTATATTTAAGTATGATCACTGTATCTGGTGGATGTTCAAATTGTACTAGCTTTAGTATTAAATGTCCTAAGTATACTCGAGAGTATAACTCGAAACACAAAACTCTATGATCACAGTTTTATGAAAGAAGTGGAAACAAAAGCAAACAAGGAGAAAATACACTGATACGTGTAAGAAATGGAATGATAAGTGAGTTTGGGCTTTCATATATGTATATGGTTGCCTAAATTTTAACAAGGAATATGCTGCATTACTCTTGTGAAAAAAATCACACCCCCCCCCGCCCACACACACTATTTTAAAAGGAATCATAGCGTGGATTTGTTGGGGCTCAAAAGTAGAGCAGGAAGAGGTAGGTGGTGGGTACATAGAACTCCTGTTCTCTTATTTTCAGGTTTAAGAGCTTGGGGCACTGCTGTGGGAGGTTCGAAACTTGTGATTAACAATTTCTGCCTTCTAGAAGCAAACAGCCTTGTGTCCCAAAGGTTTTCTAACTTCTAAAATTTATCTTCCCAGCTGGCTTTCCCTTCCAGACATTGTTCTGAGAATGGCTTTCCCATGATTTGCTGGTATCTCCTGGGTGGGGAAAGCTTGAAGATTTAACTTGGATTTATGTTCTACTTCCTTATCAGTCTCTTTTGGAACCCTTTCTTTGTCTCTGGAACATACAAGAACAATAGAATATAGTATCCCCAGCTATCTGGAAGTAAATATCTACCTCTATATTGAACTATCCACATGAGCTCACTGAACTCTGACTATTGCCCTGAAAGGAGTTGTAAACTGACTACCACTCAATACCATTGCAAAGCCTGGCTGAGAATAATAATACTTAAACAAAAGTAGCTGGAAGTATTGCATGCAGCTCACTCCTTCCTCTCACATTGCACCCACCAGGATAGTCCCAGGTATGGATCATGCAGTATTTTTCTTCTAGTTAGGCTTACATTACCCACAGCAAGGAAGAAGACTTGTACTTTTCATGAGTGGCTACTGATTGAGTACCAGAGGTGGCTATAAGATCCATGGCAGAACATTTATGATCTGGTAGCAGATTTACTTGAGGTGGACTTCTACAATAGCGGTACACTTGCCAGCAATGGAATTTCATTATTCACAACTGGGCACTCAGACTTAGAGCTAAAAAAAAAGTGTTAAATGCGTATTTATCACTTATTTGAAAAGATAATTACACATAATTAATGGATTGTACCTATCTGTATTTCCATCCTTCTATTTATTTAAAGAAAAAATAGGGGTTCCTACCAAAATTTCTTTTTCTTTCTTATTCTTTTTCATTTTGAAAAACATGGTCTCCCTTTGTAGCTCAGGCTGATTGGAAACTTATTAGGTAGACCAGGCTGGCCTCAAAGTCGTGGCAATCCTCTTGCTTCAGCCTCTAAAAGATTTCATGAGTGTGGCTAATTATAATTTTTTTAAACACAAAGCACTGAAAAGTGAAAACTTAAAAATTAACACTTTTATTTAACTCATTTTAACCTATCCCAAGATGTATTCACATGGTTGTATAACAATATTGTTTTCATCCCATTCAGCATGAATATTAATATATTCCATTAACAAAAATATGATTATGTTTGATTATATGAAGTATGTCATTATCTGCTAAATGCATCATATGATAAAAAACAAATGCACATACTTATCTTGATAACGCCCTTCAATGTTACAATTCTGCAATGTATCTGGCTCCAAGAGTTTTCAGTAAGGCACTTCAATATCTTAGATCTTGCTATGAAGTAGTAGTGAAGAGTCTATTCAAGTTGGACTGAGGCAGAAGAAGATTCAGAGCACAGAGTAGGCACTGAAATCTTTAGAGAGGAGAGCTTGCTGAGGTTCAGAAAAAGAAGCCTAGTTAGTTTCCTTAGTCATTCATCCAAAGGGCATGAAAAAGATTGCAAATAGAAGATGAAACAGACTTAGGGGTAAGACAGAGCTGCAATGGAGCAAGAATAATTTCGGAATAGGGAAAAATAATAGGATTCTAGACAGTAACAGGTACATGGTATCACTGACCTCAGTTGGGTGACAGCTGTTAGGTACAGATGCGAGTCAGGTTTGCTTTAAAGATGAACTATCACTGTGGACAGATACAGAGGCATGAAAAGAGCCTTGAAAACCATTTCCAGGAGTGTGAAAGGGTGAGGGACCTGAGACAACGGTATCATTGACTTTTTCTTACCTCTGTTTTAACGTTTTCTCTTAAAATACACTACACAGAAAGAGAGAAACACATCAGTGCACAGTTTATTAAGTGAAAGACCAGTGCTGTTACCTCACTGGAAAGCAGACTATTTCTGCTGGTCATCATGGTACAGAGAGTCTCCATGAATTTGAGAAAAATCTAGTCTACTTAACTTATTGGCTTCAAAGTCAGCCAGCCTAGAACTGTATAGCAAGCCCCTGACTCAAACATAATAACAGAAATAGAATATCAGCAGTCCTGATTCCAAAATTGTGCCCCATCCCTAACCTTAATTCTTTAATCCCTTCTAAAAGGTAAAAGCTAGTACATAAACTTTTTCTTTGTATACTCACACACCTTATAATAGTCCCTGTCAATCATTTGATATGTACTTCTTGCTATGTGACTTTTTCATGCAATATTAAATTTGTGAGATTCATCCACATTATAGCATGAAACTTCTATTGTTCTTTCTTGTTGTTGTGTAATACTCCTTTTGTGACTATGCCACTATCCATTTATCCATTCTAGTAGACATGAAAAGTTAGATACTTCCAGTTTGGAGCTATTTGGAATAACATCATTCTGGATATTTTTGTTTTTCTTTTGGTGCACATGTGCCTGAATTAATTAGGAGTTGGATAACTGAGTCATAACATATGCACATGTTCCATTTTGGTCGCTCTTGCCAGTTTTCCAAACTGTGCACCAATTTACACCCTTTCATTGTGCCAAACCCTTATCAACACTGTTTTCAGTTTTTGAAATTTTAATCATTCTGGTGGGTGCACAGTGGTGTCTTACTGTGGGTTTAGTGTGCAGTTCTCTGGTGACTAATAAGGTTGAGCATCTTTTCATATATCCATTGGCCTTTTCTTTTACACACAGTTCCTATTTAAGATTGCCATCCATCTTTCTTCTACTATATTGGCCTTTCCCTTATTTATTTTAGGAGTTATTTATAGATTTTAAATGGACATTCTTTGATATCAATATATGATAGTAAGTTCCTGCCACAACCGGAGATATATTCCCAGTACAGTGGACCCTCAGTTAACATTTGTTGAGTGTCATTCTCGCTCTCCCAACTTCCTTCAGACTTCTGGAGCCTGAATGATGCCCATCTTGCTAAGCCCTTTGCAAATTCTCTTCGGTACAGGGAAGAGGGACACCTTACTAAGGCTACAGAGCTGTTTCCTCTACTTCCCCTTTCTTTTCAAATGTCTCCTTCCCTCCAATTGACTTCCTCCCTTCCTTCAAGCCTTGCCTTTGTTTATTGGGTGGTTTATTATTCATGGGATGTATTACAATGACCTTTGTTCAGTCACAGTGCCAAGACTTTAGATTTGCCAGAAAGTGTTCCTTCTGGGGAGAGAAGCAACTTGGTGATTGCGTGGCTTTTCTCCTGAATAATGAAGAATGGGAAGCTCAGAGGAATTAAAGGACTTGCCCAAGAGCATATTTCAAATTTACTGTCCTAGTTAAGACTAGATCTAAGGTCTCTGGCATGCACGTCACAGGTTTTCCCACTCCACTATGCTAAGAAATCCCAGGGCACATAGCTGCATGTTAACTGGAGTGGGTTTTTTCCTGTCTCTTCTGAAAGTAAGTTCTGTCTGTGCCTGTGTAACAACGTAATCAGTAGAGACGATGGCTCATGTCTGGCTGGACCCAGGTTGAGAGATCGCATCACCTCTGCTACTCTCCCATCTCCTGGCTGTCAAACCCTGAAGGGCAACAAATGGCTTGAGTAATGACATGAGTTAAGATAGTGTCTCCCACGCTGAATTATGTGCCAGTTCCAGGACTGCAGGATTCTGCCACAATCCATTTACACAAGAAATTAAATTGAAGATCGCAATGTAATATTCATATATTAAATCCTGGCGGACAATCAAAGTAATTAAGGCCAAATGCTCTGAATCATCCTGTGGCATCACGAACATTCTATTGCTGGGTTTTTAGAAGGACTTATTTCTACAACCAATTATCTTGGAAATCATTATAGCTCCTTTGGAAAGTGAATAATTTGAAAGCCACCTTAGTATACAGTAATACTTGAATCCTCTCACCTCCATGAAAGAATTCTGTTAGATAGACATATTAGAAAGGCAAAGAAAGTGATTTTCAAGGGAAGAGAATTAGAGGACAAGAGCCTTGCTCTTTTACTTTGTTTTACAAAGGGAATAGATATATTTCATCCTAAATTGATGCAGTTAGAAGTGAAGCAAGCTAGTAGGCTAATCTCATCCACAGAGTGATCTGCTTGTTGTATTGCTCTCTGACTCTCAAGAACACATTCTACTGTATTAAAAGAAGGACTTAGAAGAATGGGGTTGCTCATCTTTAGCCCAAACATGATGTACATAGGGTTGACTTTCACACCTCTGTCACCATAGACCACCAAATGTTCCTGTCATTTATAGTGTCTCCAGCTACTTTTATCTTTTAGCCAAGTTTGCCTCATTGTTTAGTCTTACTTCTTAAAGCACTGATTATAAAGCCCTCAAGTTATTTATTGGTGCATAAGCCTTTCACAGGCAGCGGTATAACTGAATCTTCCCAATGTTTGTGCTTAACCATGTGTGTAAGTTAGCACAGGTGCTTGGTATTTGGTATATGGTATATTGTATGTGGTTGTTGGATACAGGAAGTGAGAGAATGTTCAACAATATGTTCAAACCTCTTACTACTTGGGAATGACAGGGTTAATGTCATGACAGCATCAAAGAAAGTCTATGTTCCCTTAAATTCTGTAAATGTCCAGATACTCTCCCAAAACAATGTTCTCAAACAATCACTAACAAGTGAAACCCTGTCACTAAGACTGTGTAAATAAAAGATAAAGAAAATACATTCAGCTAACTTGTACATTTTGAGCTATATTTACATAGCAAATTATTTCACCTGAACTAATTACAAGACTTATGTGAATCTTGAATACTGCATGCAAAAAAATAAATAAATAAATAAAGGGCCTCTGATTCAACTGTTTTGCCCCGGGGGGGAATAATTAAAACTCTGCATATACAGTAATATTACCAAATTATTCTTTCTCATAAATATTTATCCATAGCCTAAGTTTGTTGGTGTTAAGCACGTATTGATAATATGTGGCTTTACCTCAACTATGTTCCCCTTTACTTTCCCACAATTTTGATTCTCAGTTGAGTATGTATTCCTATCTCTAGTACAGAGATTGACACAGAGAAAACATGCCCTGTAGAACGAATGGATGAATGAAATTTAAGGAGGCAAAATTTCTGAGTAATGTTATCACCAATGTAGAGTTGTTCACCTTGGTTCTCTATGTAATCTGTAGGCTATAGCAATTCAAAGCCTTTGACTACCCTGATTCCCCCCCCCCCCCACACACACACAAAATACTGTTTCCTTTTAAAATGCAGTTGTCTCACTCTTCCATGTACCCAGCACTAGCCAGAAAGGGTGGTGTAGCCTGTGTGTCAGAACAAGCCAGATGGACGCATGAATAGCCATCTGTGGCTTATCTGGAAGGGGCTTTAGAGGCTATATGTTTCACATTATCAGGGGTCTATCAGTCAGTATTGGAAGCTGAGCCAAGAAATATTAATATTGAACAAAATCAATAAATGGGGGCCATGGCTAAATATTTATTGGGGCAGACAGTGACTCCATGTTTGTCCAGAAAACCCAATCAATTTCTTTCCTGCTCTAAACTGCAGGTTTAGATTGGAATAAATTAGTTTTTAGTCATAGAATCTCCAAATGTCAGGGCTGGAAAGACCCTTACAATTCATCTGCCCTTGTGTAACCCTGAGGTTTGCAAACTTTTTTTTTTTTATTTTATCAAGGAATACTTCGTAGATAAGGAGATATATGACAGTTCTGTTCTTCCATCTGGGGTATGGATCTTATATTTTGATCTTCTCATCGTACACAAAGTGTAGAGAACTGTGTATATAGTGGAGAAAGCCCTAGTCTTGGAGTAGAAGTCAAGATGATTTATAATTCTGTTTTAGCCACAGGGCTGGAAATGCTACCACTTACATCTATGCCTGAAGAGGCCTTTTGGATAGTCATTCAAACTGGTGGTGGTGGTGGTGGGGTGCAGCATCTGTTCCCAAGGAAGGACGACAGAGTAGCTAACAGACTGTTAGCAGGCGTTAGTTTATTTAAATAAATCACATTGTTACCAACTGTTATAAAGGTCAGAGGAAAATTCAGAGGGAAGTAGAGAGAAGCTAGTGTCTGGCATAGAATGCAGGGGGGGGGGAGGGGATTGGGCTAAGGCTGAGCCTTCTCCAACCCCAGACTGTCTATTTCTTCATATGACCATCATTTCCTGAGTTTCTATCATCTTCTGTGGTAGTGTATATCTACTTCTTTCTGGCCTGCCCTTTTGGTTGGACTGGCTTTTTATTTTTTTATTTTATTTTTTGTCTGTTGTGAAGTTGGATTTGGACACTGTCTTGCATCTTTTGGTACCTAAATATCTGGATTACTATCTTTCATGTGCCCATTTGCCTCAGAATGAATGAGTTTCTGTATCTGAGATTGACAGAGAGAGAGAGAGAGAGAGAAAGAGAGAGAGAGAGAGAGAGAGAGAGAGAGAGAGAGAACAGAGAGATAGAAAGAAAGACATATACACACATACACACAGAGACAGAGACAGACAGACAGACAGACAGACACATATACACACACACACACACACACAGAGAGAGAGAGAGAGAGAGAGAGAGAGAGAGAGAGAGAGAGAGCACATGTGCTTTTCTATATGTTTAGATCTCTGTGTCTGGTTAGTTCCAGCTTTGTTTCTGCCCCCATTATTTTTCCATACAAGAATGGTGAACAGGTGCAAGACAGGAAGTATTTTATTACTATGTAAATTTTAAAAAATTGTATGTGTATGATTATTTTGCTTGTGCGCGTGCGTGTGCGCCTGCGTGTGTGTGTGTGTGTGTGTGTGTGTGTGTGTGTGTGTGTGTGTGTGTCTATGTACCATATGCATGCCTGGTGCCTGTGCAGACCAGATGAAAACATCAGATCCTCTGTAACTATAGTTACTGATGGTTGTGAGATGCCCTGTATATGCTGGGAACTGAACATAGATCCTTTCCAAGTATTCTTAACTGCTGAGTCATCTCTCCAGCCGCAAGAGAGACAGACTTCTAAACAGGTGGAAACCTAACCATTTTTAAGGTCAACATGGTCATCCCATTGAAATTGTAATGTGCCCTGCAATCAAGGGGGGTGGGATACAAAAGGGAGAAAGCTTTTCTCATCCCCTCAAGATCGGTTTCTTCCACATTTCTCAGATTTCTTCAATTATAGTTTGTTGGTTTTTTTTTTTTTTGCCATCTTTTATCTCTATACCTTTTCTCTTTATTATATCTTTCTTTTTGATAATTCTCTTTTTCTTTTTTCTTATTTTTCTAGTTTATTTCTCACCCTTCTCTTCTTCTGATGCTATTTGCTTTCCTTCCAAACTTTAGGGGCAGAAAATGGATTTGTATTTACACACATATATATTTACATACAAATTCATTTTCTGCCCCTACTCCAGTATCATTACAAAATTTTGTTCTAAGACTTGTTTTTATTTTTCTTTTCCCCTCCTTTTTTCTTTTTATTCTCTTGAGTCTTTTTTTCTGGCTTTCTTTTTCACTGTAATCTTCTTATTCTTCATGATTTTTCTGTTATGTTTTATTGTATTTTTCTCACCTCTCTGTTCTTTATTTTATCCTTGTCCTCCTCTATTCCTTTACTTCTGTTTCTCTTTCTGCTCTCCATTCCTCTTACCTCTCTGAGGAGTTTCTGGTGTGCCAAAATGCCAGGCTCTTTTGTGCTTTATTTCCTCCTTCCCCAAGCTTTAAACATCAGGAAAGGTCAGAAATTCCTCCTGCACACCCTGAGCTGAGCTGTGGGTGGGTAAGTTCATTATCTATCTTCTCACAGCTGGGTGGGATTGTCACTGCTCCAGGGAACCTAATCCCTTCATGCTCACTCCCCTCCCCCAAGGACCCCATCTGCACAGTCACTGTGCTACTCTAGTTTCTGCTTGCATTCCCTGCACGTCCAGTGCAGAGTGATGCGCCCCCAGGTGCAGTGGGAGAATTCATCAGCGTCAGACAGGGCTAACGATTTACTCCTGAGAAATAATCCATATCCAGATAATAGATCACCCACTACTCCCCGAGATCATTTGTCTTGGCACTTAAATGGCACCAGAATCCAGGGACAGAGCCTGGACTCTATCCCAGGTTCATTGGTAGATGAATAGGCTAGAATAATCGTGCTAAGGATTGTAAGGAACGCTTTGCATTTGTGTGGTGCTTTTAAGCTCTATAAATTTAGAGGAGATTAACCTTTCTTGGCTAGGCTTTCTTGAATCTCACACACTGGACCCTGTTGGAAAATTTAGAAGCAGGGGACTTTAAGTGACTCCCAGGAGTCCTACAGCTTGATACTGACAGAAAATGAGAGGAAAATTATTTTCTGACTCTTTGAGACTATTCCCTCTGACTGGTACATGGCCTCCCAATCCTTGAACCTTGATGTTTGTATATGAGAAAGGAGGCCAATAACAAGAGGTGGTATACTAGTAGCTTATGGACATGTACGGTTTGAATCTTGTCTCTGTATTAGCTAGCTGTGCGGTCTTTGGCAGGTTGCTTAGTCACTCAGAGCCTCAATGTCCTTCTCTATGAAATGGGGATCTTAATAACTTCTCTTCATAGGACCATTATAGGGTCGAGCAAAAATTATACATGTAGAATGCTTATTATAGAGCCTGGCTCATAGTAAAAATTCCATGAGTGTTAGATATGATTATTACTACTGCCTATCTCTTTGCAGGATGCTGAGCAGACTCATACAAATGCATGAGAAAATTGGTCTGGAGGAGGGGAAGAGATAATTGATGAGCCAGCTTCTACAGTGTCCCTGAAGCCATCTATGGGGGAAGGGAGTAGGAAGGGTGAATTCTGATGGCAGGAGGCGTTAAGGCAGAGAGGTCCTGCAGGCTTTGGAAGCAGGCAAAGGAAAGGAAGGAGACTGGAGAGCTGCATTTAATACCTTGCACATGTTTGAGATCTTAAATGTGCAACAGGATCAATTGCTGGCCTTACATTTTACTCGACTAAAATTCTTCGCTGGTCTTAGCTGTTTGTTTCCCTGGGTTGACTGTAATTCCCCTAGACTGGACAGGGGGCTGTTTTGGGGGAATGTCAAATCCAAAAAGATTGAAAGAAAGGACAAACTAAAAATAAATAAAGATCTTATGCAGGAGCCTTTCGTGTAAATAGAAGATCCCTGTACAAATATAAGGTTCTTAATATTCCTAATACTAACAGTGACGCAATCTTTAGGACTCACTGTGTGGAGTGTGGATGCTAGGACTTGCCACATCATTTAGATGGAAATAAACACCCCCAGAGTCCATCTCCATCTTAGCTCAGAGTCTTCTCCCCCTTTTGGGACTCCACTCTCTCAGAGTCACGCACACACATAATTTAGCCTTCAGTGAAATGACTCAGATGCTATGAGACGATGCAGCTCCCTGGAGAATGGATGCTATGTGCAGGCAGGTGGGGAGTGAGCTCCTGACTTCAAGCTGCAGGGAGCTGAGGAACTGCTACATCTCCTCCTAGCATAGCTCAAGTCTTTTGGAGATAAGGGTTTTGTCAAAACATGATAGTTGATTAATAATTCCCTCAAGTGAAGAGAGACCCATGCTTATCAATTGTTACATATTTAGAAAGAACCCTCTGTGGGGCATCTAACTAGGTTTGGAAGAGCTGATGATGTGGTTGAGGAGATGGGGCACACGCATATGAAGAATATTGACAATACAAAGCAGTCCCTTTGAAAAAGAGATGTGAAATACAGTCAGGAGACTTGATGTCACATAGTCACTCTGACCATTATCTTTCCATCCTTTTAGAAAGGCAGTTTAGTATTATTGAAAGAACATTACATTTGGAATTAGACAAATCTAACTTAAAATTTCAAATACTTCACAGGTAAACTAGGGGACCTTTAACAAGTCACGTAAATACTATGTGGTACAATTCTCTCATGCATATATTGTGGCACAATAATAGCCCCTTAAGATTATGTTCATGATTAAATGAAAGCACACATGGAAAACTCTAAGCCTAATGCCTGGTACATGGGGAGCACTCAATTCTTGGTCCCTACAACTGTAATATACAAGGAGAAAAGCAAGATTGTTTGGAAATAGAAAGGTTTTCTTTTCTTTTCCTTTTTTTTTATTGGTTATTTTATTTATTTACATTTCATAATGTTATCCCCTTCCCAGTTTCTCCTCCACAGACCCCTTTTCCCTCCCCCTGCCTCATGAGGGTTCTCCCCCACCTGCCTACCCACTCCTGCCTCAGCGGCCTCGTTTTTCCCTATCCTGCGTCATCAAGCCTCCACAGGACCAAGGGATTTTCCTCCCAGTGATGTCAGATAAGGCCTTCCTCTGCTACATATCCAGCTGGAGCTATGGGTATCCCCTGTGTACTCTCTGGTTGGTGGTTTAGTCCTTGAGAACTCTGGGGGGTCTGGTTGGTTGACATTGTTCTTCTTCCAATGGGGTTGCAAACCCCTTCAGCTCCTAGAGTCCTTTCCCTAACTTTCCCATTGGGTTCTCCTCATGTAGTCTAATGTTTGGCTGTATATCTGCATCTGTATTAGTTAGGATCTGGCAGAGTCTCTCAGGAGACAGCTATACTGGGCTTCTGTCAGTAAGCACTTCTTGGCATCCGAAATAGTGTCTGGGTTTGGTGTCTGTATATGGGATGGTTCCCTAGGTGGGGCAGTCTCTGGATGGTCTTTTCTTCGGTCTCTGCTCTACTCTTTGCCCCTGCATTTCCTTTAGTCAGGAGGAATTCTGGATTAATATTTTTGAGGTGAGTGGGTGGCCTCATCCCTCAACTGGGGGCCGTGCCTATCCACTGGATATAGTCTCTACAGATTTTATCTCCCCTTTGTTGGGTAATGTCCTCCCTGTTGGGTCCTGGGAGCCTCTTGGGTCCCTGGCGTCTGGGACTTTCTAGTGGCTACCCCCAGTTTCCCCTCCCCCACTGTTACACACCTACTTTCAAATTCCTGACCCCCTGTACTTCTCCCCCATCTCCTACCACATCTGAACTGCCCCCTTTTCCCTCCCCCTTCTCTCTCCCTCCCAGATCCTTCTCTCCCTCTACTCCATTTCAACTCTTTATATGGCTGACAGTAAATTTCATAGGAATGAAAACCAAAAAGTAATATATGTAAATAATAATTATCATATCACTTTATAATACCTTTTGTATGCCCCCTCAGTATTGCTCACTAGATTTACTATGATCAAATTTACAGAACAATGAAATAGCAGAGGAGGTAAATTATATGCTTCTTGTGATCTTGGACTCCTTTCTGAGTTTCAGTTTTCTCATCTGTAGAATGTAGTAAGAACACCTACTTCACAGTGCTTTCTGAATATTTAATTAAAATGTGTATAAAAACACTTGGTGTAAAAGGGGCTGAAAATAAATGCCTGCTCTATTCCACCGCTTTCATCATAAAAAGTGGGAATAAGACAAAACCACCTACACAGGGATATTATATGAATACAGAGTCAAATAAATATACAGAAAATGCTTGTAAACTGGAAAAATCCAATCATAATCTTCATGATACATTTGTTATACATCAGGTGCCAAATAATTAGCAAATGCTAGTTAGTTAGGTAAACATCAATTGTCCACTCTATTTAATACATTATTTCAGGTACTTTGGAATGATCTAGTGAGGCAAAGGTCAATAGAGAGAGAGCTGAGCCTCTCCATATAAGATTGGATCCGTAGGGACAGGAGTTTGAGGAGTGATTCTCTTCAGAGACAAGGTAAAAGAGAGTTTCCATGAATGCAAATTTACATTGAGGGATTTGGCAGAGTAGGCAAGTCAAATTTAGGCCAGAGATATGTCCTCTTAGATTAGGTTTCCGACTATTGGCAAACTCACTAAAAAGGATATAGTGTGTGTGTGTGTGTGTGTGTGTGTGTGTATGTGTGTGTGTTTTCTGTGTAGTGGTAAAAGCCATCTTACTGTGAACACAGGAAGTGGTGTGTGAGAAAACATAAGGCACGGAGGCTGAGGAGAAAGCTAGGTAAGAGCTGGAAAGAGACTGAGGAGAAGAGGAAGGTCGTCTTTTCCAGGAATATGACAATGTCTTAGTGGAGCATAATGGAAAAGAAAACTTACAGAAAAAGAGAAAATGAATCAACAGGTGTGAGGCAGGATGATTGATAGGTAGAAGGATTCTTAGAGGTGAGACCTGGGATGTCCTACTAAGAGAAAGGAAACATTTGTTCCATAAGTAGAAAGGGACCAGGGCGTAGCAAACAGTGCCAAGTGGTGGAGTGAGCAGAGAACTGGCAACAAGTTGCTGCATCTAGAACTGGGAAGCAGCTACAAAGGCCTTCAATAGCTGGAGACTATAGAAAGAGGTAAAAGAGCAAGTAGATAACAGATGCTATAAAAGTTCCACAGACTAAGAAGTGGGATTAAAAAGGCCAGAAAAAAATGCACTTTATAGAAAGGGCTGTGTACATGGGCAGAGGGTAGAAGTCTGTAAGAAGGGAAATCAAAAGGTACAAGAAGTTGAGATGTTTCTTGATGGTTGAGCTTCAGAACATCCATGCTGAAGGCTGGACCCAAAAATGCTCCTTTCTTCCTATGGGATGAGGATGAAGAATCAAAACCATAGCTTATATCTTTGGTCCTTGAACCTGGTTCTGGTTACTAATATCCCCATACCCAACTCCATGGTATATAGGGTATCTCAGAATCAATGACAAGGATGGGGAGGCAGCTTTGATGACAATGAAGTGTAATTTAAAAGATAATTGGTGAATCCTTCTATTTTCCAAGGGTTGTGGTAGCAAGATGTGGTCCTGATTTCAGAGTACTAGACCACAGAGCTTGTTCTACTGTGGGTGTGGAAACCTACAGTGCAAGCTCCACACCCTCATCACATAATTTCTTCTTTTCTCATCTCTGAAACTTTTACACCAGAGGCCCACTTAAAAACAGTCAAGTTTGTGGGGGTGACAGCACACACCTTTAATTCCAGTACTTGGGAGACAAACAGGCAGCTCTTTGTGAGTTCTAGGACAGCTTGATCTACAGAGAAAGTTCCAGGATAATCAGTGCCATACACAGAAACCCTGTCTCAAAACAAACAAACAAGCAAACAAACAAACACAACCACCACCACCACCACCACCACCACCACCACCACCACCACCACCACCACCACCACCACCCAAAGCAGTCAGGTCCCACAGTCACTTAGCAATAACTTAACTATTTTTTTTTCATTTGTTAAAGCATTAAGGGCCTAGAGTCTTGTAATCTAGCCAAATGCATCCTTTACTAAAGAAAAGAAAAATGATATTTCTACATATAACTAGCTCTTCAGTTCTTTGACGTATACACAGCATGCTACATGTAAAATAGGATTTTCGTTCTACTTAATCTGGCCCAGTTATGGATCTTCTTCTCCAGCATGGCTGCTTTCTGGTCTTACGCAGGTTCCTCTCTAATGGTGCCACCCTACATTGCCTCTTATTTTCTTGTCTAACAAGACTCCTGGGATATAGAAAGTAGAACAGTGGGACAATTATAATCCCTGGGTGTTTGAAATTAAGAGGGGTGCTAGGTACTCGAAGTTAGGGTAGGTGCCAGATCCAAAGAAGATCATAGAACTGTCAGCCCTTAGCATCTTTTGTTTTATTATTGGACCAGTCCTCCAGTATGTTCTCACACAGTATGTTCTAACTTCCGTGGTTCCCAGAATGCATAAACACAAGGAGAGAAGAGCACATACCTCATTAGCGAGTCCTGCATCTCTGTTTAAGGCTTCAGTTATCTCAGAATTGAATTGTAGTAGAGAAAGGCTTATTTGCATTGACAAATGGCAATTAATGGAGGGGATGATTAAAAGTGAGAGAAGCTACAGACCCTGAAATGTCAGTGGTTGATGTGCAAGAGAATTCCTCTATCACATTGTCTCTCCCTGTTCTACCTCCTGCTTTCTCTTCTCTCTTCTTTTCTTGCTTCTCCCATGTTTTCCCATCCCTTCCTCCTGCTTGTTCCGTCCACCCCCACTGCCCATTACTGATGTTATTTTTCATGATCTACAGTCAAATGCCATTAATCCAGACAGCCATATGAGAGTCCAGCTAAGTTGTCCCATGAACCAATCTCTTAAGCAGTCAGACCCAGGAAAACAGCAGGCAGACAGCCCCGCATCCCGCCCCTCAAGGGTAATGGCAGTTAAACCAATGAACCAGAGTGGCTGCCCCTAAAGTAATTAATAAATCATTGGAGTCCAAGAGAAGTCAAAAACTCCCCAGCAAACAGTGCTTAGGACATTTGCTATGCCCTCCTCTGCCTTGGATACCCATGGCACTAAGCCACACAGGCCAGCCCTGACTGCTCTCAAGGTGCCGCTCCCAGATTCCGCCTGGCCCGTCTCAGTTTCAGAGGGAGGCCATTCATTCCAATGGGATGTGACAGGTGCCATCTTCAGGCGCCTGGCTCTGCTCCCAGCAACAGAGACTGTTGCTGCCTGCAAATCCCCCAAGTGCTATGCTGGTCTGAGGAGAGCAAGCCCTGAGGTGGGGAGATGACCTTTCAAGAACTCAGGAACTCAAGGTGGGATGGCAAGTGCGGTGTTGCAGAATGAGCCCTGGGCTAGAAGGTTGGACATCTGGCTTCTAGTCTCATTTTATCTACAAAACTTGCTAGATGAAGTTGGGTAAGTCACTTCCCTTTTCTAGATTTCTGCGATGCCCCCTGTGGTGTGAGAAGGTTATACTGGATTATTTCTAATTTCACTCTCAGCCTTAAGAAATCCTGAAATTGAAAAAAAAACACCTATTTTTTGAAATCTCCATTTCTAGTTAAAATTTCTTTGGGGATACCTTCTCCAAGGCTTCAGTTTTGCTGACTTGTCACCAAATCTTTCACTCCCAAATGGTCATTCAGTATTTGGTGACATTTACTAGTATTCAAGTTCCACCTAAGAAAGAGAGTCCTCATGGATTATGTTGAGTTTTTTTTCCTCTCCTGCTGTGCCAATTCTGCCCTTGGACTTGACCATCCTGATGGAGTTCTTTGGGTGGGGAATGAGCCATTGACATTCAGACTTCAACCTAGGCAGGGGAGGTAGCTGCCTAAGAGAAAGTTCACCTCAGCTTTGCATTTTCAAATAATTTTATGTTGAAATAATGGCACAATAAAGAGTTGTTTACAATATTAAAGTGTTGATTTCATAGAAGTTGAAAGCATAGAGATTGTTACCAGAGGCTGGGATTTAAATATGATAATGCATGTGTGTATCAAAATATCACATGATACCCTAAAAATAAGTACATTTTTATGTCCCTGTGTATCAGTCAAAAGTAAATAGAAATAGAAAAATGCTTGTACATACCAGCATATTAACAACTGTCCCCTCCACCTCAGAGGGAAGTATACTGCATTTAGACTCTGTTCCTAAACATTTGGAATATATCTAGAAATAAGGACATTTGTAGCTGGAAAGATTGTCAGGTTTTGTAAGGGCTTTTGGACTCTCAGCAAAGGGTATGGGTCCAGTATCTGACAATGGAAATATATACAATCTGAAGAGAGTCAATAAGTATGTAATGTGTAGATTTCAGTTTGCATATGTATAAAAAATGCAAGGAAGGCAAAAAACACAAGAGAAAGGTGTACACGCAGCAATTCAAATAGAGGTTTAAATAAAAGGCAGTGGCGTTGGACAAGTCACTTATCTTATTTGATCTTTAGTTTCTTCATCTGTACATCAGGTGTTAGTTAATATCTCCTTTACCAACTTCCCAAAGCTGTATGAAGTTCAGAGGTGAAAGTAGAGCACTTTGTAACTTGGTTAAACGTCTGCAGGCCAGTGATAGAGAAGAACTTCAGAGCTCTGGCTACAGGTTGGGGAGGACTCATAATATATCGAAGTGTGTGCTTCTCTCGCTCATCCCCCAAGCACTTGTAACTGGAAGTCACAGAACTTTTTACATTGAAAAAAAAAAAACTCAATAGTTTGTATTGTATATTTTGTAGCATACACTGTACCTCTGTATAGTTCTTTTTATATAATGCCATTTGCTCTTATGAATTGTGGTAATAAAGAAAGGATCACCTCCCCACTTTTCCTTCTTTGTGACATTTTCTGTATTCCCTTAGTTTGTACTATTCTCCCCAACCCCACCCTGTTAAGGCTTACAGAGTTGGAAAATTCTTTCATCCTGCCTACCCCCTCATTCAAAGAACAAAATGCTTTACAAGATTAAGTGAACATTTTGGATTTTTTAACTTGATTTTTATCTTTTCATTCAGCCAGAGGGGTATGTGTGTGGGAGATGCACTTGTCAACTAAAAGCAATTTCTCTGCCTCCTTGGGGACTGAAGCGTAATCGTGGCTCTGTCTTTCTGATGTCAGGATGAAACTTGCATTTTCTTGAGTGGTGTCAGCACACTGACAGACAGCTCCTGGGATCTAGCAAGGAGTACTGGTAAAGAACGGGGTGGGGGGTGGGGTGAGAGAACTGGAGACTGGTCTCAGCTCATCTTTCTTCCTCTGGATAACTTTAGTCACTTAGTTTACCTCACCCCTATAACTTAAAAACACAAGAATAAAATCTCTCCACTTCTATCTTACAAGTGTTAGTAGAGGGCTTTGTCAGGCTTTTGTTTGGAAGGAATAAAACCATAGGATGAAAGTCCATGGAAGCAGGATCTGTAAAATGCTATTAAACAGCTGAAAAGAAAGGTCCAGTTCTCCTTGTACAATTCTACCCAAGGGATAAAAAAGACAACACCATCTGAGGCTCCAGACTCACAAAGTTCCTTCATGATTTCACGGATAGAATCACCATGAACTCATATAGACATCCCAAACAGAAACCAGGAAGGCAGAATCTTGAGGTCCTTGATACTGGGGTTTCCTTTATTGAGTATGTATGATTTGCATGAACAACATATGGACATTCTGATAGGTCTTCTCAAACCAGGATATGTTGGGAGGCAGGGTTGCTAATCTACCATTCCCTCTACAGGCCTATAGGGAGGGGTATTGTTGTTTCTCTTGAGGGGTCTCATGAGGGAGGGACTAAGACTCACCCTCCATTTCATAGAAGTTCACGGAAGTAGCCATGTTCACATTCATTCGTCTGGTCATATACTGTGGTATGTTGGCCTTGTTCCTGATGTCTTAACTCCAAACACTTGGCTCTTTCTACACTGCTTTACCTCCCTCTTCCTTAACGAAAAGAGCCCAACACATAGGGTGTTCAAATGAAACGTCTGACTAGGCAATGCTGGTGTGCAAGGGTTCTCAGAAGTTCAAACAGATGAACTTTTAAATACATCCTAACTATAAAGGTTAAATTCTAAGAGTTGGTCTATTTCTTGTTGTACATATTCATCCATTTCCCCAAAAGGAAGTAGAGTGGGGTTAAAATGATCAGCTTTTCCTGATGACTGCCCTAAGGATTTTTGTAGCTTAGATGCAATAGAAAGAGTGGTACAGGGTGCACAAAGACAGATTTATTTCCTTGGTAATACAGTTTTCCTAATGTTACTGTCCATAAAAACCCCAATGAGTAACCTGTGAACTAGAATTTTTTCTGGTCCCTATGCCCAGAACATTTTTGTTTGTTTCCTTTCGTTTGTAAAGAAGATTTCCTGGAGATTGAATCTAGAGTGTCTCACATGCTAAGAAAATTCTATTTTGAGATAGGTCTCACATAGCTTTGTAGGCTGGCCTGGAATTTGTGATACCCCTGTTTTGATCTCCTGTAATCCTATGTGGGATTACAGGTGTGCC
Organism: Uromys caudimaculatus; assembly: GCA_028551405.1. NCBI lineage: Eukaryota > Metazoa > Chordata > Mammalia > Rodentia > Muridae > Uromys > Uromys caudimaculatus. The sequence goes on from CM052722.1 coordinate 95,316,493, forward strand.
ACCATGCCAGACCAAAAAAAAAATAATAATAATAAAATCTTATTAAAAATAATAATAATAATAATTATTATTATTTTTAATTAGATTTTTGAGACAGGATTTCTCTGTATAGCCCTAGCTGTCCTGGAACTGACTCTATAGACCAGACTGGCCTTGAACTCAGAAATCCACCTGCCTCTGCTTTCCAAGTGCTGGGATTAAAGGCATGCGCCACCACTACCTGGCGACCAGAAATTCTTATTCAGCAGAACAGGAGTGAGGGCAGAGTGAGTGTGGATTGTTATAATACATCCCAATGGATGTTTCTTGCCCCAAACACCATACCCTGAGAAACAATGAGCAATGACAAATTCTAAAGGCCTTTGAATCCTAGAGCTGTACTTCATTATCAACCATTGTTTACCTGATAACAAGCACTTTTGTACTTAAAGAGAAAGTAAGGTCTGAAGCTTCCCTTTTCAAGGTCACCGAATTCCTAGATGACTTCATCACTGTGGCTAAAGATGCCACAGTAGACTTATGCTGAAATTAGGATCAGAGTTCGTGGTTCTTATTGTATTATAAAATAAGAGACTTAAGAGACAGTTAACAATTAAGTTTTAGGCGTTGAACTGTCAGGATAAGGACATAGATGCCCAATATGTCCTAGTCATGAGTGGTTGCAGGTCCATGACTAGGCTCCTGACACTTTTATGTGGCTACTGAGAACTCTTCTGCACTAGGAAAGATGACCTAACTGAATATGTGCTTCCATATAGAAAATGAGCTTTTCCACAGTCACCAAAGTGACCAAGGCCATTAGCACAGCCCCAAACTATAGTCCCAAGTAATTAGCATATCTGGCTTAGTCTTTTGTTCAACAAAGATATTATTTCTTTTTTGAGTAGAGTTTTCTAACTCTAGTGAATAATGTGTTCATTAAAGAAAAATTGGAAAATGCTACAATATAAAAATAATAAAACAGTTAAAATTGTCTGTAATTGCATTGCCTAAATACAATGATTAAGATTCCGGTGTATTTCTTTTCAGAGTTTTTTTTTTCCTACATATAGGCATATTATTTATTTGCACTGTCTGGATTATAGTGTTCATGCATTTTGTATCCTGACTTATTTTCATTTAAAAATATCATAAGTGTATTTTCAGATTATCATATAAGCTTCCAAATTATATATTTAAAAATAATTGCATAATAATTCATCCATTGAACCAGCATTATTTGCTTTACTAAATATGGCACCTAGAGGACATTTGGTAAATATTTGTTGAATGAATTAGGAGATTGATGGATGAATACATTGCCCTATTATGTGACATTTAGTTAAAGTAAAGATTTTTCAAATGGAACTTTATTATTTTGTTTTTAGAATTATGAACTCTATATTTCTCTTTGTTCCCCACCTCAAGAAGTGTAAATGCTTTGGCTTGCTAACAACTATTAGCATCTACATTTTACATACGAGAAAACCAAGAGGTTGAACCTCTCTCTCAAGGTTATACACCTGGTGCATAGCACAGGTGGATTCCCCATCTAGGTTTGTGAGTTGTTCGGGCATTTTTAACTTTACCACATCACACTTCTTGAAAAAGAAATAAAAAAAGGCTATAGAGAAGGGTTACTCCCTGGGTTTAGACTTCAGTTAGAGCTATTCTGAAAGCAAGAAATTCAGCTACCAAAGACCTAAAAAGAGGAACAGGTAAGCAGGTAGTCAAACAAAATTTCATTTGAGTAAGTCAAACAAAAATTCATTTAGTTGAATTTTTTAAAACTAAGACCCCACTGAGGCCATAAAGAGGCTGGTGCTGGATAAGCTCAAGAGAATAAGTAAGGTCACTCTCTAGAACCTGAAAGTGGGCTTTCTTAGGTGTCACACTTGTTTGGCTTGGGTGACGAGTATTTGCACAGCAGCAATCGGTCAAGGAGCTTGCTATGTTTGATTGCTTCTAAAAGATACAGGAAATTGGAAATGCTTTGAAAAATGGTGCAAAAGATAAGGGGTACCATGTTTGCCAGAAAGAATGGAAAATGAGTTGAAACCCTTTAAATTCTAGCTATAGCTCTACTTTGCTAAGAATTACATGGGTGAGTATGGGTGATTTTTCCTTTTTCTGCACCCCTTCTGCCACATTAACACTAATATCAGTGGTTAGCCAGGCAAATGTAATAACTACTCTCCTCTAAGGACCTGTGATTGCAGCTTCAACTCCTCTGCCCACAAACGAGTGGTTGGAAGATTTTTCTTATTTCCTTCCACCTTCCCGTTGCATTTTGATTGGCAGAACACCATTTTCCCACTGAAGGAACCCCAGGCCCAGAGTCACACCTGCACATCTAGCATTGAAAAAAAAGGGGTAGAAATTAATGTGGGCCTTAAGGCTTGAAGGGAAAAAGGAAACTGCCTTCAGAAATGTTTCTTGCCCCATGTGGTTCAGTCTCTGGTGGCTGCTATGTCTTTCTCAGAATCTGGGAGGGATAGAGCTGGTTTACTACCACCAGGAGTCCCAAACACTGAGCCCACTGCAGGACATACCTTGCATAAGTATATGAAAATTAAAAATACAACGCCTTAAGATAAGTGCAAAGATATCCAACACAGTACCACCCCTCACTGAAATATCAAATATCAAATTCTTTCTAAAAATAAATGTTGGTGCCCCTCCTATGCCAGTACTCTGACAAAAGCATAGACCATGGCTGTTAAGTTGGCAGCACATTTATGAGTACTGGACACTACATACTTCTAGGCAGGTAGGAATCAAACCCCTTAAAACAAAATTTACCAGGCAGGAGAATATTGCTCCCTTTACGGAGAAAAATCTCAAGATCAGGGCAATAAAACTCCTGTCAGATTCTTCCTGGGGGAAAAAGTCAACTCTCCCATTTACATTCTGGGTCCTCAACAGGAACCAGAGTTTTAAAATTATATCGGATTTGGTGCTAAACTTGCTGAGGTGAGCTGTCTCCTAAAAATGGGCGAGGGGAGTGCTGGACAAAAGAGGGAAATGTTCCTAAGGATTTAGGCACCATTTAGATTCAGGGGTTTGGACACCAGGACTAATTTCCGCTGAGACTCGGCTTCCTGACAGCTGAGATAACCTCCGCTAAAACATGGAAGGTTTCTAGGGGCTGGGATATAGATCTGAGGTTCGCTGGGACAGGTGCACAATGTTGTCCTCAAACAGAGGAGCTTCTGGAAACAGGCCTGATTTTAAATGCTCTACCAAGGGCAACCGGGGATCGAGACGGAAGGCCCTTCTCAGATTTGGGGCTCAGCAGGGCTAAGATACCTTCATCCCTCAAAATATGAGCTTCCAGAGGGTAGGGGCAGGACACTGTCCTCAAAGTCAGAGTTTCTCTAGACAGGAGCTGGGTCTTGGACTTCCTTTGCGTGGGGGGAAGGGGCTGCAGGGCCAGAGGCCCTCCCCTCCGGCGGGAGGGGGCCTCTCATGAGGCCCTGCCCCCTTTCTGACAGACAGGCTTGAGGTGTCCGGTGACCAAGATTCTCAGAGCTGGGTGCAGGGTGCGGCCCAGGGCGTGGTCACCGGGGGCTACTTAGAGCAGTTCTTGCGGGGCGACTGCACGGAGGAGGCTAGTTAGCTGCGAGGCTGCCGGCACTCAGCACGGGTTATGGCGTGGATGCTGGACTGCCTTTTCGCATCGGCCTTTGAGCCCCGCCCCCGCCGTGGTGAGTGGGGCCCACCTTGTCGCCGGGCTGGGGTGCTCAGCTGGGGGCTGCCGGGGGGCTGCAGCCCCGGCTGGGCGCCCTAGGGCTTGGCTCCCCTCCCCACCCCCTTGCCTCATTTCGCTGGCTTTTAGCTAATTGTTCTTGGCTCAAGGGACTGCCCCGTCGAGGACCCGCATAAATCACCCGCTTTGCCGGGAACTCAGAGCAATCGCACTAATGGCTCCGCAGAACGCGGGGCGAGCACGGGGGAGGAGTCGCTGGCTCTACCCTAAGGTGGGGACAGCCAGAGCCTCCTGGCCAGCAAATCGTCCAGCAACCCAGTGCTCTAAAGGCCCCAGGAGGACCTTCTCTTGCAGGGCATCCAGAACCCAGGGACCCTGACTTGGAAGTGGGGTTTCCTTTTGCCATAAAGTCTGTCTCCCTTGTTCCAATCTCAGCTGAAGTAAAGCAGCCCTGGCCTCTTGAGTCGTCTAATTTAACCCCTCCATTTAAGAGATAATGATATTGAAACCAGACAAGGGAAAGGCCTGCCCAAGGTCATCCACGTAGTTGGCAGGCAATCTGGGACAGCTTAGGATCTGCTAACTAACTGCTCATTGCCCTAAACTGCTCAGTGGTGAAGGCCTGGGGTCTTCATTTTGGGTTTTTCCTTGGGTACTTGAGGTCAGTGCTTGGTTTCGTTACCCCCATAGAATAGAGGGAATAAATATTTAAACTTCACAGCTTTTGTGTAAATGTGTGTATCCCATTTCACCCTGCTGGAATGCCTTCTATAAAGTAGATTTGGAAAACTTCTTTTCTTTTCTAAAGTTTCAGGAGGCTAATGCATTACTTTGGAGATCCCCTAGGGAGCCCCCTCCCCACATGCACCCCCAAATCTACACTGTCCTTCACTTCCCTTTGACAAGCCCCACCCGCTTCAGGCTGCCACCTGCCCCCATGGCCACCTGTTTTTCCATAGTCTCCAACTCCAAAATCTATATTGGTGAGAATGCGTCATTGGTCACTAGCCATAGACCAAACCTGGAGTTGTCTCTTCTTTCTTCTGCCCCCTCCCAGGCAAGGGAGGGGGGGCACCAAGAGGAGGGGCCTCAGAAACTTAATTCACCAGAGATCTGATTTTAGTTCTTGCCAATCCTAGCACCCTGCTGACACCCATCCCAGTAGTCTCATTTCCTGCTAAGGGACTCACGAAGCTTAGCCAGCTCAAGTACACTTTCTGACAGGTCAAAATCTCTCCGAACTTTAAAATGATCTGCATCCACTGAAGGTTATTTTTTTTTTCCTTTTTATGCCTTTAAAATGTGCAATCCAGGTGAAAGAAAGAAAGAAAGAGAAAAAGACAAAGGCAAAGGAAAAGGAAAAGAAAAAGTTCTGTGTAGTAGTGTTAGCCTGTTGCCAGAATAAGGAATGCAGAGGCATGAGGATTGTGGGTTCAAGGTCCACCTAGCCTAAGTAGTAAGTTTTGGGCTAGCCTAGGCTATAGAAAGAAGAAGAAGGGAGAAAGGGAAGGACATAGAAAGAAGGGGAGGAAACAAAGGAGTCTTGCGCATTTTGAGGCCTTAGGTTTTGAACACCCTTGAAGGCTGTTGTGTAATTGCAATGAGAGATCAAGGTTATGAAGGGTCTCCCTTATGGGGATTCACAAAAGGAGTCCCTCTCCCTTGATAAAACAGCAAGGTCTACCATAATCAAAGGGTAATCTATGTGCTGGCACTCTGGAATGGAACATTGTCACCCTCCCCGTTCTACCACTTAGTGCAGTTCTTATCTCATTCTGATCACCCCAGTTTCTCCACTGGTTGAACATGCTGCAGGGCCCACCTCTAGCTGCTCCTCTTTGAACATGCTCCAAGTTATAAATGCCAACGACCAGACCAATAGGGCATTTCCAGCTGTGCCCTGTAAATACAGCCCTGAATGGCTGACTTATTCTCTTCTGGAAGCCTACACTTCTCCCAAAGCACACATGTACATAGCCATAAATATGTGTATCTATACACATCCCAAACCCATGCATACTGTACACAAAGTCATCAATAACTATAAATGCACTAGAGATGGATTGCATAATTTCCATAAAACACCGTACTCCTCACACCATGCACACATGTGCCGCCCACATATCCATGCCAATTCTACACAGTTGACAGATTATCCATATTGCGATTATTTTCAGGGAAATTAAGTAAACACAAGTTCTCTTCACAGTGCCCATTTTCTGTTTAGTCAGTGTTTAAAACAAACACAACGTCTGCATTTCCAGCTGGTGAGATCTGTCCACCAAATACTCCTATAACACAACACTGCCTACACCAGGTCTATTACCCACACAGTGACAGTATATGTGTATGTGTGTGTGTATATATATATATATATATATATATATATATATATATATATATATATATATATATATATATATATTACATAAATGCTGAGCCCTTGAACTCAGCCTTACAAGCATGGTCTCACTCATGTCACAAAACATCACTTTTAAATATAAAATAAAGGCAAGGTCCAAGTCTTGACCAGGTAAGAGTACATACTGTATTGCTCTCCCACTGGGAAACACTGTGCAACATGAAGAGTAACTTTGGGAGTGGAAGAGCTATTGATATTTTATGGCATTAGAATTGCCCTTGGCTCCTTTTTCTAAATGCCTTTAAAAATCCTTAGGCATCTGAGGTATTAGAGATAGATGGCCACAGACTGAGCAGAATGTGAGAGGTATTCTAAGTAGTTCCTTTGTCAGGGCAATCTTTTGAGGTTTTTAGTGTCAATGGGAAATTATATGAAGGTATTTGATAAGGATATCACTAAGGTTTGGGAGACTTTGGGTGGGGGCGGGGCAGAAAGCCAACCATTGATTGACCCACTTGAAATTCCCTTCCCAATTCACTCTTGGCATAAGATTTGGCTTCAAGCAATGTGACTTCTATACAGCAGCCAAAACTCGGAAGTTGAAGGGACCCTGGGGTCCATTTCACATACAAATCTAATCTTCTCTTAGAGACAATACCTAATCGATTTGCTGAGCCCAGGCCCAAGTGGGCTACAGCAAAATCATTTTCCAGAGCAAGGGCAAAATTGCCAAAAGACATCCCACTCCTCTGGCCAGGTGAGTCAGATAAATATGAAATTCACTAAGGACACCACATCCCAACATTCCTTTGTGAATGCCTTCTTTCTGCTTCAAGACTTTGCCCTACATATGAAGCTAGCTAGAGCTAAGCTTACCAGGTTCAACCACATTCTAGTTACCACGAGGATGAAATGCAGACTCTGTGGCTTGAAAACTGGCAGAAATAATCTGTTTGCAAATGTACCCCAGGCTCTAGGCGGAGAGCTGACGTTCATCAAGCTTAAATATCAAATGACAGAGAGCACATTGAACATCAGGAGAGCAGGACACCAGGTCCCTGAAGGTGATTATGCCCATTGTGAAATCCACATCATTCCTTCATTCTCACACTTACCTACTAAGACAACCTAAGTTACCAACAATAGTGCAGTGGCTAAATAAACTTTATGACATATCTACTTGATAGATAGGATACAACCATAAAAATGGGGTCTGTGAAGAACACATAACACGGAAAACAGCATGATCATAACCATCACAGGTGAATTTTGGAAAGACCAGAAGAAAATTCATAGCAGGTAAGCCAGGAGATTCTAGAAAAGGAGCAAAATAGTACTCTGGGCTTTGATTTTTTAAACCTGCATACAATTTTCCCCTTAAATTATTCTTTTAAAAACCTATGATATGCAACCAATTTATACACTAAACTTAAATTTCATTATGCACAGTTCAATCTAAATATTTTCTTTCATATTTTTGTTTAAATATAATGACTACATCAAACCAGCTGATCATTATCTTCTTGGTGATTGTGAAATGTCCCTTATTGCTGGGTGAGAAAAAGGGCACAGTTGGTTGGAGTCCTGGGCCTGATCCTACAGAGTTATTACAACTGTTACTTCACTTCCCTTAAAGAGACATGGCTACATTGTTTGGTTATTAATGACAGTAATAATCATTATTGTTGTACATGAAATTATATGATTTTTTTATGCTTCAGGTATCTTTCTTCTCCAAATATTTACTAGCAATCAGGCACCTTGCGTAAACTACTGCTTTTCACCTTTAGAACAAGCCTCTAAGGTATTATTCTAGTTTAAAGAAAAAAACCAGAAAAGTTCTGTAATTTGCTCAATTTTACATAGTGACTGGGGAAAATTTACAATCCCCTTTAAAAAATATGAGTGAGAGCAAAAGGGATCAGAATGACCAAAGCTCCCAACGCTGTGCTGATATACAGCAGCTATTTCCAAAGTGGTCAATCATTTGTGATGCCCTTTGTCTAGGGTCCAAATTCTGGAGTTTGAACTATCTGGCTGCTTATAGATTCCTTTCTGTGAAAAAAAATACATATTTTAATGGGAAGGTACAGGGCAAACACCACCTGTGTCCTTAGAGCTGCGGCTGTGAGTCAGTAGAAATGATTTCTGTTTCCTTCTGGCAGTATCATTTGTTCTTACATGCATGCACAGAAGTGGTGGATGGGATGTTTGATGAGCCTTGGCAGATCCTCAGGTACACCTCATGAAAAACCACCTGGCTTCTACGGGTGGGCAAGTATACCCAGGTCCTTGCTTAGTAAGGAAGCCTATGTAGCTCTATGGGCTTGTCCTAAACTGCTGTTCTAACTGTTCTCTGTATGATTAGGCTGATTCTTAAGTAATATCCCTCTCACTTTTCCTCAAAAAACAAAGGCTCCAGGACCTTCTCAGATGCACATAGAACTACTGATATAATAGCTTGCAGAGTGGTGCCAAGGGTCAGTGAGGGAGGGGACATGTAAAGGAGAGGGTAGAATTAAAGAAATATCAAAAGGCTGGCCTCTCTGAGCTCTGGCTCCCATGACTACCAGTACTTTTTCATCTGTCAAAGTTTTTTGTCCCTCCCTAGAATTATACCCACGCAGGCCACCACCTGGACTCCCATCCCTGAACCTTACTTTCAACTCTAGTGTAAGTAACTTTAGCTTGCAGTAATTTGCAAGCTTAGTCTTTAGAGAGAGGCAGTAACATCAGGGAGGAAGGGGTACAGAATAAGGTCTTGCTTCACCATTTTTAATAAAGGCCAGAGTTCGTTTTCCTTTAACTGGGAACAAATAATTAACTACTCAACAGAGACTTAATTTTCATTCTGTCATATCTCTCAGAGAGCCATGATTCCCCCCTATTCCATTTTCCTCTGACCCTTGGAGTTTGCTAGAACTTAGTAACTCTTCTTGATTTCTAGGGTAGAGATGAGTAGAAAATACCTGCCCCCCACCAAATCATAAGGCAATCTTGTCCAGAAATAGTTTCTATTTTTATTTTTAGCACAATAGCACCTATTTAGGGGCAAGACCTGGGTTGGGGCTGCAGCTGGAGTTGGGAAAGTCTGAACATGTAACAGAAGGTTTCAGACTTTGTGGAGTATTACTTCTCAAACCCAGGTCCCATTAACACTGCCAGGAGAAACTGCAGAGTGAGAATTGGACTAAGGTTCAATTCTTTGGGGGCTGCATTAGGCTGATCAAAAACCATCATCCTAAAAGAAGAAGGGGCTTTTTCAAGAGTGTTAGATAAACAAGTAATGAAAAAAAAGTTGTCTACTTAGTCAGTGAGTGCCACACCCTGAACATCCTGGTTAAGATGCTACAGGAGAGAGGGGAAAAAGAACAGAATTAACTAACCTTTTCTTGAACATTTATTATGAGTGTCAGGTATTTGGCTGGGGCTTTCTATGATTCATTTCCTCTTCTCATCTAAACATTTCTAAGGCAGCCTTTTTGCAGGTGGGGAAACTGAGGCTTAGAGAAGTAAAGCAACCTTTCCCAAGATCACACACCAAGTGCCACCAAGATAGAATACAATTTCAAAGCTGCCTTTCCAATGCCTGTGATTTTTCTCAGCTCTCACAAACAAAGACAAAATACCTGATTCTCAATGATTTTATTTTCACAGGGAAATGAATATTTCTTTCCTTAGTACAATTCACATTTTATTGTCTTGAGCCTGTAGATCTGTATATTTTAGGATAAACAGCAGTCTGGAGACATTAAGGCACTTTTGTCTTTACAATACTTCATATAGTCCTCATTCTATATGGACACACTTCCCATACTCCAAAGAAGGACAAACTTATGATAGCAGTTTTAAAATTTAAGGAAATTGGTGTAGGATGTGTGTGTGTGTGTGTGTGTGTCTGTCTGTCTGTCTGTCTGTGTCTGTGTCTGTGTCTCGGTGTGTATGTGTTTTTATGATGGTGGCAGTAGTCCTGACAGCCCTATCATATCTCATCATTTACCGGAGTCTTGGGTGAGAGTGTCTCAAAGTATGTTGAGATGACATCTAAAAACCTCTCAAATCTGGAGCCGTTAGCTTCTTCAGAGTTTGTTCCCATTTCACAGGCATGAAAATTGAGCCAAAAGGTCCATGTGGATACAAATGGATTACCTGGATTTAAACATGTGATTCAGTGATTGTGTGTGTGTGTGTGTGTGTGTGTGTGTGTGATGCAACATAGGAGAAAATCTTCTAGAAAGGGAAGTATGCAGCTGGTTGGCAGTGAAGAAGCAGAAAAGAGGCTGGTGTCTTCAGAAGGGGAGGGTTGGGATGTCAGAGGGACCCATGCAGGGCTGAGTGCCTGATACCAGATGCTGAGACATACTGAAGTTTTTCCAAGCTCCTTGTACAGATTTAAGTGTAGTGAGATAAAAGGTTTCAGGTGTTTTCTGTCCAGTGAATCTCAGAGCTTCCATTCCTAGTCTTTTTCTACCACTAAAGAAGCCTTTCCATGTACCTAATACTTTAAGCAATGCTTTTCTTGCCCCACCCTACCCAGGATGAGGTTCTGACCCAGCCCCAGCTGGGGGGCAGCTTTATGGATGTTCCTACTGCTTTTCATCCATACACTAGGCTCATTTGTGCCAGTTGAAAGGGCACAATAATAACAGTGGCAATTTAAATCGTGCTTCTCACTCCTCCCTCCTGGAAGAGTGGCAAAGTGACTCACCAGCATTGAATTGTCCCTCTCTCTCCACTCTCTGACCCTTTTGCAGCAGTCCAGGATGGTTCCCTGGGGGCTCAGTGGGGAGCCAGAGCTTCCAGCCATCCTTTGGCTCTGACTAGGCTGACACCACGCCCCCCATAAATGTGTTCTCCCAAATGCAATGTATTGTTTTAATTAGAATTTCGCAGATGAAGTCGCTTGGAAGGCAATAGAGCAGCATGAGCCTCGTTAGGGAAGCACATTGCCCCCCAAGCATGAATAACACAAAATAGGGTCCATGCAGTAATTCTTTCCGGGGGTTCTACTTGGTTTTTATATGTAGTTTGATATGGAGAGGAAATTCACTGCAGAGCAGCTTCTGTTGGGGGGGCTACACGAGCAGGTCTGGGGGAGCCATGAAACAGTCCCATACTCCTTCCTTATCCCTCACCTATATTCCTCCCAATTTTCAATTCTGCAATGCTATGACCAGAAAAAAAAATGCTCATTCTTGATTTTCTTTCAGCACTAGCCTAAGGAGAGCTCCCGGAACTGGAGGTGGTGAGGTGCAGTTAGACGGAGAAGGCTTCATCCCTCTGAGAGCCAAAGTAATTATGCTGAGTACTCTTGGTACTGTCAGGAAACTCAGAAGAAGAAAGCCCTGGGAAACGATATTCTTTGATAAAGACTTCACTGTCTAACAGGAAATCAGAGACCTTTTAGTGACGCTGCCTGCTACAGGAGAATGATTTTAGGGAGCATAGCAGACCTGAGTTCAAATAGTAACTCTGTCTCCTAGGACCTGCATGCCACTGGGGAAACGACTTAACTCCTCGGAGCCTGATTTGTGAAGTGTAAAACGGTGATAATCGTACCTCTGTTTTCCTGACAGCCTCATTGTGAGGACTGAAGGAGGTAATCCATATACTGGGACTTAGCACTATGCCTGGTATACAGGAAGTGCTTAATAAATGCAAACAGTATTAGGATTATTATTTTCCCTCTTCCTATATACAAAATGTTCTCTGTAGCAGCCCTTACATTTGAAAGGAGGGGCCAATAACTGCAGTTATGTATAATCATACCCTAAGAAGTATGAAGAGCATAACTGTGATAATTCAGAGGAGGGAGCCCTCAGCTAGGAGGGAGGGGTAGAAAAAAGCAGAGAAAGTTTTGTGATTCTTTCATTAAGTCTTAAAAAAATTAAGTAGGAGTTTGTCATTAGGCCCAGAGGGAAAGGGCTTCCAGGCAACTGCATCTGCCCACACAAAGTCATAGAGGTGTGAAACAGCCAGGCCTTGAACAAATAGTTGTGCTCAGCTGGAGACAAACTGGGACCTCCTGGTGGGGTGGTGACATGGGTCAGTGATCAACAATTTTCCAGATTACTCCCACCAGCCCCTGCACCGCGCATTAGGCGCCCTACCTGGCCAAATCTCGAGCGAAGCCTTCCTCTTCGTTCTCTAAGCAGCAGGTAAGTTCACACCCTGCCTCATCCGACCTGGCAGGCTTGGCGTTGGAAGAGCAGACCTCCACCTCCACCGAGGAGATCAAGCCCGCGGGCGCCCCTGCTGGGGTCGCCAGCCCATATCTCCTTCCTTGTCCCAATCTTGGTGCAATGTACACACACACACAAACACACACGCACTCACACACACACACACACACACACACACACACACACACACACACACACACACAAAGGGAAACAGAGAGACAGAGACAGAGAGAGACAGAGACAGAGAGACACACAGAGAGAGACAGAGACAGAGAGACACAGAGAGAGACAGAGACAGAGAGACAGAGAGAGAAGGGGAAAGAGAGAACACTATGCAAAAGATGCCTGGATTCTTTTAAGTACTCTTGTGATTTTACACACTGCACCCATACACTACCATAATCTCCCTCCAAGACACACCGTATTCAATTCCCTGTGCAAGCATATAAACTGGACATACACGTCCAAACCACACACTTGAACATACAATTAAAATACACATAAAACCCTCACCTGCACAAACCTTTGCACACAAACAATTTAGTACTCTTATAGAGGTGCCTTCCTGACAAATGCACACACTACACATTACAATAAACACTACCTGTAAAAACCACACTGACACATATCTAAGTGTAAGCACACACAAAATATACATATGCACACAAGCTTCAGCAGGCACACACACTGTTAACTTACATACATTCACCACAGCAGATCCAGAGACCCGGCAGAATTACACATCGAACATACCTCCATCCAGACCGCACCCCACATAGTCACTCTACTGTCAGGCAGAATCATACATCTTACAAGCATGCACACACCAACAGCAGAAATACATGCCTCCTCATGTCACAGAGCAAAGACACCCCACCAAACACTTGGGTTAAATCATGCACCTCGCCCCCCATCTCACACATGCGGTCGCACACGAACACGTTCACAGACGTGCCTTCCCCGCGCGCGCACACACGCGTACATGCATACATACATACACATACAGCCCGCCCCCTCCTTCTCTCAGGGCGGAAGAGAAGGGGGCGAGGAGTGGAGGCGGGGAAGAAAGGAGGGAGGATGGGCGTGCAAGGCGGAGCGGGCACAGAGGCTCTTTTCCCTTTGACCTGAGGGTGTTGCCCCTCTGTCCCGGGTCAAAACAGTGAGTTGGGTCCAGGTATGGTCCAGTCGGAACCCAGGAAAACAGGAAAGTCCGGGGATTTCGCCAGCAGGCGCGAGCACTCAGCGAGGACCCTGACTCAGATTGTGGTCGACCCCGCTCGAGGCTCCTCCTCCCAGGACCCTCCCCCTGTCCCATCTGTTTGACCTCTGCCCCTCCCCCCAGGGTGTGCTGCTTCTTTCTTTACGCCTGAGAGTGGATCTCTGAGGAGTGTGGGGCTTTATTGGTTTCAAAAAGTAAAGAGTTGAGATTTACATAGAAGCTTTTTTGCGGAAACCCCTAGTTTATAGCTCGAAGACTTCTCTTAATGGAGAGCTCATTATTTCTGCATAGCAACAGATTTACTACATAAAAGGCAGCAGCAATTAGAAATCACTGACTCCGTGCTGGACACACAGTAGGATGCTGCCCCCCCCCCCATTTACGTCAGCAAATCTAACAGGGCTATTTGCAACCTAGACGAACCCGTGTCTGTTCTCACGCAGCCAGAGAGCTCTTTTTATCCCCTTAGCACTCAGCCCTGTGCTTCAGGCACCCAGCAACCTTGGACCTGGAGCCACCGGCGGTAGGGGGCGGCAAAGTGACTGAAGGAGATTTACATTTCTTGCACCTTAGCCTCCGCAGGGAAACTCCGAGATTTCTCCACAGGCATGGTTATTTAGGCTCCTGTCTTTTGCTTGTGTTCTCTTTCTGTGGAGATGGACCACAGGCGAGGGAAATGGAGGAAGAGAAAGAAGGTCTTTCCTCCTCACTACTCAGAGCCAAGCCGCATAAAGTTCTGTGCAAAACCTGTGGATTTCCAAGTGGTCAGTGGTTCCAATTTCCATGCTGCCACTTTGTAGATGACTACCTTGGCATCGTAGGGTAGTTGGGGAATTTACCTATAAAAGACATCTCATTCCTTCCGGGAGCCTTATTAAAAATTATAAGGATCTCTAGGCTTGGGGCACAGGAATCCGAGCAGGTTTGAGGGACTTGGCCACTAGCTGATGCCCTTAAGCCAGAAAGTGGGAGGGTGGTAAGGGGTTCAGCTAACTTTCAATTTCTCAAGCAATGCTCTGTGTTGAAGAGAACTACCTGCATGGATGTCTTCATGATATTAGTCCCTAACCATGAGAAACTCCTGGTTACAGCTTCAGTGCTTGAGGTTGTGGTAGGGTTCTCCCACCTGACATGCCTACCCACCACAGGAACGTCCTGCTCCTCTGACATATTTCCTTCTTTACAAAATGGTACAGTAGAATTCATAAATTTGTAGGGAACACTCACTGGGTGCTAGAGATGTCTCTTGCTACTTTATATTCTGCCAGTGCCTAACATTAAGAACACAGAAGAGGGGCTTGAATAGTGGCACTATAGGTACTGTGGGGATAGAGGGTAGTGACTTTGGGCAAGGGGCTATTTGATTCCTCCTCAAAGCCCTCAGTCTCAAAGTCTGATTGAACGGGTGTTTTTATTTTGTTTTGTTTTTCAATGCAGCTGAGGCTTCTGCAATTAATTAAGGAGAAAGCCTCTTTCCTGGAGGGCAGAGGCCTTAGCCAGCCAAAGGGTGAGTCACCACCTAGGAGTTGGGCAGCAGAGGTGGTGCTGAAGAGGCAATGAATCAGTCCAAGATACCCCAGAGAGATTACCTGAGTGGTGATGAGTAGGGGGACCAGACAGGAGCCTGAGCCTCAGTCCCCTGAGGCTGAGCCTAAGCCATAGAGTGACTACCTTTATAGAGAGAGTCAACTCCTAATTGGCCTCTACTTCTGCCTCCACCAAGCCCCCAAGGATAGTCCTGGAGTTCTTCTCAGAGCAGAAAGTAGACTGGAAAGCACTCCCCCTAGGGTCAGGTGTGTGTGAGGAAGAGCTGGGTTCACATCTGATTCTACCGTTGGCTTGGTGATCCTGGGCAAGTCCTTTTTCCTCTGGTGCTTCAGTACTAAGGTAAGTGCTCAGCATTTGCAGCTATCATCTGCTCACTTTTCTACAAAGTGCTGTGAGGGCAAACATTTATTCTCCTATTTTGCAGTTGAGAAAACTGAGGCCAAGTAACATTCACTGCTGGACCTATTTAATACCTCAAATCATCTTAGTGTATTTATGTTGCCATGGCAATCATTGCAGTTTAAGCCAGCAACTTGCCAGTCCACCACTTAAATTGGCTTCCTATGAATTCAGGTTCAAATCGTGCCTCCCTGCTGTCTTTCAACTCTAATATGTTGCTGAGTATATAAGTGGATTTTTTCCATCTCTGATAACACACCCTTCACACTAAATATTAGTCTCTTTCTGTCATGCCAGCCTAAGCTTCCACCTTAAAAGGCAAGCACTATAACTGGGGGGTGTAACTCAGTAGTGATATGAAGGCCTAGTTGCCCAAGACTCAGAGTCCAGTCCCCAGTACCACCCAAAGCAAGCACTAATAGAAAGAGGTGGCCCAATATCAGCAGCTTATCATAAGGAAGAGGGGGAATTGTCTGCAGGATGCTGCAGTGAGGAAGAGGAACAAAGCTGCCAGGGACAGAAGGAGGGGTTGCAGAAAACTCTAGAGGGAGACAGGGCGAGAGAGAGAATGGGGATGAGGGTGAATATGCCAGGGACAATTGGACCAGCCTCAAGAGCTCCCTCCCTCCTTTCTCCATCTCCTGATCTGATGCTCTAGAACTTATAAAGGGGAAGCACTCAGCCCATTTCCAACAAGAGAGGAAGACAGCCTCTCCTTCAATGGAAAGCAAACTCATCCTTAATGTTCCAATTATACTTCTAAGTGGGGTAAGGTTTACTTAATTTCTGGGGGAGAGCTCAAGATAATCCTAGTGGTAGTGATGGTGGTACGTGTACCCCAAACAGCACACACATTGCAGCCAATGACAGAAAAGCGCTCTCTCTCTTTCTCTCTCTCTCTCTCTCTCTCTCTCTCTCTCTCTCTCTCTCTCTCTCTTTCTCTCTCTCTGCATGTATGCCCCTCTCATTCACCTCCTTTCTGCCCCATTTCTGAAGAGAAATTTGCCGCTAAGCTTCTAGATCTCTCTTCTAAGCTGCATTCTTTAGAATCACATGCCTTACTTAGCCTTTGGGGAAGTAAGGGCAAATCTTCCTGGATCTTCTCTGTAGCCATGTCTGCCCAGATCACCCAACTGCTCTCTTTCTTTCCTTTCTCATCCTTCTCTTCTTGGCCTGGGTCCTGCTTCTCCCTTCTTTCTTGCTTGCCTTGTCCAAGTCTTTACCGTTCTGGACTCTCACTTTCTCTAACTTACTTTAACCTTTTAACAACCACATTCTCTTGTTTTCCACTGACTTCACCCAAGAGAGTAAGAAAGTCAGTGGCAAGGGGAAGCCATTGTGCATTCGAAGTGCCTCTCATTTGATAGCTTGCATCATAGCACCATATTGCTTTTATCACAGGAGAATATTGGATACACCTTATTCTTTGTCAATAATAAGTTGTTGTCTGATGTAATGTTGATTTGTAGATATGATTGGTGGGCTACAGATTACAAAAGGGCAGTCTTGGAAGAAGTTTTAGATGCATGGTCATGTGGCTTCCCAAGGTGTCTAGACATGCAAAAACATCAAGAAAGGATGAAGATGATAGGAATGGGGCGGGGGAGGTAGGGTGGGGGAAGTTATTGAGATCATTGCCATCCAGGTGGGTGGATGACTTTTTGAAGCTTGTTACTCTTTGCTTCTCTAGTTCACTGAACTTTGAACAAACTGACCTTTTCAGAGCAGAGACCTTGGACAAAAGTGGGAATCATGGAGCTAAAAAAGGGAGGCAAGGTGTGGAGGGTGGTGGTCTTTGGGCAGCCCTTACATGCAAAGGGTCCACAAAGGATGTTTCATGATCATAAGAACCAGTTCAGAAGGGAGTAAATGTGTTATATCGAGTAGGGTGCTGAACATGGAACTAAGATGTGTGGACCCTCACCTTGACCCTGGAACTAATAAGCTTAGTGTTTGGGGGTACATTTCTGAACCTTCTGAACCCCACTTCTGCCTTTCCCTCATCTGTAATATGAGACTGTAAAGCATGGTCAGGAGAGGGGGGGCATTTGGAATGCTCAGGAAAAGGGGACTCTTAGGACTGGATCTTAAAGATGAAATTGTTTTGAATAAGAGGAGAGAAGATTGAGGGGTACGTATAAAAACAGTGGGAGTAGCCCAGGGAATTCAGCAAACAGGTATGCCTGAGGCACAGAGCTGGCTGCTGTGTGGAAAATTGCTATGAATCAGCCCCTACCCCACCGCGGAAAGCTGTACACAGGGTGGGGGAATCTGAGTGGCAGAGGCGAGCGCTCACAGCGCCTGCAGCTCCTCTCAGGACTAGCAGCAGCGCAGTGCCAGGCTGACTAGCAGGTCTCCACGCCTCTTATTCCTTGGCCGGACCAGAAGAGTCGCTAAGAGGTAGAACAGGGGCTGGACGTCACGGCCCCGAGTGGGACCCTCTGTGGGGTGGCGAGAGAGGGGGGCGAGGGTCCTCACACTGGAGGGTCCGACGTGTGGGAGGGAAAGGAATGCAGATAGTGTTAAACTTGTTGCCAGGGTTTTCGGGTAAGGGCATCCAAGGGAGAATTCGTAGGAAAGACGGATTGTTTTCAGTTCTCACTGAGGGTCCCGGCAGCGGAGAGTAGTTTTGGGGCGCTGCGGGGTCTTGGTTTAACTTTGCAGATTAAGCGCTCCTAGGAGCTACGTAGGGGCGGGAACAAGCGCTGCGAAGCCCAACTCAGTCTGAAGGCCTTGCTCTCTTGCGCAGTGGCTGCCTCCAGCTGAGAGTAACCCCTTGATTCAAGGGTATAGAGTTTATGCTAAAACCCCCATCCCGGGGCCAAGAGCCTGCAGCTGGGCCCCAGCTTAAGACAAGGAAGGAAACCAATTTGGTATCCTCACTTTTCACATTCTGGGCCCCTTGGATTTGCTGAGGACTGGAGGGGG
The DNA here is from genome assembly GCA_028551405.1 of Uromys caudimaculatus. NCBI lineage: Eukaryota > Metazoa > Chordata > Mammalia > Rodentia > Muridae > Uromys > Uromys caudimaculatus. The sequence goes on from CM052722.1 coordinate 95,334,819, forward strand.
GGCTCTCTTTTGAGTAAGTAGCAGGTATGGTATCAGCACTGTGACCTCTGTCCTGGAGTTCATTAATTCCTTCCTTAGACTAACCCAGGACTCTGCAGCCAGAGTGCTGCGTCTCTCTACAAAGCTGTTTAGAGGAATAATATAATGATAAATTATTATGCCAGTTGTGTTTTGGGTTTGGAGGTACCCACTGACTTGCCCAAGGCCATCCAACTGCGTAGTCACTAAGCAGGTCTCCTGACTCTTGATCTAAGGTCTTCTTGAAGAGAGGAGTCAGCCTACTTTTGAGAGAATGCATAGTTTGATATTGGTATTTTAGAATATGGCTGTTTGATGGTAGTTTTCGAATGTCATTCCTATTCATGAAAACTACAGGGAAAAATATCTCCCACAGACCCAGTTCCCTATGACAGTCCCTCAGACAAGATTTTGAAGAATAAAACTGGCAGAAAATTGTATGCTTGTTGAGGAAGATATAATCAAAGGGAAGAGAAGTGGGGGGGGGGCGCACAGAAATGAAGCCTGGGCTGTGAGGATTTCTTTACTCAAAGGTTTTCTTGACATGACTTCTGGTGGTCTGGGGGATTGCGCTATCACTGTTTTCGTTCTCGTGTACAGTGTGCAGAAGGCACAGATAAGATCTGAAAAAGCAAGTGGTTGATGACACGCCATTTAATTCATTCTCATTTCTCTCTATCACAGTCAACACAGTGGAAACAAGTGTTTGTGCAAATCTGTGGAAGAGTGTGTGGTTGTGCATATGTAGATGGTTGTTTGTAAGTGGACCAGATAGGGAGGAGGAAGAGAGAAGCAGAATAGATGTCTGGCAAGGACGTCCTCAGTGTGTACTGAAAGCCTCCAATTGAGGAAGGGTCTGCCCAGTGTGAGTAGGCCTGGAGATATGGTCAATTCTTAATAGCCTTTATAGGAACAAAGGAGAGAAAATGGATTTAAATTAGTAATGGGAAACACAGAAGGATGATGATCCCTCTCTTTCAGTCTTCTGACATTCACGTGACCTTCAGCTAGGCTATAAGATCTCAAGGGCAGGAGCTGAGGCCTCCCATTCAGCTAGCTCCCCCTCTCTCTAGCAGCCCTGGCTTATGCATGATACTGAGCCAGCCATAGTGGGTACTCAATTCCTTCTGTGGCCCAGTTAGTTTTCCCTACATTTCACAAGCTAACCTCATATCCCCATATACTGCATCTCTCATCAAGGAAGACCCAGTGGAGACATAGCTCTCCTTTCCCCTCTGAAAGTGAGCTTTTCTGCTGGCAGTAGGTAAGTATTCATTTTCACTCTTTAAAGGTGGGTCAGGGGCATTCTTCAGCAGGGAGAGGTTTCCCATTCCTACTTGGATAAAAGTACTTCAGCCTAGTAGTCCTCGCACAGTTGACTTGAAGCTCAAAGGGTTTTTCTTTTTTGAGTGAGAGGGGGTCCTTACTCTGGGACAAATATATCCTTTGGGTGATTCTTTCATAGTACCCTATCTTTGGATTTGCACCTCTAACATGTAAGGCTTCGATTTGAATCCAGCTTTCCAGTGTGAAACACACACACACACACACACACACACACACACACACACACACACACACACGAGAGAGAGAGAGAGACAGAGAGACAGAGACAGAGAGACAGAGAGAGATATAGAGAGACAGACACAGACAGATATAGGGAGGTAGTGAGGGAGAAATAGAGACAGAGAGGAGACAGAGAGACACAAGAACCTTTATTCCCACTTCTCAGATGCTTTTGTATAACTTGAATTAAGCCACAAGTTCTCTAGAGCTCTAGTTTGTTGTTGTCTGTAAGGAGGAGATAATCCCAACCCACCTCCTTTCCAGGGGCTGTTGTAAGAAAGTAGCATGATTCATTTGTTCGTGAATCATGGATAGCCGTTTTAATTGTAAGAGCTTTGTGTTTTCACAAACCTTTAGAGTTTATAATCCTATGATTCACCTAAAGAACACTTATTGAACACCTACTGTGTGCCAGGGCCTAGACATAAAGGACATATAGAAAGCATTTGAGAAAATGAGAAGCACAAGGCAAATTAAGCATTAGTTATTTTTACCACCCATTGATAGAACCTCTTATTTTTCTCTCCTTTGCCACCATTTAGTAGAAATAGCTACTAAAAGATGGAAACGATGGCGCAACTTGTGATGGCAGCACTGTTACATACTGCAGACAACAGCGAGAAAATCTCCATCTTGTATTTGATATTTGATGTTGTATTGCTTTGTTTACACCATCCTTTGGGATGTTTATAGCATAAAGATTGCCTTTCACCACCTTGAGCTGGAGATTTTTCTTTAATACATAAAATTTCAAAAGGGCATACTATATTCTATGGAATCACAATTGTACAAAGATGCTGTTAATTCTGGTGGCTGCCTGCCTTCTATATGATTTCCTCTGGATTTATGGAATTAGGCTTTATTATGTATACATTCTTCTAAGTTCATTATCTAGCAATGCAAAAATCTTGCAGCTATTGAGAGAATTCGTAGATGGGGTAGTAGAAAATGCCCTGACACTGAGAAATGGGTTCATATCTACTTTTATTAACTTTTATTAAGTTGCTGTGTTGCCTTGAAAAAAATCCCCTGTTTCTCTCTGAGCCTCAGTTTCCTGAAATGCAGAAGAGGTTTTGGACAAGGTGATAGTTAAGTTTAACTCTGATCCTCATAGTATAATATTCTTGGAAGAGAATTTTAGACCCAGGGCATTTCTTGAAATATTTTAATAGTACTACCTCCAGTTTATGAGCCTCTGTTGTGGCATGATGGGCTGACTGCAGGGACTGAAGAACGCTGTCCCCAGATTTAATTATCTTGGGGCATCACCACTGCACAGGCTAAAATGAGTCATTTTGTTCACTGCATCTGCAGCCTTTGCTGAAATGGAGGTTATGGGATAACAACTTAAAGGCTAACTCATTAATGCTGGAGATGAATGAGGTAATGTGTCGGCAGACCAAATTGGTGCCCAGATGTGTTCAGCTAGAGCCCTGTATCTTTTTCCCAGGTTGTAATGTGTTAATGGGGATGTCTCTACGCATCATCACTGCCTGTACACATTGGAATGATGTAGATGTGATACCTTCTGGATACCCAGACCCTCACACTATCAATTTCTAGAATACCAAGGAGCTTTCAGTGGCTTGAAGTAAAATTCTAATGATGCCACAAGGTGCCTAATTAATAGAGATTTTAACCACAGCGTCAGCATGGTCCCCATGCTTTTTATTCCATCTATGTTTACTGTTGAGGGTTAGACCAATCCTAACTATTTGATAGGACCAATGGAGTAAATTAGGTCTCCACATGGTAAAGGCTGCGGATTTATGGTTAGCTCAGAACATTTCTGTCCTCTCCATGTTCAAGTGGTCGGCCTTTCTAAAGTTAATTTGTTTCCCCATCTGTGTCATGCATTTCAGGAGGACATGGAGAATAGGCCTGATGCCACCCAAGAGTGCTCACCCCCTTTGCACTGCTCAATACTGCCCTTTGTTCAGACTCTCCTGCTTGCTATCTATTCATTTCTGAGCTCCTTTGCTGATCTAAATAATATTATATGTTCTTTTGCTGGTAACATGGAAAAACTGGATGGTTTGAAAGAGAAATACATTTGTGGATATATCTGCATTTTACTAATCTGAATAACAGCATTTGAAATATTTAATTATGCAGTTAGTTTTTCTGACTCTTGTAAGATGATTAAAAATGCTTGAAATTCGAGAGTGAAGAAGACAGAGCTTTTCCTAATAGATCCCCAGATATCTTCATCTGTGCTAATTTAATTCAAATTTAGTAGAAATTGAACAGAATAGATTAATCAATTCATTGATACCAATTCCTATTTTATGTAATCACTTTTGCAGCCTGATAGTGTCAGATGGATTTGGGCCCTCTGAAAAGAATGTTTGATATTACATGCTTATTATTAAAAAAAAAAGTGCTACTTATTACACACAAAGTAGTCATTTACCATGTAACTGTGGAAATAGAAGCTATGTCATTCCCTCATTTTACAGAGTGGGTCACTAAGACTCAGAATCAACTGGTTCTTCTATGCTTATATAGCTAAGAAATAATAAAGCTTGGCTTTAGTTCTAATTTTTGTGCCCACTGCATGTGTTTGTGTAAAGAAATTAATTTTGCAAATACCTTGAATTCTAGACCAAAATTCAGCTGGTTTGCTTTCAGCTTCCTTCTTGGGTATCATTTTGATCTCATAGTCATTTCAAGCTAGTGCCATAGCATGCTGAAGGGGGGAGGGGACTACACTGAAGCAAGAGAGGTCTCTTGGCATTTTGTTCCCTGTGGTGAGCCTTCTTTTGTGTCAAGCTTGGAGAGTCAGGCCTGAGGACAGATAGGTTGGTTAAATCTCAAGAATTTGCTTTATGCCTGTCTCTTACTGTTGAATCCTGTTTATTTCCTTGTACTCCTTATTTGCTGTTCCTTGGGCATTCTAGCCTTCCTAGCTCTGCTGTGGTCTTGGGGCCTACTGGTGATCTGAGAGCGTTGAAGGTATGCAAGATGGAGGCAATTTTGTTGCCAGTACTGCAGCCTATGACTGTTGTTAAGTTCAGCCCTGTGTGTTCAAGCAGGGAGACAATGACAAACCGTTTATTGTAAGGCCTTTGATTTCCCCCGGAATTGTAAGCATCTAGGCTGACTCATCTCTCAAAAGCTCCCCCCCCTCCCTCTTCCTCTCTCTCTCTCCATCTCCTTTTTGGGCTGATGATGATTTGAGGTTTCACTGTTTGTTCTTACCTTTTTTTTTTTAAGGAGGGGAGGGATTTATTTCCATCCTGTATATTTGGGGAGAGAAGCAGCTCTGCTCTCTGGGTGAACAGCTCTGGTAAGCTACAAGAAGGAATAGCTGAAACTCCAAGACAGGTACAAAGATGTTTGGATTGGGATAAGGGGAGGGGACTGTGATGGTAGAAATTTTAAGCCAAAGCTAGACTGTGTATCAAGATAAGACCCTCACTGATGGTTTTGAGATTTGCTATTGTAAGTGGGGTTTGCTAGAAGTTTAGTATGAAACTGCACTTAAATGCATATATGCCTTTGGTTAAAATGGTTACTTTGTGGTTATTTGGTGGTCCGGCTTTGGTGTTCACTTTGGGTTCAGGGTATGTGCTTTGCAGTTGAAAAAATTTTAGAATCTATGGGCTTTCATCTTGGCGTCATCTAAAAGCCACAGGAAAAGCCTTCATTCTTTCTCATGCTGTACCTCAGTTAGCCAGCAAACATTTCTTCTATCTATGACTTGCCATTAAGGTATGTGAGGAAAAGAGAATTTTGTTGGTAAAACTCAAGAAATATATATATATTTTTAAATAGCATTGCTCATTTGTTTAGATTATATGATAAATCCTTTTCATACCTTTTATCTGCCACAGCCATATTACTGATCTTTGAATTTTAAGCCCCCTCTCACAGTAATATAGAGAACATATTTGTAAACCTTCATGAGAGTAAAGCTTAGAAAAATGGTATAGGATTGTTTCTTTTTGCCAAAAGCCTTAGTTCTCCATGTCCCAAATTACTTTCTCTGCCATAAACAAAATGAATTTAGCCCTAAGCCTTGTTGTTGCCATGCAGGGTCTCTGATCAGGGGGCAACGGCTGGTGATGTTTATCTACCTGCTTCAGGCTGTCTACTCAAAGCAGGGTTCTCATGGCCGTGTGTGTGTGTGTGTGTGTGTAACAGAGGTACATATATGACTCTGTCACTCCCTGCCTAAACCCCTATAGTGGTGCCTTATTGCCCAGAGGAAAAAAGTCTATCTCTTTAACATGATGTTATAGGGCCTTTCATGATTTATCTTCTCCTAACTTCTGCATATTGTTCTAAGGAGATAACAATTTTTCTTCCATTTCTTTTCCTTTGCACAAGCCATTATCTCTCTGTCTCTGTCTCTCTGCCCCCCCCATCTCCAGGCAGACTTAGATATTTTCTCCTGTCTGTTCTGACAGTACTTTTTCTTTATACCTTTGCCAGCTGACATACTAAAAGATTTTGCAAACTGTTGCTAACCTGTGTATGTCCCTCACTGCACTATTGAATCTTTTATGAAAGGAGCAGTACTCTCTTGTTTACCCCCTGAATATTTAGTACCTGGTTTAAAGTGGACAATTAATACAGATTTCTCCTTAATACAGATTTCTTTTCTTTTAATGAATCACTGAAAGAACAAGAGTATCAGAGGATGTAATAAAAGATGCTTACGTGGGGTCCAGGCAGGTACCCACTGAGGGATGCACAGCCTGAGCACAGTATCAGATAGGGCTGTGGAGGAAGGCCATATAAAACACCTTTGCCAGTATATTAAGACAAACTTCACTGTAATTACTAATTCCGTATAGAGTCTCACTAGGAATAGTCTAGAGATGAAGTTTGTTTTCATAAAAGTTGATCCCCCCCCCCAAGAAATACAATATAATCAGGTTTAAAAAAATGAGAAAAACTACTACCAAACACAATCCTGCCACTAAAGACTATTTGTTAGAATTTTGGTGTGTTTCTTTCAGTGTTTTGTGTAAGTTTTTCTTCACATAGATGCAATCATAATTTCTGCATTTTGTATTTGTTGTTGAAAACCTCTTTATAAACATACATGTATGGTTGCATCATTTTCCATACTAGTTATTACATAATTATATAAATAATCTTATTTCTGGACTAGCTTTTTCTTTTCTTTATTTCCTTCATTCTTTCTTCTTAGTAGATGGCTCATTTGTATATGATGTTTCCTGTTTGCAGCAAGATTTCATTAGGATAGATTCCTAGAAGGGGAATGACTAGGTCAAGAGGCCTGGGGACAAATTTTGGCTCCAGGTCCATGTGTCCAGCTTGTCTTCTGAAAGAGTTATTTACATTTACAGTGTTCATTATCTTGGATAGATGCCTCCTTTTTACCTAACCCAGATAGCTTAGAGCATCATCATGAAAGAAAAAAATCTATCAGTGTTGTAATTAATTAACAGAAAATAATATGTCTTATTGTATCAAACTGGGTTTTTAAAAAAAGATAAGGTTGCTTATTTTTAAAAAAAACTATTTTCTTTAATTTTTGTTAGTTTCTCTCTCTTTTCTGGACTACCTACTCAGAGCTGTTTTTTTTTTTTTTTTTTAAGTTGGTTTTTCTTTTCTTTCCCCCTGAATATTCAACACAGAGGCAGCTCAGCTTGAGGGTGAAGCCACCTCCCAGTTTTCCCTCCCTCTTTACCCCCCTCCCTACAGTTCCTTCCACCAGGTCCAGTCAGTGACAGTTGGATGATGCAGTCTTGATAATCACCCTATCCCAGAATGGGTGGCTGTATTCCTTTTCTAAAGGCAGCAAGGACACTATGTCCCAGAATCATGCCCCTTTTGCTGTTGTTGTCTGCCTTCATTTTTTTAGTGAGCGTCCTGGGAGGAGCCCCAGGACAGAACCCAGACCGCAGGATGGACATGGTATCCATACACAGCCTCTCTGAGCTGGAGCGCCTGAAGCTGCAAGAGACTGCTTACCACGAACTCGTGGCCAGACATTTCCTCTCTGAATTCAAGCCGGACAGAGGTGAGCTAGAACCCGAGTGTGGCGTCCTTGCCTTTGGGCGAGTAGACCCCCCGGGCGGAATGGGGCAGATTGAAAGTCTAGGAAGGTAAGGGGGCGGGGGGTCATTACTGCTCTCAGAACGGGACCAGTCTCCTGATGCCCTGGGAACGGAGGAAGCAGGAGTTGAATACTGTTTGTTAAATTTTAGAAAAGGTAAAAGATTAGTTGAGTTGAGTCGAAGCCTGGGGTTTTGAGGGAAGGGGAAGCCGATAGGACCTAGGACAGGTGAAGAAACGGGGCTCACCACGTGTGGTGGGAGAATCGGGCAAAGAGGGACCAAGGCTCAAAGGGACACTCTAAAAGAGGACTGGGACAGGAAGAGACTGCGCGGTTAAGAGAGATAGAGACAGCGAGAAAGAGGCAGAGAGACGCGCGCCAACCCGGGCAAAGAGCGGGCTAGCGGTGCGGGCTTGAGGTTTTTTGGCTGTGGGAGGTGCGCTCCGAGCGCAACCCAGCCCTGCTGGCTGCAGGGACGAGGACCAGGCACAGGACAGGGTTCCAGCGCTCCGGGAGACCTCAGGGGTATGCGCACAGATTTGACTGCGGGTTCTATGGGAGGTGGGGGATGTTCGCGCTGCTCAAGGGGCGCTCCCTTAAGACTGGGAAGTGCAAGGAAAGGAGCCAGGACCGCCAGGCGCGCACCGCTGGTGCAGCCTGACCTGAGGGAAGCAAGGAGCCAGGAGACCCTGCTGGCAGTCACCACTGCGGGATTTGGCGCCGAGACACAGCCAGGTGTCGCCGATTCTCTCACCGCAGCAGAGGGAGCGAAGGCAAAAACGCGCGTGAGCGCTTCCGCAGTAACTTGGCGACCCTCACCCGTGGTGGCGCTGCAGGCAGAGCCCCTCCCCCTCGCCTGTTGCATGATGGAGCGCCTCTGAGCTTTTGAAATTATGTTTTTAAGTGTGCTGAGCAATTACTGGTTCATAGTAAGATGCGGCTGGCGCATTAAACTGCTTAGGCTAAATTCTTGGAACCCTGCACTGTGCTAGGTGGGGCTAGTCTTGTTGTCAGATGGGGAAATTGAGGCTGGGCGAAAGCAAACAGTTTTTGGGCTGGACAGAGTGCAACCTCCCCCTCCCGTGGCTACATATCAATGCAATGTTTCAGTTACTTCTTACTTCCTATATGTATGTGAATGCATATGTCTTTTTTTTTTCTTCTTTAGCTCTACCCACTGACCGTCCAAACACCCTGGAGAGGTGGTTTCTGATGCTGAGAGGACAAGACAGGGGTGAGAGGGGCTTCTCTCTCTCTCTCTCTCTCTCTCTCTCTCTCTCTCTCTCTCTCTCCTCTCTCTCTGAAAAAATAAAATGCAAACTCCTCTCTGGTAGTGTGACCCTGGATACTGGAAATGGCTAATGCTTATTGCTCCTGAAGTCTCTTCGCTCTCCCTCTCAGAACACCCCCCCCCATGGGTTTATATCAGGAAACGGAGGAACAGCTGCTGGTTCTTTTGGTGGTCCTCATAGACCTGCCTTAGCTTCCCTGTGGACACACCTCAGGCAGATCAATTTGAAGAAATCTTGCTCATTGCTTCAAGGTGGTCCTGCACTGGCAAGAAATAGGCAGGGATGAAACCTTGAGCCACATCTGGTAGTTGAGTGACACCAAGTCATATTTACCTAACCACTTCGAGGTCTCATTCCCCAGGGAGGGGGGGCGTGCTGCGTGCCTGGAGGAGTGGGGTCCATTATGGAGGATTGCTTCGAAGAGTGCTATTAGCCCATGCAGCTCCCCCTAATATAAGTGCTGCAGGTCTTTGAAATTTCTCATTCTTTCCCAGCTGCATCACTCAAGACCTTCGGAATCCGCCTGGAAGAGGTAATCGTGAACCAGCTTACTCGTAAGAACCGGGAACTGACAGACATGCAGGTTGAAGATATCAACGGTTCCACTGGTCGTCGTCGGGGAAATGTGGTGCAGAGAATGTTTGGACGCGTGAGGCGCTTTTTCAGTCGCAGGAGGAATGAGCCCACCACCCTGCCCAGAGAGTTCACTCGCCGTGGGCGTCGAGTGAGTTCAGTCTTAGAGCTTTCAGGCAGGGGCCCTCTGTGGAAAGGGGACAAGTCCTTATGGTGTGGGGGCTGAACTAGAAAGGGTGGGCTTGTCTTACCACAGAGAGATTGAGGAGTTCTGGATGTCACTCAGCACTTAGGAATGTCCCAGCGGTTGCTACTTCTCCTCCATTTCAAGATGGTCTGGATTTTCCCACAGGGCGCATTTTCTGTGGACAGCGCAGCTGAACTGGAGAACGGAGCCATGCTGCTGCAGATCCTGCAGCTCTCCCAGCTCTCATTGCCTATTGGGCAGCGACTTCTGGGATCCAAAAGGAAGATGAGCCTCAACCCAATTGCTGAACAGATCCCTCAGATTGTTGAGACTTGCTGCAAATTCATTGAGAAACATGGTAAGGAAGCCACAAATGGTTAAATCAAAGGAGGAGGCAACTAAAGAAAAAAAAAAAAGGAAGAATGTTCTAGAAAGGGAGAGAAAAATGTGGGATGGAAGGCTTGAGTAGCATTCCCCTGATAATTTCACTGAAAGTTGGGATGCAGATGCTTAGGGAGAACAAGGAAACATAATTGGGGAACAGGTCTCATAGATGCTCAAGATCTCTGGTCTTTTGTTTCAGGCTTAAGCTCCATGGGGATTTTCACCATTGAGTACTCTCTGCGAAGGGTGCTTGAGGTAAACTGACTCCATTTATATGTTTGTTCTTTAGGCAAGAAAAGAAAGATAGAAATAAGGGCTCTTTCATATACATAGGGTAGTGTCATGATTGACAATGTATATGTGGGGGGTGTCTAAGGTCTTCTTTATAGACCCTTAGATATATGATATAGCCAGCTATCTTTACTGAAGCCTGTCACTTCTTGAAGAACTGTTCAAGACCCTGCCTATGATGGGCAAGGAAGACATTTCACATCTCTTTCCTCTTTTAGCTCCGTGCATTATTTGACGAAGGCCTGGATATTGTGCTGGATGACAGTGTGAATGTGAATGATGTGGCCGAACTCCTCAAGGAGTTTTTTCGTGAGATGAAGGACTCTCTGCTGCCTGATGAACTGTACATGTCCTTCCTCCTGACTGCAAGTGAGTTTTCTGCCCTCCATTGTTGGGGCAAGGGAAAAATATACAAATCTGGGGAGCATAATGAAAGAGCTCAGGCTAGAGAATCTCCATGAATCTAGGGTAGAATGAACAACAGACTATGACATATATCTTTCCAGGATACATAGTCATTATTTGTTAATGAAAATAAAAACATTAAGAAAACCTTCTCCCGGTTGCTTTTTTGTGTCTCTCGCTGTGCTCTTATAAATCTGTTGCTTGGAGATTTCTCTTAAGCTTCTGGACATTGTTAGAAGTGCCCATTAGGAAAAGAAGAACCCAGACTCATTAGAGATTTAATTTTGAGGTTGAGAAGGGTACTTCTTGCTTTTAGAGACCCTGATCTCAGTCAGATGTTTTGTGAGGATGCAAAAGCATGTTGCCTGGGTACTTTTTCCAGTCACTAGCAACCATGAAGCAGAAATATTTCTCTTTTGATATCAGGTTGCTGCCAAGGCTAGCCCTCTAAGCCAGCCCCATTTTTCTTCCTCTAGCTCTGAAGCCCAAGGATCAGCTTTCTGCCCTGCAGCTTCTGGTCTACCTGATGCCACCTTGCCACAGTGACACCCTTGAACGTCTGCTGAAGGCACTGCATAAAGTCACTGAGAACTGTGAAGACTCCATTGGCATTGATGGACAGCTGGTAAAAAAAAATTGTGGGAAATGATAGTGAAATAAGATGGTTGTAAAGTGGGCAAAGCAGAAAAATCCAACAATAAAAGGATTATACATCTATTTGCATAGTTTCTAGTACCCCCTCAAGATTGATCACACTTTTTTACCTAGGTTCCAGGTAACCGAATGACTTCCACCAACTTGGCCCTGGTGTTTGGAACTGCTCTCCTGAAGAAGGGGAAGTTGGCCAGTAAGGAATCCAGGAAGACCAGACTGGGGATTGATCACTATGTTGCATCTGTCAATGTGGTCCGTGCCATGATTGATAACTGGGACACCCTCTTCCAGGTAAGTAAGGATTTTTGAATACACTTCTTCCACACATTCTTCTGTTCACAAAATAAGGGAGAGTTCCACATGGATAGCCAAGACCAGAAAATCCTCCGCTTACTGATCACAGTGCCTTCAGTCCTGAGTACCTAATAAAGGTCAAGATAGATGAAAAGGGACATGCAATTAATGTTACTACTTTTACTTTCAGGTGCCCCCCCATATTCAGAAGGAGGTTGCTAAGCGTGTGTGGAAGTACAGCCCTGAAGCCCTGGATTTTATTAGACGCCGGAATCTGAGGAAGATCCAGTGAGTGTAGTTTTAACTTCCTGACTTGTTTATGTTTAACCTATAGGGCTTATAGTTTTACACTATCTTGATATTAACAAACTTTGTGGCAAACCTAACTTCTTCAATTTTTTTTTCTCATCCAGGAGTGCTCGCATAAAGATGGAAGAGGATGCTTTGGTTTCTGATCCAGTGGAAAACTCTGCTGAAGCCCAGGCTGCTATCCTTGCCCAGAGCCAGGCCTTTGATGAAGGTCAGTTCTCGTCTAAACATCAGGCCCTTGCCAATGGTCAGTACTTTGCAGAAGGCCAAGCCCTTGCAGAGAGCTAGGTTTTGCTGAAGTTAAGCCCCTTGAGGAAGGTGAATCCTCTGAGAATGTTATGTCTGTAAATGAAGAGTTAATATTTGAATATTTCAGTGAGTGAATTATTTTGTCAGAAGTTCAAGGTCTTGAAATCCCATAAGACCTTTATATTCATGACCCACATCTTGAAGGCATACCAGAGTTTGATAAAGAAGATGGTGGTGAGGATGAGGAAGGGGGTGGTAAGGATGGTGATAACATCCTACATTTTGATGATCTACTTCCTTTTGAGGATATTCTAGAAGTTGATAAGATCCCAGCACTCATGGAGACCCTAAACTTTGAAGGCTTACCTTATTTTCATGCGGTTTCAGACCCTGAAGGAGCCCCAGATGTGAACCTCGGAGATAACCTGAACTATGACTTTGAAGATGAATCGGATATTGAAGACCAGGACCATCTGGATCTTGCAGAGGTTCCCTATCTTGATGTAATTCCAAACAACGAAGATACCGACTCGGACGCTGATGAAATCCCAGGTAATGATGAAGCCCCAGTCATTAATAGAATCCCAGATAATGTAAAAGCCCCAAATAACGATGAACCGCAAGATTCAGAAGTTCCCAATCTTGAAGGGATCCCAGAAGCTGATTAAGTCCCAAATGATGAATCCTCAAATGAGGAAGAGATCCCAAACTATGAAAAATATCCAGAAGTTAATGGGATTTCAGACTAAAGAAGACCTCAATTTTAGTGAAGTTCCAGCTCGGCATTTTTTGCCTTGTATTGTATTTAGAACCTCAAAACTAGGTGTTAGTGTCTTGAGTGATTTGCAAAGTATGAAGTCTAGAAAACTAAGATGTTAACATCGTTACTATTTTCCAGGTTCCTCTGAGGAGCCCGCTGTGCCTGCTAGCACTGCCGGTTCCGGTTCCCGTGACAATGAGGAAGGAGCGGGTAACCCCCCCAATGCAGACCGCCCACTATTCCGTGTGCGCCGGGAGAAGAAGGGCAAATTTGGCATCCGCTTCTTTCCTTAGATGTTTTCCCTTCTCTAAGGTGCCGGACAGGGGAAAAGAGTGGGGGTAGACCTGGAATGTCACAGGAAACAGTTAAGAGTCTTGAAGATCAAGAACTAAGGATAAGAATGGGTTCCACCTGATGCTCGGGTCAGGATGGGAATTCCAAATACACTGCCAGCCCCACTACTGGGGATGCTTGGTATCTTCAGCTGGTAAAAGCAGAGATACTTCTGTGTACATACCCAGGTTCCCTGGTGCTACCTTGCCTTCTCTTTTACCCCTGATCCAGGCTTTCTCTCACTACAGCAGCCCCTTCCTTTAATTGGTGTTACATTTGTGGTAAACATCCGTCCCAGAGAAGCTCACAAATCTCGAGGTGCTTTCCTTCCCCCCAAAGGAATTGCATGCTTTTCCTGACTTTCCTACCCTCCTCCCAAGAGCTCACTGGAAAGGCCCTCAAGAGGCATGTTAGAAAGTTAGGTCAGCCTACTGACAGCTGACAAACAATTAATGCTAAACTATGTCACATCAACTCATAGCCGTGTCCCCGCAGCAAATCCGCCACCTCAGAATTTGTTTTCCCCCTCAAATTATTTAGACCAATGGCTCGTCAAACAGCCACTCCAAAAACTTCTGTGCAGTTTTGCTCAGGACATGCCAACGGGGAAACCTCAAGTGTAAGCCTAAGTAGCTTTTCTGGGGTCAAAAGTTAGAGGAAAAAAATTAGATTTTAGTCCTGGATCTGTTTTAAAGACAGCTGGTGTTCATACTCCTGTTGTCAGCAAAACAACTAGTTAGGCACAGACACATAGTTCCAAGTAGTTAAAATCACCTGATTACAAACACTCTTATTTATCGTCTCTGTAGATCCTCTATGGAGGACGGTACAAATTTGCGGGACTTGCTCTGGTAAAACACAGATATGGGTTATGTATGACATGGTAACAACAGCTAAGGTCCTTAGAATGAAGAATGGATTGTATTGAGGGATAGAAACTGATCATACAATGGGTAACAACCACAGAGCTCGAAGATTTGTGATTGTTAAAACTTCTCTGGCATTTCATCATTAATAAACATCTGTGTTGTGACAGCAGCATATTCATGGTGTGCCGTGTGGTTTTTTTTTTCCACTTATAATTTGGGGGGGCCATAATTTGGGAGACTCCAAGTGAAGATCTGAAGCCGGAACTAAGCCAAGAAAGATGAATAAAGGGGAGGGGTGGCTATGAAATGAAGAAGAAGAGATGACATGATATAAAAGGGAGAGGGGATGTGGAATAAAAAAGTGGAAGTGGGCGATATGAGATAAAGGGTGATGGGGAGTAAAGAAGGAGCATGAGGTGGGATAAAGAGAGTTAAGGGGTATAAAGAAGACAGGAAATAAGTGGGAGAGATGATGCTGGATGAAGAGGAGGGAATGAGATGGGTTAAGGGAGAAGGGTGATGGGGACCCAAAAGGAGATGGCATAAGTTAAAGGGGAGAAAGGAGGGTGAGTAAAGAAGGGATGTATGGGGTAAAGAGTGGGGATGACACTGAATAACAGGGTGACAGGGAATAGAGAAGAGGGGATGACATGGCCTAACAGGGAATAATGGCATGCAATAGAGAGGAGGGGATGACATGATATAGTGGGAAGGGGCGACTGTGGATAGAGAAGAGTAAATGGCATGGGATAACTGGGAAAGCCAGTGAATAAGGAGGAGAGGTGGCAAGAGATAAAGGGGATAGACAGTGTATAAAGAAGATGAGCCAATATGGGGTGAGGAGGAGGGATGGTGGAGAAGGAAGAGGGGATGACACTGCATATTAGGGGTGACAGGGAATAGAGAAGAGGGAGGGTGTGGCATAATAGGGAAAGATGATGGGTAATAAAGAGGAGGGGATGCTATGGTATAAAGGTAAGGGGTGATTGTGGATAAAGAGAAAGGGGTGGCATGGCATAAAGGGAATACAGTATAATGGGTAAAGAAGAGGGAGTGATGTGGGGTAAGAAGGTAGGACAATAGAAAATAAAGAAGATAGGATGACATGGAATAGGGGGATGATCAAAATATGGAAGATGGGATGACCACATAAAATGCAAGGATGATGGGGAACAAAGGGGAGGAGGTAACAGGTGCCCTGTTACCTGTGGGGGGATTGTAGATAAAGAGGAAGCTACTGTGTGGATTAAAGGACAAGAGAGTGGCAAAACAGAAGGGCATGACATGGGATAAAGAGAGTGATGGGGTATAAAGAAGGTGTGCTATGAAATAAAGAGGCTAGATAACAGGGTATGAAGACAAGGGGATCGTCTAGGACGAGAGGGAAGCATGATACATAGTAAAGGGGATAGGGCATGGGATAAAGGGGGACAGGAGTGGTGAATTAAGAAGACAGGATGCTATGGGGGAAGGAGGAGGAGGTGGTGGAGAGTAAAGGTGAAGGGATGACAAGAAAGGCTCCAGGGAGTTAAGAGGAGCATCTGACATGAGATAAGGGGAAGAGGGATAGGGAACAAAGAGGAGAGGGTGATATAAGGAGGAGAGTGATGAGGTAAAGAGAGAATGAGCCAACATGTAATAATAGGAGAGGATGCTTTAGAATAAGGAGAGGGTGATGCCTGATAAAGTAAACTGGTAAGAGGACAGGAAATCGATGATACGAAGTAAAAGGTGAAATAAAATGCATGAGAAATAAGAGGGGATGACATGAATAAATAGAGGATATGAGAACTAATAAAGGGTGAGTGACTTTGGAAAGCTACAGAGGAATGATATAGAGTCTATAGTGGCCGTTTATATATCAAAGGTTCTCAACCTGTGGGTCACAACCCCCTTGGGGTGGCATACCAAATATCCTGCATGTCAGATATTTACATTCTGATTCATAACAGTAGCAAAGTTACAGTTATGAAGTAGCAATGAAATAATTTTAATGTTGGGGGTCACCACAACATGAGGAACTTACTCAAAGGTTGAAGCATTCGGACAGTTGAGAACCACTGGTCCAGGGGAAGGAGGCCTGTATAGAACAACTGGGAAAATGCTGAGTTGAATATAGGGATGAAACAGCTTGTCATCAAAGAGAAAAATCATGTAGGATGCACATCGATAAGGACATAGGATGAAAGGGGTGAGATGAAGTGAAATAATGGGGAATAAAGTGGGAAAAAGTGAATTCCTCTGTTTGAAGAGACCTCCTGAAGAGTTAAAGTAATTACTTCCAATTACTCCCACATCCCTTTTAGTACTTTTCAAACCCATAACCTCTTACCTCTTATTCTTTAAGTATTATTCATATATATATATATATATATATATATATATATATATATATATACACACACACACAGCTGGGTTCATTTGGTCTTATATATTTATTTTAATAGAGGTTTATAGACAGTAGCCATGTAACAGGGCTTGCTCCTATTATAATATCTTTGTAATAATTACAATGGCAGTAAACACATATGGAATTATTCCAAAGTATCTGGTATCATTACAAGTTTTATATACATTATTTAACTTAATAGTCACACCAATTCTCAGAGATACAAGTTCTTGTCATCCTTATAAAACAGAAATAAAGAGAAGGTTAAATAATCTGCCCAAATAGACAGCTCATTGGTAGACAAGTATCCTGTAGACAAGTAGACATTTTAAAAAAACTTATTGTAAAGACCAGCTCACAGACTTTGTTAATGTTTCAAGTCCTGTTCATAGCCTGAGTGGCTCAACAGACACTGCCCATATACTTGGATTTCACTGATCTGTAGATTTCAGCATTCCAACCACTCCCAGTCACTTAACATCTCTAGGCTAGACCTCTAATGAGCTGAGCTCCAATTCTGCTGAGACCCAAGTCTGCCAACAATGCTTGAGTCTCCCAACATATGCTCTCAGTTGGCACACCGGGTCCCAGTGTCCCCTCTTTCACTTATTTCCTATCTAATCAGGATCTGGGGACAAACGTACCATTATCTCATGGTTCTCCAAATGCCATATCTGTAATCTTTAGCGTCAGCTTTAAGCCCTCCAAACATGAGACTGCACCAGTCTCGTCTTGAACTTTGTAGGAAGAAGGGCTAGGACCTGAGATATTGGCACACTCACCATTCAGAAGCTAAGATTTCAGCTTGGTCCCAGGGACACTCAGCTGTTCTTCATGTGCCTTAACATTGGCTTTCTCCCTTTCCTTCCGCACTTGCAGGCGATTGTCATCATCACTCCCTTTGTAAAAGGAGCCTGTTCAGAGTATGTTAACTCTCCACCGTACAGTGGCACAAATCCTTATTTCCTAAAGCATGTTGAAGCCATTTGAACTCCCTTTCCTCAAGTGTACTATCACTATTGTAGTTCAGTTATTGCGCTCTTCTTCTCCTATCTCCATTCCCAGACACCTTGCTTATGTGTTACCTGTGCACTTGTGTGAATATTTTCCTATCACAAGGCATGTACTTGGCCAGGCATCTCCCATTCCTAGCAACTGTGTTTTTAATCTTTCGTCACTGCATCAAGTGTTAACCTCTGTTAATCGGCATTGTGTGATAGACCACCCCGTCCTTCTCCCACTGGGGAGATGTAACATATATGTCTACTCACCCCAGAAAGGATATCATGAACCAAAGTAGAGACTGCACCAATGTCCAATTTGGTGAACAGAGAGTTTTTGTTGTTGGGGTTACTATCGGAATATGTGTGAGGGGTTACTTATAGGGAACAAGGATAACTTAAAGGCAGCTACATTATGAAAAACCTCACTTCAATACAGGCGACAATGCAGTCCTGAAACTCTCTATGCAGCTTGCAAGCAACTCAACATTGCTAATATCTCTTTCCTTCCCTGGTTTGGCTATTCAGGGTCTCTGTCCCCAGTAACTGTTTACTGTATTCATTCTGCCAGGTGGCGTCAGGGGAGGGGGTTGGGAGGAAGTCAAGAATATTCTAAGTTTGAGGTAGGGGAAACATGATCAAAATATATTGTATGGGGAAAAATGGATATAAAAATAACCTAAAGTTTTGTTCTTCTGGGCATGTGATCTTTTGTTTACCTTGAGGTCCATAAGCATCCCCTCCCTGGAGTAAATGTTGCAATTTGGAGGGAATGTTACAACTTGGAGGAAAATGCCCTATAACAGCTGGATGGAATAATGTATTCAGTATTTTTTCCCACTATTTTTCAATCTCTACCAATTAGACATCTGTTCCCACTTCAATGAGATAATTGTGGAAGAGGTAACTACCAATAGCCTATTATTATATTCAATAAACATTATATTAATTAAACATTTTTTATTTTGAGATAATTGAAGATGAACTTTCAGTTTAAGACTCAATGCTGAGGGGCTGGATAGATGGCTAAGAGGTTAAGAGCACTTGTTGCTATTCCAGAGGACCAGGGTTCAATTCCCAGCATCCACATGGTGGCTCACACCATTTGTAATTCCAGGTCCGGGAGACCTGATGCCCTCTTCTGATTTCCTCAGGTGTCAGGCATGCGTTTAATGTACACACACACACACACACACACACACACACACACACACACACACACACACACACACACACATTTAAGCAAAATACTTACATACATTACATAAAAAAATACTTTGAAAAAAAGAGTCAATGCCGAGACTAGGGATTATATATGTCTGTACTCCTGGCACTCAGAATGTAGCAGGGCTAGGGTGGGGGATCAAGAGTTCAAGGCTATCTTGAGATACATAGCAAGATGCTTTCTGAAAAACCAAGTGGAGAAAATAACCAATGCAGAGGAATCTTGTGTGCTTTCTACTAATTTTTCCCAGCACTAACACCTTGCAAGCCTAAAATGTAATATCATAGCTAAGGTACTGAAATTGATAGAGCACAGTTACAATGAAGGTCCGTCACTACAAGCATCACCTCTGCTGCCCTTTACAGGAAGAGAAATAAGCCTGCCTTTCATTTTCAACTGTCCTCTCTTCTTAACTCCTAGTTACTAATTTTGTTTTATTGTTATAATTTTGCATTTTCAGAAATGATAACTGGAATTGTACATATGTCACTTTTAGGGTTTGAAGTTTTTCATTTAGTACAATATTCTTGAGATACATCCAGGTTACTATATGCAACAGTACTTTGTCTCTTTTTACTTCTGAATAGTACTTCGCCCATCTGTTGAAGGACATTTTGGTTGCTTTCAGTTTTGCAATATTATAAGCCGAACACTATAAACAACTGTGTAGCATGATGGCTAATCCTTGTTATCAAATGGACACACATGGGAAAGGGAGAACTCCAGCTGAAGAATTGCCTTCATCAGATTAGCCTGTGGGCATTCAGGTATGTGTGTGATTTTCTTGATTGTTGATTGATGTGCGAGGGCCCAACCCTCTGTAGGTCACACTATCACAAAGCAGATAGACCGGGGCTGTAGGGCTGTATTAAAAATGTAGGTGAGCAAATCAGAGTGAGACAGTAAGTAAAACTCTTCGCATGGTTTTTGCCTCCAGTTTCCTGTTTTGAGCTCCTGTGCTGGCTTCCTGGATGATGGTCTATAACCTGTAAGCTGAAATAAACCCTTCCTCCCCTTAAGTTGCTTTTGGTCATGTTGTTTATCAAAGCAACAGAAGAACATTTGAGGACATAAAGTGATTTTGATCAGATATCTTGTTTTCATTCCATTGGAATACATGGGGGGGGGAGTACAGTTGTTGGTCGTAGATAATTCCTTGTTAGGATCTATCAACAGCCAGTTAACTGTTTTTCAGAGCTAATGCATGACTTTATGTATCCCCACTAGAACATATGAGTGATAGAATTGCTCTGCATATTTTTGGCATTTGATGTTACTCTTTTACATTACCCACTCTGATAATTGTGCTGTGCTAAATTATTGTGGTTTTGATGTATTTATCTTTACTTGATTCCTAAAGATTCTGCCCATCATTCTGTGTGTTTACGTGCTGTCTATATATTCTCCAGAGAAATGTTTGTTCATATTGATATTTTTTCCAGCAATATTTGATGGAAAGAGTGTAGTTTATCAAATTGCTTTGTGCATTTGAAACGATTAGTTGAGTCTTTCGGAGGCACTATCTTTAACTTTGCTCCACTGTACTGTGCCTGTTGCTCTACCAACTACATGCTGTATTGCTCATTGTAGCTTTAGACTATGTTTTGACATTGATCAGTGTGAGTCCTCTGACTTTATTCTTCATTATTCCCTTGGTAATTTCACTATTTACATTAAAAAATAAATAAGTGTATAAATTGCATCTATGCATGTCATTGTTTTTAATGCTATTATAAATGGATTGCATTTTAAAGAAATTTCAATTGTTCATTAACAAAATATATAGGAAAGCAGTGAACTTCTGTAAGGTGATATTCTTGTCTGTATATTTGAAATACTAGTTGTTTGTTCATGAGCAAAACAGCTGGGATATTACTTGGCTTGCATGGGATGGCATTGAATGACTAGAGAACATTGAGAAGAATTGGTATTATTTACAATATTGAATATTTGAATTTATGAACACATTGTTTTACATGTTCTCATGTTCTTTGGTTTCTTTTCTCAGTATTTTCAATTTTTTCTATATACATCCTATATTTTTGACATTTATATGTGTCATTTGTTTTTATTGCTATAGGAGTGGTATTGTACTTTAAAAAATTATCTTTAATCTCTATTAACAGCCCAGTTTCGATCTTTCTCCCAGTCTGCCTCCCCTGACACAGTTCCTCATTCCATTCTGCCTCTCCCATCTCCAAGAGGATGTCCCCACCCCACAAGGCCTCCCCAATCTCTGGGACCTTTTTATAATTCAAACAGAGGGGTCCCCAGCTTCTGTCCATTGGTTGGGTGTAAGTAGCTGTATCTGTATTGGTCAGCTGCTTACTGGACCTCTCAGAGGACACCCATACCACACAGCATCAGTAATAGTGTCAGGCCTTGGAGCCTCCCCTTGAGATGGATCCCAACCTGGGCTGGTCACTGGACTTCCGTTTCCTCAGACCCGAATCCTCTTTTGTGCCTGCAGATCTTTTAGACAGGAACAATCTGGGACAGAGTTTTTACTGTGGGATGGCAACCCCATCCCTCCACTTAAAACCCTGTCTTTCTACTGGAAGTGGACTCGCAAGTTCCCTCTCCCCACTGTTGGGCATCTCATCTAAGGTTGCTCCTCCCTTTGAGTCCTGAGTGGTTGCCTGTTTCCATTCTTTCTGCTGGCCCCCAGGGCTTCAGTCATTTTCCCCCACCCAATACCAGATCATGTTCCCCTCTTCCCTTTCCCCTGTCCCCTTTCCCTCCCAGGTCCCTCCCTCCCTCTGCCCCCCCCCATCATTGCTTTCTTCTCCCTCCCAAATGTGATTGAGGCATCCTCACCTGAGCCCTTCACCTTGTTAACCTTCTTGGGTTTTGTGGAATGTATCCTGGGTATTCTGTACTTTTTGGCAACTCTCTACTTATTAGTGAGTACATACCATGCATGTCCTTTTGGGTCTGAGTTACCTCACTCAGGATGATATTTTCTAGTTCCATCCATTTGCCTGCAAAACTCATGATGCCCTCATCCTTAATATCATAGTAGTATTCCATTGTGTAAATAAGCCACATTTTCTCTATCCATTCTGTCCTGGGACATCTGGGTTGTTTCAAGCTTCTGGCTATCACAAACAAGGCCACTATGAACAAGGTGGAACACATGCTCCTGTGCCATGGTGGGGCATCTTTTGGGTATATTCCCAAGAGTGGTATTGCTGGGTCTTCAGGTAGATCTATTTCCAATTTTCTGAGGAACCTACAGATTGATTTCCAGAGTGGTTGTACCAGTTTGCAATCCCACCAGCAGTGAAGGAGTGTTCCTCTTTCTCCACATTCTTGACAACATGTGTTGTCACCTGAGTTTTTGATCTTAGCCATTCTGACTAGTGTAAGGTGGAATTTCAGAGTTGTTTTTATTTGTATTTCCCTGATGACTAAGGACTTTGAACATTTCTTTAAGTGCTTCTCAGCCATTTGAGATTCCATAGTCGTGAATTCACAAAGACAGACGCTACCTCAGAATAAAAGACTAGAAAAAAGTCTTCTAAGTAAATGGTCCCAAGAAACAAGCAGGAGTTGCCATTCTAATATTCAATAAAGTAGAATTTCAATCAAAAAATATCAAGTGAGATGGGGAAGGATACTTCATATTCATCAAAGGAAAAATCCACCAAGAGAAAGTCTCAATTCTGAATATTTATGCCCGAAATGCAAGGGCAATCACATTCTCAAAAGAAACTTTACTAATGCTCAAAATACACATTGAACCCCATACAATAATAGTGGGAGACTTCAACACCCTACTCTCATTAATGGACAGATCATGGAAACAGAAACTAAACAGAGACACAGTGAAACTAATAGAGGTTATAAACCAAATGGGTTTAACAGATATCTACACAACATTTCACCCTAAAACAAAAGAATATAGCTTCTTCTCAGCAATTCATGGTACCTTCTCCAAAACTGACCATATAATCTGTCACCAAACAAGCCTCAACCAATACAAGAAGATTGAAATAATCCCATGCATCATATCACTTTGCCATGGACTAAGGCTAGAACTCAGTAAGAGCAAAAATGACAGAAATTCCACATACCCATGGAAATTGAACAATGCTCTACCCAATGATAACGTGGTTAGGGAAGAAATAAAGAAATTAAAGACATTCTAGAATTCAAAGAAAATGAAGACACAGCATAAACAAATATATGGGATACAATGAGAGCAGTGCTAAGAGGAAAATTCAAAGCATTACATGCCTTTGTAAAGAAATTGGAGAGATCTTACACTAGCAACTCAACAGCACACCTGAGACAGGGACTGAGGAACCAGTTGGAGCCTTCCGGTTTCCATCCGTGGCTGGAGACCTCTGCCTGGGCCACCAGGGCTCCATAACCAAATAGTGCCAGGAGAAAGCCAGACTCCCAGGAGTGTGGGGAAGCCTGGCTGATCAGAGATACCCACCTGGAATACCCAGGACACAGGGACTGAGGAGTGGTCTTCTGGTTTCTTTCGGTGGCCAGGGAGTGGATCCTGTGACAGAGGACTTCATACTCAAATAGTGCCAGGAGAGAGCGGGTATCCCAGGAGTGCCAATATACCTTCAAGCACAAGCAAGACCACCATTTCTGTTCAAATTCACTGGATCAAGAGGGACCCCTGCAGAACCATCAAGACACAGGAACTAAGGGACAGCTGGGGACTAGATCCTTCTGGTTTCTGTCTGCACCCCAGAGCTGACCCTGTACCATAGCTCTCCAAACCCAAATTCCTCTCAGAGAGAACTGGTCTTCAAGGAGTATTGACACTGAAGCTTGCAGGACGAACAAGCCACAGTCAGAGAGAGTAAGACCAGCTAAAACCAGAGATAACCAGATGGTGAAAGGCAGGGGCAAGAACATAAGGAACAAAAACAAAGGCTACTTGGCATCATCAGAACCCAGCTTTCCCACCACAGCAAGCCCTGGATACACCAACACACCAGAAGAGCAAGACTCAGATTTAAAATTACATCTCATGATGATGATAGAAGACTTTAAGAAGGAAATAAATAACTCCCTTAAAGAAATACAAGAGAACACAGGTAAACAACTAGAAGCCCTTAAAGAGGAAACACAAAAATCCATTAAAGAATTACAGGAAAACACAATCAAACAGATGAAGGAAGTGAACAAAACCATCCCGGAACTAAAAATAGAAATCGAAAAAATAAAGAAATCACAAAGGGAGACAACCCTGGAGTTAGAAAACCTAGGAAAGAGATCAGGAGTCATAGATGCAAGCATCACCAACAGAATACAAGAGATGGAAGAGATAATCTCAGATGTGGAAGATACCATAGAAAACATTGACACAACAGTCAAAGAAAATGCAAAATGCAAAAAGCTCCTAACCCAAAACATCCAGGAAATCCAGGACACAATGAGAAGACAGAACCTGAGGATAATAGGTATAGAAGAGAATGAAGATTCCCAACTTAAAGGATCAGTAAATATCTTCAACAAAACTATAGAAGAAAACTTCCCTCACCTAAAAAAGAGATGAACATAAATATTAAATAAGCCTACAGACCTCCAAATAGATTGGACCAGAAAAGAAATTACTCCTGCCACATTATAGTCAAAACACCAAATACCCAAAATAAGGAAAGAATATTAAGGGAAAAAGGACAAGTAACATATAAAGGCAGACCTATCAGAATTACACCAGACTTCTCACCAGAGACTATGAAAACTAGAAAATCCTGGGCAGATCTCATACAGACCCTAAGAGAACACAACTGACAGCCCAGGCTGCTATACTCAGCAAAACTCTCAATTAACATAGATGGTGAAACCAAAATATTCTATGACAAAACCAAATTTGCACAGTATGTTTCCACAAACCCAGCCCTACCAAGAATAATAGATGGAAAACACCAACTCAAGGAGGAAAACTATACTCTAGAAAAAGCAAGAAAGTAATCTTTCAACAAACTCAAATGAAGATAGCCACACAAACATAAAAATAACATCAAAAATAACAGGAAGCACCCATCACTATTCCTTAATATCTCTTAACATCAATGGACTCAATTCTCCAATAAAAAGACATAGGCTAACAAACTGGGTCCATAAACAGGACCCAGCATCTTACTGCATCCAGGAAACGCACCTATTGTTAAAGACAAACACTACCTCAGAATAAAGGGCTGGAAAACAATTATCCAGGCAAATGGTCCCAAGAAACAGGCTGGAGTAGCCATTCTAATATAGGATAAAATCGACTTTCACCCGAAAGCCATCAAAAAAGATAAGGAAGGACACTTCATACTCATCAAAGGAAAAATCTACCAAAAAGAACTCTCAATTCTGAACATCTTTGCTCCAAATGCAAGGGCACCCACATTCATAAAAGAAGCTTTACTAAAGCTCAAAGCATACATTGCACCTCACACAATAATAGTAGGAGAATTCAAAACCCCATTATCATTAATAGACAGATCTTGGACACATAAATTAACATAGACATGGTGAAACTCACAGATGTCATGAACCAAATGGATTTAACAGATATCTATAGAACATTTCATCCTAAATCAAAAGAATATATCTTCTTCTCAGCACCTCATGGTACCTTCTCCAAAATTGATCATATAATCGGTCACAAAACAAACCTCCACAGATATAAGAAGACTGAAATAATCCCATGCCTCCTATCAGATCACTATGGATTAAGGCTGGTCTTCAATGGCAACAACAACAACAACAGAAAGCCCACATACACTCTACAGAAAGCTGAACAACACTCTACTCAATGATAACTTGGTCAAGGAAGAAGTAAGGAACGAAATTAAAGACTTACTAGATTTTAATGAAAATGAAAGTACAACATACCCAAACTATGAGACACAATGAAAGCAGTGTTAAGAGGAAAACTCATAGCTTTGAGTGCCTCCAAAAAGAAACTGGAGAGAGTATACACTAGCATCTTAACAGCGCACCTGAAAGCTCTAGAACAAAAAGAATCTAATGGACCCAAGAGGAGTAGAAGACAAGAAATAATCAAACTCAGGGCTGAAATCAACCAAGTAGAAACAAAAAGAACTATACAAAGAATCAACAAAACCAGGGGTTGGTTCTTTTAAAAATCACTAAGATAGATAAACCCTTAGCCAGACTAACCAGAGAGCACAGAGACAGTATCCAAATTAACAAAATTAGAAATGAAAAGGGAGACATAACAACAGATCCTGAGGAAATTCAAAAAATCATCAGATCCTACTACAAAAGCCTATACTCAACAAAACTGCAAAATCTGGATGGAATGGACAATTTTCTAGACAGATAACAATTACCAAAGTTAAGTCAGGATAAGATAAACCATCTAAACAGTCCCATAATGCCTAAAGAAATAGAAGCAATCATTAAAAGTCTCCCAACCAAAAAAAGCCCAGGACCAGATGGGTTCACTGCAGAATTCTATCAGACCATCAAAGAAGAACTAATACCAATATTCTTCAATCTATTCCACAAAAGAGAAACAGAAGGAACACTACCCAATTCATTCTATGAGGCCACAGTTACACTGATACCAAAATCTCACAAAGACCCAACAATAAAAGAATACTTCAGATCAATTTCCCTTATGAATATCGATGCAAAAATACTCAATAAAATTCTTGCAAACTGAATCCAAGAACACATCAAAACAATCATTCACCATGATCAAATAGGCTTTATCCCTGATGCAGGGATGGTTTAATACCTGGAAATCCATCAATGTAATCCACTATATAAACAAACTCAAAGAAAAAAAATACATGGTCATTTCATTAGATGCTGAAAAAGCATTTGACAAAATTCAACATCCCTTCGTGATGAAAGTCT
Source organism: Uromys caudimaculatus (assembly GCA_028551405.1). NCBI lineage: Eukaryota > Metazoa > Chordata > Mammalia > Rodentia > Muridae > Uromys > Uromys caudimaculatus. The sequence goes on from CM052722.1 coordinate 95,361,500, forward strand.
TGGAAAGATCAGGAATTCAAGGACCATATCTAAACATAGTAAAAACAATATACAGCAAACCAGTGACCAACATCAAACTAAATGGAGAGTAGCTTAAAGCAATCCCACTAAAATCAGGGACTAGAGAAGGCTACCCTCTTTCTTCCTATCTATTCAATATAGTACTTGACGTTCTAGCTAGAGCAATTAGACAACAAAAAGAGGTCAAAGGGATACAGATTGAAAAGGAAGAAATCAAAATATCACTATTTGCAGATGACATGATGGTATACTTAAGTGACACGAAAAACTCCACCAGAAATCTGCCACAGCTGATAAAAAACTTCAGTAAAGTGGCTGGATACAAAATTAGCTCAAGCAAATCAGTAGCCTTCCTATACTCAAAGGATAAACAGGCTGAGAAAGAAATTAGAGAAATGACAGCCTTCACAATAGTCACAAACAATATAAAGTATATTGGTGTGACTCTAGCCAAACAAGTAAAGATGTGTATGACAAGAACTTCAAGTCTCTGAAGAAAGAAATTGAAGAAGACCTCAGAAGATGGAAAGACCTCCCATGCTCATGGATTGACAGGATTAATAGAGTTAAAATGGCTATTCTGAAGAAAGCAATCTACAGATTCAATGCAATCCCCATCAAAATTCCAACTCAATTCTTCATAGACTTAGAAAGAGCAATTCTCAAATTCATACGGAATAACAAAAAACCCAGGATAGCAAGGTGTATTACAGAGTAGTAATGATAAAAACTGCATGGTATTGGTACAGGGACAGGCAGGTAGATCAATGGAATAGAATTGAAGACCCAGAAATGAACACACACACTTACGGTCACTTGATCTTTGACAAAGGAGCTAAAACCATCCAGTGGAAGGAAACAAGACAGCATTTTCAACAAATGGTGCTGGTTGAACTGGTGGTCTACATGTAGAGAAATGCGAATTGATTCATTCCTATCTCCCTGTACAAAGCTCAAGTCCAAGTGGATCAAGGACCTCCACATAAAACCAGATACACTGAATCTAATAGAAGAGAAAGTGGGGGAAAGTCTTGAATACATGGGCACAGGGGAAAAGTTCCTGAACAGAACACCAATGATTTATGCTCTAAGATCAAGAATAGACAAATGGGACCTCATGAAATTACAAAGCTTCTGTAAGGCAAAGGACATTGTCAATAGGACAGGGCGGCAACCAACAGATCGGGAAAAGATCTTTACCAATCCTAAGTCCGATAGAGGGCTAATATCCAATATATACAAAGAACTCAAGAAGTTAGACTCCAGAGAACCAAATAACCTTATCAAAAATGGGGAACAGAACTAAACAGAGAATTCTCAACTGAGGAAACTCGAAGGGCTGAGAAGCACCTAAAGAAATGTTCAACATCCTTAGTCATCAGGGAAATGCAAATCAAAACAACCCTGAGATTCCACCTCACACCAGTCAGAATGGCTAAGATCAAAACCTCAGGTGACAGCCAATGCTGGTGAGGATTTGAAGAAAGAGGAACACTTCTCCATTGCTGGTGGGATTGCAACCTCTCTGGAAATCAGTTTGGCAGGCCCTCAGAAAAATGAACATAATACTACCTGAGGACCCAGCTATTCCCCTCCTGGGCATATACCCAGAAGATGCTCCAACATGAAGTAAAGACATATCCTCCTCTATGTTCATAGCAGCCATATTTATAATAGCCAGAAGCTGGAAACAACCCAGATGTCTCTCAGCAGAGGAATGGAAACAGAAAATGTGGTACATTTACACAATGGAATACTACTCAGCTATTCAAAACAATGACTTCATGAAATTCGCAGGCAAATGGATGGAACTTGAATATATCATCTTGAACGAGGTAACTCAGTCACAAAAGAGTGAACATGGTATGTACTCACTGATAAGTGGTTATTAGCCCAAAAGTTCAGAATACCCAAGATTCACTTCACAGAAACCATTGGAGTGAGTGTGAGGTCCCAGATGGAGGAGTTGGTGAAGGGACTGAAGGAGATGAGAGAATTTGCAGCCTCATGGTGCAAGCAACAGTGTCAACTCTCCTGACTTCCAGATGCTCCCAGAGACTGGATCACCAACCAAAGAATACATATGGAGTGACCCATGGTGCTGGCCACATATGTGGCAGAGGAGGGTCTTGTTAGCCATCAGGGGGAGGAGAGGGCCTTGGGCCTGAGGGTTTTGGATGCCTCAGTACAGGGGAATGCCAAGGAGGGAAGAAGAGATTGGGTGTGTGGTTGGGTGAGGGAATACCCTCATAGAGGCAGGGGGAGAGTTAGGGGATAGGGGCGTTCCAAAAGGGAGATCTGGAAAGGGGGAAACATTTGAAATGTAAATAAAATATCAAAAAAACCCCAGCACACCTGAAAGTCCTAGAATAAAAATACGCAAACACACTCAAGAGGAATAGAAGGCAGGAAATAGTTAAACTCAGAGATGAAATCAACCAAATAGAAACAAAGAGAATACAAAGAGTCAATAGAACTAAACACTGGTTCTCTGAGAAAATCAACAAGATAGATAAATACCTAGCCAAACTAGCTAAAGGGCGCAGAGACAGTATAAAAATTAACAAAATCAGAAATGAAAAGGAAGACATAACAACAGAAACTGAGGAAATTTCAAAAAATCATCAGATCTTACTACAAAAGCCTATACTCCACAAAAATATCGATGAAGTGGATGATTTTCTAGACTGATACCATTTACTAAAGTTAAATCAAGAGCAGGGAAACTCTCTAAACAGGCCCAAATCTCCTAAGGAAATGGAAGATGTCATTAAAAACCTCCCAACCAGGAGAGGCCCTTGGGCCTGAGAGTATTAGATGCCCCAGTGTAGGGGAATGCTAGAGAGGGAAGATGGGAGTGGGTGGGTGGGTGGGGGAAGCACCCTCATAGAGGCAGGGGGAGGAGGGATGGAATAGGGGATTTCCAAAGGGGAAAGCATTTGAAATGTATATAAAGCAAATATCCAAAAACCAAAAACAAACAAAAACCCCTCCCAACCAAAAAAAAAGACTAGGGCCAGATGGCTTTAGTGCATAATTCCACCAGACCTTCAAAAAAGAGCTAATACTAATACTTCTCAAACTATTCCATAAAATACAGACAGAATGAATACTACCTAATTCATTCTATGAAGCCACACTTACTCTGATACCAAAACCACACAAAAATCTAGCAAAGAAAGAGAACTTCAGACCAATTTTGCTTATGAATATTGATGCAAAAATACTCAATAAAATTCTAGCAAACTGAATCCAAGAACACATCAAAATGATCTTTCATCGTGGTCAAGTAGGCTTTATCCCAGTGATGCAGGGATGGATCAATATAGGAAAATTCATTAACATATCCATTATATAAACAAACTCAATGAAAAATATCACATGATCATCTTATTAGTTGCTGAAAAAGCATTTGACAAAATACAATACCCTTCATGTTAAAAGTATTGGAGAGATCAGGAATTCAAGGCTCATACTTAAACATAAGAAAAGCAATATACAGCAAACCCACAGACAATATCATATTAAATGGAGAGATACTTGAAGAAATCTCACTAAAATCAGGAACAAGACAAGGATGCCCATTCTTCCTGTATCTATTCTCCCTGAATCTAGCTAGAGCAATAAGACAACAAGAGGTGATCGAGGTATTATAAAATGGCAAAGAAAAAGTGAAAGTATCACTATTTGTAGATGGTATGATAGTATTCATGATCGACCTCAAAAATTCTACTGGAAAACTTCTCCAGCTGATACACAACTTCAGCAAAGTGGCCGGATATAAAATTCACTCAAACAAATTGGTAGCCTTCCTTTATACAAATGATAATCGGGCTGAGAAAGAAACTTGGGAAGCCACAACTTTCACAATAGTCACAAACAAGGTAAAATATCTTGGGTTAATGCTAACCAAACAAGTGAAAGATCTGTATAACAAGAACTTCAAGTCTCTCAAGAAAGAAATAGAAGAAGATCTCTGAAAATGGAGAGATCTCCCATGCCCATCAATTGGTAGGATTAACATAGTAAAAATGGCCATCTTACTAAAAAGCAATCTACAGATTCTGTGCAATCTCTATCAAAATCCTAACACAATACTTCAAAGACATGGGAAAGAGTAATTCATATGGAAAAACAAAAAAACACAGGATAGTGAAAACAATTCTTAACAATTAAAGTATTACTGGGGAATCACCATCTGTGACCTCAAGCTATACTACAGAGCAATAGTCATAAAAACTGCATTATATTGGTATAAAGACAGGCAGGTAGATCAATGAAATAGAACTGAAGACCCAGAAATAAAACCACACATCTACGGACACTTGATCTTAAAGAACCCAATAATATACAATGGATAAATGTAAGTATCTTAAATAAATGGTGCTGGTCTAACTGGCAGATCGAATGTAGAAAAATGAAAATAGATCCACATTTGTAACCTTGCACAAAGCTCAAGTCCAAGTGGATCAAGGAACTCAACATAAAATCAGATGCACTGACTCTAATAGAAGAGAAAGTAGGAAAGAGCCTTGAACTCACTGGCACAGAGGAGTGGTATTTGCTAAACAGAACTCCAGTGGCTCAGTCTCTAAAATCAAGAATTGAGGACCTGTGCCTGGGCCACGAGGGTTCCATAGCCAAGTAGCGCCAGGAGAAAGCTACCCTCCCAGGAGCATGGAAAAGCCGTGAGTGGGGTTAAGACGAGCACCACTGCTCACCGGGACCTGGGGACCTCAGCCTGGGCCACAGGGCTCCAGGAGAGAGCTGGTATCCCAGGAGTGCTGATACACCTTCGAGCAGAGTCAAAACCACTACTTCTGTTCAAACTCACTGGATCAAGAGGGACAATTACAGAGCCATCAGGACACAGGAACCAAGGGACAGCTGGGGACAAGATCCTTCTGATTTCTGTCTGCACCCCAGAACTGACCCTGTGCCACAGCACTCCGAACCCAAACACCTCTTAGAGAGAGCTGGTCTTCAAGGAGTATTGATACAGAAGCCTGCAGGAGGGACAAGCCACAGCAAAACAGAGTAAGATCAGCTAACATCAGAGTTAACAAGATGGCAAAAGGCAAGGGCAAGAACATAAGGAACAGAAACCAAGGCTACTTTGCATCACCAGAACCCAGCTCTCCCACCACAGCGAGCCCTGGATATCCCAACACACCAGAAAAGCAAGACTCAGATTTAAAATTAGTTCTCAGGATGACGATAGAAGAATTTAAGAAGGACATAAATAACTCCCTTAAAGAAATACAAGAGAACACAGGTAAACAGTTAGAGGCCCTTAAAGAGGAAACACAAAAATCCATTAAAGAATTACAGGAAAACACAATCAAACAGACAGAAATAATGAACAAAACCATCGAGGAACTAAAAATAGAAATAGAAACAATAAAGAAATCACAAAGGGAGACAACACTGGAGTTAGAAAACCTAGGAAAGAGATCAGGAGTCATAGATGCAAGCATAACCAACAGAATACAAGAGATAGAAGAGAGAATCTCAGGAGCAGAAGATACCATAGACAACATTGACACGACAGTGAAAGAACATACAAAATGCAAAAAGCTCCTAACCCAAAATATCCATGAAATCCAGGACACAATGAAAAGACAGATACTAAGGGTAATAGGTATCGAAGAGAGTGAAGATTCCAAACTTAAAGGACCAGTAATATCTTCAGCAAAATTATAGAAGAAAACTTCCCTAACTTAAAGAAAGAGATGAACATAAATATACAATAAGCTTACAGAACTCCAAATAGATTGGACCAGAAAAGAAATTCCTCCCGTCACATTATAGTGAAAACACCAAATACACAAAACAAGGAAAGAATATTAAAAGCAGTAAGGGAAAAAAGGTCAAGTCTCATATAAAGGCAGACCTATCAAAATTACACCAGACTTCTCACCAGAGACTATGAAAGCTAGAAGATCCTGGGCAGACCTCATACAGAACCTAAGAGAACACAACTGCCAGCCCAGGATGCTATACCCAGCAAAACTCTCAATTAACATAGATGGTGAAACCAAAATATTCCATGACAAAACCAAATTTACACAATATCTTTCCACAAACCCAGCCCTACCACAGATAATAGATGGAAAATGCCAGCTCAAGGAGGGAAACTACACCCTAGAAAAAGCAAGAAGATAATCTTTCAACAAACTGAAAAGAAGATAGCCACACAAACCTAAAAGTATCATTGAAAATGACAGGAACCAACAATCACTATTCCTTAATATCTCTTAACATCAATGGACTCAATTCCCCAATAAAAAAAAAAACATAGACTGACAGACTGGATCCATAAAGAGGATCCAGCATTTTGCTACATTCAGGAAACACACCTCCGTGATAAAGACAAACACTACCTCAGAGTAAAGGAGTGGAAAACAATTTTCCAAGCAAACGGTCCCAAGAAACAGGCAGGAGTGGCCATTTTAATACCCGAAAAAATCAACTTTCACCCAAAAGTCATCAAAAAAGATAAGGAAGGACACTTCATACTCATCAAAGGAAAAAATCTACCAAAAAGAACTCTCAATTCTGAATATCTTTGCTCCAAAGGCAAGGGCACCCACATTCATAAAAGAAACTTTACTAAAGCTCAAAGCACACATTGCACCTCACACAATAATAGTAGGAGACTTCAATACCCCATTATCATCAATGGACAGATCTTGGAATCACAAAATAAACAGAGACACAGTGAAACTAAGAGATGTTATGAACCAAATGGATATAACAGATATCTATAGAACATTTCATCCTAAATCAAAAGAATATATCTTCTTCTCAGCACCTCATGGTACCTTCTCCAAAACTGACCATATAATCGGTCACAAAACAAACCTCCACAGATATAAGAAGATTGAAATAATCCCATGCC
>CM052722.1:95378987-95392577 GCA_028551405.1 Uromys caudimaculatus
TTGTGTAAATGTACCACATTTTCTGTATCCATTCCTCTGATGAGGGACATCTGGGTTGTTTCCAGCTTCTGGCTATTATAAATATAGCTGCTATGAACATAGTGGAGCATGTGTCTTTATTACATGTTGGAGCATCTTCTGGGTATATGCCCAGGAGTGGTATAGCTGGGTCCTCAGGTAGTATTATGTCCATTTTTCTGAGGGTTGGCCAAACTGATTTCCAGAGTTGTTGTACCAGCTTGCAGTCCCACCAGCAATGGAGGAGTGTTCCTCTTTCTCCACATCTTTGCCAGCATCTGCTGTCACCTGAGTTTTTGATCTTAGCCATTCTGACTGGTGTGAGGTGGAATCTTAGACTTGTTTTGATTTGCCTTTCCCTGATGACTAAGGATGTTGAACATTTCTTTAGGTGCTTCTCAGCCCTGAGAATTTCCTCATTTGAGAATTCTCTGTTTAGCTCTGTCCCCCATTTTTTGATGGAGTTATTTGGTTTTCTGGAGTCTAACCTCTTGAGTTCTTTATATATTTTGGATATTAGCTCTCTATTGGATGTGGTGTTAGTGAAGATTTTTTCCCAATATGTAGGCTTTCGGTTTGTCCTATTGGCTATATCTTTTGCCTTACAGAAGCTTTCCAGTTTAATAAGGTTCCATTTATCAATTCTTGATCTTAGAGCATGAGCCACTGGAGTTTTTTGTTTTTTTTTAGAAAATTTCCCCCTGTGCCAATGTGCTTGATGCTCTTTCCCACGTTTTCTTCTATTAGATTCAGTGTATCTGGTTTTATACTGAGGTCCTTGATCCATTTGGATTTGAGCTTTGTGCAAGGTGACAAATATGGGTCTATTTTCATTTTTCTACATACAGACAGCCAGTTAGACCAGCACCATTTATTGAAGATGCTTTCTTTTTTCCATTGTATATTTTTGGCTTCTTTGTCAAAGTGCCACTAATTGTGTGGCTTTCTTTCTGGGTCTTCAATTCTATTCCATTGATTAGCCTGTCTTTCTATGTACCAATGCAATGCAGTTTTTTTAATCACTATTGCTCTGTAGTATAGCTTGAGTTTAGGGATGGTGATTCCCATGAAGTTCTTTTATTGTTAAGAACTGACTTATCTATTATGGGTTTTTTGTTTTTCCAGATGAATTTGAAAATTGCTCTTTCCATATCTTTGAAGAATTGTTTGTATTTTGATGAGGTTTGCATTGAAACTGAAGATTGCTTTTGGTAGGATGACCATTTTTACTATGTTAATTCTACCAATCCATGAGCATAGGCGTTCTCTCTATTTTCTGAGGTCTTCTTCAATTTCTTTCTTGAGAGACATGAAGTTCTTGTCATGTAGATCTTTAAATTGTTGGTTACAGTTGCTCCAAGATATTTTATATTATTTCTGACTATTGTGAAGAACGTTGTTTCTCTAATTTCTTTCTCAGCCTGTTTATCATTTGTATAAAGGAAGGCTACTGATTTATTTGAGTTAATTTTATATCCAGCTATTTTCCTGAAGTTGTTTATCAGCTATAGAAGTTCTCTGGTATAAGTTTTGGGGTTGCTTATATATACTATCATATCATCTGGAAATAGTGGTACCTTGACTTCTTATTTGCCAATTTGTATCCCCCAATCTCCTTTTGTTATCTTATTGCTCTAGCTAGAACTTAGTGTACTGTATTGAATAGATATCGAGAGAGTGGGCATCCTTGTCCCTGATTTTAGTGGAGTTGCTTCAAGTATCTCTCCATTTAATTGGATACTGGCTGTTGGTTTGCTGTATATTGTTTTATTGTGTTTCCTTATGGGTGTTGAATTCCTGATCTCTCCAATACTTTTAACATGAAGGGGTGTTGTATTTTATCAAATGCTTTTTCAGCATTTAATAAGATGATCATATGATTTCTTTCTTTGAATTTGTTTACATAGTAGATTATGTTGATGGATTTTCATATATTGAACCATCCCTGCATCCCTGGGATAAAGCCTACTTGATCATGGTGGATGATCTTTTGATGTATTCTTGGATTCGGCTTGCTAGAATTTTATTGAGTATTTTTGCATTGATATTTATATGTGAAATTGGTCTGAAGTTCTCTTTTTTGTTGGGTCTTTGTGTGGTATCAAAGTAATTTTGGCTTCATAGAATGAATTCAGTGGTGTTCCTTCTGTTTCTGTTTTATGGAATAGTTTGAGGAATATTGGTGTTAGTTCTTCTTTGAAGATCTGGTAGAATTTTGCACTAAAGCCATCTAGCCCTGAGCTTTTTTTGGTTGGGAGGTTTTTAATGATTTCTGTTTCCTTAGGGGATATGGGCCTGTTTAGATAGTTTACCTGCTCTTGATTTAACTTTGGTACATGGTATCTGTCTAGAAAACCATGCTTTCCATCTAGATTTTTATTGAGTATAGGCTTTTGTAGTAGGATCTGATGATTTTTGGAATTTCCTCAGTTTCTGTTGTTATGTCTCCCTTTTCATTTCTGATTTTGTTGATTTGGATACTTCTCTGTGTGCTTTAGTTAGTTTGGTTATGGGTTTATCTATCTTGTTAATTTTCTCAAAAAATGCTTTTCGTTTTGTTGATTCTTTATAGTTCTCTTTATTCTATTTGGTTGATTTCAGCTCTGAGTTTGACTATTTCCTGCTGTCTACTCCTCTTGGATATGTTTACTTCTTTTTGCTATCGTAGGATCTCTCCCATTTCGTTACCAGGACACTCAGTGATATGAATTTTCCTCTTAGCACTGCTTTCATTGTATCTTATAAGTTTCGTTATGCTGTGTCTTCATTTTCATTGAATTCTAGGAAGTCTTTAATTTTTTTTTTATTACTTCCCTGACCAAATTATCACTGAGAGTTGTTCAGTTTTCATGGATATGTGGGTTTTCAGTTGCTTTTGTTGTTATTGCTGTGGTGATCTGATAGGAAGCATGGGATTATTTCAATCTTCTTGTATCTGATGAGAGGATTTTCCTTTCTGGTCCAATCTATTGGGTGTTTTATAGGGTTCTTGTACATTTATGGCCACCTCTTTCTTTAGATTGGGGAAATTTTCTTCTATGACTTTGTTGAAGATATTTTTGGATCCTTTGAGCTGGGAATCTTAACTCTTCTCTATTCCTATTATTATTATATTTGGTCTTTTCATTGTGTCCTGGATTTCCTGGATGTTTTGGGTTAGGAGTTTTTATGTTTTGAACTTTCTTTGTTGGTTGTGTCAATCAATATCTTCTAATGTATCTTCTACACCTTATATTCTCTGTTCTATCTCTTCTATTCTTTGGTGATGCTTACATCTGTAATTTCTGACTTCTTTCCTAGATTTTCCATTTCAAGGGCTGCCTCCATTTGTGTTTTCTTTATTGTTTCTACTTCCACTTTTAGATCTTGGACCCCTTTGTTCAATTCCTTCACCTATTTGGTTGTGCTTTCCTGTATTTCTTTAAGGTCTTCTACCTGTTTACTGTGTTTTTCTGTATTTCTTTCAGTAAATTATTTATATCCTCTTTAAAGGACTCTATTATCTTCACGAGATAGGATTTTAGGTCCTGATTTTCATGTGTGTTGGTGTATCCAGGGCTTGCTGTGGTGGAAGAATCGGCTTCTGATGATGCCAAAGTATATTGGCTACTGTTGCTTATGGTCTTGTGCTTGCCTCTTGCCATCTGGTGTTAGCTGGTCTGGGTTTCTCTGTCTGGTGCCTGCCTCTTGTGTCCCTGGGTTGCTACCAGTCTCCTTGTAGACCCGTGGCCCTGGCTATAGCAGACCTCCTGTGAGGCCTTCAGACTGTGTGGTCTTCAGAGGGGCAGACAGCTCCCAATGTATTGTGTTGGCTGCAGCAGATCTTCTGGGAGGCCTTCAGACAGTTGGGCCTTCAGAGGAGCAGTCAAGCTGTTGCCCTGCCTGTAGCTGTTCTCCTGGGAGGCCTTCAGAATGTGGGGTCTGTTGCCCTGTGTGCAGTAGAAGAGTTGCCCTCCATGCAGTGGACCTCCTGGAGGCCCTGAGACTGTGGTATCTTCAGAGGACAGATAAGCTGATGCTCTGCCCTGGCAGAAGGCTCAGAACAAAAGGGCGGCCCTTTTTTTTTTTTTTTTTTTTTTAAAGTTAGTTCTTCCACTTTTGTGAATTTCCTAGTGTTTGTTGTAAATTCTCATTTACAATTTAGACATAATCTATTCGTTGGTTAATTTCACTAAAGAATTTTCAAACTTGTTGATTTTCTTAAATAACCAACTCTGTTCTATTGATTCTTAACATTGCTGTATTTTGTTTGTTTCTATTTCTTTGAATTCATCTCAGAGTTTGATTATTTCTTTCCATATACTTTTTGGTATTGTCCCATTTTGTTTTACTAGAGCTGTCAGGTATATTGTTAAGTTATTAATGTAGGATTTACCCAGATTTTTAAAACATAGGCAATTAATACAATAGATTTTTCTCTTGTAACTGCTATTATTGAGTAATGTAGATTTGGGTATTTTTTAAATTTAATTTTCTTTAAAGTCCAAAAAGTTTTTTTTTCTTTTTTGATTATTGTCTTGACACAATTCCATTCAGTAGTGACTTGCTCATTTATCAAGAGTTTATATACTTTCTCCCATTTCTGTTGTTGATATCCAGCTTTAATCCATGGTGGTCAAATAGGATGCAGTATTTTAATTCTCTTGCTGTTTTTTTTTTTTAGTTTTAAAAATAGTCATTAAGTTTAATGTTTTCTACATAGCATTTAAAGCATTATTCTTCATTTCAATGATATCAATATGTGTATAGACATATAGATAAACATAAAGCACTATGATTCCCTATAGCTTTTTCAAACATTCTTTTTTAAAAATTTACTTTATATCCTGCTCACTGTCCCCCTCCCAGTCACTCCCTCCCACAATCCTTCCCCTGCATCTCTCCTACCCTTCTTCTCTGAGCAGGTAGGGAATCCCCGTGTATCCCCCTACCCTCGCATATCTGTGAGGGATGAGCAACCTTTCTGCTGGGCTAAGTGCATTTTCTCCTATGGAGGCTAGACAATACAGACTAGCTACAAGAACATATCCCACAGATCGGCAACAGCATTAGGATAGCTCCTGCTTCCGTTGTTTGGGAACCACATGAAGACCAAGCTGCACATCTGCTACACATGTACAGGGAGGCCTAGGTTGATCCCATGTATGCTCTTTGGTAGGTGGTTCACACTCTGGGAGTCCTAAGGGTCCAGGTTAATTGACTGTGTTGGTCTTCCTGTGGAATCTGTTCTCCTATTCTTCCATAAGAGTTCTCAAGCTCCATGCACTGTTTGGCTATGGGTGTCTGTATCTGTCTGAGTCAGCTGCTGGGTGGAGCCTTTCAGAGGACATGTTCCTGTCTGCAAGTATAACACTGTATCATTAATAATGTTAGGGATTGGTGCTTGTTAATAAGATGGTTCTCAAATTGGTCGGGTTATTGGTTGGCCATTCCCTCAGTCCCTCCATCCCTCATGCCTGCATTTCCTATATACAGACAGGATAAAGAAACTTATAGAAAAAAACTCACATGATCATCTCATTAGATACTGAAAAAGCCTGTAACAAAATGCAACATGCCTTTATGATAAAAGCATTAGTGAGATCAGGGATACAAGGCACATACCAAAACAAAAAATCAAAGCAAATTGTCTGTTGTTATCTCTTCCTTTTCATTTCTTATTTTGTTTATTTGGATACTGTCTCTCTGTCCTTTGGTTAGTTTGGCTAAGAGTTTGTCTATCTTGTTGATTTTCTCAAAGAACCAGCTCTTCTTTTCATTGATTCTCTGTGTTGTTATCTTTGTTTTTAACTGATAGATTTCAGCTGTGATTTTGATTATTTCCTGCCTTCTAGTCCTCTTTAGTGTGCTTTCTTCCCCATCCTCCTCCTCGTCCTCGTCCTCCTCGTCTTCCTCATCCTCCTTTTCCTCCTCCTCCTCTCCTTCTTCTTCCTCCTCCTCCTCCTCCTCCTCCTCCTCCTCCTCCTCCTCCTCCTCCTCCTCCTCCTCCTCCTTCTCCCCTCCTCTACCTCTACTTCCTCCTCCTCCTTCTTTTTAATAGAGTTTTCAGGTATACTTTAAATAGCTGGCATGAGAACTTTTTAATTTCTTTATAGAGGCCCTTGGTGCTATGAAATCTCTGCTTAGCAAGGTCTTCATTTTATCCCATAAATTTGGGTGTGTTGTGCTTTCATTTTCATTGAATTCTAGAAAGTCTTTAATTTCTTTCTTTTATTTCTTCCATGACCCAGTGATCATTGAGTAGAGAGTTGTCCAATTTCCATGAGTATGTAGGCTTTCTGGTGTTTCTTCTGTTGTTGAAGTTCAGCTTAATCTATGGTGGTCTGATAACATACAAGGTTTTATTTCAGTTTCCTTGTATCTGTTGAGGCTTGCTTTGTGACTGACTATATGGCTATTTTGGAAGAAGGATCCATGAGGTGCTGAGAAGGTATTTTTTTTTGTGTGTGTTTGAATTAAATATTCTATAGCTATCTATTAGGTCTATTTCATTCATAATGTCTCAGTTTATTTCTCTTTTTAGTTTTTGTCTAAATGAACTGTCAATTGGTGAGAGTAGTGTGTTGAAGTCTCCAATTATTAATGTGTGTGGTTTGATGTGTGATTTGAGCTTTTTTAAAGCTCTTCACTCAGAGATATTATCTATCTTTATTGCTGAGGTGTGTTTCTTATATGCAGCAGAATGATGGATCCTGAGTCCAATGATGTTTAAAGATACTAATGACCAGTGGTTGTTATTTCCTGGTATTTTGATTTTGATGGTGTTAGTGTGTGTGTGTGTGTGTGTGTGTGTGTGTGTGTGTGTGTGTTTTCTTCCCTTGTTTTTGCTGGTATGGCATTACTTATTTCCCATGTTTTCTTGGATGTATTTATACTTCTTGGGTTGGAGTTTTCCTGAATGTATTTTCTGTAGGGGCTGGATTTGTGAATTGATATTGTCTGAATTTATATTTGTCTTGAAATATTGTGATTTCTTCCTCTATGGTGACTGAGAGTTTTGCTGGGTATAGTAGTCTAGGTTGGCATCTGTGTTTTTTTAGAAGTTGCAAGATATCTGTCTAGGTCCTTCTAGCTTTTAGAGTCTCTGTTGAGAAATCAGGTGTAATTTTGATAGATATGCCTTTGTATGTTGCCTGGCCTTTTCCCCTTGCCACTTTTAATATTCTTTCTTTGTCCTGTAGATTTGGTGTTTTGATTATCACATGGAAGAGGTTTTTCTCTTCTGATCCAGTCTAATCATGTTCTGTAAGTTTCTTGTATGTTCATAAGTATCTCTTTTCTTGAGGTTGGGAAAGTTTTTTTCTATGATTTTGTTGAGAATATTTTTTGAGCCTTGGAGCTAGGACTCTTTACCTTCATCTATTCATATTATTCTTAGGTCCTTTCATGGTATGCCAGATTTCCTGGATGTTTTGTGTAAGGACATTTTTAGACTTAACATTTTCTTTAAGTGATTTATCAATTTCTTCTATTGTATCTATTATGCCTGCTATTCTCTCTTCCATATCCTGTATTCTGTCAGTAATACTTGCATTTGTTGTTCCTGTTCTCTTTTCTAGGTTTTCCATCTCTGGGATTCCCTCAGTTTGTGTTTTCTTTACTGCTCCTATTTCCAATTTCAGGTCTGGAACAGATTTATTTATTTCCTTCAGCCTTTTAATTGTCTTTTCCCGTGTATCTGTAAGGTATTTATTTGTTTCCTCTTTAAAGATTTGTTTTCCTGTATTTCTTTAAGCTATTTATTCATTTCCTCTTTAAAGGCTTCTATCATCTTTATAAGATTGGATTAAAGGTCATTTTTTGTGCTTCAGTATCATTAGGATATCCAGAGTTTGTTGTAGCTGGGTAACTGGGCTCTGAAGGTGTCACATTGTCCTGGCTTTTGTTGATTGTGTTCTTTTGAGGGCTTTTAGCTATCTGGACATCTTTGGCCCCTGGATGTTCCTGTTGTGGTAGGTATTGGTAGGTATATTAACCTTGATGGTCCTGGTGTGGCAGGCATCTGATGGGTATCCTTGGGCTGTATGGTTCTGAATCAGTAGGTCTGTATGTTTTAGGATCTGTAGGTCAGATGAAGGTGGGTGGAGAGGAGGCAGGCGAATGGGGGTCTGCCTGGGATAGCATGTTGCTTAAGACATCTTGGCATGCCCCAGGAGACTCATCAAACAGGAAAGATGGGTGGAGGAAGGGAAGCTTGCCTGTATGGTTCATGATCCTCAGGTCTGATGAGAGTGGGCAGAGAGATGGTGGGAGAATTGAGATCTGCCTAGGATAGTAGGCTGCTCAGGGCAGCTTGGCTTTAATTCATGTTTTGAAATATCTTTTGAGACTTGGTTTGTGTCTTAAATATGATGTGAAATTTGAAGAAAATTTCTTGGGAAGCTGAGATAAAAGTACATTCTGTAGTACTTGGGTGGAGCGTTCTGTAGATATCAATTAGCTTCATTTTATTTGTGACCTTTTTTAATTCCATCGTTTCTCTGTTTAGCTTTTGTCTAGATGACATGTCTATTGGCCATGGTGGGATGTTGAAGGTACATATATACTATCACTGTATTAGTATCAGTATGTAATTTTAGCTGTGGTCATGTTTTTTTTATAAACTTCTTTGCCATCATCTTTAGTGTATAAATATTTTGATTTGTAGTATCTTTTTCATGGATTTTTCCTTTGATGAGTATGTAGTGTCTTTTCCTATCTCCTATGACTTAGTTTTGGTTTGAGGTCTGGTTTGTCAGGCATTAAATAGTGATACCTAATTGCTTCTTGATTCCATTTGCTTGGAATACCTTTTTCAATCCTTTTACCCTAAGATGATGCCTGTTCTTGGTGGTGAGGAATATTTCTTGGATAAGCAGAAAGATGAATCCTAACTTTCTTTCTCTTCTTTCCTTCCTTCCTTCCTTCCTTCCTTCCTTCCTTCCTTCCTTCCTTCCTTCCTTCCTTCCTTCCTTCCTTCCTTCCTTCTTTCCTTCCTCTCTCTCTACCCCCTCTCTTTCTTTCTTTCTTTCTTTCTTTCTTTCTTTCTTTCTTTCTTTCTTTCTTTCTTCCTTCCTTCCTTCCTTCCTTCCTTCCTTCCTTCCTTCCTTCCTTTCTTTCATTGAGACAGCATCTTTCCATGTAGCCCTGACTATACTATATGGAGCTTGTCATATAGAACCCATAGAGATTTGCATGCCTTTACCTCCCATATGCTGGAATTAAAGGTATAAGCCACTGCACACAGATGGATCCTGGTTTTTAATCCAATCCAATTATTCTGTCTTTTTATTGGGTGAATTGAGACCATAAGTAGTGGGAATTAATAACTAGGAGTGTTTATTAAATTCCTTTATTTTGTTGCTGTGCTCCCCTTTGATTAATTGTTCTGGGATTATCTATTCTTAGTGTCTTCTTGTATTTACTTAGTCTCCTTTCAGAAATTTTATATTCAGAATTTTTAGAAAAATTCCTTCTAGTGCTTTCTGCAGATTGGTAGACAATGACTTTTCACAATCAATGGTGATTGATAGTTTTGCTAGGTATAATAGTATGGGCTGACATCTGTGGTTTCTTAGATCTTGTAGAACGTATGACCTGGCTCTTCTGGCTTTCAGAGTTTCTATTGAATAATCATGGATTATTCTAGTTGATCTGGTTTTATATGCATATATTTCCTTTACTGCATATATATATATATATATATATATATATATATATATATATATATATATATATATATCCTTTACTAGTTTTAATATCCTTTCTTTTTTGTTACATTAAACATTTTAGTTATTATGTGTCATAGGGACTTTCTGTGCTTAATTTTCTTTAGTGTACGAGGAACGTATTATGATATAGACCATGTATAAGCATATGAACATGTGATTCTCCAAGCTTCAACCACTTGAGGAGATGAGATTATATGTCTATGCTACCAGGTACAATTTACACATTTAAAATTGTGGAGTCAGTTAAGAAAATATAGCCTATTACCAAAATGGAATGAAATTAGAAATCCATGTTAAAATTAAGTTTCAGTATATTTGTTTTTTTCTGGAACACACTCTACAAAACAAAAGCTGTCCATTTCATCTGAGTTTTAGAGTTCTATGTTTCTATGGCTCAGTTTTACTTTTTTAGGATTTCTGTGCTATTACAAAGGAGGAAGAGTACTAGATATAGAGTAGCCTTCTATATCTAGGAGCTGATCAGTGAGTGTTGAAGATAGCACTTGTTTTTCTCTACCTGACCTTTGTAGTGTATAACTTAGTACACCATGGAGTATTATGCCTAGAGACCTTGCTATTTGAATGAGAGAAAATGAGTAGTCCATTGCAATGCTCAGAACAAAACTCTTGTAATTTGGAAATTAGCATGATGAACAATATAATTTGCCTCCCACTTCCAGAGTAAAACTATGACCACTGATGGGAATTAGGTGATGATGGAAGAAGCCAATTTCTTAACTTCAAAATTACTGAAATAGATTTTCCACCACAATGAGCTGGTAGTGGTTGGGCTATCAATATGTCAAGAATCCAATTCCGCAAACTTCCTTGTTCTTTTTTTTTTTCTTTTTCTTTTTTTTTTTTGGGGGGGGGGTTCGAGATAGGGTTTCTCTGTGTAGCCCTGGCTGTCCTGGAACTCACTCTGTAGACCAGGCTGGCCTCGAACTCAGAAATCCGCCTGCCTCTGCCTCCCAAGTGCTGGGATTAAAGGCATGCGCCACCACTGCCCGGCAACTTCCTTGTTCTTATCAGGCTTTAGATTACTTCTTTCATTAGATGTCTTTATTTGCTTTTGGGTTCTTGGGGAAATTTCCAGATACTGTAAATGCTTTTAAAATATTTTACAAAAGTTTAATGGTTTTACTGAAGAGAATGTTATCTATGTTCATCATTACTATTTTAAAAGTCTACCCAACATCAGATGTTGTTCTCATAAATACATTCACTTGATACAGAACTATTTATTGAGTAAAATGTCTCTACAAAGTATTGCAGGAACTTCTTACCATAAATAAGATGACCCTGTATTTGTTAGCTTGACTGTGGATTTTAAATTTTGTTCTATTAATTAACATTCTTATCCTTTTGCCAATTAAACATGCTCTTAATTGTTATCTCTTTATAATAGGAATTTTTAATCTAGTAGCAAATCCCTTTTGATTACTCATGGTCTAAAAAAAATACTGAAAAATCCTTTTTGTATAATTTTGTGGATTCTGAGATCACCTGCTAATTCTCTAAGTATTTCCTGATATCTTTATTTGGATTTGGCTAATTATCTACTAATCAGGGCAGATTTTCCACCTTTTTGAGAATTTAAATTTTATTAATTGTCCATCTGGTTATTTTTTTAAAAATCATGTATATTTCTATGTAAAATAATTCATAAGTTTTAGCAAATTTATTTTAGATATTTATTTTCATGCAACATAATTAGTGAAGGTATTTATACAAGCCAGAGTTCCAACAATGTATATATATGCATATATATGCATGCATGCTTCTATGTATCCATGAGTATAAATAATTTTATATATGTGAATATGAAAGACTAGGAGAATCTGAAAACAATAGGAACAATGTAACAAGTATACTGAAAATCTTGAACATAAGTTAATGACAATACCCACAGACAAAGTAACTTCTTTAGGCAAAATAGTTCTCTTAACTGACTCAACTAGGTATGTACCTACAATATAGACCTATGTATCTATAATGCTCTTCTTTTTTTATGGTCATTTGATTATAGATATTAATCATACCTGAAAAATACATCCATGGCCATACCCAGATTAGTATTAAAACTTGATATATATATATATCCTTTCCTTCAGTTTCTGTTCCATTTTTGTCCCTGTGTTTCTTGTAGACATGAACAATTAAGGGTCAGAAATTTTGACAGTAGGTTGGTAACCACATCCCTCTAACCCTCTAATTGGGGCCCAGTGTATTTATGGAGGTGATCTTTTCAGGTTCACTCTCCCCACTGTTGGGCATTTCTTCTAAGGTCACCCCCATTGAGTCCTGGGAGTTTCTCACATCTCAAGTCTCTTGGACATTCAAAAGGGTCCTTCCACCCCCCAACCCCAGAAGCTGCACATTTCCACTCATTTACCTGGTCAACTGGGGTCTCTCCTGTTCCCCCTCCCATTCCTGATCCTGTGTCCTCTTTCTCCTCCCCTACTCTCTTCTACCCAGGTTTCTGTTTCCCTCTGCCACTCATGATTATTTTGTTCCCTCTTCTAAGTAGGAATGATGCATCCTCACTTGGGCCTTCTCAAATGGCTGAGAACTTGAAGAAATGTTCAACTTCCTTAGTCACCAGCAAATCAAAATGACCCTGAGATTCTACCTTATACCATTCAGAATGGCTAAGATCAAAACCTCAAAAGACAGCACATGCTGGCTAGGATGTGGAGGAAGAGTAACACTCCTTCATTGCTGGGGGGATTGCAAACTGGTAAAACCACTCTGAAAATCAATCTGGAGGTTCCTCAGAAAATTGTGAATAGTTCTACCTGAAGAACCAGCTATACTACTCCTGGGCATATACCCAAAGGATGTTCCATCATACCACAAGGACATGTGATATGCATGATCATAGCAGTCTTATTCATAATAACCAAAAGCTGGAAGGAACCCAGATGTCCCTCAAGCAAAATATGGATGCAGAAAATGTGGATCATTTATAGAATGGAATACTATTGAGCTATTAAAAATGAGAACATGGTGAATTTTGAAATCAAATGGATGGAACTAGAAAATATTATCCTGAGTGAGGTAACCCAGACCCAAAAGGACATGCATGGTATGTACTCACTAATAAGTGGATATTAGCCAAAGAATACAGAATACCCATGATACAACTCACAGACCATAAGAAGTTTCTATCAATTATTTTATTGTTGGTTTCTAGGCTACTTTCATAGAGTCAAGAACGTACTCAGAATGATTTCAATCTTCATGTACTTTTTGAGGATTTATTTCCAAACATGTGGTCAATTTTATTAATGATCCCTATTCATGTTATAACAAAATGAATTTTGTCTGTGTTGTATACAATAATTTTTGCATTGACATTCTATCATGTTGGTCCAATATGTTGGCCAGACTTTATTTGCCATAATTCTCATTCTTCATTCCTTCACTGTCATTCATTTTCTACTCTGCTTTTAGTGGAAGATCATTTGTCTTACAAGGAATCAGAAATACTGTTTGCCCCTGCAATCAAATTCCACATATAGGTCATCAGATGAAATATATATATATACTAGTTCACAATACTTACTTGACCTTGGGCTTGTGACACTTTACACTGAGCCAATATCTTTGTATTGCACACAAACCCCTTGCCTAACAATCTTCTCATTATAATATCCAAATGATATCACTTAAGTTGTTCATAGAGGAAACATGATAATTTTATCATTAGACTTAATTCTTTTCTTTTTTTTTCTTTTTTTTTCCTCCTTTTTTATTTTTGATACTTTATGTACATTTCCAATGTTTCCCCTTTTCTGAGTCTCCTCTTTGGATGTCCCCCATCCCCTCCCCAACCCTCCTCTAGGAGGGAATTCCACCG
>CM052722.1:95393077-95411473 GCA_028551405.1 Uromys caudimaculatus
ACCATGTTCCTTCTTTTGTGACTGAGTTACCTCGCTCAGGATGATATTTTCGAGTTCCATCCATTTGCCTGCAAATTTCATTAAGTCATTGTTTTTAATAGCTGAGTAGTACTCCATTGTGTAGATGTACCACATTTTCTGTATCCATTCCTCTGATGAGGGACATCTGGGTTGTTTCCAGCTTCTGGCTATTATAAATGTGGCTGCTATGAACGTGGTGGAGCATTTGTCTTTATTACATGTTGGGGCATCTTCTGGGTATATGCCCAGGAGAGGTATAGCTGGGTCCTCAGGTAGTATTATGTCCATTTTTCTGAGGGTCCGCCAAACTGATTTCCAGAGTGGTTGTACCAGTTTGCAGTCCCACCAGCAATGGAGGAGTGTTCCTCTTTCTCCACATCCATTCTGACTGGCGTGAGGTGGAATCTCAGACTAGACTTAATTCTTTTTTCGTTGAAAATAATATTTTTCCTGAGTAGTCCAGGACCGGTTGTAAGATCCCTCAGGACTGGAGTTCAGGCCAGTTGTGACCTGCCTTAGTGGTGCTTTGGATTGAACTCAGGCCCTTTGGAAGAGCAGCTAGTAGCCTCCAGACTTCATTCTCTATAATTTATGCACAAAGTCACTAAGTCCTTAGAGTCTACCTTTTGACATCCATTTGATCTATTTCCTCCTTAGCTTTATGGATACTATTCCACTATATGCCATTTGAAGTCTTTAAGGAGCTTTTCATTGGCTTTGTTACCTTTAATCTCTCTCTAATTTGTTTTCCATGCAACTATTGGAGTTATATTTCTCCTCTGCTTGACATCCTTAAAATGATTCATATTCCTTCTAAGATACATTTCAAACATCACCATTTCACAATAATGTTCTTTATTTCCGGAAAAACTTATTGCATTCATATCACCCTTTTGTCCACTTAGAAAATATATTTTCTATTTCATGAGGATGAGTTCAAATATCAAAATCTTTGTCAATCCTCAACTAGAATGCAAGGCTTTTGTTCTTTTTCCTCAAATGTGTGTAATATGACTTTCTAGCACAAACACCTAACAATTTGTTTTGATTACAAATTTTACATTTCTGAAACACCCTTCCATGTGCAAATTCCGAAAACTTCAGCATCATGAACTCTGAATGTTTCATCTTTTTAGAACTTAATATTGAACTTACTACAAACTGGACATACATAGATGTTGATTAACTGCACAAATCAAAGTTAAAAGGATATGCAACATGTTATATCTTCACTGCTTTGTTAAAAATATTATCAGTGTTAATCATTTTAAGCTATTAGTATGGTCATCTTCTATAGCTACTTTTCAGATAACTTTGTTTTGTGAATTGCTCCATTCGGTCTATGGATTTCTTACTGCTACAGGTCATGTCTGGCATTTCTGGTAATAAATTAAATTACCATAGGAATAAGTGTGAGGATAAATGATTCAGACACAATTGTTAATATGATATTCTTTACATGAACTATCTCTTTATTTTATAATGTAGCAGAGCAGAGAAACTAAACAACAGCCACAAAAGGTAATCTTTAGAAACTCCACAAGCTCAACCCCTTACCTTGCCACAATCTGCTCCTTTCCCTCATTTTCAATCATGGGAGTAAAGTCACTTACAAAATTAAACAATGTAGCATCATCCCCTAACCTACTGTTAAGTTGTATTGATCTTTGTTTGCAATAGACTCCAAGAATGGCCATTCCTGTTCATTTTCAGCTCTACCATCCTTGTTCAAGATAGCATGATCTTATAACATTTTGTAAATCTTTACCTTAATAGGACTGTAGATTTCATTTCTTTTTTTTTAATCTTACCAATAGACTGTGAACTTCTTGAAAATAATGCATATTTCTGATGTTCTATTCACTCAGGAACAGGTTTTCCACCAAATACAAAAGTAGATGCTAAGGGTTAATTTGTTACATTTACTAGGACACAATACTTTCATTTTTACTGGTACTTTGAAAAGGTAATTCTTTAGGATGATATTTCCCAAATGGTGGTCTGCAGAATTCTTGTTATATATTCCACTCATAATAACCAGGGACAACTACAAACCACATCTTCTTTGATAACTACAACGCTCATTTATTATAACATGGTTTTATAACATAATAAATTATAAAGTGTGTATATATATTATAATCCAGAGATTTATAAATTATAATCTATAGAACTTCCATTTCATGGCATTTCCATTAAGATCCTAATAAATTGTTTTATCTGGATACAGTCCTCCAACAATGATACATAAGGCCAATTTCAGACTGCCGTTGTCCAATGTAGTAAAAATACAAAGGACAGAAAGGGTGTATTTGAGACTTGGCAAAATATTGAAAAGTTAAAGAGGAGTTTGAAATCACTCAACAATTTGACATCTTGGTATAGCTATACTATCAAAGGATTATGATCTGTCTTCTGGTCTTTCAAGAGTTTCAGTTTAGAGCAGCGGTTCTCAACCTTCCTAATCCCATGACCGTTTAATACCATTCCTCATGTTGTGGTGACCTGCAACCATAAAATTATTTCATTGCTACTCCATAACTATAATATTGCTACTGTAATGATCATAAATAAATATCTGATATGGAAGATATCTGATATGTGATTTTGAGTAGGGGGAGAAAAAGGAGGAGGAAGAAGAGGAATTTAGTCTTTCATAGGTGGTGGGAGGGGCTTCTACCACTAGAGAAGTCTCTTTAGTACTTTCCTGGTGATAGAGAAGATCTTATAAAGGGGAATGTCTCTGCCCACTGGCCTATCTCACAATTCTTCACATAGGATGTTTCAGATCTCATATATTTTGAGGTAGAAGACAAGTAAGTCAGTTGAAGATTACCAGTTTTGTTTGTGCTATGGTCTCTGGTGTACAGAATCGGCCACAGCCATATTGGTTTTGTCTTCGAAGGATTTATGGAACTCCCCCTTTCCAGGTTTTGGTGCTAGTGATGGTGAAGCGTTTCACTCAGTACCTTCATATTTCGCTACTTTACTGGTATTTCTCCCCAGAGATAGAGAAGTGTGATTTTTCTTATGGAATTTGACTGCTATGGAGTTGTGGAATGGCGTGTTTTGGATGGAGGAATTGCGTTGCTGGAATTATTTACTTTGGAAGACTTGATGAAGGAGAAATTCTGTAAGTTTGTTCAAGAAGAAGAGAGTGAACTTTTGGTGTATTTGGCAGTGCTGGGAACCAGGTAAGAAGGTGAAGAGCCACTCCAGCCAAGGACATGATGAAAACTTTCTACACCTGAGGGTCTTATTCCTGTGCTTTAGCTGAGGGAAGCATCAGTTTCAGGAAGTTCTTCTGGGCAAGGTTGGCTTCTTGGGCACAACTACCATCTGTGTGTGTATGTTTGCAATAAACATCCTTCTGATAGTCCAGTATCAGAAAGTAATTGAGAGCACATGTGTCATCATGATTTGGAATGTGACTGAAGTGTTGGCCTGGCCTTTTCCTTACCATTTTTGAATATTTTTGTTTTTAACCTGGAGGAGGTATTTTAGACTCTGATACTATCCATGTATTCAGATTTGGGAGATTTTTCACTCATAGATGTGACCTCTCTTATTGAAACATTTTCCATTTTCACTGAAGATTTGGGATCTCTGGTAATTTGTTGTTCTCCTGCTCTTTCTTCTGTGCTGAAGAGATGGAGAGGGACTGATATTTCTCTCTTGATGCAGAAAATTCTTTTCTAGAGGAAAGAGACCCTCCCCCAACCCAGCTGGCTTAAACAAATTCTTTAACCCTCTTATCTTTATTTTCACCTTGCCTTTTCAGAGATGTTGTTTCTTCTTAACTAAATTGTCTATGTTTTATTTTTTCTTCTGGCTGTTTTCTTGTGCACTTCACAGCAGGGACAACAGTTCTCTGGTTAATTTTCTAGCATTTTCCCCATTCAGAAACCTAGTCAGACTGATTTGCATCATTTTGGAATCTGGATTCTTCACTTCCAGCTGGTTGAAGGTGAACTCAATTGCAACATTTCTAAATCCAAGGACTGTAGTAATTAGTTTTGTTATATATCTCCATATTTACATTTTTCAGATCCACCTTGGTGTTCTGGAAATTTGAGCTCCTTCGGTAGTTAGTTCCTTGTTCATTACTGAACCAAAACTCAACAACAACCCCCGATCTCCAGCACTATTTTCTAACTCTCATCTGTAATGAATAAGAGTCCTTGAGTTGCTTACTTGCCAGGGAGTTGCTGTTGTTGTTGTCCCTATTATTGGATTCTGCCATGTGTCTTTATTGTTTAAATTTCATTTCTCTGATGGCAAATGATGTTAAGACTATACTATGCTTATCTGTCCACAGATTTCTTCTCTGGTGAGATATCTGCTCAGCTTTTCAAAAAGACTTATCTTTTCTGTGTTGAAAAAATATATAGGTTGATTATATCCCAGTAGAAGACCTTACATACCTGTGTATATGACAGTACTGATAGGTTATTTTTAAAAAGACACCAAGGTAATAACAACATCAGATGAAGACTCAAATCAGTATCTTGTTCTGCCTCCATACTGTTTCCTCATGCAGTTGATGGGAACTAACACAGAAACCCACAACTGGACAATGTGCAGAGAGTGAGAGACTTTAGAAGACTCAGTCCTAAATAGAATGCCTTTATCAAACCCTTCTCCTCAAGGATCAGGAATCCATGCAGAAGAAATGGCAGAAAGAGTGTAAATGCCAGAGGGGGTGGATACATCAAGAAAACTTTTACTTCCAGACACAACAGGACTGATACACATATGAAGTCACAGAGACTGTTGCAGCATACAAAGGACCTGTTCAGGTTCAAGGATAGGGTCACAGCACTTAGAGAAGGAAATAAACAGGAGGAAGTAACCAAGGAGCTATCTCCAAGTGACAACGGATCCCTAGGTGGGGCAATCTCTGGATGGCCTTTCCTTCAGTCTCTGCTCTACTCTTTGTCCCTGTATTTCCTTTAGACAGGAGCAATTCTGAGTTAATGTATTTGAGATTGGTGGGTGGCCCCATCCCTCAAATGGGGGCCATGCCTAACCTCTGGATATGTTTTCTAAAGGTTCTCTCTTCAGCTAATGTTATCCCAGTTGGACCTGGGAACCTCTTGCTTTCCTGGCATCTGGGACTTTCTAGTGGCTACCCTCAGTTCCCCATCCCCCACTGCAACACACCTACTTTCAATTTCATGACTCTTTGTTCTTCTCCCCCATCTCCTCCCACACCTGATCATGCCCCCTTTTTCCTTCCCCTCTTCTCTCTCTCTCAGGTCCCACCCTCCCTCTACCTTCATCACTTATGGTTTTATATATGGAACTCCATCAATGTAATCCACTATATAAAGAAACTCCAAGGGAAAAAATGTGATCATTTCATTAGATACTGAAAAAGCATTTGACAAAATTCAAAATCCCTTCATGTTAAAAGTCTTGGAAAGATCAGGAATTCAAGGCCCATACCTAAACATAGTAAAAGCAATATACAGCAAACCAGTAGCCAATATCAAACTAAATGTAGAGAGGTGGTTTTGATGTGTTCTTGCATTTGGATTGTGAGAATTTTATATTGCATATTTTAGCATTGATATTCATAAGGGAAGTTGGTCTGAGGTTTTTTTGTTTGTTGGGTCTTTGTGAGGTTTTGGTATCAGTGTAACTGTAGCTTCATAGAATGAATTGGATAGTATCCCTTCTGTTTCTATTTTGTGGAATAGTTTGAAGAATATTGGTATTAGGTCTTCTTTGAAGGTCCGATAGAATTCTGTACTAAACCCACCTGGTCCTGGGGTTTTTTTGGTTGGGAGATTTTTAAAGACTGCTTCTATTTCTTTAGGGGTTATGGGACTGTTTAGATGGTTTATCTGATCCTGCCTTAACTTTGGTATTTGACATCTGTCTATAAAATTGTCCATTTCATCCAGATTTTCTGATATTGTTGAGTATAGGTGTTTGTATTAGGATCTGATGATTTTTCGAATTTCCTCAGTTTCTGTTGTTATATCCCCCTTTTCATTTCTTTTTTTGTTTTGTTTTGTTTTTGTTTTTGTTTTTTGAGACAGGGTTTCTCTGTGTAGCCCTGGCTGTCCTAGAACTCACTCTGTAGACCAGGTTGGCCTCGAACTCAGAAATCCACCTGTCTCTACCTCCCAAGTACTGGGATTAAAGGCATGCGCCACCACTGCTCAGCTCCCCCTTTTCATTTCTTATTTTGTTAATTTGGATACTGTCTCTGTGCCCTCTGGTTGAAGGATTATCTATCTAGTTGATTTTCTCAAAGAACCAGCTCCTGTTTTTGTTGATTCTTTGTTTGGGACACAATGAAAGCAGTATTAAGAGGAAAACTCATAGCTCTGAGTGCCTCCAAAAAGAAACTGGAGAGAGCATATACTAGCAGCTTAATAACACATCTGAAATCTCTAGAACAAAAAGAAGTTAACACACCCAACAGGAGCAGAAGGCAAGAAATAAACTCAGGACTGAAATCAACCAAGTAGAAACAAAAAGAACTATACAAAATATCAACAAAAGCAGGACCTGGTTCTTTGAGAAAATCACCAAGATAGATAAACTCTTAGCCAGACTAACCAGAGGGAGTGGAAACAGTATCCAAATTAACAAAATCAGAAATGAAAAGGAAGATATAACAACAGAATATGAGGAAATTTAAAAAATCATCACATTCTACTACAAAAGCCTATACTCAACAAATTGGAAAATCTGGATGAAATGGACAAATTTCTAGACAGATACCAAACATCAAAGTTAAGGCAGGATCAGATAAACCATCGAAACAGTCCCATAACCCCTAAAGAAATAGAAGCAGTCATTAAAAGTCTCCCAACCAAAAAAAGCTCAGGACCAGATGGGTTTAGTGCAGAATTCTATCAGACCTTCAAAGAAGATGTAATACCAATACTCTTCAAACTATTCCACAAAATAGAAACAGAAGAAACACTACCTAATTCATTCTATGAGGCCACAGTTACACTGATACCAAAACCTCACAAAGACCCAACAATAAAAGAAAACTTCAGACTAATTTCCCTTATGAATATCGATGCAAAAATACTCAATAAAATTCTTGTAAACCAAATCCAAGAACTCATCAAAACAATAATTCATCAATCAAGTAGTCTCCTTCCCAGGGATGAAGGGATGGTTCAATACCCAGAAATCCATCAATGTAATCCACTACATAAACAAACTCAGAGAAAAAATACACATGGTCATTTCATTAGATGCTGAAAAAGCATTTGACAAAATTCAACATCCCTTCATGATAAAAGTCTTGGAAAGATCAGGAATTCAAGGCCCATACCTAAGCATAGTAAAAGCAATATACAGCAAACCAGTAGCCAACATCAAACTAAATGGAGGGAAACTTGAAGAACTCCAACTAAAATCAGGGACTAAACAAGGCTGCTCTCTTTCTCCCTATCTATTCAATATAGTACTCAAAGTTCTAGCTAGAGCAATTAGAGAGCAAAAGGAGGTCAAAGGGATACAAATTAGAAAGGAAGAAATGAAAATATCACTATTTGCTGATGATATGATCATATATTTAAGTGACCTGAAAAACTCCAACAGAGAACTGCTATAGCTGGCAAACAACTTCAGCAAAGTGGTCAGATATAAAATTAACTCAAACAAAGCAGTAGCCTTCCTATACTTGAAGGATAAACAGGATGAGAAAGAAATTAGGGAAATGACACCTTTCACAATAGTCACAAACAATATAAAGTATCTTGGTGTGAATGTAACCAAACAAGTAAAAGATCTTTATGACATGAACTTCAAGTCTCTGAAGAAAGAAATTGAAGAAGACCTCAGAAGATGGAAAGATCTCCCACGCTCAAGGATTGGTAGGATTAATATAGTAAAAATGGCCATTTTGCCGAAAGCAATCTACAGATTCAATGCAATCCCCATCAAAATTCCAAATCAATTCTTCCTAGATTTAGAAAGAGCAATTCTCAAATTCATTTGGAATAAGAAAAACCCAGGATAGCAAAAACTACTCTCAACAATAAAAGAACTTCTGGAGGATTTAGTATCCCTGACCTCAAGCTGTACTAAAGAGCAGTAGTGATAAAAACTGCATGGTATTGGTACAGTGACTGGCAAGTTGATCAATGGAATAGAATTGAAGAACCAGAAACGAACCCACACACCTACGGTCACTTGATCTTTGACAAAGTAGCAAAAACCATCTAGTGGAAAAAAGACAGCATTTTCAACACATGGTGCTGGCTCAACTGGCGGTCTACATGTAGAAGAATACAAATTGATCCATTCCTATCTCCCTGTACAAAGCTCAAGTCCAAGTGGATCAAGGACCTCCACATAAAACCAGATACACTGAATCTAATAGAAGAGAAAGTGGGGAAAACTCTCGATCACCTGGGTACAGGGGAAAAGTTCCTGAACAGAACACCAATGGCTTATGCTCTAAGATCAAGAATAGACAAATGGGATCTCATGAAATTGCAAAGCTTCTGTAAGGCAAAGGACACTGTCAATAGGACAAAATGGCAACTAACAGATTGGGAAAAGATCTTTACCAATCCTATGTCCGATAGAGGGCTAATATCCAATATATACAAAGAACTCAAGAAGTTAGACTCCACAGAACCAAATAACCCTATCAAAAAATGGGGAACAAAGCTAAACAGAGAATTCTCAACTGAGGAAACTCAAAGGACTGAGAAGCACCTAAAGAAATGTTCAATATCCTTAGTCATCATGGAAGTGCAAATCAAAACAACTCTGAGATTCCAGCTCACACCAGTCAGAATGGCTAAGATCGAAATCTCAAGTGACAACAGATGCTGGCGAGGATGTGGAGAAAGAGATATACTCCTCCACTGTTGGTGGGACTGCAAGTTGGTACAACCACTCTGGAAATCAGTTTGGCAGACCCTCAGAAAAATGGGCAAAATACTACCTGAGGACCCAGCTATACCACTCCTGGGCATATACCCAGAAGATGCTCCAACATGTAATAAAGACACATGCTCCACTATGTTCATAGCAGCCATATTTCTAATAGCCAGAAGCTGGAAACAACCCAGATGTCCCTCATCAGAGGAATGGACACAGAAAATGTGGTACATCTACACAATGGAGTACTACTCAGCTATTAAAACCAATGACTTCATGAAATTCGCAGGCAAGTGGATGGAACTTGAAAATATCATCCTGAGATAGGTAACTCTGTCACAAAAGAACGAACATGGTATGTACTCACTAATAAGTGGATATTAGCCTAAAGGTTTGGAATACCCAAGTTTCACTTCACAGTAAATGCTGGACTGAGTGTGAGGTCCCAGATGGAGGAGTTGGAGAAGGGACTGAAGGAGCTGAGGGAGTTTGCAGCCCCATGGAGGGAACAACAGTGTCAACTGTCCTGACCCCCCTGGTGCTCCTGGAAGCTGGACCACCAACCAAAGAATGCACATTGAGGGACTCATGGTTCGGACCACATATATGGCAGAGGAGGACCTTGTTGGTCATCACGGTGAGGAGAGGCCCTTGGGCCTCAGGGTGTTAGAGGCTCCAGTACAGGGGAATATCAAGGTGGGAAGAAGGGAGTGGGTGGGCAGGTGGGTCAGAGCATGGGGCAATACCCTCATAGAGGCGGGGGAGGGGTAAGGGGATTGGGGCTTCCAAACTGGAGTCCTGGAAAGAGGGAAACATTTGAAATGTAAATAAAGTATCAAAAAATTAAAATTAAAAAAAGTCTAAAAAAATACACAAACACAAGGAAGGTCTTTTATCAACCAAGTGTTACGATATGATAGTGTTATAATATCAGAACTCTCTGTTTCACACCTGATTTTAAAGGGATGGTAGAAATATGTTGACTTGATTTCCCATAACTTTCTCTTTAGTTTGAGACAAGTTCTCTCCCCATGGAGGCTAGACTGACCTTAAACTCTAAAGTTTTCCTTCAGCCTCAGCCTCAAGCATGCTGGAATTTTTTTCGTGGTCCCCAAATTTCCAACTTTAGGTAAACAGTAAGTTAAGTATCCTACTTAAAATTTTTTTTTTGTCTTTTGTTAAATTTATTAAAAGATAAGTTTAAAAAGTAACAAATACAAATAGAATCTAAGACAAATGAGTTCTCTATTGAAATATCCACCTTTTAATAGTTTACTGTGTCTTCTTTTTCTTCCTTAATATTTTTAGATATATATTAATGCCAAGATTAGAACCTGTTTGGTCACGATACAGTCATTATCCTTACTAGTAGCATTGTTCTTTTAACTTTTAAAGAAATTAAATATGTAACAGGGAAGAACTTTGAGGAAGGCAAATACAATTTAATTTTTAACTTAGTATTATTGTAGTCACTGAAAAAATTGCTGGGAATTGGTGGCTTACACTTTTAATTCTAGCACTGAGAGATAGAGGTATTCAGATCTCTATGAGTTTTAGACCCTCCTGATCTGTAAAGTAAATTCTAGGACAGTTTTGGCTACTTAGTGAGAACTTGTATAGATTTATTACATTTTTTGTAAATAAGATAAATTAAAAAAATTTTTAAAAATGTATTTAGCAATTTTGCTGTTGATAAATGTCTGGTTAGTTTGAAACTAATATAAAGTATACTACCATGAATATTCTTATAATCATGTTTGGGTGAACATATACACATATTCCTACCACAAGCATTCTTGGTGTGGAATTGTTGTATTGTGTGCCCACATGCCCAATTTTACTGTATATCACTGAACAGCTTTTCAGAATGGTTGTACCAATTTAATAGAGTGAGAGTTGTAGTTTCTCTGCACTCTTGAGAGTGTTGCTGTTGCTAGAGTTTTCAATTTCAGGCAATCTGAGGAGTGTTTCTTCCTTATGATTTTACTTCTCATCCGTGTGTTGCCCAGTGAAGTTGTACATTTTTTGTGTGCTTATTGAACATTTAGATATACTCTATTGTGAGGTGACTCTTGGCTTTCTATTTTTTGGTTTAACTTTTTCTCATTGACCTATAGAGGGAATTCATATATATTATTCATTTATTATTTAATATCTTCATATTATCATATACATCCCTATTACGTTCTTCCACTGAAACCCTTCCTCAAAATATCACCTTCTATTTCCATGTCTTTTTTTATTCACTGAATTTAATCAGGGTTTCTTGGATAATAGTGAGTTGGGGCTTATTTACTAGAACATGGAAAACAAACCGGTGGCTATACCACTGAAGAAAGTGACTTCCCTTCCCCTCAACAACTACTATCTGTCAATAACTCCTCTAGGGTGACTGGATCACCATCTTCCCCTATCCTATCTTCCAGTATTTATAGTAGTTCCTCTCTCCTTTCTATAATATGACTTAAGTCTTTGAATGAGATATAGATGTCACATATATAGCAAACTGTCAACAGTTACTTATTCTCAACACTTTGACTAGTTATGAATCCTCTGTATTAAATAGCTCCTACTGAAAACAGAAGCTTCTCTAATCAGAGCGGAGAATAGCACTAGTTTATGGATATAGCCATAAATACTCACAAGGACCTTTGACAACACAGTTATTTAGCAAAATAATAGTGGTAGGCTCCTTCTAAGAACCTAGGACCATGACCTCCACAGATGTGGGCTTTTGATCAGATTAATATGATCAAGCACGAACTCATTCTTATGGATCAGGCCTCAAATCCAATCAGGAAGTGGCTGACTACTTTTCTTGTTGGCACAAAATAACCATTCAAAACAAAGGTAAAATGATTTATTTTGGCTTAGGGTTTTAGGGTGTACCCCGTTTTGACTGGGAAGTCAATTGACATGAGCTTGTGTCAGCTGGCTATCTGGCAGACATAGTCAAGAAACAATAAATGATGAGTACTCTTGTTCAGTTTATTCTTTCCCTTTTATCCAGTCTAGGATTTTAGTTGGTGTAGGGTATTAGTCCAAGACTTATTTTCTGTCCACAAATAAGTTTTCCCACTTCAATTAACCTAAGAAAGATAATCCCTAACAGTTGTCTCCTGGGTGATTCTAGATCCAGGCAAGTTGACAGTCAGTATTAACTGATTAAATGCATTAACATTTTCCCCCTTAACAGTCATGCCACTACTGGACTAGTAGTTATATATTGCCTAGCAGATCAGTATTATAACATGCAAAATCTATAGCTGGGTGAAAGCATTGATGATTTTTCTCTCTTGGTGGTTTATATAGTCTCTCATTGACTCTGTGTAAGCCAGCAGGAAAGATTTATTGCTTAGATTCAGTTTGATTTTTCTGTCTTAGAACCAAATTGTGTGATGTCTTTAGCAAATAGGATCATTCTATTCAGTTCTGGTTGGCAATCAAGAGCAATGACCCTAGTCTATATTGTTTTAGAGGCCTTTGTGGCCTCTCTGACCAATAACTCATAGTGCAACTATAGGCTCATGATACTTGTATTTTCATTGAAATAACCTCTAATGTTTGGGAATAGCATTGCCTTTGCTATGCAGAATATTTGTGAATGATCTTGATTTTCTTAGTTGTATTTTAAATTAACTAACAAGGTAGTAGGTTTAAATGTGCATTTCTCAGATGTCCTGAGGTCTGATTAAACCATTTTATTCCTTCTTCTCCACACTTTGGTCCTCCTCATCCTTTATCCTCCTCATCCTTGCTTAATCCTTTATCCTTTCCAACCCAAATATTCCATCACTCAACTATCATTTAATTTGTACATAACTTCATATATTCTTAGTGGAATTGTTCTTTTGTATTTTTGATTTTCCCTATTTATAGATTGCTTTACTCTTTCTTAATTATGTAAAAATAAATCAAAATGTTGGCCAAACTAAGTCAAATTTAATGATCTTAAGTGTAAAAGTGAAAACAAACATTAGCAAAACAAAATGTCAAGTTATGAGGAAATTTTGATGATCTGTGACTATAAGTAAAAATTTTTTGTTAATTTATAACTGACAAGAGGAAAGTACTTTTCTGCTGAGTATGTTTATATACATCTTCCCATGAATAGAAATTCTTAATTTTAACATAATCAAATTTATTCTGGTTATCACCTAAGAGTCCCCTTTAAAATATCTTTTTTCAGAGTCCAGAGTGCTATCTATTACACCATCAAACTCCTATGCCACCTCTTGTTGCTAGGGGAGGCTTCCAGTGTTGGAACTGGGTTGCATTCAGTTGAGTTATTGGCCAAGTGTGTGTGTGTGTGTGTGTGTGTGTGTCTGTGTGTGTGTGTGTGTGTGTGTGTGTGTGTGTGTGGTGTTGGGGGTGGGTGGGAAGAGGTCCCATTAAAATTCTCAAACAACACAGGGTTTTGGTAAGACAAAGAGTTCCTCTCTCTAAACTGACAGTGGGGCCCCATTGCTGAAGACAACACCCACATAACTCATTGAACTTGGAGAAGCAGAGCTTCATGGAACTTTCACTCCTATGTTCTAGTCTCTGTTGTAGAAAGGTACTTTGCAGGCTACAAAGGAGAAACATGGACAGGAACCCAGTCACAGAAGCTTTGACCTACAATTTGTCCTTCCTGAAAAATATGCTAGGACAATGGTGACACAGAACTTCTGGGAGTGCCCTAAGTCTGATTTCACTTAAGGCCCACTCCACAATAAGGAACCATACCTGATACTGCTTGCATAAACAAGACCTGGATACTAGATAGCCAGAGGCCTAGGGTAAAACCAAACAATACTGATCTAAAAATGACTCTTAATGATACTCTGCTATAGTCATAGATCAGTGCCTTATCCAGAGGCTTTCTCCAGCAGGAGATGGAAACAGAGACCAACATTAGTTGGAGAGAGAGTCTGAATGGGAGCTCTCCAACAAATTCCCCTCCTCAGAAGTCAGGGAATCCCAAAGAAGAGGAGGCAGAAAAATTGTTCAAGGCAGAGGGGATAAAGGATATCAGGATAAGAAATCCCTTTGAATTCACTAAGCAAGGCACATATGATCTCATAGAGATTGAAGAAACAAGCACAGAGCCTCCATGTGTCTACACCATGCCCTCTGCATATATAGCATGGTTTGATTGCTTTTTAATGGGACTCTTGATTGTGAGAATGAATGGGCCTCTAACACTTTTGTCTGCTTTGGGGACTCTTTTCCTCTTGTCGGGTTGCCGTGTTGAAGTCCAATATGATAGTTATTACTTCATCTTATTGTATTTTATTTTTTTAATGTTTGGTTGCGTTTTCTAAGAAGCTTGATGCTTTCTAATGAGAGACAGGAAGGGAGTGGATCTGGATGGGAGGGGAGGGGAAGAGGAACTGAGAAAAGTAGCAGGAGGGGAAACTATAATCAGAATATATTGTGTGAGCAAGGAATCTACTTTCAATAAAAGGGAAAAATGAAAAAAATCTATTGTCAACCACAAGGTCATAATACATTTTATATTTTCTTCTAAAAGTTGTTATTGTTTTATCTTTTATATAATATGAAAAATTGTATAGTATTTAGGCTCTGTTGACCACAAAACTGTTTTCTGCTCTATACAGCAGTATCACGGTTGTCATAACAAAATGTCTTTATATGTATGAGTATATTTCTAGACTAGTTTTTTCACTTCCATTGAAGCATTAGTCAATTTTGGCAAACTATTTTAATTATTGTGTCTTCATAAGAACCACTTACATATGGTAGTGTATCTCTTTTAGCTGTTCCAAATAATTTTTTTGCTTAAAGTTATAATTCTGTATTTTTTTCCTTCTCAGTCTACAGCTTAGTATTTGGCAGAGTAATTTATCAGTAAATAGTTTGCCTTGTTTTTATTAACTCAACTTTTGTATTAAGTAATTTATACATATTTTTTCATTACCTTACTACCTGCATATTCCCTAGATTCTGATAATGAACTGTCTATGTTTTCATGTCAACAAAATAGTTTCTAACCTCACCATTTGTAGCAGGCAACATTAATGCCCCAACTAGATATCTTCAGATAATTTTTGTTCCTCTTCTGACATTGGTGTGAGTTTTGTTCTAGCAATAAGTGTTTGAATATTTTAATGATTTATTATACTTAATCAGAATTTTTTTCTTATATGCATGAAGAGGCAGACATGGCTGAGTAATTATGCCCTCTTAGGTAATCACTAATGAGTAAAGCAGTAGGCACGTCCTAACAGTATTATTTTCTGGTACTAGGAATTAAACTCAGGTTCTTGTACATATGAGGCACAGTTCTATCAATGAACTACATTCACATACACAAGGATTGGTAGCAATATAAATTCAAGGCCCGTTCAAAAGGATATTGTAATTGTACAAAATAATATGTTTTATTGTACCATTTCTATAAAAGTGTATAACATCCTTTGGTCATATTGACACTCTGTACGACTTTTACTCTCCTTTATGTTTGCCCTTCTTTCCCACAGCTACAATAGTTTCCATTTTATTTTCTTGTCATTCTCATTTTAGATCCCATAGATGAAAGAAAGTACATATTTGGTCTTTGTCAGACTAATTTATTGCACATGATAAGCTACATCCATGTCTATCAATATCACTGTAGTTGGCACAATTTCATTCTTATTTACTGTTGAATAAAACTCCAGTGTGCATAGATGTATACACACACACACACACACACACACACACACACACACACACACACACACACCACCTTTTCTTTATGCTGAGCTGATATTATAATGTAGCTATTATGGTGTTAATAGAATCTCTATCACATGCTGATGTCAATGTTTTTGTTTACAAAGATTTGTTATGACCAGATCATATGGAAACTTTATTTTTAATTTGAGGAAACAATATAGTGATTTCTAGAGTTACTGGAATGATTTATATTCCCACTATCCATGAATAAGAAAGATTCTTTCACAGCCCCTGAATCTTTGCCAGCATTTGTTTGCTTTCTTGATGATAGCCATTGTTACTGAAGCAAGATGATGAATCAATACAGTTTTGATTTGCATTTCTCTGGTGGAATAAAGGATGTAGAACATTTCCTCGTGTATTTATTGGTGCTTCTTTGTTTGAGATTATATTTTCAGTTCAACTGCTTATTTATTGAGTGGATTATTCACACTATATTCATGGTCTTGGTACAGGTCTATGTTAACTCTCCTGCTCTTTAATATAATACAGTCCAAATAGACTGTGACAATATGGAACTTCTATATGATCTCATGCTGAACCACTATGTCAGTAGCATCAATTGGACTCTGTAATAGAGAAGTGGCAAAAATTCAGATTTATTAGCTCCAAAAGATATAAAATGTAATTTAGAAGTGTTGAGTAAAATGTTAGTATGTCAGTATGTATGTAAAGTGTATGTTATTGTATTTTAACTATCTCAGTACTATGAAATAAACATAGTGCTTGATAGTTCTTGCAGGATTTTGGAGACTACATATACTGCCATTAGGAATACTGAACTGATTTTTATGAGTTATTTATAAGACAACTTTGAAATTTTCCAGTATAAGGAGGGTGTAATTATTTTTAATTATTTTTTAGCAAAATGATTGGACAAGTTTATGGGATACAATGCAGTATCTTCCTACATGTATGTACTGTGAATAATCAATTCAAGACAATTAGTAATATCAATCACTTTTAATCCTCCTCTTTTTTTGAGACGAAAGCATTTTGCTTCTTCTCTTTTAACTGTTTTAAAAACCAAACTATTGTTACCTGTAATTACCCTACTGTGCTAACCCACACCAGAATGTAGTCTCCCTTTTTAACTGTAAGTTGATACTCATTGGCCAACCCCTCCCTATTTCTGGATTGCCTCCCACATTTGCCAGAGTCTGATAGCCACTGTTCTAGTTTACATTTCTATGGGATCAATATATTTTTAGATTAAACATATGAAGAGTACAATGTAGCTTTTGTTTCTCTATGTTTGTTTTGTACCTTAGTATGATGCCTTCCAAAGTTATCTATGTTGTCTCAAATCACAGGATTTTATTATTTATCCAGCTGAATAATCTTTCATTGTATCTATGTGCTATAATTTTTGTCCACTCATATGTTAATGAACATTTAGTTTGATCCCATATCTGTTCCTCTGTAACTATTGTTTCAATAAACATGGGAATGCAAATCTGTGTTTGGCATTCTGATTTATTTCCTCTCTCTCTCTCTCTCTCTCTCTCTCTCTCTCTCTCTCTCTCTCTCTCTCTCATGTGTGTGTGTGCGCGCGTGTGTGTGTATTCAGGAGTAGGATTGCTACATATGGTATTATATGGTATTTCTACTTTGAATCGTTTGCAGAAAATCCATACCAATGTCAGTAATGACTGTACCAATTTACATTCAAACCAGCAGTGCATAAGGGTTTTTCCTTCTCTCTGTCCTCATCAGAAATGGTTGCTGTATTTTTAAATAACACCCTTTCTAACTGTGTCAAAGTGATAGTAAATAATGATTTTGATTTGCATTTTCTTGATGGTTAATGATATTGATCCTTGACTGTGTATTCCTTGGCCATTTGCAAGTTTCTTTTTAATTTTTTGATACTTTATTTACATTTCAAATGTTTCCCCCTTTCCAAGTCTCCACTTTGGAAACCCCCTATCCTCTCCCCCATCCCCCTGCCTCTATGAGGGTATTCTCCCACCCACCCACCCGCCCACCCACTCCTGTCTTCCAACCATGGCATTCCCCTATACTGGGGCTCTAACACCTTCAGGCCCAAGGGCCTCTCCTCCCCCTGATGGCCAACAAGGCCCTCCTCTGCCACATATGTGGTCCAAACCATGGGACCCTCCATTTGTATTCTTTGATTGGTGGTCCAGTCTCAAGGAGCACCAGGGGAGGGTCAGGCCAGTGGAAACTGTGGCTCCCTCCATGGGGCTGCAAACTCCCTCAGCTCCTTCAGTCCCTTCTCCAGCTCCTCCATCTGGGACCTTTTGGGCTAATATCCACTTATCAGTGAGTACATATCATGTTCATTCTTTTGTGACTGAGTTACCTTGCTCAGGATGATATTTTCAAGTTCCATCCATTTGCCTGCAAATTTCATTAAGTCATTGCTTTTAATAGCTGAGTAGTATTCCATTGTGTAAATGTACCACATTTTCTGTATCCATTCCTCTGCTGAGGGACATCTGGGTTGTTTCCAGCTTCTGGCTATTATAAATATGGCTGCTATGAACATAGTGGAGCATGTGTCTTTATTACATGCTGGAGCATCTTCTGGGTATATACCCAGGAGAGGTATAGCTGGGTCCTCAGGTAGTATTATGTCCACTTTTCTGAGGATCAGCCAAACTGATTTCCAGAGTGGTTTTACCAGCTTGCAATCCCACCAGCAGTGGAGGAGTGTTCCTCTTTCTCCACATCCTTGCCAGCATCTGCTGTCACCTGAGTTTTTTTATCTTAGCCATTCTGACTGGTGTGAGGTGGAATCTCAGACTTGTTTTGATTTGC
>CM052722.1:95411973-95426725 GCA_028551405.1 Uromys caudimaculatus
TGTCTTTGTGAGGTTTTGGTATCAGTGTGATTGTGGCCTCATAGTAGGAATTGGGTAGTGTTCCTTCTGTTTCTATTTTGTGGAATAGATTGAGGAGTATTGGTATTAGGTCTTCTTTGAAGTTCTGATAGAATTCTGCAGTGAACCCATCTGGTCCTGGGCTTTTTTTGGTTGGGAGACTTTTAATGACTGCTTCTATTTCTTTAGCATTATGGGACTGTTTAGTTGGTTTATCTGATCCTGACTTAACTTTGGTATTTGATACCTGTCTAGAAAATTGTCCATTTCATCCAGATTTTGCAGTTTTGTTGAGGATAGGCTTTTGTAGTAGGATATGATGATTTTTTGATTTTCCTCAGAATCTGTTGTTATATCTCCCTTTTCATTTCTAATTTTGTTAATTTGGCTTCTGTCTCTGTGCCCTCTGGTTAGTCTGGCCAAGGGCTTATCTATCTTGTTGATTTTCTCAAAGAACCAACTCCTGGTTTTGTTGATTCTTTGTATAGTTCTTTTTGTTTCTACTTGGTTGATTTCAGCCCTGAGTTTGATTATTTCCTGCCTCCTACTCCTCTTGGGTGCACTAGCTTCTTTTTGTTCTAGGGCTTTCAGATGTGTTCTTAAGCTGCTAGTGTATGCTCTCTCCGGTTTCTTTTTGGACCTCAGAGCTATAAGTTTTCCTCTTAACACAGCTTTCTTTGTGTCCCATAAGTTTGGGTATGTTATACTTTCGTTTTCATTAAGTTCTAGGAAGTCTTTAATTTCTTTCTTTATTTCTTCCCTGACCAAGTTGTCATTGAGTAGAGCATTGTTCAGCTTCCACGTGTATGTGGGCTTTCTGTTGTTATTGTTGCCATTGAAGACCAGCCTTAAACCGTAGTGATCTGATAGGAGGCATGGGATTATTTCAATCTTCTTATATCTGTGGAGGTTTGTTTTGTGACCGATTATATGGTCAGTTTTGGAGAAGGTACCATGAGGTACTGAGAATAAGGTATATTCTTTTGATTTAGGATGAAATGTTCTATAGATGTCTGTTAAATCCATTTGGTTCATAACATCTGTTAATTTCACTGTGTCTCTGTTTAGTTTGTGATTCCAAGATCTGTCCATTGATGATAGTGGAGTGTTGATGTCTCTCCTACTATTATTGTGTGAGGTGCAATGTGTACTTTGAGCTTTAGTAAGGTTTCTTTTATGAATGTGAGTTCTCTTGCATTTGGAGCATAGATGTTTAGAATTGATATAGTAGTATTCTTAAATCTTCTCATAATCACCCACTAATAGCTTCTTTGCCCATTTTGAGAGTTTGATCTAATTTGAAGTGCTTGATTTGGAAACCTTTTGTCGACAGTGACCTGCCAAAAATGTAGATGCATGTATAATGAAAAGTTAAATGGTGATTTTTCTGTTCATAAGTAAAATGAATAATATGCATATGTATTCATTTATACAAGTGTATTTTCATGATTACCATGCAACATGAAGAGCACAGTTATAACACTGACCATGTGACAATTTGACAATACAAATCTGCAAAAGAAGCCAGTCTATTTTAAAGTTTAACCCTTAATTCAGCAATGTTATCCATAAAATCATAATGTAACCTCACATACAGATGCAGGAATAATAGGACCTTAATTCATATTAAATTATTTGGCATTGATTATGTTCCTTTTCCTCTCATCTTTTATAATTGAGAAAAGCAAAATGATAATGCTGAAATAGGTTAGTTACAATAGTTAAGTGATACAGTTTATGGTAGAATGTTTAGTGCATTTCATTCCTTTTACTCATTTTCTTCCTCTGAAAACTTTCCTTTCCATTGAACGGTAAAATATGTGACACTAGTGTGAATATATTTTAAAATCCTGTTAAAAAGTTAAATACTGGTTCTTGTCATCAGCCAGAGGTTGAAGAAAATTGCTATGAACTCTGCCTCCTGGGCATATATGGCCTGGCTGATATATTTGTGAACTCACAGTGGGTGAAGCAAACCTGTACAAGACTGGACCCATAACATTTTATCTTGGGAAAGCCATGAGTCCATGAGGCCCCACCCTCTCTGAGGAGCTACTGACAAGTAATGGTTGCTGGAAGGAAGTGTTCATTTCCTCAGAGTTTTAATCACTGACAGGTTGCTCAAGTTTCAGTAAAAAAAAAAAAAAAAATCAAACTGCTTTCCATGCTCATGCAGACGTTTTTTAAGCCCAGTGGGTCTCCCAAAATCTGACATGAAAGTAGGAAGGGGATTGGTTAGGAAGAAGGGCTTCAGCAGGTGAGGGGAGACAGGATAATAGGGGATAAGAAATGGTACAATTCCATATATATATATATATATATATATATATATATATATATATATATATAACATATGAATACATATATAACATATATGAACACATATATGAATACATACACAATATATGTTTATGTGTGTGTGTATATATATATATATATTCAAAACTACCAAAGAATAAAACAAAAAGTTAAAATAGAGTTAAATCAATATGAAAAAGCAATAACCACTGCTGATAAAATTATTTTGACAGGAGCTAGCACAACTGACATCTGAGAGGTTTCCTCCAGCAGCTGATGGAAACTGATGCAGAGATCCACAGGCAAACATCAGGCAGATCTCAGGGAGTTTTGTGGAAGAGTCCAGGGAAGGATGGAGAGAGGCAGAGGGGTCAAGTACCACCATAAGAAAATCTACATAGTCAACCAACCTGGGACCATGGGATCCCACAGAGACTGTACTACCAACCACAGAGCATGCATGGATGGGACCTAGGGGTATACAGCAGATGTGCAGCTTGGTCTCCATGTAGGTCCCCCAACAATTGGAGTGGGGGCTTTATCTGACTTGGACTCTGTTACTTGCTTGTGGATCTTTTTCCCCTTGCTGGGCTGCCTTTTCAGGCCTCAGTGGGAGAGGATGTGCTTAGTCCTTATGATACTTGATGTACCAGATTGGGTTGGTACACCAGAGTGGCTCCCTTTCTCCTCAGAAAAAGGGAGGGGAAAAATGGAAGAAGGCAGGTGGGAGGGTGGGACTTTGAGGAGAGGAGGGAGTGGGGCTGTGATTGGGATGTAAAGTGAATAAATAAACTACTTAATGAAAAATAAATTTAAAAATTATTTTGATGGTATTAAGGAGAATACAAATTTTAGTACAGTGCAGTACAATCGAAAGAAATGTTCTGGACTTCGGAGGATAGCTCAGTTATAAAGTTCTTGTACTGCAAACATGAGGACCTGAGTTGAATCTTTAGAAACAACATTAAAAGAAAAAATCTTAGGAAGAGTGGTACATGATTGTAATCTTAGCCCGTAGGGAGGCAGTGACAGGCAGACCCTTGGGGCTCACTTTGGCTAAACATTCTAACCTAACTGACAGGTTCCTAGCCAATAGGAATCCCCATCTCAAAAACAGAAGGAAAACAAACAAACAAACAAACAAATAAA
Source organism: Uromys caudimaculatus (assembly GCA_028551405.1). Classification (NCBI taxonomy): domain Eukaryota; kingdom Metazoa; phylum Chordata; class Mammalia; order Rodentia; family Muridae; genus Uromys; species Uromys caudimaculatus. The sequence continues at coordinate 95,415,439 of CM052722.1, forward strand.
CAAACAAGAGAACAGTTCTTGAGAAATGATAGACATTCAGAGTTGTCTTCTTGTCTCATATAGCCTCTAGCAACACACGAAATTGCCATGTGTCCAGTCATACTTCAAGTCCATGATCTTACTGCCTCATCTCTCAGATATCGAGATTGCATATATGGGCCACAATGCATTTTAAAAATGTTTTTAAATGAGATAAACATTTTTAAAAGGTAAATATAATAATAATATAAATCATAAATTATTTACTTCAGATCTGATTTCTTTATGTTGGCAATTAGATGTATATAGTTTGTCCTCAGGACTGTGATCATTGTATCCTATAGGCCTTAGTATGTTGTGTAAACTCTTCTTAACTACAATAATACATGGGGGATGAATATATTTGTAAATTGGTATGATATGCATATACTTCACAAGTACACAAAACCTTTGATTTCACCACTCTAAATAGCTTCAAATATCATAAGTATAAATATAATTAAAAGAAAAAATAAAACAGCAAGTTCCAGATATGCTATTAGATTCTGGTAGACACTAATAGTTAATGGAATCAATTCTCTAGGTAAGCACACTTTCTATCAATAACTTACCAGATCATGATCTTGGTTGGTCACAGCAATGGTTCTTACTATGATAAATGTAGTGTAATTGCAATTAGATCTAATGTTGTCCAGAGGGCATGGATAAGTTACTTTAACTAATGGAACTATTTTCTTGTTTGCATTAAGGCCTCTCTCTCTCAGGTCATGTCAATGTCCTCATGGGATATTCTGTATGACCAGTTGACAAAAAAGGGAAAAAATGAATCAAGATCATGTATTAATAGGATCCAACAAGGTATGGTAGTGATATTACAGTCCTGTTCAAATGTAACAGAACAAGATGTAAAGGATCTGGTCAACCATCCACTTTGAGAGAGAGTATAAGAACTTAAGTCATATATATGAACTTCTGGGGCAGTGGACAATCATTTACCTTTTTGGTCAAGGTGTTGAGTAAAGCAGGATTGGGAGCCCAAAGAAAAGGCACATCGATTGACCACTTCTCTTGTGAGGTATACAGAGTGAGGATCTGCACATCTCATCATAAAGTTTTTGAGGGATCGTTACCTGCATAAGCCATCAAGAACAGGTCAGTAGTTTAGCTTGTTCCTTAGAGTTCGGTCGGTTTCTATATTTGTCATACCAGATTTTGCTAGTCACTTATTAATTGAGGAACCATGATATCAGAGACAGAGATTATGCACTAGATCAACGATGTGGGCTTCTTTTTATCAAGGCTGATTAGCTGCTCTCATTTCGCACTTTGAATAAAAATCACTTTCTCATCTTTTCCTACCAGAGATTAGTGCTAAACTTTCAATATGTCCTTGAAGAGACAAACTAGCCACTTGATAGTTAATTATGCCCAGCCTCAGAATGGACACTGATTTAGTATGACTAGAATTTACTTGAATCGAGGATACAGATTTGCAATTTTCTGTCTGTAATGCATCAGCCAACTCTGTAAACTGATTCTTTTCAAAGAAATTCTGATTGACCACTTTGAGTTTCTGCATAATACCCCCTTGTATTAATGGTTTCATTGTGCTGAAAAAGAATCATAATGGTGAGTGTATAGACATGTAGACCCACTGGCTTGTTTACCAGGACTATAACGCTAGTGGAGTATCACTGTCATCTCTCAAAAAGACAGATGAGCAGATAAGGTAATGTGTTAGAGATGCTCATGATTGAAGGCTTTTGCTCTTCAGGAGGAAGTCTATGTATTGAGCCAAATGTTGTCATGTAGTAGTCTATCTCTAATAGGTAGAATGTACAGATCTGGGTAAAAATGGTGGACATCAAAATGGTTTCATTCATCATCATTTGAAAACATTCAGCTCTGCCTTTGTAGATAGAGGTTGTGGCTGCTTGAGGGTGCTTCCACTAGGGGACACTGTAAGATTCCAACTCAACTTAAAGCTACAGCTGCCTCTTGGGAAGTTTAGGTTTCTTAGTCTACTGGTGTACAATGAATTACAGCACTGGCAAGTCTAATTGGCTTTGATCATCAAGAGCAGGTAGAATCAATGCTTCTACACTCTAAAGCTGAAGAGACAACAGTCCCAGGAAGAGGGTACTACAGGACTGAGAGGCCCATTATCCTACCATACCCATCTTCACTGAGACCTTCTTGGAGCTGATTCTACATCTACAGCAATGATCTCAGAATATAACAAGAAAGCATCTGGGTCTAGTGTACCTGGAAGCCACCAGAATTAAGAATTTCCAAGTATGTTCAGACTGATTAGTTCTATTTTCAGAGAAAGAAATGTGTTCAACAAAACATTGTTGTAGACCAAAAGATAATATGAAAGTAGGAATCTAAATGATAGTAAATAAGGCACATATGGAATTTGATAATTTCTTGGAAAGCCTAAGGGAAAGAATAATTTGGAGGAAGCTGAAAAGGTACTTTTGGAGCTTGTGAACTACTTGACTCTTGTCAACTAATGCAGGGATTGGCTTTCTCTGTTACAGGGTGTATTAGCCTGGGTTCTTTAGAGGAACAGAATTGATATAATGAATATATATTAAAAGTGGATTTAGTAGAGTGAATTGTAGGCTGTGGTCCAGCTACTCCAATAATAGCCATCTCCTGACAGACAAGGAACCTAGTAGTTGCTCAGTCCATAAAGCAGGATGTCTCAGCTGGTCTTCTGTCTATGCTGAAATCCTGAAGAAGTAGATTCTAAGACTAGTGAAGGAATTCCTTAGATACAAAATAGAGACTTTTGCCAATGAGAGTGAGAGAAAGCTGACAAAAAGCAAAATGGATCCTTCTATATCCTTTTATCCAGGCTGCCACCAGGAGATGTGGCCCATGTTTAGGGTTCACGTATCTAATGGAATCCAATCATAAACTTTCTCATAGGCATGCCCAGGTGCTTGGAGTTTAGTTGAATCTAAATGTAGTCTAGCTGACAACCAGAATCAGCCCACATGGGACCTATTCAAAGATATATTAAGAGAATTTGGATCCATCTTTCCTTGTGTTCCTGTTCCTGTGCCCTGTCAGTTGACACCAGTATCCTTCACATTGTCTCATATTTATTAAAAGTTCCTTGTTTGTTGGGTAACCACACCGTACCAGTTCAAATAGTGGTGGGATTAGGATTTGGGGTAAAACCAAAGGTTAAGTAAGTCAGGATGAGGTCCCTTGAAGAATTTGAAATCTGGTAAATTCATTGATCTCGACATGTGTGAAAGGTGATTTTAAAACAATTCTGAACTCGGTGTCATGATACTGCAAGTGATAAAGCTCCTCAGCTGCCCGAAAGTCAAGAAAGTCTTTCAAATAAAGGTTCTTGAGTGAAGAATCAATTAACAAGTTGAAGTTTGTTAGGATAAGAAACAAGGAGAGTGCATTCAGGGTAGAGGGAACAAAGACATAAAATTCCAGGTATAGCTGGATGTTTGTGGAAGCCAAGCAAGTCAGAGATTCTGTAGATGAGCCATGTCTTTTTAGGGAAAAAGTCTTAATCTACAAGCATTACATTCAGAAGATTCAGTATCTTTAATATTTCCCTTCTCTTTGGGAACATCATTTGAAGGAACTTTGGAAAATGAAGCCTCAAAGACATTACTGTTCCAATACTACTTGTAGGCTTCTTCTATGAATGTTTACCAGTATCAAGCTTTTGTATTCTTGTAGGCATCCTGAAACATTTAAATCAAGCAAAAAAGGCAATATTATTTTTGGAGTTCCTTCATGACTGTGAAAGAAAGCTGCCCACGATGTTCAGAGTTAATCAGGTTAGCCAAGAATATGAGACATAAATATCAATACCTAATGTAAAAGAAGATAATTCTATTTCTATATCATAAATGTATTTTGTATTAATTTAGTCATAATTAGACATATCAATGTCCTCTTCTTCTTAGGCATGTGGTACACACACACACACACACACACACACACACACACACACACACACACAGTCCTGGGGAAGAAATGGAAAAGGAAGCCCCACAGGAAGAATGTACTCTGTTATACTTATAGATGTATATCTCCCCCCAAAAACCTTGGTTTCTCTTACTCTTCCTTAGTGTTTATCTTGGACTTGAATCAGATTCTAAGTTTTTCCCATGATGTGTGAGTGTCTGCCAGAGGTATACTGGTTAAAAGTTTAGTTTCCAATGTGACAATCTTAAGAGATGACATGACCTTTAAGAGGTAGAACATAATGGGAGTCATTGGAGACTTTAACCTCAGTAGGTAATAAGGTAGTTTTCCGGTACCCTCAGTTAGTTATTTTAAGTGCAAGTTGTTATAAGAAGTCCAGTCCTTTCTCATTTTTTCTTTGGCTTCCTTCCATCATGAACACTCTCATGAACACTCCCACTATGGTGCCATCTCCCATGATGTTAGGTAGCTACAGAGGTAGCTGCCAAAGAGAACATCAATGCAACTGTATAATATTGGACTATGAGCCTCTCAACTGTGATCTAAGTAACCTCTCTTAAAACATATTACATCTCACTTGTTTTATGAAAGCAAGAGAAAATATACAAGTATGCAGGTTTGCTTTGGTCAGTATTCTCACTACACCAGATGCCATCACTTATTATTACAATTTATCACCAGTTCCTAAACTTGGAGACAAGGTGACTTTATATGTCTCTTTATAACATTGAAGGGAATCTTTAATTTTCAGTATCCCAATATCTGTATCCTTGATTAGTTTTTATATCAGTATGATGTCTATTTCTTATATCAATATGGTGCCTATTTCTTCATTTCTAAAACAATGATTATAATAATATATATCTCAGAATGTCATTTAGAATTAATTGAAATGTTTTGGGTGAATTACCCAGTTGAATGCTTGGTATTTAATGAAAGTGTACTAAGAATATTAATTAACAGATATGGAATCGGTGAAAATTTTTTTTCATTCTGTAGGCTGCCATATTTTTTCCTATTGACAGTCTTCTTTGCCTTTCATAGGGTTTTCAGTTTGATTAGGTTCCGTTTATTTAATTGTTAATCTTAGTGCCCGAGGTGTTGGTATTCTGCTCAGGAAATTATCTCCAGTGCTGCTGCATTCAAGGCATTCAAGTATTCCCTATACTATCTTCTGTCAGGTTCAGTGTGTCTCATTTTATGTCGAAGTCTTTGATCCAACTGAATTTTCAGGAACCATAGAGCCTGCATGGGTCTGCTCTAGGTCTTCTGCATACATGGTATTGTTCTCTAGCTTGGAGATTTTGTTGGACCCCTAACAATGGGAGTGATGGTGTCTCCAACTTTTTTGCCTACTCATGGGACCTTGTTTCTCCTACTGGGGTGCCTCATCCAATCTTGATATGAGGGTACATGCTTAGTCTTATTGCATCTTTTTCATGCAAGGTTCAGTTGATATCGCTAGGAGGCCTGCTCTTTTCTGAAGAGAATTGGAAGAGCAGTGGATCTGGTGGAAAAGACAGGTAATGGGGAAAAGGGAAGGCTGTGCTTGGCATGTATTGTTTGAGAGAAGAATAAATAAATAAAATAAAATATTATTAAAAGAAAAATGAAAGAAAGTACAAGAAAGAAACATGGGCACACACACATATCCACACAACAACTGAAACCCATAAGAACACAAATCAGAAACCACAAGAGACAACCAATTGTCCAGGAGGACAAAAATACCCAATTCAAAAGGAGAAAAAATTCTACAAAAATAACATTGAGTTTGCTTTGTGTTGTCCATATAGTATTATGCATGGGCCTATTATTAAATATGCTTAATAAACTAAGCGAGGATCTGTTGGAGAAAAAAAATGAATTATTGTCTAATTAACCTAGATGTACTTCAGACTGAGTTGGGTCTTGAACCAATTTCTTATGACTTCACTAAATTAATTTATGGATTTTTCTAATAGCTCTAAAGGTAATTCTGGGTTCCTTTTTACCTTATCTACCAGGGTTCTGTTCTGGGAGTGCCAAGATGAGCAAGGCATTATTTTTCCCCAGGAAGAGTTCATAGTTATTCTCATGGTAGAGTCTTAGGACCAATGAGATTATTACAAGGGAAAGGAATAATGATGCTCTTGATGGTTACAAAACTCTGGAAGCACAATCAGAGACAATTTGGTTCAAAGTGGGGTAAATAAGATAATTTTTACATGAGATAACTTGTGATGTAAATCATGATAGTTGAATGGATTTGGCTGTATAAAGGAGAGAGGCATGGATGTGTGTGTAGCTGGTGAGAGTTGTGAATAATCGTAGATCGGTGAAGACTAGGAACTTGAACATGTAAGATTATATTTTGAAGAACATATTAAGAGTTGGAACTCAATATATGGTAAGAGGTAAAGCTAGAATATTAGGAATCAGGGTATAAGAATTCTAAGACTATAGTTATTGGAATTTTTCCCATGAATATGTGGAGAATTGATTGGTTTCAAATGGAAAAATGATGTTATAATTAAAAAATATTGCCAGCGCTTCTGCTCAGAGGGACCCGCCCAGAACCCTCAGGACACAGGTTCCTAGGAGTGACCTTCTGGCTTCCTTCTGCTGCGGGGAGCTAATCCTATGACACAGGGCTCCATACTCAAATAGTGCCAGGAGAGAGCTGGTCTCCCAGGAGTGCTGACATACCTTCCAGCACAGTAAGACCACCACTTCTGTCTAAATTCCTTGATGAAGAGGGACCCTCTCAGAGCCATCAGGACACAGGAACCAAGGAACAGCTGGGGACAGGATCCTACTGGTTTCTGTCTGCACCCCAGAGCTGACCTTGTATCACAGCTCTCCAACCCCAAATTCCTCTCAGAGAGAGCTGGTCCCCAAGGAGTACTGACACAAAGGCTTGCAGGAGAGAAAAGCCACAGTCAGAGATAGCAGGACCAGCTAACACCAGAGTTAACCTGATGGCGAAAGGCAAGGGCAACAACATAAGGAACAGAAACCAAGGCAACTTGTCATCATCAGAACACAGCTCTCCCACCACAGTGAGCCCTAAATAACCCAACACACCAGAAAAGCAAGACTCAGATTTAATATCACTTGTTATGATGATGACAGAAGATATTAACAAGAAAATAAATAACACCCTTAAAAAAAATACAAGAGAACACAAGTAAACAGCTAGAAGTCCTTAAAGACGAAATACAGGAAAAGACAATCAAACAGGCAAAGGAAATGTACAAAACAATCCAGGATCTAAAAATGGAAATAGAAACAATAAAGAAATCACAAAAGGAGATAACCCTGGAGTAGAAACCCTAGGAAAGAGATCAAGAGTCATAGATGCAAGCATAACCAACAGAATACAAGAGATAGAAGAAAGAATCTCAGGTGCAGAAGATACCATAGAAAACATTGACACAACAGTCAAAGAAAATGCAAAATGCAAAAAGCTCCCAGCACAAATCATCCAGGAAATCCAGGACACAATGAGAAGACCAAACTTAAGGATAATAGATACAGAAGAGAGTGAAGATTCTCAACTTAGAGGGCCAGTAAATATCTTCAACAAAATCATAGAGGAAAACTTCCCTAACCTAAAGAAAGAGATGAAAATAAACATTCAAGAAGCCTACAGAACTCCAAATAGATTGGACCAGAAAAGAAATTCCTCCTGTCACATTATAGTCAAAACACCAAATGCACAAAACAAGGAAAAAATATTAAAAGCAGTAAGGGAAAAAGGTCAAGTAACATATAAAGGCAGACCTATCAGAATTATACCAGACTTCTCACCAGAGACAATGAAAGCTAGAATATCCTGGAGAGATATCATACAGACCCTAAGAGAAAACAGCTGCCAGCCCAGGCTGCTATACCCAGCAAAACTCTCAATTACCATACATGGTGAAACTAAGATATTCCATGACAAAACCAAATGTATACAATATCTTTCCACAAACCAAGCCCTACAAAGGATAATAGATGGAAAATGCCAACACAACAAGGGAAACTACACCCTAGAAAAAACAAGAAAGTAATCATTCAACAAACCCTAAAGAAGATAACCACATAAACATAAAAATAACATAGAAAATAACATGAAGAAACAATCACTATTCCTTAATATCTCTTAACATCAAAGGATTCAATTCCCCAATAAAAAAACATAGGCTAACAGACTGGACCCACAAACAGGACCCAATATTTTGCTGCATACAGGAAACCCATCTCAGTGTTAAAGACAAACACTACCTCAGAGTAAAGGGCTAGAAAACAATTTTCCAGGCAAATGGTCCCAAGAAACAGGCAGAAGTAGCCATTCTAATATCAGATAAAATCGACTTTCACCCAAAAGTCATCAAAAAAGATAAGGAAGGACACTTCATACTCATCAAAGAAAAAAATCTACCAAGAAAAACTCTCAATTCTGAACATCTATGCTCCAAATGCAAGGGCAACCACATTCATAAGAGAAACTTTACTAAAGCTCAAAGCACACATTGCACCTCACACAATAATAGTAGGACACTTCAACACCCCACTCTCATCAATGGACAGATCTTGGAAACACAAACTAAACAGAGACACAGTAAAACTAATAGAAGTTATGGACCAAATTGATTTAACATGTATTTATAGAACATTTCATCTTAAATCAAAAGAATATACTGTCTTCTCAGCACCTCATGGTACTTTCTCCAAAACTGACCATGTAATTGGTCACAAAACAAAATCTCAACAAATATAAGAAGAATTAAGTAATCCCATGCCTCCTATCAGATCACTATGGATTAAGGCTGGTCTTCAATGGCAACAAAAACAATGGAAAGCCCACATACATATGGAAGCTGAACAACACTCTACTCAATGATAACTTGGTCAAGGAAGAAATAAGGAAAGAAATTAAAGACTTCCTAGAATTTAAAGAAAATGAAAGCACAACATACCCAAACTTATGGGACACAATGAAAGCAGTGTTTAGAGGAAAACTCATAGCTCTGAGTGCCTCCAAAAAGAAACTAGAGAGAGCATATACTAGCAGCTTAACAGCACACCTGAAAGTTCTAGAACAAAAAGAAGCTAACACACCCAACAGGAGTAGAAGGCAATAAATAATCAAACTCAGGGCTGAAATCAACCAAATAGAAACAGAAAGAACTATACAAAGAATCAACAAAACCAGGAGTTGGTTCTTTGAGAAAATCAACAAGATAGATAAACCCTTAGCCAGACTAACCAGAGGGCACAGAGACAGTATCCAAATTAACAAAATCAGAAATGAAAAGGGAGATATAACAACAGAATCTGAGGAAAATTGAAATATCATCAGATCCTACTACAAAAGCCTATCCTAAACAAAATTGAAAAATCTGGATGAAATAGACAATTTTCTAGATAGATACCAAATACCAAAGTTAAGTCAGGATCAGATAAACCATCTAAACAGTCCCATAACCCCTAAGGAAATAGAAGCAGTCATTAAAAGTCTTCCAACCAAGAAAAGTCCAGGACCAGATGGGATTAATGCAGAATTTATCAGACCTTCAAATAAGACATAATACCAATACTCTTCAATCTATTCTACAAAATAGGAACAGAAGGAACACTATCCAATTCCTTCTATGAGGCCACAGTTACAGTGATACCAAAACCTCACAAAGATCCAACAAAGAAAGAAAATTTCAGACCAATTTCTCTTATGAATATTGATGCAAAAATACTCAATAAAAATCTCTCAAATGGAAACTAATCAATCACTCAAAACAATCACTCATCACAATAAAGTAGGCTTCATCCCAGGGATGTAAATGTAGTTCAATACCTGGAAATTCATCAGTGTAATCCACTACATAAATAAACTCAAAGAAAAAAACCACATGGTCATTTCATTAGATGCTGAAAAAGCATTTGACAATATTCAACATCCCTTCATGACAAAAGTCTTGGAAAGATCAGGAATTCAAGGCCCATACCTAAGCATAGTAAAAGCAATATACAGCAAACCAGTAGCCAACATCAAACTAAATGGAGAGAAACTTGAAGCATTCTCACTAAAATCAGGACTAGACAAGGCTGTCTACTCTCTTCATATCTATTCAATATAGTACTCGAAGTTCTAGCTAGAGCAATTAGACAACAAAAGAAGGTCAAAGGGATACAAATTGGAAAGGAAGAAATTAAAGTATCGCTATTTGTAGATGATATGATCATATACTTAAGTGACCCGAAAATCTCCACCAGAGAACTGCTACAGCTGATAAACAGCTTCAGCAAATTGGGCGGATATAAAATTAACTCAAACAAATCAGTAGCCTTCCTATACTCAAAGGATAAACAGGCTGAGAAAGAAATTAGGGAAATGGCAGCCTTCACAATAGTCACAAACAATATGAAGTATCTTGGTGTGACTCTAACCAAACAAGTGAAAGATCTGTATGACAAGAACTTCAAGTCTCTGAAGAAAAAAATCGAAGAAGACCTAAGAAGATGGAAAGAACGCCCATGCTCATGGGATTAACATAATAAAAATGGTCATCTTTCTGAAAGCAATCAACAGATTCAATGTAATTCCCATCAAAATTCCAACTCAATTCTTCCTAGACTTAGAGCAATTCTCAAATTCATTTGGAATAACAAAAAACCCAGGATCATGAAAACTATTCTCAACAATAAAAGAACTTCTGGGGGAATCAGCTTCCCTGACCTCAAGCTGTACTACAGAGCAGTAGTGATTAAAAAGTGCATGTTAGTGGTACAGTGACAGGCAGGTAGATCAATGGAATAGAATTGATGATCCAGAAATGAACCCACACACCTACCTTCACTTGATCTTTGACAAAGGAGCTAAAACCATCCAGTGGAAAAAAGATAGCATTTTCAACAAATGTTACTGGCTCAACTGGGAGTCAGCATGTAGAAGAAAGCAAATTGATCCATTCCTATCTCAAGTCCAAGTGGATCAAGCCTCCAAATAAAACCAGATACGCTGAATCTAATAGAAGAGAAAGTGGGAAAAAGTCTCGAACACATGGGCACAGGGGAAAAGTTCCTAAACAGAACACCAGTGGCTTATGCTCTAAGATCAAGAATCGACAAATGGGATCTCATAACATTGCAAAGCTTCTGTAAGGCAAAGGACACTGTCAATAGGGCAAAACGGCAACCAACAGATCGGGAAAAGATCTTTACCAATCCTACGTCTGATAGAGGGCTAATATCCAACATACACAAAGAACTCAAGAAGTTAGACTCCAGAAAACCAAATAACCCCATCAAAAAATGGTGAACAGAGCTAAACAGAGAATTCTCAACTGAGGAAATTCGCAGGGCTGCGAAGCAC
>CM052722.1:95426825-95441718 GCA_028551405.1 Uromys caudimaculatus
GAAAGAGGAACACTCCTCCATTGCTGGTGGGATTGCAAGCTGGTACAACCACTCTGGAAATCAGTTTGGTGGACCCTCAGAAAAATGGACATAATACTACCTGAGGACCCAGCTATACTACTCCTGGGCATATACCCAGAAGATGCTCCAACATATAATAAGGGCACATGCTCCACTATGTTCATAGCAGCCATATTTATAATAGCCAGAAACTGGAAACAACCCAGATATCCCTCAACAGAGGAATGGATACAGAAAATGTGGTACATTTACACAATGGAATACTACTCAGCTATTAAAAACAACGACTTCATGAAATTCACAGGCAGATGGATAGAACTTGAAAATATCATCCTGAGTGAGGTAACTCAGTCACAAAAGAACAAACAGGGTATATACTCACTAATAAGGGATATTAGCCCAAAAGTTTAGAATGCCCAAGATTCAATTCATAGCCAACCATTGGACTGAAAGTGGGTTCCCAGATGGAGGAGTTGGAGAAGAGACTGAAGGAGCTGAGGGAGTTTGCAGCCCCCTGGATGGAGAAACAGTGTTAACTGGTCAGCCCCTCCCCCGGTGCTCCCAGAGACTAGACCACCAACCAAAGAATACATTTGGAGGGCCTTTTGGCCATCAGTGTGAGGAGAGGTCCTTGGGTCCAACAGTGTTAGATGCCCCAGTATAGGGGAATGGCAGGGAGGGAAGATGGGAGTGGGTGATTGGGTGGGGCAATTCCCTCATAGAGGCAGGGGGATGGGGATGGGATAGAGGCTTTCCAAAGGTGAGACCTGGAATGTGGAAAATATTTGAAATGTAAATAAAGTATCAAAAATAATATACATAATATATCTATATCTATATCTGTATTATATATGTATATATAGTTAGTTGGTTAGTTAGTATGTATACACATATGCACATACCAAGGCAGAAGATCAGAGGACAACTTCGAGGGGGTTTTCTTTCCTTCTACTTTTATGTGGATTCTAGTTGACATAAAACTAAGCAGCATCTACACAGAAAGCCTTGGATGGGCACACAGACCAAAGATTGTATCAGTACTCCATGTTAGAAATGATACTGTCTCATACCAAAAGTAAACAGAACATAAACAATTAATACTTTCCTAATAGAAAATAATCTTAGGTGATGGAATGGGCCTGGCAGGGCAGATCGTATTGATAGATTCAAGTCAATGGGTGAATTAAAGAGAGAAATGTAGGTTACTTTAAAGATTTGAGTCTAAGGCATGATGGTGCCATCTAATAAAACTGGGAATGCTGAAAAACATTCTCCCATCTTCTCATTTTATGTATGACAAAAATCAGTCCTTCAGAGGGTTAAGTTGTATACTCTAAGTTGCACAAGAATTAGGGACAAATTGGGGATCAGAGTGCATTATCTCCAATACTTTTTACACTGCACCAAAAAGTTCCTCAGCTCAGCAGTCTCTGAACATTGGTAAGAGACAAATGAATCAAATTAACATCAGAAGCCCAATATCAAACCAGTGAGAGTAGGTGCTTGGATCATAAATCTCCAGTTTTGTTAACATGACTCACATTAAAGAGAATTTATTCACTGGGCATTGATTTTTTTCTTTTAGCATTGGGCTTACAATGAATAATTTCATATAAAGCAAACACTACTCTTGCTATTTAATGAGAGAAAAAAATCACAGCCTAGTCAGGAAGAGATGTGATTCTCAATCACGATGAAAGGCCTGGCTGATGAGGGAGAGAGTTTGTTTGCGTACTCTAAAAGTCCCAGTTTTCAGCAGCTCCTAGGATGAAGAAAAATATCCATGTATATCTCTCTGTTAAGGGCCCATTGTTTTCTGGGCACTGTTCTGGGCACTAAGGGTATGTTAGTGGGCAAAATAAGGCATAAGTATCTGAGCTTAGCATATTATTTTAGCAGAGAAGAAAGACAATGGTAAATGCAATATGTGAGTAAAATATGTGGTTTATTTGATAGAGAACAATTCTAAAGAAAAATAGAAAGCAGCTATTATAAGATGAATTGTATCCCTCAATCATTTATCTATTGAAGCCCTGACTTTCAGTTCCTCAGCATGTGACTGTATTTGGAAGTGAGGAACTAAAAGAATTCATTAATTTAAATGGGGGTCATTGGGATGATCCCTAATCAAATATAGCTGGTGCCCTTATAAGGAGATATGAGCATGAATGTGCAAAAGGGGAAGACTAGGTGAAAACAAAGATGACTGCTACTGACGCTTTACAAGAAACTAACCTTACTTGATGTCAAATTTCAACCTTGGGTACTTTGAGCACAGAAGTATAGAAATAGCCCAACTGACTACCAATGGACAACTAGGTAGACAACATGTGACATAACCATATAATGATAAAGCATTATTCAGGCACAAAATATAATGGGGTATATTCTTGCATATTGTAGGAATATTGTAGCATGGATGAACCTTAGAAGTAATATTTCAGGTGAAAAAGAGCTAATCATAAAAGTGTATATAGTATATGATTCTATTTATATGGAATGTTTAAGATAGGAAGATCTGTGGAGGCAGAAAGGATATTAATAATTGGCACGGGCTGAGTAGAGGAAGGACTGAGGAGTGATTTCTTTAAAAACCATGGAGTTTTCGTTTTGGAATGACGAGAATGTTCCAGAACTATGGTGATGAATATAACACAAATACTGTATATAATATATTGTATATTAGAAATGGTCAGAGAAACAGAATCCATAGGCATATGTGTATATGTGCATTCTATTATATATATACAAATTATTGGAATTGACTCAGATAATTATGGAAGTTGAGATGTTCCACAACTTGTTAGTGTTATATATAATTCAGTTTTGAGTTTGCAGTCTTGGAAACCAGAATTGTTGAGGTGTGAGTGAGGACAAGGCTGGATGGTTTCTTAGCTCAGATAAACACCAAAGTCATAATCCTTTGTTTTTTCCCTTTCTGTTCAGGCCCTCAATGAATTAGACAGGTGGATTTCTTTACTGAATATTGAAATTATGCTAAAGCTTGATACAACATTTTTTTATTAACAAACTGTGGGTTAACAAAAACTTCAAAGTGAAGGATGACTTCAAGTTTCTTACTTGATCAAGGGAAAGAATGAAGTTGCTGTCAAATGAAGAAGGAACATATTTGAAAAAAAAGATTAGGAGACAATTGTGTTGGCTTGTTTCAGGGAAACTGTAAGTGCAATCCCTATTAGGTACCCAAGTCTACATATTAATTACACAGGTTCCTGGGAAGCCCTGATCTTTGTGGAAAGGCTTGGGAAAGAGATATTGTCTTAGTTACTCTGAAGTCACTCTGAAGACATCATGACCACTGCAACTCTTATAAAAGAAAGAATTCCATCGGGGCTTGCATACTAGCCACATACAGTGGTTAGTCCATTATCATCATGTCAGGAAGCATGGCAACATGCAGGCCAACATGGTGTTGGTAAAGTTGAGAGTTTTCTATCTGGATCCACAAGTAGAAGGAAGAGACTCGCTGGGCCTGGCTCAGGCCCTTGAAACCTCAAAACTCACCCCAGGTGACTTCCTCCAACAAAGCCACACCTCCTAATCCTTTCACATAGTACCACTCCCTGCTGAGCAAGCATTCAAATATTTGAGCTTGTGGGGATCATTCTTATTCAAATCATCACAGAAACCAATGTAGGTTTTCACTACATAAATAGAATTTAAAGACAAGATACTAATTGAGATCCATCTTCTAGTTTATGTTGATTGTTGAGTCCTGTTATAGAAACACAGTGCTGATAGAGGCAATGTGGTTATTTTAATAATCATATTTTAGGAAGATATGATTGATGTTTGCCCTGGGCAGACTCTTATTTTGGAAGTAACCCGGTATCCTAGTGTGGTGCCAGTGTGGTGCAGAAGCAACGATTCCTTTACTCTAGATATCTCCCAATGTGATTAGGGTGACATTATTCTTCGCATCTAAACAGTTTACAGCATAAAGAGAAATACACTGTACCTCTCTAGGAATTCCCCATGGGGGAGCAGAGCTAACGAGAAAGGCATGTGACCTACCATGGTTTCCCTGATGATAACAACTACCATCAAGAGGAGGGGGTACAGAAAGCATTGTTATAATTCATGCAGCTCACAGACCAGTTAACAACAAGATGCTCCATACATGCTACAGCCCAAAGCTGAATACCAGCTAATGCCCATGTCTGGGAAGAGCAATTAGAGTTCATTAATTGAGTTGCTGGTAACACTGCCATTCTCAAGCTAATTATCCTTAATTGGAGTTGTCTACTTTGATAATAAGCATTTGGTTCTCTTCCATTCAATTTAACAATGTCCCAGATACCACACTAGACACTTCAGGGAATTCCAGGGTTTAAATAACTCAATATTAAGCCATGAAATCAGTCCCGTATATAGATAACTCTAACACAAAGCAGAATATAATCAGTAATGCAAAGAATTACATGCTTGAGTTAGATCAGCATACAAAAGGAAGAATAATTCTGTCTTGGTGAGATAAGAACATTGTAGAAGTAGTAATAGTTAATCTACAATTTAGGAGAATTGTTACATTTCCACGGGTACCTGGAAGATTAGAAATGCACAACATTTATTATTACTTATCTATGTATATATGCTTATTCATTTCAAATATCTTTTAATTTAGTAAATATTGTCTACACACTTGTGTTTATATACCCTATAATAGTGCTCTAACTATGGTGATGTAACAAAAGAAATTTCGTATCCTCAAGGAGCTTACATTCTAGATGGCTAAGATAGTGCTGAACAAATAAGCAAATAAATATTTAGGTAGTAAAAAGTTGATTGATGGAGGGAGCAACAGTGTCAACTGGCCTGACCCCCCTCCCCGTCCTCATGGAGGCTGGACCACCAACCAAAGAATACACATGGAGGGACCCATGGTTCGGACCACATATGTGGCAGAGGAGGGTCTTGTTGGCCATCAGGGGAGGAGAGGCCCCAGTAAAGGGGAATGTCAAGGTGGGAATATGGGAGTGGGCGGGCGGGTGGATGGGAGGTGGAATTCCCTCATAGAGGAGGGGGAGGGGGAGGGGATAGGTGGTCTCCAAAGAGGAGACCTAGAAAGGGGGAAACATTGGAAATGTAAATAAAGTATCAAAAAATAATAAAATAAAAAAGAAAAGAAAAGAAAAAAATTAAAGTGACAGAGTGATGTGGAAAAATGCTCCAGGGGTGACCAGAAATGTGCTATCTGCTAAAATGTCAAACAAGAAGACAATGTTGCAAAATAAAAGAGTGTATCAAATATATAGGCAGGAGAAGAACATTTCATCTGCAGAAAATGACAAGTGAGTGCACCCTCTGGCAAGAGCATGTGTCCCTGTGTCCCAAAATCACTAAACCTTGAGCAACAAGAATAACTGAGCTGCCACTTTTCACTACGGGGGCTCATGAGACAGAGTAGGTTTGAAATTTATTGAAGATCTGGAATCTGGTTTATAGTGTAAGTTCAAGAGGTTTTATTGACATCCACATGTAGGTGCCTGTGACAGCTACTTTCACTGCTAGTTTTACTGAATTTGAAATCACCTAGCTTGCATACCTTCAGGGCCTTTACGTGTGAAATTTTCCTGAGAGATTTAACTGAAGACAGAAGACCCATTCTGTTGGCATATTGTTTTTAATCTATTTTATTGGGTTCTTATACCTCTACCTCCTTCCAACCCTCATTCCACCCTAATCCCTTCCAGTCCTAATCCCTTCAGTAGGAGAGAAAGAAGGTTAGAGGGAAAAGGGGGCACAGACTTCTTTAGGCTATTTCCTACTGATTAGGAACATTGAGTTCCTTGGGGGAAGTCCAATTT
This sequence comes from Uromys caudimaculatus, assembly GCA_028551405.1. Taxonomy (NCBI): domain Eukaryota; kingdom Metazoa; phylum Chordata; class Mammalia; order Rodentia; family Muridae; genus Uromys; species Uromys caudimaculatus. The sequence continues at coordinate 95,432,675 of CM052722.1, forward strand.
TCTTTTTTTAGGGGGGTTCGAGACAGGGTTTCTCTGTGTAGCCCTGGCTGTCCTGGAAATCACTCTGTAGACCAGGCTGGCCTCAAACTCAGAAATCCGCCTGCCTCTGCCTCCCAAGTGCTGGAATTAAAGGCGTGCGCCACCACTGCCCAGCTGGGAAGTCCAATTTTCATCATCAGGATATTTACAACTTCTAGTAGTCTTTTTGCTCAAGATCACTTGACAAACCACAACAACAGGAACAAGCAGTAGCTGGGGCAGTAGCAGGGAGAGCAAGAGCCACTACAGGCCCTTTTGGGGCTCTCCCATTTACACCCACTCCAGAGTCCCGAGAATTAAACTAAACTATCTGCTGCTGGCTAAGTTCATGCTCTGCTAGTACATAAGACAAATCAATAATCACCTGCTGTGAAGCAGCCTCTTATTCCACACCTGGGCTTAAAACAAAAACATATTCACATAATATAACTGAGTTTCAAAAGAAACCAAAATACTCACTACACAATTCTGAACTCAGGGAGAGTGAATAAAGACAAGAAAGCCAGTGCAACTCCAACTTTGATTTCTCTGTGTTCCCTGACTGCTCACACAATGTAATTAGCTACCTCATGTTCCTGACATCATAGAGTGAACCTCTTTTTTAAACATGCTTTCCTTGACATGAAGGACTGCACCTTCAAACTGTGAGCCAAAGTAAGCATACCCTTAAGTTGTTTTGTCATGTATTTTACCATAGCAACAAGAAAAATAATAAAGTGTTCACATAGTCAATTGGATGCATATCTGTCTATGTAGTTTAGACAGATAAGAACGGAGCAGTTGATGTAATAATGACAGTATTTAATGATATGATATGAAACTGGAAGGGGTCATGAGATAGCAAAATGGTTTGACGATGATGTCTCAGGTAGTTCAGTGAGATTAATTAGCAGGAAAAAAACCCTAAGAAACTTGTAGCAAATGGTACTGAAGGGTTTCCTTCAAATGAAAGCAAATCATAATGAAGTACTGTTTGTTATAGTTTGGACATGGGAATACAGAGGTAGTTTCAGAATTTAGCAAGGCATCATGGGGATAAAATGATCATTCATAGATTTCTAATGCTTGGCAGGAAGAAAAAGGGCATAAAAAGCTTTGTGGTGATTATTCTGGCTTAGACAACTAGGCAAGTGATGGTCATTAAATACTAAAGTGGTCATGGACAGGGAAGGGTAAAATGGATCGCGTATAGGAACATAGAGGATTCTGAGACATGTTGGGTTTAGTTTGAGGCAGATGAGTTTGAGGCCCTTATAAGACATTTAAGAAGGGATATCAGACAGGCAGGTGTAAATGAAAGATCTCTAGAATTGGTTTTTAGTGGCAATGTTTCTAGAGATATTAACCAGTGTGTACTTGTACATAACTTCAAAATATTGTCTTTTGATAGGTGAGAGTTGGAGGGGGAAAATAATTAGCATGGAGAAATACAAATTCATGAGTCTAATCTGATACTTGTTGACTGCGGGATGGTAGGATAGTGATGCTCATTCTCTGAGCTTAAGTTTCTTCATTGGTGGATGAAAATAATATCAATGATTTAAGGAGGATGCAAAAAAAGGAGGATATATTGCATTGAAAATTTTTAGGAGAAATGAGTGCCTATAAAACTTTTGTTGAGTGAAGCTATGGGTAAAAAATTAATTTGAGCATTTCTTAGGAGACCTGGAGAACTCAAAATAGGCATAGTTAAGCCATTTGCATGGGAATAGCAATGATCAGATGGTTCCCTATAGACCCTGGAAATCCGACAGATGACTTGTAGGAAGGATCTTAGGGAGTTTCAACTTCATCCATTTGAAACCATGTACTTCCACTCTTGACTACGTCTATTGTTGAGAATTCTGTGCTGATTTCCCTAGTAATGACATTGTCTCTGGAGAGTAAGTGCATCAGAGGGGAAAAAAGACCCAAAATACAAGGATGCAGGATTTAGCTGAGCAAACTTGAAGTGAACTATTTGGTGACTAGGTTTTGTCAAATGCATGTATAGAAAGTGAAAAGAGAAAGGGGGAACTGAAATCACAACATAACATGCAAATATTAGAGAGGGGTCAGAGAGATGAAAACAGAGACTGAGACCGAGATGTAGAGGGATAGAGACTGGATAGGATGAGAAGTTAATTTTCATTACAGGTACACTTGTCACACACTAGCATAGAGTTTGACGGTATGTAAGCAGTGAGCATACGCTGAATGAATGTATGAATGGAACAGGAAGCAGGCTGGAAGGAGACAGACATACACAGGGGGAATGACTCAAGTTGTAGAAAAGTGGATTTGTAACTGAAATCAATTCTACAAACACTATTGATCTCACATGCCTGCTGGGTACTGAGAAAACACAAAGGTGGAAGTACAGCGCTGAGTCACAGTAGCTGCAAGCAGGGACATGTTGATGGCTGTAGAAAAAGTCCCAGAAAGTTCTCACTATTCCCATTTGTGAATGTGTGTGTACATGTGTCCCTCAGAAAGTCCTTATTCTGCTTGCTTTTGGGATGTTCATATCCCAGCAGGACTTCGGATGCGCCTTCTGTATGCCAACTTCCAGGAAATCAACAAGCAATTTTAGTAGCCATTATTACTAAGTCAAATTGAGTTGAAAGTCCACTTGGAAACTCATGGAGCAGCTAGTTAGATAAAATTTCAGTTCTTATCAATCTTGATACACTTTTTACAAACCAATAGCAAACATGCTGAAAAAGAGATCATGGACACACTCCCATTCACAATTGCCTCTAAAACTACCTACCAGTAAACCTAACCAGGGAGCTGAAACACCTATGCAGTGCATACTTTAAAATCCTCAAAGAAAGGTATTTGGGAGCTATCAGAAGATAAAACAACCTCCCAGGCTCAAGAATCCATAGAATTAATATTGTGAAAATGATTATCCTACCAAAGCAATTTAAAAATTCAATGTAATATCAAACAAAATCCTAATAACATTCTTCACTAAAATAGAAAAAAAATCTACAATTAATATGGAACTACAAAAGAGCCTAAGTAGCAAAAGCAATCCTGGGGAAGAAACAAAAAACAACACCCACCAAAAACAAACAAACAAAAAACCAAACCAACCAACCAAAGTAAAATCCCCCCCCAAAACAAAGCAAAACCAATGCTCTAAATGAATAATATTCCATATCCCAAGGCCTGTTATGGAGCTATAGTAATAGAGTTAACATGATATTGGTACAAACATAGAAATGCAGATTAATGAAACAAAATCCATGACCCAAACATCAATGCATATAATTATAGGCATCTGATAATGACAAAAATATCCCAAAAATATACACTGGAAAAAAAAGACAGAATCTTAAACAAATAGTTCTTGGAAAGCTGGATGTTCATATATAGAAAAATGAAACTGGACTCATATCTATCACCCTACACCAAAATCAACTCCACTTTAATCAAAGATTTCATTGTGAAACCTGAAATACTGAAACTGCTAGAAAAAAATCATAGGCAAAATCCTACAAAATAAAGGTGAACAAAAAGACCATCTGAATAGGACTCCATTTGCTCAGGAATTAGAGCCAACAACTGACAAATGAGACCTCAGAAAATACAAATAGTATGCCACTTGAGGTTGCAGTGTTTCCCCAAGAGTCACCAACTCTTTAGCAAAACTCCAGTGTCAGAAATAGGAAACCTCCTTTTGAGTTGTTGGTCAGGGGAAGCTAAAAGAGTCCCTGTACAAATATAAGCTATTGCTTGTGTCCTAGAAACTGAAGGTAGGACCCTACTGCTGAAAACACCGTACACTTCAAACAAAGGACTGGAGAAATCAAGCTGGAACTGACCTGGATGTCTCCACTCTGAGGAAAAGCTTGAATAATACTGGAAGTAACCATATAAGATGATAAGAGGAAAAAACCCAATAGCTCTACTCAGCTGTAATGCCTATGAATTACAACAATGACTAGAAAGACAATATAGCCCTAAAGGTACAACATTGTCACTTATATCCAGGAGGTAACCAAAAACTATCTAATTGGGCTATAGGCTTGCTCAGCAGGATGGGATTCATTTCTGGTACTGTAAACATAGCTTAATACATATTCATGATTTGAGAGGCCGCAAACCCTAGAATAAGGACTACTATTGCCATTTCACTGAGTCAGTATAATTTCTAGCTGCACCAAAGAACAATGTAATTGCAGGAAAATGAATGGAGCTGAAAAATATATTGAGTAAGGTGACCCAAGCCCAGAAAGACAAATGACACATATTCTTACTCATATGTGAATCCTAGCTTTGAATTTTTAGACTTGGGAGTGTATCCTAAAGTACCTTTAGAGGCCAGGAAGCTAGAATGGGGCTATTGAAAAGAAGAAGGCTTCATGGAGGGAAATAATATAATCCATGTAATACGAAAGCAGAGAAGGGGGAACACTGGAGGTAGAAAGGTTTAGCTGGAGATGAGGGGTGTACAGGACAGGGTTAGCTAAAGTAAAGGTCATATGAAACAGCCTTGGGAAAACCTACTGCTTTGTAAGCTAACTAAAATAGATCATTTAAGAAAAGAATTTGAAGAGACATATGCTGCTCTCAGAGACCACAGGTTATTTAATATAAATCTCATTGGGAGGGGTGGGGCATTCAGCAAGATTGCTATCCAGGGAAATCCTAGGGCCATCTGAAGAATACAGGCACTTGCCATTGGCTTTGGCTGCTTACCAGAACTAGATTACTTTATTGCTGCTGAAGAGCTACATTACTCGATTGTTGGAATTGATCTAGAAACTTCTTTCCTGATGGCTAGATTTTATAGTGTTCAAAAGTACCATGCTGGCTACTGGAAAAGAAGACACATCAATGGTCTTACTCAACTGTGAACCCTGTGAGCTACAATAAATTTCCAGTAAAAATGTGCCTACTGGTGCAATAGTATAGTTCTATGGCAGTAACCAATCACTTTCTGATTGGGTTTTATACAGATGGAATTCATACTTGTTATTGTAAACCTAGATGAAAGACTGTACCTGGGAAGGTCATAGGCCTTGATGGGGAATCTACTACAGCTGTTTTCCTAATTGGATATGGTAGCAAAGTGCCTTCTAAATGTGTTTATACTCACAGATTATTACTGCTCTCAGCCTTGTGCACAGAACCTTCTGTTTGCCTTGGATTTCAGTTAATGCACAGACTCATGACTAGTCAAGATGCTGAGGATAAGTGACTGTTGAGAGCTCAGCTTTAAATGGAACATCTATATCATACTCTCGGGGCTATAGGACTTTGAGATTTTTAGACTTTGTCTAGAATCAGAGATAATTTTTGAATATAGTTTATTGTCTTAGTTGCAGTTTCCATTGCTATGAGGATACACCATGACCATTGTAACTCTTATAAAGGAAAATATTTCATTGGGGCTGGCCTACAGCTTCAGAGGTTTAGTCCATTTTCATTAGGGTAGAAATCCTAGCGGTATCCAGGCAGACATGGTGCTGGTGGAGCTGACCGTTCTACATGTTGATCCAAAGGCAGCCAGGAGGAGACTCTCTTCTGCAGGCAGCTAGGAGGATCTCTTCTATACTGGGTGGAGCTTGAGCACCAGGAACCCTCAAAGCCCACCTACACAGTGACACACTTCCTCCAGCAAGGCTACACCTATTCCAACAAAGCTACCCATCCTAATAGTGCCACTTTCCACAGGCTAAGCATATTCAAACCACCACAGTTCATTTTTATGCAATTTTCCAGCTCCCTCCCATGTAACAGCAGCCCTCATGTTGATAGGTGTTTTCTTTATTGTGTTTGATTGGCATTTTAGACCTTTTATTTGGGAAACAAAATTTAGAAGGAGGTCACTGTGGATTCAGAGATAATAGAAAAGTACAGATGGCTCAGCAGGAGAACCCCATGGTGGAGGGAAAGGACTGCAAATTATAGTCTGTCCTCTATAAGCACCCTTCTACCTCCACACACACAAAAAAGTAATTGTTAAAAATAAGTACTAAAAGATCAGTTGAGCAAATTGACGAATTTGACTGGTATCAATTGAATAGTGACATCAATTGATTAGAAAGTTATGCTTTATTATGTGACATCCCAGGGTTCTAAGGACACATGGCAGCTTGCTTTTCAGCTAGTCATTGTAATGTGTCAGCCACGGCCAATGAATCATAAACAAAAAAGCTTAGCACTAAGTCACACTCAAGGCAGGTTATAACAAGCTGCTTTAATGACACAAATGAAGCCAGTTGCAGTGGTATGGGTACAGCTTAAGACCTCGATTTTCAGATTGTTTTTGAGTGCTGTCATCAACATAATTACAATTAAATTGTACCCTTCTTGAAGTCAGCATGAGTAATCAAAACAACTAGGCTTATACAACACATACCTACCAAGTCATTTTGTGTGAAGATTCATTCTCTTAGGCGTAGTTAACAAAAATTTTGATTTGTAAAAATTGATCTCTAAGGTACGTTTTCAGAGTAAGAATGTCTTTTGCATGAAGAGAGAAGAAACCATCATTCAGGAACTATTCTCAGTGATCTATGTTCCATTATTATTCTAGAGATCAGCATCCATCTCCCAAAGACCCCAAGCCTAGAGTCAAACTTTAGGATAGCTGAAGGCTCACTTGTTATGCTTTGTGAGAGGTTCTTGGGAAGAAGGACAGATAACTGAAATGCTATTACTTCATATGTGTCTTAGAGTTTTATTGCTATAAAGAGATACCATGACTACAGCAACTCTTTTTTTATTATTATTAAATTATTTTATTTCTTTACATTTCAAATGTTGCCCTGTTCCTGGTCCTCCCCCCCCCCCGCCTGAGTTCTTCACCCCATCTTCCCTCCCCTGGCTCTGAGAGGGTGCTCCCCTACCTGCCCACCCACCCTCACTTCACCCCACCAGAATCCTCTTCCCAGCAGCATCAAGTTTCTACGGGATTAAGCTCTTTCTTTCCCACTGAGGCCATACAAGGCTACATATGTGCCCAGGGCCACAAACTAGTCCATGTATGCTCCTTGGTTTTTGGCTTAGTCTCTGGGAGCTTCCAGGGATCCTGGTTAGTTGACACTGTTGTTCTTCTTATGGGATTGCAATCCCTTTCGGCTCCTTAAGGCCTTCCTCTAACTCTTTCATATTGGTCCCCTACCTCAATCCAATGGTTGGCTATAAGTATCTGTAAGACAGCAATGCATGGCTCCTGTCTATAAGAACAATATGATCTCAGTAATAGTGTCAGGATTTGATGTGCACATAGGATGGATCCCAAGTTGGGCTGGTCACCGGGTGACTTTTCTTTCAGTCTCTGCTCTATTTTTGTCCCTGCATTTCTTTTAGACAGGAATAATTCTGGGTTAAACATTTTAATGGGTGGGTGGCCCCCTGCTCACCTGGGGGCCACGTCTATCTACTGGAGGTGGTATCTTCTGGTTCTATCTCCCTACTGTTGGGCATTCCAGCTAATGTTATCCCCAGGTATAACTCTAACCAAACAAATGAAAGATCTATATGACAAGAACTTCAAGTCTCTGAAAAAAGAAATCGAAGAAGACCTCAGAAGATGGAAAGATCTCCCATGCCCATGGATTGGTAGGATTAACATAGTAAAAATAGCCATTCTACCAAAAGCAATCTACAGATTTAATGCAATGCCCACCAAAATTTGAACACAATTCTTCACAGACCTTGAAAGAGCAATTCTCAACTTCATATGGAAAAACAAAAACCCCAGGATAGCAAAAACAATTCTCAGCAATGAAATAACTTCTGGGGGAATCACCATCCTTGACCTCAAGTTGTACTTCAGAGCAATAATGATAAAATAAAAAAAAAAAAAAAAACCATGGTATTGGTACAGAGACAGACAGGTCAATCAATGCAATAGAATTGAAGACCCAGAAATAAACCTATACACTTATGGACACTTGATCTTTGACAAAGAAGCCAAAACAATACAGTAGGAAAAAGAAAGCATTTTCAACAAAATGGTGCTGGCAGTTTGCATGTAGAAGAATGCAAATTGTTCAATATTCATCTCCCTGTACAAAGCTCAAGTCCAAGTGGATCAAGGACCCCCACTAAAAACAGATACACTGGATCTAACAGAAGAGAAGGTGGGTCATAGCCTCAAATGCATTGGCACAGGGGAAAATTTCCTGAACAGAACACCTATAGCTCAGGATCTAAGATCAACAATTGACATATGGGACCCCATGAAACTAAAAGCTTCTGTAAGGCAAAGGACAATGTTAATAGGACAAAAGAGCAACCTAAAAATTGGGAAAAGATTTCACTAACCCTATATCTGATAGAGAGCTAATATTCAAAGTATACAAAGAACTCAAGAAGGTAAACTCAAAAAACAAACAAACAAAACAAACAAACAAAAAACCGAAACAAAGCAAATAACCCAATTAAAAATGGGATATAGAGCTGAACAGAGAATTCTCAACAGAAGAATCTCAATGGCTGATAAGCACTTAAAGAAATGTTGAACAGCAACTCTTAAAAAGAAAACATTTTTTTTTTGTTTTTTTAAAATTTTTAAAATTTTTTGATTATTTACATTTTCAATGTTTTCCCCTTTCTAGGTCTCCACTTTAGAGACCACCTATCCCCTCCCCCTCCCTCATCTCTATGAGGGAAGTCGACCTCCCACCCACTTGCCCGCCCACTCCCATATTCCCACCTTGACATTCCCCTTTACTGGGGCCTCTCCTCCCCCTGATGGCCAACAAGGCCAACCATGGGTCCCTCCATGTGTATTCTTTGGTTGGTGGTCCAGTCTCCAGGAGGACTGGGGGGGGGGGTCAGGTCAGTTGACACTGTTGCTCCCTCCATGGGGCTGCAGACTCCCTCAGCTCCTTCAGTCCCTTCACCAACTCCTCCATCTGGGACCTCACTCTCAGTCCAGCTGTTACTGTAAAGTGAAACTTGGGTATTCCAAACGTTTCGGCTAATATCTACTTATCAGTGAGTACATACCATGTTTGTTCTTTTGTGACTGAGTTACCTCCTCGCTCAGGATGATATTT
>CM052722.1:95441818-95483502 GCA_028551405.1 Uromys caudimaculatus
AGGTAGTATTATGTCCATTTTTCTAAGGGTCCGCCAAACTGATTTCCAGAGTGGTTGTACCAGCTTGCAATCCCACCAAAAATGGAGGAGTGTTCCTCTTTCTCCACATCCTTGCCAACATCTGCTGTCACCTGAGTTTTTTATCTTAGCCATTCTGACTGGTGTGAGGTGGAATCTCAGACTTGTTTTGATTTGCATTTCCCTGATGACTAAGGATGTTGAGCATTTCTTTAGGTGCTTCTCAGCCGTGCGAATTTCCTCAGTTGAGAATTCTCTGTTTAGCTCTGTTCACCATTTTTTGATGGGGTTATTTGGTTTTTTGGAGTCTAACTTCTTGAGTTCTTTGTGTATGTTGGATATTAGCCCTCTATCGGACGTAGGATTGGTAAAGATCTTTTCCCGATCTGTTGGTTGCCCTTTTGTCCTATTGACAGTGTCCTTTGCCTTGCAGAAGCTTTGCAAGAAACTGACTTATAGTTTTGACTTTTAGTCCATTATCGTGATTGCAGAAAACATAACAGCATGTAGACAGACATGGCAGCAGAAGGTGACTGTGTCCACACTGGGCATAACTTGAGCATATGCAAAACATATATAAACCTACCTCCACAGTGACACACTTCCTCTAGCAAGGTTACTCATACTCCAACAAGCCCATACTTCCTAATAATGCCACTCCCTATGGGCCAATCATTCAAATGGGGGCCTTTCCTATTTAAACCACCACAATTGAAGCAGTAGTGGAAGGGCTTATAGTATTTCCTGAGGGATAAGAGACATTTGTAGGTAGAGATACTTAACAATTTGTAGTTTTATAATTATTTTTATATTAAGCAACAAATGTTACCTGATATTCTGGAACAGAGTTGAATTGAAGCCAAATGTACATATTGATGGTTTAGAAAATGTTGTTTTATAGAAGACATTCTCCCTTGTGAATGCTGATACAGTCACTTCCCCGGAGACATTTCTAAAACTGGAAGTATGGGAGGTGGGAACCACTTATCCAAGGAAAGAAAAAAAATCTTACTTTGTAAATCTAGCACAATCTGAAAGAAAGAACAATTTCCCTACATTTGTTTCTGAAACTTTATGCCAGGACAGACTAAATCTGAGGAAGTAGACTTTGATCTGAATGCAGAATGTGACGTGCAAAAGAAGAGATAGCACAGTATCAAAAAAAAAAAAAACCAAAAAACTCTAAAACCTATAGTCTAGTTATGCTCCAGTGTCTAAACTTTACTTCTGAACCCTTCATCTCTTGAAGTAGATTGAATTGACCGTAGAGGGTTCACCAAAGTATGACTGTTAAGTTCTTATTTCTTTCACACAAGTAAATGCAACTACTTGTGCTTGTATCAGGTTCTAAAGAACAAACATTGGTCACAAAGTTATGTTCTCTGGACTAGTTTATAGTAGCTTCCAAAAGAGGAGGTAGAACATGATAGAAACCTTAGAGGACATTTAGGGATGTCTTTTGGTTCAGCAAAATAAAAATTAAAAGCTCCCATGTCTAATCCTCTGCTCTTGAACTCTCTGTAGCTTGTATAAACACTTGTCTCCTGGATACCATTAATGTATAAAGAGGTAATACGTTAACAACAAAGCTGTATTTACTTTTAGTTACTCTTGGGAATATATAGATTAAGTTCAAGCTTTCTGTGTAACAATGACTTTTGAACTTTGCTTGGACATTTTGAAGTCCTCTCTTCAAACATTCAAGATATCTTTCATTGCCGCCCATCATTCATTAACTTAGATTATTCAATACCTCCTACTGGTCTACCAAAGTTCTGCCTTTCTTTCTACTCTAATCTGCAAATATATAGTATCTCTATAATGACTATTTTATTCTATCACTTCTTGCTCAAGATTTACAAATACTTTCTCCTTTTTGTTTTTACTATACCTTTTAAAATCAATTCTATTTTACATACAGTAAAACTGATAATTTTAAAGTGTGTTCAGTTCTGCATTTCCTTTCTATTTTTCTCCTTCAGCTTTTAATAAGTGTATTTAAATTACGTGAATTAAGAGATTTCCTTGTGATATTTTCAAGCATGCATGTCATTTACTTTGTTTATTCACCCTATTTTCTCCTTCTTCCCTCCCCGTCCTGGTTCTCTTTCTCTTTTCTTATATATTTTCTTCACTTCCACGTCTCTTTTCCTATGTTCAACAACCTTTAAAATTAGTTAATTGCCATGTCATGAATAAATGGGCTTAAAAATTTATTTCCTCACTCAGTATGATATTTCCAAGTTCCATCCAATTACCTGCAGATTCCATGAAGTCATTGTTTTTAATAGCTGAGTAGTACTCCATTGTGTAGATGTACCACATTTTCTGTATCCATGCCTCTGCTGAGGGACATCTGGGTTGTTTCCAGCTTCTGGCTATTATAAATATGGCTGCTATGAACATAGTGGAACATCTGTCCTTATTACATGTTGGAGCATCTTCTGGGTATATGCCCAGGAGTGCTATAGCTGGGTCTTCAGGTATTATTATGTCCACTTTTCTGAGGGTCAGCCAAACTGATTTCCAGAGTGGTTGTACCAGCTTGCAATCCCACCAGCAATGGAGGAGTGTTCCTCTTCCTCCACATCCTCGCCAGCATCTGCTGTCACCTGAGTTTTTGATCTTAGCCATTCTGACTGGTATGAGGTGGAATCTCAGACTTGTTTTGATTTGCATTTCCCTGATGATTAGGGATGTTGAGCATTTCTTTAGGTGCTTCTCAGCCCTGCGAATTTCCTCAGTTGAGAATCCTCTGTTTAGCTCTGTTCTCCATATTTTGATAAGAGTTATTTGGTTCTCTAGAGTCTAACTTCTTGAGTTCTTTGTATATATTGGATATTAGCCCTCTATCGGAAATAGGATTGGTAAAGATCTTTTCCCAATCTGTTGGTTGCAATTTTGTCCCATTGACAGTGTCCTTTGCCTTACGGAAGGTTTGCAATTTCATGAGGTCCCATTTGTCGATTCTGATCTTAGAACGAACATGATATGTACTCACTGATAAGCAGATATTAGCCCAAAAGTTCAGAATACCCAAGATTCAATTCACAGCAACTGTTGGACTAAGGGTGGGGTTCCGGATGGAGGAGTTGGAGAAGGGACTGAAGGAGCTGAGGGAGTTTGCAGTCCCATGGAGGGAGCAACAGTGTCAACTGGCCTGACCCACTGTGTTCCAGGAGACTGGACCACCAACCAAAGAATACACATGGAGGGACCCATGGTGCTGGCCACATATGTGGCAGAGGAGGGCCTTGTTGGCCATCAGTGGGAGGAGAGGTCCTTGGGCCTGAGGGTGTTAGATGCCCCAGTATAAGAGAATGCCAGGGCAGGGAGAGAAGATGGGAGTGGGTTGGTGGGGAAATACCCCCATAGAGGCAGGGGGAGGGGGGATGGGATAGGGGGTTTCCAAAGGGGAGACCTGGAAAGGGGAAAACATCTGAAATGTAAATAAAGTATAAAAAATAAAAATAAGGAAAATATTTTTAAAAGTTTCCATTAATTTATTGATTATTCACTTTACAACCTGATTTCAGCCCCCCCTTTTCCAGTCTCCCCTCAATTATCTCTTCTCTCCATCCCCTCCCCTTTTTCTCTGAGAAAGAGAAGGACCCCCAGAGTACCAAACCACCCTGGCACATCAAGTGCAGGACTGGGTGCACCTTCTCAAACTGAGGATAGACAAGGCAGTTCAGTTAGGGGAACAGGATCCACAGGTGGGCAAGAGAGTCAGGGAAAGCTTCTGCTCCAGTTGTTGTGGGACTTGCATGAAGTCCAAGCTGTATATATGTTATATATGTGTGGGACAGGGATATGTCCAGCCTCTGTGAGCTATTTGTTTGGTGGTTTGGTCTCTGTGAGCCCCCAAGGGTCCAGGTTAGTTGACTCCATTGGTCTTCTTTTGTAGTCTCTGTCCCCTCCAGGTCCCTCAATCCTTACCCCAACTCTTTCACAAGACTCCCCAAGTTCCACCTAATATTTGGCTGTGGGTCTCTGCATCTGTTTTGGCTAGCTGCTAGGTGGAGCCTCTCAGAAGACAGTTATGGTAAGCTTCTGTCTGCAAGCACAACAGAGTATCATTAATGATGTCAGTGATTAGTTCTTTCGCATATGCTGGGTCTCAAGTTGGGCCAGTCCTTAGTTGTCCATGCCCCCAAGCTCTGCTCCATTTTTGTCCCTGCATTCCTAGTAGGCAGGACAAGTTTTGGGTTGAGGTTTTTGTGGGCGGGTTGGTGTCCTTATTCCTCCACTGGTGGTCCTGCCTAACTACAGGAGGTGGCCACTTCTGGCTCCATATCCCCCACTGCTGGGAGTCTCAGCTAGAGTCATCATTACAGACTCCCTGTCATCTCCCCTATCCCAGGCTTCCCACATGTCTTAGAGATACCCCCACCCCCAGTCTTCCAGCATGTTCTGTTTAGTCTCCAGGCTCTCTCTCCCTAGTTCTTCTTACACCTATTTCCTCCCAGTTCTGCCCCCCCCCCCAACATCCCCTCTTCCACCCACTTCCCTCCCTCTGTCCGCATCCAAAGACTATTTTATCTTCCCTTCTGAGTGAAATTCAAGCATCCTCCCCTTGGCATTCCTTATTATACAGCTTCTTTGGATCTGTGGGTTATAGCATGGCGATCCTACACTTTATGCTTAATATCTATTTATAAGTGAGTATATATCATGATTGTTTTTCTCTGGGTTACCTTACCCAGGATGATATTCTCAAGTTCCATCCATTTGCCTGCCAAATACATGATGTCTTTATTTTTAATAGCTAAATGGTATTCCATTGTGTAGACGTACCATATTTTCTTCAGATGAGGGATATCTAAGTTGTTTCCAGTTTCAGGCTATTGTGAATAAAACTGCTGTGAACATAGTTGAACAAATGTCTTTGTGGCATAATGAGGCATTTGCTTTTTTTGGCGGGGGGATATATGCCTAGGAACAGTATGGCTAGGTCTTGAAGTCAAACTATTTCTACTTTTCTGAGAAACCACTAAATTGATTTCCACAATGGTTGAACAAGTTTGCATTCTCATCAGCAATGGAGGAGCATTCCCATTGTTCTAATCCTTACTTATGTGTGGTGTCACTTGAGTTTTTGACCTTAGCCATTCTGATGGATGTAAGATGGAATCTCATGGTCATTGTGATTTGCAATTCCCTAATGACTAAGTACACTGAACATTTCTTCAAGTGTTTCTCAACCATTTGAGATTCCTCTGTTGAGAATTCTTTGTTTAACTCTGTACCCCATTTATTAAATAAGGTTATTTGGTTTGTTGGTATCTAACTTCTTGTGTTCTTTCTATATTTTGGATATTAACCCTTTGTCAGATATAGGGTTAGTGAAAATCTTTTCCCATTCTGTAGGCTGCCATTTTGTCCTATTGATAATGTCCTTTTACTTAATGAAGCCTTTCAGTTTCGTGGGGTCTCATTCATTAATTGTTGATCTTAGTGCCTGAGCTATCAGTGTTCTGTTTAGGAAGTTGTCTCCTGTACCAATGTGTTCAAGGCTATTCCCCACTTTCTCTTCTATTAGGTTTAGTGTATCCAGTTTTCATCCCAAAAGTTTTCATGTGCTCCTTTGTAACTGATGCATTATTCAATTTCTAACATAATACAATGTTTATACATTTGTATAATTTATTTATCTGTGTAGTGTTGGTATTCATTTGTTCCTTAGTCATAGGACACGACAGTGGCCTTGCATGCACTAACTTTTCTAAAAAGGGGAGGCCTTAATATTTCATTATTTTTTACCATTTTTCCACATAATTCTTTATCTATCAATATAAGCCCCTGTGCAGGGCAGAGGTAAAAATGCTGGCCAATATCATTTTGTTGCTGCATCTTTTCCTCAAAGGGCATACCGTGTGCAGCCTACAATCTTTTATGCCATGTATTCGCCTGAGTGTATAATAGGATGAGTCTTTTAATTTGATTTGCTGCTAGCTTCTCTAGCCTATTCAATCTTGTTTACCTTTTATAGCTTATTTTCTTCCAATTTTCTTGTTCCTGAGTAAGTACAGGGGCAGATGTTCCAAGAGTATCTTGGAACTAGAGCTTCATAAGGACATTTTTGGCATCTTTATTTGAGTCACAACCTCTGGAGCACAAGGAAGAGACTTCAAATAGGCTAGATAAAAATATTTCCCTAAAAACAGGAGGGGTAGTATACTCAGGAATTTCCTGGGGAAGCTTAGACACAGTACTCATGAGAGAAGGCATAAATGATCCATAAGAAAATTTCCATCAATGCAGTATTCCAAGTTGTACAAATATTAAAAGCCTTCCAAGTCTGCAACACATGGAGATCAAGACCAAAAGTGAAAGATGGTATGGCAGTGATTTCACCATATGGCCCAATTTGCTGGATGTTAGCCAAGCAGCTGTGCTGGCTATATGACTTTTCACTGTTCCAATTAGATATGGCTGTGCCATCATAGTTTAATTATTGATTCATTAGTTATTGGATATTTGGGGTTAGATTGATTTATTAGCATTTTTTGAGAAAATCTGCATTTTATACAGATGTTTGTGACTATATTTTTCATCTATTTTGGATTAGTATTTAGGAATGAGGTAGCTAGGACACAAGGTAATGCTTAAATGTTTAAGAAATGACCAAAATCTTTTTAAAATGGCCTCTGTTATTTTACTTTCTCAGTAGTTCAACTCATGCTCACTCATGTTCAACTTCCTACTTCTTGCTGGGACTTTGTCTAGCTTGAGCTCATGCAGGTCTTGTTCATGCTGTCACAATTGCTTTAAGTCCATATTGCAACTTCCCTCGTGTGTCTTGAAAACCTTGTTACCTTATAGTCATCCACCAGCTTTTAATCTTACAATCTTTCAACCCCTCTTTCATGATTATCCCTGAGATTTTGAAGGAATGAAATGTGATATGAGTGTCTAGGACTGAACACTCTGTAGTCTTTTATTATCTGTACTTAAACAGATTGTAGGCGTCCGCTAATCATGTATTTCAGGAAGAAGCTTCTCTGAGAGATGCCCTAATCTATGGATATGCAATTAAATTATTAGGAGTAATTTTAATACTATGCCCATTAAGCAGACAAATAATAGTAGATTTTCCCCTAGAGCCTATGACCTATCTAACCACAGGTTCTTGGTCCCAATAACAGTGCCAGAAGTAGACATCATATTATGAAATGGGCCTTAAATCTAATAATTGGTGTTTGGTTAGTCCCATAACACTCATGCCACTATTATATCAGTGGGCATATGTTGCTAAGACAGTTGTTATGATAGATCACAAGTTTCAAAGGTGGGTAAAACTGATGATTATGGTTATCTTCAGGTAGTGTGCATAGAAATGTCCACCACTATGAAAGATATTCAGTAGGGATGAACTTTACAGGTCAATGCCTGTTTGGATTTAAAATATTGGGACATAAAATAGGGTAGGGAGGGAGGTAAGGGTAGACCTGGGAGGATTTTGCTGCAATGTAAATATAAAAATATATTGTATGAAATTCTCAAAGAATTGATAAAATATTATGAAACAGCTTTATGTAAAAGATATTTTTGCAAAGACAATCTCTGTCTGCATGGAGAAACAATTTTGAAATAAAATAACATTATTTATTACTTTAAAAAAATCACCAAAGGGATAGGAAATTATTTTAAATTTAAAATGAAAGTGTGTACTGTAAAATATATGAAAAACATTTAAAACACACTTAAAGAAGATTCACATAATAGCCTTATACTAGAAAAGAAGACAACTTTCAAATCAGTTATCTGAACTCCTACCCAGAAAGTTAGAGAAATAGAGCCAAATAAAATTCCAAAGATAAAGAAGATTAAGAAAATTCACAGATCACAAGTCAATAGCAAAAAATGTCAATAAAAATAAATCCTGACTGTAGAATCAGAACAACAACACTTAGAAAACTTAAGCCTAGCCGGGCAGTGGTGGCACACGCCTTTAATCCCAGCACTTGGGAGGCAGAGGCAGGTGGATTTCTGAGTTTGAGGACAGCCTGGTCTACAGAGTGAGTTCCAGGACAGCCAGGGCTACACAGAGAAACCCTGTCTCAAAAAACCGAAAAAAAAAAAAAAAAAAAAAAGAAAAGAAAACTTAAGCCTGACGGTTTAAGATGGAATTAGTAATGTGAAAATGGAAAGAAGGCATTATTACATCTGTAGAGTATTTTGAAAGACAATGTGGAGCTATTTTCAATAATTAATATTGATAAAGTTGATCATTTATATGAAATAGAGAAGTTATGAAAAGATTATATCATGGATAATAAGCAAAAATTAATCAATCAATCAACCACCTAAATGGTCCTACATCCACTACAGAAACTAAATTTATACCTTGAAACACCCAAGCAAACAAGAATAACAAAAATATCAGTCATACGTTTTCTAGCACAAGTTTTTCCAAGCATTTGTGTGGGAAAATTCCCAATAACTATGAACAAATTTCCCCAGAAATAAAACTGTAAGAAACACTGAAAAACACGTATGCTGATATACAAAATTTGCTCTAATATCAACACTCAAAAAAGGCATTATGGTTTATGAAACATACAACATGTCTCATGAATATAGCTGTAGAACATCTTAACAAAATATTAACAAACTGAATCTAGCTACATATAGAGAGAAAATACCACATGGTTGTAATGGACAAAATAATCATCATAAAATAGCTTCCATGGCAAAGTCAGTAATACAATAGTCTATTAATCTATTGATGTATTTATATTTTATATTGATATATAATATATTTAATGTACAGAGTTACAGAGTTTTTAAAAAGAATTGCTGTTTCAGATGAAATTTGTAGCTCACATTTAGTTGCTTTTTTTAGTACAGAAAGATGCTTTTTGATTATCTGATAGGCTTAAATAAAACTATAAAATCTTTAAAAGGAGAAGGCAGAAGAACATTAACTGTCAGAAGTTGTGATAGGAGAAATATGCAACCAGTCATTGACAGCTCTGAAGACAGAACATGGTAATGCACCCAGGAATGAGTATAAGAAGCTTCATAGATGTTGGGAAAGGTAAGAAAATGAAATCTCTCTTAGAGTTTCCAGAGGGGAACATAATCCAGTCAACACAATGATTTTGGCCCAGAGACCCAAGTCTGACTTCTGACAGTTATTAGGTAATAAGGTTGGATTGTTTTCATTCACTAAATTTGATCATATGGTGATCTATTTCTAGCTTTTGAGGATCCCCCACACTGATTTCCATAGTGACGGCTCCAGTTTACACACCCACCAGCTCTTAATAAATTTTTCTCTCTCTTGGCATCCACATCAATATTTCTTATCATTTTTTCTATTTTAGCAATTATGCCTAGGGTTACACACAAGCTCAAAGAAGTTTTATTTATATTTCAGTGATGGCTAGAGATGTTGAATATTTAAAAATTGTTTATCAGCCATTTCTATTTCAACTTTTGAAAACTCTCTATTTAGTTCCATGTCCCAGTTTAAATTGGGTTGTTTTCTCATTTACTATTTGAAATTCTTTATATATTCTAGGTTCTGATATTATGTCAAATGTATAGCTATAAAGATGCTTTTCCTACTGTGTATGGTACCTTCTAGAGGAGTTTTGATCTACCAGCATGGCTGCTCTGGCAGGGCATTACATCCAGGGACCTGGGTCTGTATGGTCATGCTGGAATACAGACATGCCACACTCCTTTAATTCCTCTGGCTGGAGTACAGACACACTCTAAGTACTCACTTTTAAAGTAAAATTAGTTTGTAGAAGGAAGCAGACATGTTTGAAAGTGATGCCTAATTGAGGGGTGGACAAAGAGATGAATTAGAGAAAGATTTGACAGAATGAGTCAGAGATAGGGTACACCCATATCTCATGAGAACAGCACAAGATAAAGAAACTATTTAAGAGCAGTTCAGGGAGTTGAGAATGAGTTGGGAGTCAGTTCAGTGAAGGCAGTGTAGCGGAGCTGAGTTTGTACAGAGGCAGTTGAAGCCAAAGAACAGGAAGGAGCCAAAAGATTAGAACAAATTTCCAGAGTTAGTTTGAGGCCGAGCAGAGCAATTCAGTAAGAAGTCCAGAGAAGCCAGATTGAATCAGTGAGTTTGGAAAGGAGTTTGAGCCAGAACAGCTGAGTTGAAGCAGGCAGCTAGAGTTCAAAAGGATTAGAAAGGGTGAGTTTATTCAGGAGTAAAACCTCTGAGACAACAATTTCATCAGTCAAATAAAAATTACATTTACACTGACACTTTACTCGATTAATGGTATAATTTGCTTTACAGAAGCTTTCTAGTTTCTTGTGGTCTACTCTGCCAGTTGTTGGACCTCAACACTCCCCCATACCTCTAGGGTCCTGTTTAGAAAGTCCATTCCCTTACTCTAAGGTCAAGTGTATTCCCTACTTTTTCCTGTATCAGATTCATGTTATCAGGTCTTAGGCCAAAGCCTTTGATTTGTTTGGAGTTGAGTCTTGTGCAGGGCATGAGATAAGGATCTATTTTAGTTCTATTTGTAGCTATCCAGTTGGTGGAAAATTCTGGCTTTTCTGCTGTGTGTAGCTTTTGATTTCTTTGTCAAATTTTGGCCATAGATTCCAGTACCATATTACTGTAGCTCTGGAAAATAACTTAAAATCAGGGATAGTGATACCTCCATCAGTGTTCAGGCTTTTTTGGGGTGTGTGTGTGATCGTGTGTGTGTGTGTGTGTGTGTGTGTGTGTTTCTCTGTAAATTTTAAGATTTATTTCAGTGTCTGTGAAGAATGGCATTAGAGTTTTGATGAGGGCTGCATGAAATATGTAGTTGCTTTGGATAGGATGGCTATTTTCAGAATAATAATTCTAGTAATCTGTAGCAGAGGAATTCTCTCTATATTCTGCTACATTTTTCAAATTTCTTTCTTCAATCTCTTAAATTTCTACTGTACAAGTCTTTCGCTCAATCAAATTTATTCCAAGATATTTCATTTTTAGAAGCTCTTATGAATTATATAGTTTTCCTGATTTGTTTTGTGATATGTTTCTCATTTGTATAGAGAAAGCCTATTGAATTGTGTATGTTGTATCCTGCTACTAAGCTGAATGTTTTTTCAGCCATAGGAGTTTTCTGGTAGACTGTTTAGGGTTTTATATATACAATAATATTCAGAAGCACATCAAAAAGATTATCTACCATAATGAAATCATCTTCATCCCAAAGATTTAGAAACGGTTTAACATACATAAATTTACCACATGAAGACTCAATGACAGACACTAGTGACAGATCATTTCTATAGATACAGAAAAGACCTTTGACAATTTTTAAACTTTATTTTATTTTTATTTATTCACTTTACATTCCACTCACTGTCCTCCTACTGGTCAACTCCTCCTACAATCCTTCTTCACCTTCCCCACTCTCCTTCTTCTCTGATCAGGTGGGAGTCCCTGCATATCCCCTAACCCTGGCACATCAAGTATTTGCAGGGCTAGGTGCATCCTCTTCCAATGAGTCCAGACAAGGCAGCCCAGCTAGAAAAATATCTCCCCCATACAGGCAACAGCTTTTGGGATAGCTCCCACTCCGGTTGTTTGGAACCCACACAAAGGTCAAGCTGCACATCTGTTACATATAAGCAGGGAAGCCTAGGTCTAGCCCATATATGTTCTTTGGTTGGTGGTTCAGACTCTGAGAGCCCCAAGGGTCCAGGTTAGTTGACTCTGTCGATCTTCCTGTGGAGTTCCTATCCCCTTTGGGGCCCACAATCCTTCCCCCAACTCTTCCATGAGAGTCCCCAAGCTCCATCCACTGTTTGGTTGTGGGTGTCTGTATCGATCTGAGGCAGCTTCTGGGTGGAGCCTCTCAGAGGACAACATACTCCTGTCTGCAAGCATAACAGAATATCATTAATAGTGTTAGGGATTGGTGCTTGCTCATTGGATGGGTCTCAAGTTGGATCAGTTATTGGTTGGCATTCCCTCATGCTCTGATTCCCTCCCCTATGCCTATATTACATGTAGACAGAATAAATTTTGGGTCAAACATTTTGTGGGTGGGTAGGTTGGTGTCTCTACTGCTCTATTGGGGTTCCTGTCTGGCTACAGGAGGTGGCCTCTTCAGGTTCCATATCTAATATAGTGAATCACGGCTAAAGTCACCCCCATTGATTCTTGAGTGCCTCCCTTATTCCAGGTCTTTCTCATCTTGGAGATGCCACCCACCTCCTCAAACCCATCACTTGTAGATTTCTATTTATTTTCATGGTCATCTAGCCATCTCTCCTGTCCTTCCCACCTAACCCTGAATCCCCCATTCCCCTCCTCATTTGCCCTCTTTCCCAATTCCCTCCCTCCATCTACCCCTTATGACTGTTCCCCCTTCTAAGGGAGATTTAAGCTTCCTTGCTTGGGCCTTCCTTCTTGTTTAGCTTCTTTGGGTCTGTGAAGTGTAACATGGTACCAGTATTTTATTACTCATATCCACATACCATACATGTCCTTTTGGGACTGAGTTACCTCACTCAGGATGATATTATCAAGTTCCATCCATTTGCCTGGAAAATTCATGATATCTTTATTTTTGATAGCTGAATAGTATTCCACTGGGTAGATGTACCACATTTTCTTTATTCATTCTCAGTTGAGGGACATCTAGGTTGTTTCCAGTTTCTAGCTATTATTAATAAAGCTGCTATGAATGTAGTTTAGCAAGTATCTCTGTGGGATGGTGGAGTATCTTTTGTGTATATACTTAGGAGTGGTATAGCTGGGTCTTGAGGTAGAACTATTCCCAGTTTTCTGAGAAAGCACCGAATTGATTTCCAGAGTGATTGTAAAAATTTGCATTCCTACCAGCAGTGGAGGAATATTCCTCTTGCTCCACATCCTCACCAGCATGTGCTATTATTACTTGAGTTTTAGATCTTAGCCATTCTGATTGATGTAGGACAGAACCTCATAGTTCGTTTGATTTGCATTTACCTGATGACTAAGGACCTTCATAATAAAAGTCCTATAGAGTCTAGGAATATAGGAGAATTATTTCAACATAATAAAAACAATATCCAGTAAAACCATAGCCAACATTATATAAAGTGGAGAAAACTGCAAAGCATCTCCCCTAAAATTAGGAAGAAGACAAGGATGTCCACTTCTTCCATTACTGTTTAATACAATGTTTAGAGTCCTAGCTACAATAATAAAACAAGTGAAGGAGAGAATTCAGTCTTCATTATTTCCTTTCTGTGGTTTTTATTTCTTTAAGAATTCTATTTAATGTATTTTGATCATAATCACCTTCTGGTTCAATCCCTTTCTTACTCATTCAAATTTGTGTCATATTTTTTTAAAATCCTTCAAGACCAATGTGTGCTGCCTAAATATTTTTGGATGTGTTATCCAAGAGAGAAAACTGTTTCTCCCTCTCCCAGTAGCTAATATTTTGCCAGTGATACCATAACCAAGGGTAGTATTTCTTGCCCAACTCATATCTTCTTGCTGGGATTGGGTGTGGATTAGGGTAATATAGGTCTTTTCCATGCTGCCACAGCTCGGTGAATTTATATATACAACTGTTCTGATTTGTCTAGGAGATACAGGCAATTAATAGCTGCTGAGAGAGGAAAACTCAGGCTTATCTATGGATGAACCCCCAATAGGTTATCCAAGCCCAAGTGGTCAGCCCTAAAAACATATGAATATGAGAAACACTACATGAACCCAGAAGACTGTATTTATAAATTCACATCTATGTATATAAATCAATATTAATTAAAGAAGAAATAATGAATTTGTGATGGAGTGTGTATGATGGTAGAGCATGGGAGGAGTTGGAAGGAAGAGGGAAAACAAGGCTCAGAAAAAGGGAAGCCTGCTATGGATATCAACCTAATTGGCATATCAAATTATAGTAGGACTAGGCTCATCTCCTATTGTGGCTAACTAAGCAAGGCAGTTCAGTTAGGAGAAAGGGATCCAAAGGCAGGCAACAGAGTCAAATACAGGTCTTGCTACTGCTCCTGCTGTTATGAGTCCCAAATGAAGACTGAACTGCACAACTGTTGCCTATGTGGAGAGGGGCAAATGCCATCCTATATATGCTCACTGTTTGGCACTTAAACTCTGGGAGCCACTATGGGCCCAGGTTAATCAATTCTGTATGTTTTCTTATGGTGTCCTAATCTCTCTGGCTCCTTCACTTCTTTGTCTTCCTCTTCCAAAGGATTCCCCACACTGCCTAATATTTGACTGCAGGTTTCTGCCTCTGTTTCCATCAGTTGCTAGGTGAAGCCTCTCATATGACAGTGATGCTAAGTGTCTTTCTGTAAGTATAGCAGACTATTATTAGTGGTGTCAGGTGTGGGATTTCTCTCATGGCATGTGTCTCAAGCTGGGCCAGTCGTTCATTGGACATTCTGTCAATTTCTGCTCCATTTTTTACCCCTGAATATCTTGTTGGCAGGAGAAATTGTGGGTCTAAGGTTTTGTGGTTGAATTTGTGACCCAGTCCCTCCATCGGAAGTATTTTCAGGTTACAGGAGATGACCATTTCAGGTTCCATAACCCCCAATGCTAGGAGTCTTAGCTAGGGTTATCCTGATAGATTCCTGGGAGTTACCATTGTCCTAGATTTCTAGCTCCTCCCAGAGAGGCACACTCCACTACTGATTCCAGTTCTCTCTCCCTCCATTTTCCTACCACTTGATCCCCGTGCTCCCCTCTTCCCTCCCCCATCCAGTTCTCTCCCTCCATTCATCTTCCACATCTGTTCTATTTCCCCTTCTTGGAGAGGTTCAAGCATCCCTCCTTGGGCCTTTCTTGTTACTTAGCTTCTTTGGGTCTATGGAATGTAGCATGTTTATACTGTATTTTAAAGTTAATATCACTTATAAGTGAGTACATACTGTGTTTTATTTCTGTATCTGGGTTACCTCGATCAGAATAATTTTTTCTAGTTTCATCCATTTGCTTGCAAATTTCATGTCATTGTTTTTAATAGTTGAGTAATACTCTATTATGTAAATATATTGCATTTTATTTATCCATTCTTTGGTTGAAGGCGGTCTAGGTTGTTTCCAGTTTCTGACTATTATGAATAAAGCTGCTATGAATATACTTGAGCAAGTGTCCTTGTGGTATGGTGGACGATGTTTTAGCTATATGCCCAGGAGTGGTAGAGCTGGGTCTTGAGGTAGAACTATTTCTAGTTTTCTGAGAAACTGCCAAATTGATTTCCAAAGTGGTTGTACAAGTTGGTACTCCCACCAACAATGGAAGAGTGTCCCCATTGGTCTATATCCTCACCAGCATTGCTCTTGTGTGAATTTTTGAACTTGATCATTCTGACTGGTGTAAGATGGAATCTCAGAATCATTTTAGTTTTCATTTCCCTAATGATTAAGGATGTTGAACATTTCTATAAGTTCTTCTTGGCCATTAGAGAATCCTCTGTTGAGACTTCTGTTTAGCTAGTCCAGCACCATTTATCTTTTTCATTTTATAGTTTTGACTTCTTTGTCAAGACTTAAGTGTCTGTAGGTTGTGTGGGTTATTCTGATTTCTGGATTCTTATATCTTACTTCTGAATTTCTGATTCCATTGAACAACTTTTCTGTTTTTATGTCAATATCATGCAGTTTTTATTACTATTTCTCTGTACTATATCTTGAAATCAGAGATGGTGCTATTTCCAGAAGTTCTTTTATTGTACATGATTGTTTTAGCTATCCTGGGTTTTTTTCATATGAAGTTGTAAATTGTTCTTTCAAGTTCTGTAAAGAATTGTGTTGAAATTTTGATAGGAATTGCATTGAATCCGTAGGTTGCTTTTAGTAAGATGGCCATTTTTACTATGCTAATTCTTACTGTCCATAATCGTGGAAGATCTTTCCATCTTTTGATGTCTTCAACTTTTTTTTTTTCAGAGACTTATGTTTCATTTTATTTTATTGGTTGATAAATACTATTATGTTAGGCCCTGTTTCCACAAATAATCAAACAAGATATACTGTTTCTGTGAATATTTAAACCACTTATTTTAATGAAATTAATGATGTGGTTAAACTTATACCTATATTTTTATTTCTGTATTGCATCCATTATTTAGTAATTTTTCTACTTTTGTAGAATATATTCTACTTTTGAGTATATTGAGGCATTTATGTCCTCTATTGACGTATTTACACCTATTCAAAATTTTATTTGTTTCAATGTGATTTATACAGTGTATACTTAATTACAGTTCATTTAAAAAATACTATTCAAATTTACATACAGTTTAAGAATCTTACAGAAGGATCAACCAAAAATAAGTATACTTTTACCTTCTGGGAATATACATAACATATTTCAGCACTATGAAAGCTAGCCAGTAAGGATGAAACTTCTAGGTTAATATCAGCTTTATTTCTCCATATGCTATGACTTGGTTATATGGTGTCCCTCATACTCATAGATAAGTATAGTCTTTACTTCACTCAAGGAAACTTTTTACAAAAGACAACTACAGAAAACCACAAAGCAAAATGTAGAATCGTGTCACCCAGTTCTAATGGATACATATACAAAACGCTCCCACACCTAAGGCTCGGGGAATGTAATGGAATAGAGGGCGGAAAGGTATAAGAGCTAGAGGATCTGGAGGTTTTCTGTGAGATTGTGATGCCCATTAAAACCAGAAACTATAACCATAAAGTTTCAACAACATGACTGTCTGAATATGAGCTAAACATGGATGATGTCAGTGGACATACCAAAGTACACAAGGAAAGCTAGACAAAGAATTATGGGCAAGTAAAATAAGTTGAGAAGAGGAGAGATATTCTTTAGTTGGTTGTCCAGGGCTACATAGTCACTCCTGAAAACACACATAGAAGTGACGTTATGCAGATTGAGCATGTTATATTTAGGAATATACATGCATATCCATATGGATATGCAAATATGAATATAAAAAATAACTATTAAGAGACCATGAATTTGATTGAGTGGGGAGGGGTACATGGAAGAGTTTGAAGAGAGCAAAGAGAAGGGAAAAAGGTTGAAACTATATTACAATCTCAAAAAACTATCCTGAACAAAACTAAGTGTGTATGAAAAAGCCATAAGGAAACTTGTTACTTTGTAAGCTAATAAAGAATCTTAAATCAAGGGCTGGGCAGATAACTCTGTCAATGAAATTCTTGCTTTGCAAGAACTAAGGGATGAGTTTTATCTCCAAAACCTGAGTGAAATGTGAGTATGGTTTCAGGTGCTTATATTTTTAATACTGGGGAGAAACAGGAGGATTCTTGTGGCTGATCTCCCAGTTTTACATAATTGATGGGCCAGAGAGACCCATCTCAAAGAAGGTGAATTTCTGAGCATTGTATCCAAGACTGCCCTCCACAGACTCATTTATACCCCCACATATATGTACCCACACACATTAAATTACAAACATCACAACAAAGTAGTTCTGATTCCTATGTCAGTCGTTTTATATATATATCAGCACATCATACTTTACTATTTTTTCTCAAACCTTCTGACTATCATTTATAAATATATAAATATATATTCTCCAAATATCTTTATTTCTGGTTCTCTTCATTTCTTTCAACTTTCCATCCCATGTCATATTATTCTTTCTACTTGAATAAAACTTAATATTTATTGTGGCACAGTTCTATTAAGAGTAAATTATCTTTAAATTACCCAAGCCTTTGTGTGTCTGGAAAAACTCTCCACTCACTGTTTACTTTAGTGGGTACAAATTTTTGGGTTGACAAATTTTTATGTTCAATACTTTGAAGATTTGACTTGTCTTCTGGATTTCAATGTTTCTAATCTTTGATTCTCTACATGTACTTGTTTTAAAATTTTAATTAATTAATTAATTAATTAAATCCTTTCCCCATCACCCATCCCCTTCTCCTCTGAGCATGTGGGTCCCCCTGCATATCCCCCATCTTGGCACTTCAAATCTCTGCCAGTCTAGGCGCTTCCTTTCCCACTGAGGCCAGACAAGGTAGTCCTGTTAGAAGAACAAATTCCACTGACAGGCCATGCTTCAATTGTCTGTAACCCATATGAAGACCAAGCTGCACATCTGCTCCATATGTGCAGGGGCCGTGGTCCAGCCCGTGTATGTTCTTGGGTTGATGACTCAGTCTCTGAGAGCCCCCAAGGGTCCAGGTTAGTTGACTTTGTTGGTCTTCCTGTGGAGTTTCTATCCCCTTAAGGGTCCATAATCCTTTCCCCAACTCTTCCATAAGAGTTCCCAAGCTCCATCCACTGTTTGGTTGTGGGTGTCTGTATGGATCTGAGGCAGCTGCTGGATGGAGCCTCTCACCATCAACATTTTGGTCTTAGTATTCTCTCTCTCTCTCTCTCTCTCTCTCTCTCTCTCTCTCTCTCTCTCTCTCTGTGTGTGTGTGTGTGCGTCTGTGTGTGTGTGTCTGTGTGTTAATACACATTTTTGTTTCTCTGAGCTTTTTAGATATGTGATGTATAGTCTTATTTTGGAAACTTTCTGAATAACGTTTTAAAATAATCTTTTTGCCCCATTTTCTGAAATTTGAGTTGCTTGTATTTTAAGTCAGCAATAGGATGCCTCATATCTTTTTAATACCTTTTAAAAATTTTTCTCTACTCTGTTTTACAGTTGAAATAAGTTGCAGTGACCTACTGCCTAGTAGCTGGTTCTTTCTTTATATGTGCATCTGTTAACGAGGAGATTTTCTCTGTGGAGGAATTCTTTGTGCAATCTCATTCCAACATCACTTTGTTATTATGCACTCCCATTTCATATCATCCCATTTTACTATTTCATATTGTTTTGGTTGCTGTGCTGAAATTCTCCGCTTAGTCATGCATTTCCATCTTTTCCCTGAGTCATGTACAATACTAATTGTACTTATCTTAAAAGTCCCTGTCTCGTCAGTGCATTATCTGCATCAACTCTGAATCAGATTTTCATGTTTGAATTATTTTTCCTTGGTTTTGGTTTAGTATTTTTTTTTAATTACAGGTAAGTTTTAGACTTACAGCTAACAGCAGCTATGCCTGGAAATGGCCCTGCCTCTTTTCTGTGCGGCCATTTAATTGTGAAATTGAGTTAGTCCACTCAGGACATAAGCAGGGATGGTGGTTTATGCTACCTTTACCATTGGTTTTGAGTTCTTTTAGTAGTTCCACCCTCCTATCCTAGGCTTACAGTGAGAATTGTAATTCTGGAGCAGTTTTCATCTTCTCCCTCATCTTTTGCCTGCTCTTGTATGCGTAGACCACAGAGGGGAATCTCTCTCTGTGGTCTTGCTTCTCTTCCAGAAGTAAAAGGTGGCTTGTTATTTGATACTGGGCAGGTCACAAGAACATAGCATGTTCTCTGTTCCCATGTTCTAATCTCAATCATATACAAGCCCTGTGCACCTGGGCTTCAGAAATGGTACTTCCTAATATTTATGCCAGTGCTCACTGTGGCAAGAAACTGACTTTTCTCTTTCTGCTTGACCCAGGACAGGAATGTTCTATCCTGGGACTGGAATGTCCAATCCCTCCTTCAGTAACTGCAAGTTCATATTTGATACACTTGTAGGCTCCTGGGCCTACAAACGCCCTCTGTCCCTTCTGTTGTCATGAATGGTTTTGTTAGTATTCTCTCCCCTAAGAGCAATGGATTTTTATGGCACTGCAGGCACAAAGAGCTTCTTTTCAGAGATAGATAAATTTTGTTTTTACTCCTCCCATGAAGTGACTGATCTTTCCCTATACTACAGAAGTGAGATTTCCTGACTCCCTCACTACCAGCTTCTTAAGGGTTTAATGATATAGGAGAACAGAAACTGAGGACATTGCCAAGGAATCCCTGTCACTCACCTTTTTCTTAGATATCACATGTAGATATGTAGAAAATAGCATCAAAGGGAATAGGAATGGCTCCTTCCTGTGTCAGATAACCAACAATTTCACACTAATATGTTATTTCTAATACTTCTCTAACCACTATCTTCTGTTGAAATGAAAGTAATCTCCTAATTTTTCCACTCATGGAGTGCTGAAAGCTTCATTTGTCTCTGTGCTTACTAATTTCCATGCATAGAAGGTCCTGCTCTTTCCAATTTGGAAGGAATTCCCAATTCCTTTTGACCAGGCAACCTCCACTTTGATTTCTTCCTGGACGAGTATAGTCAACATGGTTTCTTCTTTAGTGATTTCCTTTTATCACTTTTATGCAGTCTATTTAGTGCTTCCAATTTATCAGTGAACATTTAATTGTACAATAGTTACTTATTATATAGCATTATATTTGTGCCTGATGTCTTAGCAATGTAATTTAGTTAGAAAAACAGTGGTAAGTTCTTGTGTCACATTGACTGAAATATCAAAGCAAATACAGCCTTGTCAGATTCCTTTAATTAGTGTTTGTGTGATATTAGTCTGTTAGCAGATTGGCTTGACAAATAAGCTCCCAACAGTGAGATGTTGCAAAATGAGCAGGGATATTAAAACTCAGTGGCCCTGAGTTGCACTTGAGGTCTAACATTTATTGACTGTAAGACTTCTGACAAGATATTGAAGATCAAAGGAGAGAATAGTATCCCTATGTTTGGGCACAGAGAAAGTGGCTCAGAGTAAAGAAATAGAAAACAAGTAAAGTGTGCTGACAGTGAAGGAGAGCAGTCTTGGAAAATTACGTGGAAAAGGTAAAGTCAGAATAAAGCCTTACTGTGGTTTCATGTGTCCTGGGGTGACATCGGTGTAATTTTTAAAGCACTGGCAGCAAAGTTGATGCAAGCCAGGTTCACGAACTTTCTCTGACATAAGTTAACCTTATGGGTCTGAAACATATTACCTTTCCCCTGTAGGCTTCATCAGCAAAATGGACATGATCATTAAATCTGCTTGGATAACTTCAGAGAGATGGCTAAGGGACCAAAGAAATTATGATCCCATGTCTAGAGTGTTAAGACCTCGGCAGAAAGATATGACATTTGTAATGATGCTGCTCTGAAAGGTGAAGCAAACTAGTACAACACAGGTTAAAATGCTGCCAGCTCCATTCCCACTCCGAGTGGAAGCTTGGGGCCGATGTAATTTAGAATCTATGCTCTCTGATCTATCTTTAGTCTGTGTTTTACATTGAGTTGTGTTTAAAGTTACCGCTATGGTCTAAAGGTTTATGTTGCTTCAAAATTGATGTTAATCCCAAATATAATACTATTCTGAGGTGGGGCATTTGTGATGTGATTAAATCAATCAATAAAGATAAAGATTAGTGTTTAAAAGACAGTTGGAACCTGTATTACTCTAGTGATATGATAACGGTGCTTGCTATGCATACTAGAATTCTTCCTTACCAAAAGCTCTACTGTTTGACAGAGGACTCTGGGACCCTAGGGCTGACAACAATTTAGAAACTTGATTCTAGGGGAGAGTAGTGGACTTGCAAACCCTACAGAGAACATAGAATCCTGTGGAGTTCCCCAATCTCCTCAAAAACAATGGTTCTGGTTTAGCTTCTGTGCTAACCCTGAGTTTCCTGTGGTTTCTAGCTTCCACTCTTCCCCTGCCTCTCTTCTATGCCCCAAACCCGTGCTCTAAAGTTCCCAGGAAATATTTCTGCCTAAACTCCAAAGTGCTTTTATAAATTGCAATCACAAAGAGCCTGGATTCTACCCTTCACTTTTATTAATTCAGAGCTGGCCATGGTTTTTATGAGATTGACCCTAAAGAGACATAATAACACATAAATGTGGGAGGGAGGATGCTTTGGTTCTAGATCTGTTCTTTCTGTAGAATCAATTTTGAGTAAGTTTTTCTTTCCTCTATTCATTGAAATATTATATATGAGGAATTTTAAGGTCCCTCCTATTTCAGCATTCTCTGATTCATTCTAAAAATGATTGCTACAATCTTCTTCAAAGTGAATTAGAAAGCACTAGATGAATGCAGAATTCATATCTTCTTTGAAATTTGGAAAGAATATGGGATGACATTTATTAAGTGTGCAATGAGCAAGACACTCACTTACATTGTACATTATTATTTCAATAACAGTTCTTAACTGGAAGAGATTAGAGGGTAAAGTGAACATATATAAGAATTATTGAATACAGTTCTTTGCAGAAAATACCTATTCAACAAGATCCTCTGCTTCTTGCTTTAGCAACTCTCCACCCAGCTTACTAGCCTTTTAAAAGGTGATAAAACAGCAATTCAGAAAGATAAAGGCATTGCCCAGACTTTCCCAGGATTCCACCTGGTCCCCTGGGTACAGTGACTATAGCTAGTTTCCCTCTGGATCTGGTACATTACAGGATGAACTGGCTTAGTTAGCTTCTAGGCTTTATGTCAGTTCATCTTTGTGACCCAGGAACAGTGTTTGTGAGGTGACCACACAGAAGTTTCAAATGTGGCACAGATTTCCCTGTCCAATATTACAATTGGTCCCAAAGAGCTCAAAACCTCTGTCTAGTCCTCATTAACATTACCTATTTTGTTTGGGCTAACTAACCCTTAGGGTATTCTTTGGGATAACTGTGCTATATTTCTTGGAACCCCTGACTTCCAGCTCTATTCTTATATGATATAGGAAGATCACCTTATGGAGAAAAGACAGTGGAACACTTTCTAATAAAAAGAAAGGCAAGCTTGCATAATTGGGATTAAATTTAGAAAGTCATCTCTGTTTCTGAAAGAATATCAGAAACTGAATCATGAGTGGGGGATATGGGAATAGCTACAGCCAGGAATTAGTAATAACTAACTTTAAGGAAAGAAGTAGGCTGGGGTATTGCCGGCCAACAGGTATGGTCATTGATCTATGCATCAGTGGGTCTGAATAGAAGAGTGAATGGCAGAACCAATTGTGGAGGCAACTTCCTAACTTGAAAATAATCTTATAAGACTGGTCAAGTCCCTCTAGTGTTTTACTTTGTTTAAAAGAAGGAATCCTCCTTAGAGAATTAGAAATGGATTTCAATATAGGAGACCTTATATTGGTCTAATACTAGTGATGTACACAAGACAATGTTGAGTTTATATTGTCATTGATGCATTTTAGTATGAGATGAAACAGGTAGTTAAAAAATACTTCAGGACAAAATCCTAATATGATGGCTTTTTTCTCATCCTTTCAACCTCTAGGGTGATCCAAATTGTTAAATACTTGAGTGTATGTCTCTTTCTCTGTGTATATCTGTTTCTATATCTTTCATTCAATGAGACATCCTTTTTTCCCTCCAGGTTACAAGGCACGAGTGTATATGTGTTTCTACTAAGCTAATGATGCCAATCCACCTAATATGGAGTCCCACTGCTGGGGTTCAATCCTTATGATGCAAAGTAAGTATCATTGCATATAGAGGGACATAATTTGCCTTCTGGACATGGCATATTTTAGAAGAAATAGAGACTTTGAAGGAAAAAATATAAATCTAGATTGACTTCCTAGTTTATGATGCTAACCTCCTTTCCTCATCTGTAAAACGGGAATAATCTTGGTTCCTTTCTTTTAGGACTGCTGTAAAGATTTGCTCAGATAAGGTATTGAAAGACTTTAGTTCAGTGACTGGCATAGGGTATTTACTGAAGGTGTACTTGTTGGATGAATGAATGAATGAATGAATGAGTAAATATTGGTATGTTGCTTTCCTTCTATCCATATAAAAAAAGTTCTTTAAACAACTTTGTGGATTGGGATGGTGGATCAGTGGGTAAAGCATCAAATGCACAAGCTTGGAACATGAGTTCACATTCCTAGAACCTATAGAAAGCCTGGCACCATAGTGATCTTACTGGGAGAAAAGACAAGAAAATAGGAGAAAAATTGGAGGCAAAACAAGACAATATCTAGAAAAACATGGACCAGCTAATCTAAAATTTACACTTGCAAATAACAAAGAGAACATGTTTCAATAAAAAGACTATCTCAACAAAATGCTGGGTGAGGATGGAAAGCGAGTTATTTATGAACCTTCATATATTCTTCTTGGTAAGTAAGGATCTGTAGTTATACACTCACACACACTATTTTAAAAGGCTTTTACTGTCTTTTACTGAAATGAAAAACATGCATGTAGGTTCAGTTAACTCCATCTCTCTTTGAGTTATTAAACTATTACCTACTCCTTAGTCTTCTTATTTATAAAATGTAGGCATCCATGTGTTCAGGAATGTTGTGAAGATTAAAGGAAATAGTCTATAGGATGACGCGGGATTTGGAACATGATCTGTGATCCATAACGCTAGTATCCTTTCTCTGGCTCCTGGTGAATATGGTCACATAAGTGGGCTCAATCAGTCCTCAGAACCATCACATGAACTATGCATTACTCTTAAAATGAGATGATATATGTGGAGGCACCTAATATAATATAATGCAGGTAGTCAATAAATGTTTCCTTTCTATTATTTTCCTTCATCAAGCCAATTATTATCCTGCCAACAATTGTGCTTTTACATGAACTATGTGAATATTTTAAAGAATTAAGCATTAATCTTATATTGTTACTAATTTAGAACATCAGTCTGGACACCTAATTTGAAATCAAAATTATCTTGATTTTAATAATATGACAAAAGAGCACAGTGCTTATGGTTATAAAGAGCTAGCCTAATTCTTGCAGTAATATTATGAGTTACAACCATATTACTTTGATATTTCAAAATGTAGCAACCTCTGGAAAACATTTTCATGTCAACAATTGTATTACATATTAATAGCTTGCTTTCTTTAGCATTTAAAAATATCAATTTTTACTCATCATAAATGTAAGGAAGTTTGCGGTATGTCTGTAGAACTACAGTTTGATAGAGGTTGAGCTCCTCTGACTTTAACCTGACCAAGTGCTTGGCTTCTCACCTTACTTCCACCATGGATAATTTGTGTGCTAGAATCTTCGGAATGGGTCAAAGAGTAGGCTATATTCTTGAGGCAAATTCTCCATCTAAAATAACACTCACCTAAGGAAATATTGCTTAATTGTTTTTATACCTTAGTTTTACCATCTGAAACATAAATATATTACCAATTCTTACTTGACAGAATTATCTCTAAGATAAAATAATTTATGAATAAGCCAACAACAAAAGTCTTTATCAAAAGGTGCATAAAACAGTGAGTGTGCAAGAGATTTTAACAGCTGCCATTGCTGTGACGGTCACACCATTATCTCTTCCACTACAGTAATAATGATGTGATAACAGCATTAAAGAATCATGAAAGAAGATTTCAGATTTATGAAAGAACTGTCTATAGGGAATCTCACAAGAAATTCCAGATCTCTAAAAGGGAGATTAGCAACATTTTTCAATTTATTCCCCACTTAAACATTTACTCTCAATAGACCTATGTCAACGTTTCTTGAGTTATTACAGAAAAATATGTGATCATCACTGAATATTGGAGCTCTAAGACTGACTCCTTTAGAGCCATAGAGGGTTCACCCATAGAAGTCACCCATATATTTTGTTACCATGGCCAGATCACCAACTGTAGAAGGTATAGAAAATGGTCCAAAATATAAATTGAATGCAGGAAAGCCCTTGACAATTTTCATAATTTAAGCTATGGTAGCATCTATTTCACGTTTTTTCGCCACCAAGCAGAGTATATGAAACTCTTGTTTTTGTTGAGCCTTGACTAATAGGAAATTTTCAACAATTTTTTTCCTATCTTGAAATAAAGTAGAGAGACTGTTATATAGAGAGATTTATCTATGTATCATGCATATTCAAAGGATCAGGGAGAAGGGAATATATCTAAGTTGATTGAATTCTCTTTCTTTTGAAAACTAATCATTTGTTTGCCTGCTCTGGAGACTAAATTAATTCAGGCAAATTTCCTGAAGAGCATGCTGATGGTTCAGGTGAGAATAGTGAACGTGAATGTGTCGCCTGGAAACTTTCTGTGAGTTACATGCCAGGGTGTGTCTATGACTCTGCTGGAAGTAAAAAAAAAATGGAGGCAGAGAGAGCCACAGAGACCTTTACACAATCAGCACTCAAACTGGAATGCTGAATGCTCCAGATAAATCGTGTGAATGCAGAAACACTAGCAGTCACTTATAGACCTTAAAATTCTAAATGTTTTATTCTTTTAGGTAATTTACTTAGAAATTCCCTTCCTAATGCCTTCCCTCCTTCCTTCCCTCCCTTCTTTCCTTTCTTCCTCAATATTATCCTTTCTCATAATGTTTAATGAGTGTATATAGAATGTCTTAGGATTAGCTAACAATAAGACCAACATAGGCTCCACCTACATGGGGCTGACAATTTATAATGTTATATATGGTATCTCTATCATGTATACAAAATCCTCTCTTACTCAGGTTTCTCTCTTTTCTTTAACTTTAAATATTTAAGTTTTTTTTTCAAAGGGAGAGATTTGTTTTCAAGCTGGAAAAGACCAGGTTGACATGTAAAGAGAACTGTCACTGAGGCCCCTCTGACAGAACTATGCCGCTTAAACAGGTCAAGGTCTCCTCTATTTGCTCTACTCATCAACATCATGGAGAGGGGGTAAAGGGAACTTCATTAAAACAACCAAGCAGACCAACAGCCCCACAAAGACAAAATAGCAAACTAAACAACAAGAATGAGAATAGAGAATAGAGACACGAAAACTCTTTTCTTTAGTTCATACAACAGCATATTTCCTTCTTTGACTTTGGATAATGCATTCTTTCTCTTTTCATTAAATAAGTTATTTGGTATGAATTTAAGGCTACAACTTAATAGGCACATATGAGGTCAATTCTCTAGTTTGTTTAAAAAAGAAATCAGAATAAGGCTATCTAATTCCCTGTAGGCTCAATCCTTGACATTGATTTAAAAAAAAGGGCAGGTGTGTGTGTGTGTGTGTGTGTGTGTGTGTGTGTGTGTGTGTGTGTGTGTGTGAGAGAGAGAGAGAGAGAGAGAGAGAGAGAGAGAGAGAAAGAGAGAGAGAGAGAAAGAGAAAGTGTGTGTATGTGCATGTGTATGTATGCATCAGTTGCTGACAGTGCCTCCCGAAGATTTATAAGAAAACAGAAACAAAAGCCATGTGCCCTGTCAATACTGGCTGGAATTGTGAATCTGGGTCTTGGCCTTCATCAGATATTCACCATTGGACAGATTGTGGGGACTCAGGCCATTATGCTTAGGAAATACAACATCTATGACAGATTTTCATACACTTATTCAAGAGCACATCAATACAGAATTAAGTGTTGCCTGACATTGGGAGTCCAAGAGCAAATCCAAAGATTTTCTTTCACTTTTCCAGACTCAACAAACACCATTTCCCTGAGTTAACAACCTTCAAAGGGAGCAATAGACATCAATCAGTCACATAAACAACAATGTTGAGAAC
This sequence comes from Uromys caudimaculatus, assembly GCA_028551405.1. Classification (NCBI taxonomy): domain Eukaryota; kingdom Metazoa; phylum Chordata; class Mammalia; order Rodentia; family Muridae; genus Uromys; species Uromys caudimaculatus. The sequence goes on from CM052722.1 coordinate 95,469,145, forward strand.
AGAGGTAGGAGTCTACTTGTGTTGTAATTTCCCACTATTTAACAATAGTATTGGTATTTGGGGGTAAATAGGACCACACTAGATTTCTTCAATGACTACAAAGGCTACACCCAGAAAAGGCAGGTCTAAAAGTTGTACAATATCAGAGAGAAGTCCATAAAGCAGTTAGAATTTAAAGAGATTCTAATTTTGATTTATTTCTAATAATTATAGCTTATCAAACACAGAATAGGTCCTCTCTCTGTCTGTCTCTGTGTGACTTTGTCTCTGTCTGTCTCTCTGTCTCTGTCTGTCTCTCTGTCTCTGTCTCTCTGCCTCTCTCTCTCTCTCTCTCTCTCTTTCAGAAGATGACTGAGCAGGGAAAGGCTTGTTACGGAGCCTGATGTCTTTAATTGCATATACAGAATTCAAGTTGTCATTCTGACTACCATACATGTGATATCTGTACTTCTGCACACAATATTAAATAAATGAAAGAAAATAGTAACAGTAATAACATAACTATTTTACTGTGTTTTGTAAAGTACTTTCAATAACATTACACTGATAACTCATGTAAGCCTCACCGTTCATTTTGTGCTTGAGTAAGAGAGATGGCATTATTTTTAGTTTAGTGCTAAAGAAACTATATCTCAGAGAGGGTACCAATATCACTCAAGGCCACACAGCTACTGAAAGACCAATAAGAATGCAAAATCAGTATCTGTAGATTGGTTCTAAGAAAAGACTTAAGGGAAGATCTCTTCCCTTGATTCAAAGTGTAGATAAGTTGTTTTCTAACAAGAAAGGATCAAGTGGAAAGCCAGACTTCTAGGGAACAGGTTGATGTTTACCAGATCAGAACTCAGGGGAGGTCTATGCTCTGCAAACCCATCAGGGTGAATATGAACCATTTTGTTGCCTGTCATTTCTATTTTAGGCTTGTGTTCCTTACGTCAGTGTGAGTGTAGGATCAGGCTGATGGGATGTCATGTACTTTTTTTCCGTACTGCACTTCCACCATCTGCTCACTCTGTCCCTGTCCCTTCTTCTCTCTATCTCTCTCTGTTTCTCTCTCCCCTCTGTGCGGTGTGTGTGGGGTGAATGTTTGCATGTGCTTCTTAAATTCCATCCTTGGGTAACCAAACACACACCAGTTTCACATTTGCCATCAATAACAAGAAATAAGAGCAGTTTGCATGGCTGATTTGTCTATTTTTCCAATAGTCCTCCCAGCATAGGAGAACTTTTCCATGAATACAATTGCTGTGTGTGCATAAGCATGTGTGTGCATGTGTGCATGCACATACATATGCCACCCTATACCTCTGTTTTAAAACTTCTTTTCTTTTTAATATATTTTTCAAAGTTCTGCCTCATAATTGTGGATTGTATCTAGAGGCCCACTCACTAAAAGCAGGTTGAGTCATAAGCAGGTTGTACAAGTCCAGGAAACCTGCAGCGATGACTAAGAGAGTCATTATTTGATAAAAGGGGAAAAATAGCTATTGGTTTGAAAGAAAGGCTGAGGGAGCATGAAGAACTTCTTCAACAGGGAAAAAACATTCTTAGAATCTAGCTGGCAGAACGAGAGAACCGGTCTTGTGCAGTAAGACTTGCTGCTGCATTTAAATCACATCTCGATGTGACTGGGATTTTTCTTCTTTCTGTATTTTCTTTTTCATCAAGCAGGAAAGGACATAAAGGGGATTCAGCAGTAACCTGGCGATTTCAACTTTGTACTTTCCTCTGCCCCCTTCCCTACACATTTTTAAGTTGACATCTGGATATTTTTTCACTGTGAGTTCAAACAGATGTACACACTGTATACTTACTCTAACCTTGTAAATATTGACAGATTAAACTTAAACTCTTACATAATTCTTTGAACATCTTCAGTGGCTTCTCACTGGGCATGATCATGGTTTAATATACACCATCACATATTAAAATATAAATGGACAATTTCTCATCAGTCAGGTGTTTACCACCTACCTTTGTTTCTGGAAAGCATATCCATATCCACTTTGCCTACAGCACTTTATTCTCCCATCAAACATATTTTTAATAGTCAAAAATTTTCTCTTGATTATTCTGTTAAAAGTCTTAACAAAATATGTTTATAAAATGTAAATTCAACAAAATTGGCTGTGGCCAGGTGTTCCAAAGTATTTAATAGGTAGATAAGTAGGTATTCAGCTACTAAGTGGCAAAGTATTAAGTAGAACCAGGAACAATACCGCAGCATCTCTATGCCTTAAGTACTCTCTTCTGCTGTGCACTTGAATCTCAGAGAAGAAAACGATGATGACACTCTTACTAAGATTCAAGTTACCTGATAGGTAGACCTTTCTCTTAAACATTTTGGAAGAAGGAATTTGAAAGAAGTAGCGAGAAAATAGAGCCAGAATGATTCTTCAACCTCAGGCACATTAATAACAGATTGCTTTTCCAGAAACATCTGTATGAAAATTGGAAATTTTCCTTCTCTGTGTACCTGTAGGGACTTTAAAGCAACACTATTTATATTTTAGACTGGAAAATTATGTGCTGTGGGAACTGTTCTGTGTGCATTGTAGAGTACTGTGCAAGACCCCGGCCTCTATCCCTCAATGCCTCCAGTAGGTCTTCCTCAGGTTGTGATAACCAGAAATATCTGCAAATATTGCCAAACATTTCATTTGTAAATCCAAGTTTGAAGATTTATTGCTTGTCTAGCTTGTTAAGAATGTAAAAAGTTATATTCAATCAAGTATGTTATTTAAATTGAATAATCAAAGGAAATCTGAGTAGTTTGGTTTAATTTCTCTTTCTACATGAGGGGGGAAAGTTGTTGACTCCAATAAGAAATGACTTGCTGGAGCCTTCCCAGAGGTATTTGGACCTATCTAAATACAACTGGTTTAGATAAACAAGAAGTCATGCTATTTAATAATGCACATATGTTCTGCTTGTTATTGCATCATTGTGCCATATCATAAAGTATGCTCACGTAAACAAAGATGGCCACAGCATTGTTAGATAGTATAATATTATGGGACCACCAGCATGTATGTAGATTCCTACCTATTGATTGAAATGTCACTATGCAGCACATACACCACAGATAAGAAAGAAATGGGAAGGAAGAAGTTACTAACAATAAAATCACGGTGATATCTATTTACTTTGTACCAACTATGATATTAAATGTTTTGCATGGACTATTGTGACGATTAATCACAGTATCTCTGGGGGTAGTTTCAACTTATGTATTAGCTAGCTTAAGGTTAGGATATTGTAACAAAGGACTCAGAATATTTAGTAACAGACAAAATAGGAATATGTTTATCTCCATGATAAGACTTCCAATTCTAGGTCTCTATCCCTCTCAGTAGAAAGGATGAAAAGGATAATGTAATGATTGGACATTTCCTTTTTGGAAACAGTCTAGAAGCTATACATTTCATCCTGTTAATATCTATTAGTTCAACCCAACTGCAAAGGTGAATGTGGACTTCTGATAGGTAGCAATGTCTATAAGCAGCTATAAGTTCTAAGGCTGTTTTGAATTTCTAAGCTTTGTTTTAACAAAAATTAACATTCATTTAGCATGTGTGTAAGTCAGAAACACTTGCTGGAGTCTGTTCTCTTTTTCTACCATGTGGGTTCTGGGATTTAATTCAAATTGTCAAGCTTAGAACTGAGCACTTTTACCTGCTGAGCCATCTGGCCAGTCTGTAAATAATGTTTTAGTGGAACATAAGAACGCCCCTTCATTTCTCAATTATCTCTGCTGTTTCTTCAATATCATAGCATTTAAGAAACACTTGTAACAAATACAAAGGTTGGCCCCAAGATCTTAAAATGTTACTTTCTGGTCTTTAAGAAAAAGAAAACATTTTAAAATCCATGATCTAGAAGAGGAAGTGGATATTTGGAGACATCTAGGAGGTTCTTTGAAACTTCTTAGTTAACAACAGGTGAGGGCACAGAGGCATACTGAACACACCTAAGTGTTCCAAGGTCCCACGTGGGAATGTTACTGAGAAATGAGACAGCATCCTACTCACCCTGCCGTACCACCTTATGAAATTATAAAGGAAACATCCTCTCTACTAGGCAATATTCTAAGAAATAGGGATTTATTGGTGTATAAAAGGGAGATATCTCTACTTTCATGGATCATATAGTAGAAAAGAAAAATACATTTCTTGAATTCAATTTAATGTATTAATATTATACAGTGCGTTTGATATGTGCTGCAAACCAAACAAAAAAGTTCAGAAAGAAGGGAAAGTGGCAACAGAATGGACTAAGGCTCTGTTAAAAGAAATGGTTAATGATGCTCTCCGTTTGGAAGAAACCATGGAGAATGAGACTCAGCCAAAGCTTTTGAGGAGGAGGAAGGAGTCTGTACTGAGAACATCCAATGAAAACCACGAGCTCCCCCTCAAAGAGGAGGTTGAAGCCAGGGTCAGGAGCTGGACAAGAGTGGGAGCCAAAAGAACAAAGAGAGCAGTGTGGGTGCCCACAGTGGGTGTGTGGCGGAGAACTGGTACAGAATTCATGTGGAGGAGAAAGGCTAACTAAAAGGTACAAGAGTGTGGTGGAGAGTTTGCCTTTTAACTCTTTTAGACAGAATTTTTCTAAAATCCCTTTGTACACAAACATAGAACATGCATGCAGATTCCCTCACATATAAATTATAGGAGGCACTTTGTCCAGGTGCATGGCAGAAAGACCATGTCTGTTGGAGTCACATGGAGCTGTGCATATTCATTCTGCTATATATCCATCTGATAACTTCAGGCAAATTGCTAGTATTGTTATTAGACCCGATTTATTGAATATTTTCTAAGTATTGGGCACTTTATATAAATGATCTCATCAAAGCCTTACATAGCTACATTAGTTTATACCAATGGCATTTGAAATTATCTTGAGGTTAAATTAAGTGTTAAAATTAAGTGGCACTAGGTAATAGTTAAGGCGTAGTAACAGAATCTGTGAGATGGCTCAGTGGATTAGTGTGTTTGCTTGCTGCTAAGCCAGATGACCTGATTTTGATTCCTAACACTCACATAGTAGAGGGAGAGAACAGCCCTCCACAAATTATCCTCTAATCTGTACACATGTGCCAGGGTACACACATATACCCTAAATAAATAAATGTACATAAAAATTTCAAAGTAGTAAAAATCATACTATTTCTCTTCTATGCATTTATATTGCTCTTTCATATTTCAGTATGTAGCGATTAGTAATGTTAGGTAATCCTTCTATGGGGTTGTTTTCTATACTTTTCCCTTGCAAACAAAAGTATTTATTGCTTATTTGATGTTGCTATGTAACACAGACTCTTCTCAATACATGTACTTCTCAAAGGAGACAACTGAGGGTCAAGAAAGATAAGGTGACACCCTGAGGTTGCACAGCCATACATTGAGACGGTGAGATTTGATCCAGACAGGGATGTGTTGACGTCCATGTCCTTCATTATTTTCCCAACAACACCTAGCCAAACAGACTGATAACAAACGTTGAAGGAAAAAGAAAAATAGCAATTTCTTTTCTCTTGTTGCCAATAAATATGAAAAGCCTGCTTATTTGGGTCTGGTGACCTAACCCAGTCATTATCTTCAAACGATAGGCAAGTCCCATGAAGGAAATATTCCACTTGGCTGACATCATAAACCCAAATTTGAAGTGAGAACAAGGATTATATATGTGCCTTTTCTCTTTGAATATGTGAATGCATCAAGATATATGTGTACCTGTGTGTGCATGGTTTTGTGTAGGCATGTGTAATATGAATCTAACTGTAGTTTAAAGTGTCATCTTCTAGGCTTCCTATTTAAGCATAAGTCCCAGCATTTTATGAGGCAATATTTAAAAATAAAAGTCATTATTCTTCTTTAGGGTATGCAGCTAGGTTTTTATTTCAGTCTACTCTCTCAAGCAACTTCAACAGGGATGACACTTCCAAATAAGCATGGATGATCGCTCCCACAGCATCGAGGGAACACTTCTCTGCAACAGTCTTGGCATTTCACCCCCATTTCATGCTTTACTCAAGAAGGCCACACATATAAGCTGCTGTGAGGGCTATCATTTCTTGGAATTGTCAATATTTAGCAAGGATTTTCCTTGTGAATTTCTTCTGTGCAAATGACAGATTTTAATCATGGTCTCTATGCATCTCCTTTGAATGTGAATTTGAGGGTATCGGCTTGCTCTTTCAGATTTACAGGTGTTCACCTGCTCGCGGTATAGTTTGTTCCTTCAGGGTTGGGATTTTCACTAGGCTCTTCTTCCTATTCAGATTCCTCATTCTTGTTTCATACTCTGCTTAGATGACAGATCAGTTGATTTCTAGAAACAGCTTTCCAAAGGCAAATTAACTGGCTCTAATAGGAACCAAAGTCAAGAAACAGCCCATCAGTGCAGCATTCTAACCACTAATAGAAATGGATCACATGGGGAATCTACATGACAGAGTGATCTGACATACTGGAATGGAGAAACTAAGATTCTCTCAGGAGTACATGCCTGTAATGGGGCCAGAAAATACTACTATGGTAGTAACTGAGTTTTTTCTACTAGGGTTTGGAGACCTCAAGGAACTTAATGCCTTGTTCTTCTTGGTATTTGGTATTGTCTATCTAGCCACAATTTCTGCTAATCTTCTTCTTGTGGTACTGGTATGCACTCAACAAGGACTCCAGACTCCTATGTACTTCTTTCTGGCAAACCTTTCATGCCTAGAGGTCTGTTATACATCCAATGTTGTACCCCGGATGCTGGTGGACTTACTGCGGGAGCATCGGATGATCTCCATGGTAGGTTGCATAATCCAGCTATACTTCTTTGGGGCCCTGGGAAGCACTGAGTGTTATCTCCTGGCAGTAATGTCATATGACAGGTACCTGGCTATCTGCTGGCCCCTGCACTATTCAACATTATTACATGGAACCCTATGTGTGGAACTAGCAATCGGCTCATGGCTTTGTGGCTTCTCAGTGGCAGGTGCCTTCCAGGCTGCTATGCTATCCAGCTTGAATTTCTGTGGAGGCAATGAGGTTGACCATTTCTTCTGTGACTTGAAACCTCTACAGAAGCTCTCCTGTTCTAATCCCCATCTGGTTAACCTAGTCTGCATGAGTCTAACATCCCTGGTAACCCTGGTCCCCTTTGGACTAACTTTAGCATCTTACTGGAAGATTTTTGCAGTGGTCTTGCGCATACCTTCCGTTATTGGCAGGCAAAAGGCATTCTCCACTTGTTCTTCTCATCTAGTAGTTGTGACCTTGTTTTATGGGACTTTAATCTTGGTCTATGCTGTACCATTGGCCGACCAGGTGCCAGCTTTCAACAAGACCTTCTCCTTGTTCTATACTGTTATTACGCCAGTGTGTAATCCTCTGATCTACAGCCTCAGAAACAAAGATGTCAAGGAAGCTCTGAGAAAATTTAAGATTCAGTTCTGTGATTTTAGCTTTCCTTAACCAACTGAAATGATAGCAGTCTGAAGCAAAATCAATCTTTCATCAAGGAAGCCTTAGTGAGGTTAGCAAAACATGGTAGATTATGATTATTGTAACTCCAAACAATTGCTAAGCCCCCAAGTCACTATTTTAAGGACAAGTGTTTCTTAATATACTTGGAATAATCTAACTTACTTTAGCATATTTACATTGCAAGAGGAAATAAATACTTGCTAGTTTACAGGAAGGAGTGCATAGTGAGGTATGTATAATATGTATAATATGCATAATATGTAATTGGTACACCCAGTGTCTCCAGGAGCACAGCCTAGGTGGTAAGAACTGATTTTTGCTTGTGTTTCATTCCCATTCATTGGAATGTAACATGGAAACTAATTAATATTACAGTTAATGAATGTCAATAAATAAACAGAAGTGATAATTCTTGTTTTGGTCTCACTGAGTTTTTAATGATTTTTTGTATTGTTTTTATTTTTGGAAAATTTATTATTTGTATATACAGAATATTGTCCATTTCTCCCCTGTACCTTTCTCATCCCCCTTTCTTTCTCATACTGAAGCTCTTCTTCTCAAACCTGCTCCTATGTTTGTCTATTTGTTGTCCACTGGGTTTAATTATGTTTTCTTGAATGAGTATGAATGGAGAATTATTTACTGGGAAATTAGCAGCATGTCAGTGGCTACACCACTGAAGAAAATGGTACCTCTGTTGATACATCTGGCCAAACAGGTCACTATTGTAGCATATAGTGTCCAGCATTGGGTGAGCCATTGATGACATGCCAGTTGTGGGGCTATTTGCTTTCTGACTGGATACAAGGCCTGTTCCACGGGACAAATTTCATATCTGTCACAGTAAACCTAGTATTAAGTTCTTAACTGGAGAGATCGTCAGTTCTGGAGAGACCTGTTGTTGTTCTCATATTAAATAGTTATTCTGACAAATGGTCTCTAAATATTTATGTTTATGCATACAGATTTCTGTTGTTTTCAACTTTGTTCAGAAAAGATTTTTTTTTTGAAGTAGGTCAGTACAGAGACACATTACTGTTTATGGAAGATAAGAAACTCTAAGTGTAAGTTCCCTCTCCCTACTGTTGGGCACTTCATCTAAGGTCCAGCCCTTTGATTCCTAAGAGTCTCTCACCTCTCAAGTCTCTGGTACATTCTAGAGGGCCCCCCCCCACCTTCTACCTCCCGAGGTTGCCTGTTTCATTCTGTCTGCTGTACCCCAGGGCCTTAGTCCTTTTCTCCCACCTAATACCAGATCATGTTCCCTTCTCCCCCCCCCCCCACCTTTCCTTCTCTGGTCCCTCCCTCCTCTACCTCCAGCAGAAAGACAGGGCATCAAGTGAGGGATGGGGTTGCCATCCCACAGCCAAAACTATGACACATAATTGTTCCTGTTTGAAAGAACTGCAGAGATGGAAATGGAGAGGAACCTGAGGAAAAGAAGGTCCAGCAACAGGCCCAAAGTGGGAACCAGCTCAAGGGGAGGCCCCAAGATCTGACACTATTACTGAGGATATGGAGCATTCACAGAAAGGGACCTATCATGACTTCCCTGCGAAAGACCCAACAAGCAGCTGAAAGAGTCAGATGCAGATATTTGTACCCAACCAATGGATAGAAGCTGGTGACCCCTGTGGTTGAATTAGGGAAAAGCTGGAAGAAGCTGAGGAGGAGGGCGACCCTGTAGGAAGACCAGCAGTCTCAATTAATCTGGACCCCCGAGATCTCTCAGACACTGGACCACCAACCAGGCAGCATACACCAGCTGATATGAGGCTCCCAACACATATACAGCAGAGGACTGCCAGGTCTGGACTAAGTCAGAGAAGATGCACCTAATCTTCAAGAGACTGGAGGCCCCAGGGAGTTTAGAGGTCTGGGGGGGTCCTCATTGAGACAGGGGGTGGGGAGGAGTTATGGGATGTGGAACAGTTGGAGGGTGGACCAGGAAGGGAATAAAATATGGAGTGTTAAAAAAGTGAAATAAAAAGAAGGACTATATTTATATATAAAAGAAACTCTGAGTGCTCAGCCATACATGAGACACCTGTATTATCCTCACTGAGGCTTAGGGAACACACAGAAGAGTAGGGAGCAGGACTTTAAGAGCTGGTTGATGAAGAGGACAGCTGTGAAAAGCTGGCTTCAGGGGATGGCGTGGACATTGCATAGTTAACTCACATCATTTGTGGTTACATGCAGAATACCAAGCCAGTCAAAATTCCTGCATGAATCTGGAGGGGGGGGATTCCAAGACTCCACCCTTCTTAGAAAAGCTATTGACAGTGGATGGTTGAAGGAAAGAAAGCCATTTCCTTTTGCACAAATGGCTGCTAGTCAAATGAGCATGCCTCAGTGGTTGTCCCACATCCATGCATATGAGGACAACACTGCTTTGACTCAGGGTGTTATCAATAACAAAAACAACAAAAAATGGGATGACACTAAGTTGGGAGGGAGGCAGGGTGGAAAGAACTAGGTGGAGTTGGAAGAAGGTAATGATGAATGGATATGACCTAAGTAAGTGATATAAATACATGAAAAATTCAAAGAATAAATAAAACTATTATAAATGTAAAAATGTTTAAAATGAAAATAATACCCTTCTCCCAGAATTTAACTGTTCATAGTCTCCCAGTTAATGTGTGGGGTCTTATGAGCTCCTGCTTGATTCGTGTTGGAGCTTTGTTCAGGTTTTATGCAGGTAACCATGTATTCTATGAGTTAATGTGTGTGACTGCCACACTCTGTCCTAAAGACCCTGTTACGCTCCTTCCCAACCTCTGACTTTTACATTTTTTCTGTCCCTTCTTTTCATGATGTTCTCTGAGCCTTGGTGACACAACATTCCATTTTAGGCCTGACATTCAACAGTCACTTATTTTCTGTTCTTTGGTGTTTGTGAGTCTCTGCATTAACTACCATCTACTGCAAAAAGAATGGAAGGCTGAGAACATAATGAATTTATGCATGTAAACATCAACATTTAGAGGGAACTTTGATACCATGTTTATTTAACATAACAACAGTAGGTAAAGGAACAAATTTTGGGTCAAAAGTTTTGTGGATGGGTTGATGTCCCCCTCCCTCCACTCAAAGTCCCTCCTGGCTATAGGTTTGGCCACTTCAGTCTCTATATATCCCAATAGCAGAAGTCTCAGCTAGGGTCAACCCCCATAGACTCCCAGGATCCTCCCCCACCCCAGAGTCTCAGGTCTCCAGCTAGTCCCAGAGATGTCCCCTACAAATTTCTGTTCTCTCTCCTAGCCTGCTCCTGGCCCCTCCTTCCCACACCTGATCCCTGTCCCCGTTTCTCTACTCATCCCCACTCCTACCCAGATCCCTCCATCTATCTACCTCCTATGAATATTTTTGTTTCCCCTTCTGAGTGAGAAAACTCATGCATTCTCCCTTGTGTCCTCCTTAATAGTATCTTTGGGTCTGTGGATTATTGCATGGTTATCCTGTACTTTATGGCCAATGTCCATTTATGAGTGAGTAAATACCTTACTTGTCTTTCTGGATCTTGGATAACCTCACTCAGGATGATATTTTCTAGTTCCATCCATTTGTCTGCAAATTTCATGATGTCCTTCTTTATAATAGCTGAATAGTATTCCATTGTGTAGATGTACCACATTTTCTTTATCCATTCTTCAGTTAAGGGACATCTAGTTTGTTTCCAGTTTCTGGCTATTATAAATAAAATTGCTATGAACATATACTTGGGCATGTCTTAGGTATATGTTCAGGAGTAGTATTGTTGGGTCTTGGGGCATAACTATTTCTAATTTTCTGAAAAAACACCAAATTGATTTTCAAAGTGGTTGTACAAGTTTATATTCTGATCAGCAGTGGAGGGCCCATGGACGTTCACAGAGACTGAAACACCAATCAAAGAGCCTACAGGAGCTGGACCTGGGCCCCCTGCACATTTTTAGCAGATGCACAGCTTGATCCTCTGACAATGTGGGCCCCCTAACAATTGGAGCTGAGACTGCCTCTTACTCTGTTGCCTGCCATTGGATTCCCTTCCCTTAGCTCAACTACCTGGTCAGGCCTCTGTGTGAGAGAATGTGCCTAGTCTTGCTGTGACTTGATACACCAGGGCAAGGTGCTACCCAAGGGGGAGGGGCTTTTCCTTCTCTGAGGAAAAGGGGAGGTGGTAATGGAGGAAGAGTTTGTGAGGATGGGATGGAGAGGAAAGAAGTGAGGCTGCAGTCAGGATGCAAAGTGAATAAATAAATTAATTAATGAAAAGGCATAGAACAGTAGTTGATTCTCCGCTAAGGCTAATGATCTCCCCAGCTGTAGGTACTGATTGTGTATTATCAGAAATTAATTTCTTCTTGTGGAGCAAACCTCAAATACAATCACAGGGTGGCTGGTTACCCCATAATAGTTCTACTATTGTACTAGTGGGTATATCTTGATAGCAGCTCATTATTATAGCTCATGAGGCCCACAGCTTGATGAGTTTTTCCTCCTCCAGCAGTTTATGTATCACTTGGTACTAGGAAAGCTAGCCAACCACAAAGAAACTTCCAGCTAAGATTCAGTTTGATTGTCTCAATGTCCGGCAACTCAATTATATGGTTTCTTTAGCAATACGGTCTTAGAATCTTCTAGTGGGAAACCAAGAACATTGTATATAGCCTGTAGCATTTTAGGGGGCTCTGGGACTTAAGTGACCAACAGCTTATAGAGAAATAGCCTACACTGGTATTAGGAGTTTTATAAATTATAAAATGAAAGGGGGTTAGTGATTCATCTCAGTGATAGACCACTTGCATAACAAGCACAAAGCTCTGGGATCAGTCTCTCCCACTGGGAAAAAACAGAAGGCAAATATACCATGGTTTATAATACACAAAGAAAAGGCACATAGTATTGAGTACGGTTGCAAGCACATACATATAAAGTAACAAGTCAAAAGCTTTGGTGAAGCAAATGGAAGAATAAATAAAACAGACTAGAATATGGTACAGTTTGAGGAGGGGTGAATAAACCATATTCATTCCATTCAACATGCAGGCTTGAATTATGGCGGGAAGGTTGACTGTGTTACATGGTTGATGATACTGCACTTTTACTTGGCCTAGAATTACAAAGATAAAGATAAAGTGTAATAGAACAATGGAAACTCACTTGTGGACTAGTTTTAAAGAAATGTGCCTTAAGCAATTGCAGCAATGTCTTGGATGTGGATTGCTTAGAGCACATTTATTTTTCCAGATTGATTTGCCTTTAACATTTGTAGCTACCAACTGCATTTTCATTCTCTCTTTCTATTCTCCCAGATCTTTTTACTGATGTCTACCTGAGTTTGTCTTACTGGACTCACATGTGTTTCTATTTCTTTTGTCTTTGCTATCAGTTACTAAATATTATCAAATGGCATATTAAAGCTACACACTTTAAGAGAGAAGAAACCCTTTAAAAAGGATTCTGCTCTGAAAAGGGAGAGAATACATGGATTCATTTATTCAATCAAAACATTTATTGAAAGCCTAATATTATCCATGAATTGTGCTATGTGAATAATGAACAATGTAGACAGTCTCCAAGCTCAAAGATATTATTGTTTAATAGTCATGACATCAAAGTATTCAACATTTATGTTTTAACACTGCAGAATATGAAGATATTGAAAGAATTGCCCATAAAGTATCAAAGTGAAACTTCAGGGTTCCTATTTAATCATCATTTTATAAAGGAATTAATTAGTGTAAAACTACTTAATAGAATGACCCAAAACCATCATAGTGGACATATAAATAATAAGAAAAACAAATAGCTTCACCTACTGTTACAACCCTTTATGACTCACTGTACGTTATGTCTTTCCCCAGAGAAGGACTCTATTCTTTAATGTGGACATTACTGTTCTGAAAACTTTTGTATAAAGGTCCTATATTTTCATGAGATTGTAAACGCTTTAAAGACAGAGGCAGGGTTATGTGTAGTTGTACTTAGCAAACGACCCTGGACACAGTAGGCACTTGACTCTTATGTAGAAAGAAACACAAGCTCTTTAACCTGGGACACAATGTTTTCCATGGCTTTACTCATGTCTTCTCCAACCTCATCTTCTACTAGACTGTATCTCACAATTTATTATATCATGGTTGTGAATTCATGGTCACTCACATCCATACCCTATTTATACAATGCCTGGATAATATGGGTTCATGTTTTTGACCTTTAGATTTATCAATATCTTCTTCAGAAAGATTTGTCTATCTTTTTTCATCTATCACATTGTAGAGCCAAATGATGCTCTCCTATTGCTCTAAGAATCACAGTGTGCCCAAGTTTAAGGAATTATCATATTATCTAGATTAATTTATTCAACTAAAATATTTATTTGATTTACTATTCCCCTCCCAGGTCTTTTACTGAAATATATACGAGTTTGTCTTGCTAGGTATAGGTCTAGCATTGTGAATTTTACTACTGTGTTTTCTGTACTCAGAAGAACACTTGCCCTAGGAAACCTTGAGCAAATATTTTTTAAGTTAATTGCTGAGTGGTTTTCTACCCTTACTAAATAAACTACTACTTTCTTGATTTTAGGTGTTACCCACCTATGTCATGATAATCCCTCAAGAGATTAATGTTGTCATAAGCAATGTGAAAGAAGAATGCAGGATTCTAGGAAGGCACATAACAAGGATAATTTACTTAAGTCATGCTGAGATAATCCGAGAAAGATTCTCTGCAGATATAGCATCTGAAAGGGAATCCAACAGACAAACAAGAATTATCCAGGCAAAGAGTAAGTAAATGGACATAATACTACCTGAGGACCCAGCTATAGCTCTCCTGGGCATATACCCAGAAGATGCTCCAACATATAATAAAGACACATGCTCCACTA
>CM052722.1:95483602-95516480 GCA_028551405.1 Uromys caudimaculatus
GCTGAGGGAATTTGCAGCCCCATGGAGGGAGCAAGAGCGTCAATGGGCCTGACACCCCCCCCCCCCGTCGTCCTGGAGGTTGGACCACCAACCAAAGAATACACATCGAGGGACCCATGGTTCGGACCACATATGTGGCAGAGGATGACCTCGATGGACATCAGGGAGAGAGGAGAGGCCCTTGGGCCTGAGGGTGTTAGAGGCCCCAGTAAAGGGGAATGTCAAAGTGGGAATATGGGGATGGGTGGGCGGGTGGGTGGGAGGTGGAATTCCCTCATAGAGGTGGAGATGGGGAGGGGATAGGGGGTTTCCAAAGAGGAGACCCAGAAAAGGGGAAACATTGGAAATGTAAATAAAGTATCAAAAAAAAAAGAGTAAGTATTAGATGAGAGCGAGAGGGGGGGAGGAGAACATAAAATTGGCTGGCTAGAGAAGTGTGTAAGATCTGGGAGAAATTTGAGTAGGGGAAATCATGGTCAAAATATATTGTATAAAAATAGTTTGTTAAAAGATTGCGTGGGTTAGCAGGAGGAAGAACTAACAACAGTCTATAGTAATAGAAACTTTAGAGTGTTCTGTGAACAGAAAAATGCAAGTACGCTTAGAAACTACTGGTCAAAGGAAGGAGTATCAGAGTTAAAACTGGAAAGCAGCAGGTTAATTCAGAGCTTCTCTGGACTTCACTGGGAGATTGTAATTCCTGAATGGTTTCTAGCAGAATAACATGACCTACTTTATGTGTTTTTTCAGACCTCACTGGCTGCTGGGCAAAGAATAATGCTTGATGTCAGTAGAGAGCTAATAGGTGTTCATAAACTAATTAGAACACAATTATACTATTGTTCGTCAGGGATTATGATAGTGTTGGCTAGGTGAATACTGGCAGGGATGAAAACTAGACTGTATTTGTTATATTCCAAAGTGAATGGGGTGGTGTTTTTTGATGATTTATGTGAAGGAAGTATCAATAATGACTTACTTTTTAGTAGCTGCGAGTTGAATATGTGCTTGAGATATAGAGTTCCAAGTAGGACAAGGTTTGCAGGAAAGGAGGAATGATGCATCCAGTTTTGTACAGAAGTGTTCTGATTTAGCAATGGATGTCAAGTAGGTAATTAAATATACTGATTTAGAAATCTGGAGTGATAGTTCAAAAATATAAATTTAGAAGTCATCAGCATGTAGGTGGCATTTAAAAGCATGAAAGTGGGTGCGATCATGCAGAGAAACAATTTAGAGGGAGAAGAAAACCCAAAATAGAATCATGGAAATTCCGTCACTTAGCCATCATGTACGTAAAGAATATTCAGTAGATGAGGGTAAGATAGAGCAGTAGGAAGCAAACTGTGTACTTAGAAGAACATAGTTAAATAAGAAGAACCCAGTAAATTATGCTGAAGTCTATTTAGCAGAGAAATAAGCTACCTGCAAACAAGAGTTCCCTATATATTATAACCTGGACAGCACTGAGTGCTTCAGGAAAGAAATTCTTAGTAGTGATGGGTGACGAGCTATAATGGAGTGGTGTAAATGAAGGGCAAATTGGCAAAGAAGAGAAGACATCCTGTATAGCCAATTTTTGGAGAAATTTGACACCGAAAAACAAAACAAGTGTTGTCAGAACTAAAACAGGATGCTTGAGGGAAGATACCACTTTTATGGTATAAGTAGAAAATGTTTGGTTACTACTTTTAATTTTAAAGTTTTTGTGCTAAGTAATATTGTAAAGTGACTTTATGTGTCTCAGGGTTTGGATTTAAGGATGGAAGGGGAGTGTTTAAAGGCAGCAATGAAGGCCTGTGGATAGAGAAGCTCCTTCTGGCATTGGTTACTATTAAAGAGGGATACATTGAATAAGCAAGAGATGTGAGGACATAGTCCCTGCAAAACCATAAAGGTCCAAAGTCCAGAGCACATGTGAAAAACACTGGTCTCTCATCACAGGGGTGACATTAATATTGTGACAAATATGTACTGAATGCCTACTATGTTCTTGGTTTTGTTTCAAATATTAAGCATACAATAAATAATCATTTCTACTCTTATAGCACTCCCAGCTTAATGGAACAGACAGGCAATTAAAAGCAGATAGTAATAATTAGGTTAATTAATACCACGACAATGACAGGAATCTATGGAAGTGATGAGACCACATTAGTGCTTGAATTGTGCCCCTCCCCAAATAAAGCTATGCTCAAGTCTTAATGTCCAATATTTCCAATAGAACCAAGGTTATCTTTACTGAGGCTATCAGGTTAAAATGAGTTCACGTGGATGCTACATAATTCATTATGACCAGGACTCTGATAAAAGAAGAACACTGGACACAGGGATAGACATATACAAAAAGAGAATGCCATATGATCATGAAGGCATCAATCAAGACAATGCATATATATGCTAAACAGTGCCAAAGATTGTAAAAACTTTACCAGAAGCTAGGAGCAAATCACAGAATTCCTTTCATTCACAAGGGAACCAATCTTGGTTTGATGGCAGTCTTCTATCACACTTGGTTAGAATAAGACCATAAAATGAATTCAGACATTCAAATCACTCTGGGGAACAGTGGTCAGAATAAAGAAAGACTTCGCCAAGGAGATGTTATCTGAGTCTAATCAAGATGAAGAGATTGATTTTTGTGGGTAAAGCCTAGGGAGGACTTTCCATAGAAATTGATCACCATCTGTAATGGTTTGAAAATATGAGAATATACATATCCAAACCACTGTGCTTGATCTAACATGAGTGCATGTGCAATGTATAGTCCACAGTAGTGAAAACAGAGACCTGAGAAGCTGAAGCCTTATCATAAAAAGCCTTCTATTCTAAGCAAGATATTTTTCTTTCCCCCCCAAACCAAGGGGGTGCCTGTCAAATCATCATTCCTCTCTACTGTTTGCTGAACTCCATTTCTTGAAGAAGCCTTCTCTTACGTCCACTGTGATATTTCTCATGTGAACAAGAACTTTTTTACTTGGTCTGTTTTAATAATACAAACTCTTGAAGAGAAGTGGTGGTGTGCTGATGGATGAATGTGCCCAGTATGTGTTGAAGGAAGTGGTTGGCAAACAGTTGATATTAATTTAATGACTATATTACATGTTCATAGAGATGATGACATTGGGGCGTTTTGGCTCACTTCAGAGTGATACTCCAAGATACTCCATATTTTCTTTTTGCTCTTCCTTTCATTCATGAACCTCACTTTGGTTCTCAGTTTACATTTTCACTTGATTTTCCCCACTAGGCCCAGGTCCCCGTATGTGACATATAAGCTTCTTGTACACCAAATCAGCAATCCTCACTTCAGGCAGCTGTTCCAGCAGCATGGATTCTCCTGTCTCCAAGGGAGAGTGGTTCACATCACACAAAGCCCTACAGTTCCACCTTGTCACCTTGTTTCTACTCCTGGTTCTGCCAGTACTAGTGCTTAGTGTAGTCCAATCAGGGTCATTAAGTCAGTTTCAAGTAAATCACTCTGACTGGAATGGACCAAAGAACAGGTGGTAGTTCTCACTGAACTCACAGGACTGAGGAATGGGATTTCTGGGCTGGACAGGAGGGCAGAATCAGATAACCTGAATAATCTCTATGGGAGTCAGACTTGATCCATAGGATCCATGTTGAAGATGCTAAACAGGGTCCTGGAACAGGAAGGCTGATGGTCAAGACAAGAGACACTTGAATGGCCGAGAATCACTTAAAGAAATGTTCAAAGTCCTTAGTCATCAGGGAAATGCAAACCAAAAGAATTCTGAGATTCCATCTTTCACCCAACTGAATGGCTAAAATCAAAATCTCAAGAGATAGTACATGCTGCCGAGGATGTGGAGCAAAAGAACACTTCTTCATTGCTAGTGGGAGTACAAACGTATAAAATCACTTTGGAAATCAGTTTGGTGGTTTTTCAGAAAACTGGGAATAGTTCTCCTTCAAAACCTAGCTATATGGTTCGCTCCTGAGTATACACCCAAAAGATGCTCCAACATCTCACAAAGACTCTTGCTCAACTATGTTCATAGCAGCTTTATTTGTAATAGCTAGAAATGGAAACATCCTAGATGTCCCTCAAATGAAGAATGGATAAAGAAAATGTGGCACATCTACCCAATGGGAAACTATTCAGCTATTAAAAACCAAGACATCATGAATTTTGCTTGCAAATAGATGGAGCTTGAAAATATCATCCTGAGTGAAGTAACCCGGTCCCAAAAGGACGTGCATGGTATGTACTCACTTATAAGTGTATATTAGCCATAAACTTCAGGTACCATGCTACACTCCACAGATCCAAATAAGGTAAAGAAGATGGGATGTACAGAGAGGATACTTGACTTTCATTTAGAAGGGAGAAGAAAATAGGCATAAGAAGCAGATGGAGGCAGGGAATTGGGAGGCAGAGGGGATGGGGAGAGGAATGGGGCAGGTTCAGGATCAGGTGAGGTAGGGAAGGACAGGAGAGATGTCCAGATGGCCATGAAATTTAATGGAAATCTGAAACTGGTGAGGGTGGGGAGGTAGGGGCATCTCCAGTATGAGACAGAGACCTGGGATAAGGGAGGCACCCAAGAATCATTGGGGGTAACCATGGCATGGCATGCTTAGTTGCCTGGAAGAAGATACTCCATACAAATGCATATACCAATACTGAAGACAAATTTCAAGGGCTCAAGTCATTTTGCTGTAATTTTTACCATTATATGTGTAAAGATAGACATGAATTGATATAGATAAGCAACATTTTTCACAGAAATGTCTTCATAAAAGCACACACACACATACACATAGTCTCTTAGAAGCTTGCTATGTACCCTATAGCTAAGTTTATAGGTAGATCATTTTCTTACAGTCAATAATCTGCATCTTTCATCATAATCTTTCCCTCATCTGCTCACTAATTATTGGAATTAAGAAGTTAGCACTTCATTCAATACAAAGTAGATATTTTTAATTGGTCATACATGACATAGTTAAAGGCCTTTTACCTACAAAGAACCTTACTAGGAGATGGGCTCAGGGGGAGTTATTAAAAATCAGTGCATAAGAGCTCCTTGGGAGGTCATTATTTTGTATCCCATCTCCTAAAGTTGGTTATTATTGGTAACAAGGTGAGAGAAATTTCCCTGACTTCATTAGAAACCTGGAAAAATGACCTTTCCTTGCCAACACCCACTTTTTGTGTTGGAAACTATTTCTTCTGGAAGGTTCTCTGTTAAAATGTCTGCCCCATGCATTCTTTTTGTGTAAAGTGTGGCCCCAATAAATGCCCTGGACTTTCAGATTCCATCTCTTGATAACAACTTCTGTATGTGCACACACACCCACACACATACACACACACACACACACACACACAGAGGGAGAGAGGGAGAGAGAGACAGAGACAGAGATAGTAAAACAGCTATCTCATTAATTTAATGTTGGAAATAATTGCTACTATCTAGACTAGCAATATTTACATGAGTGCCATGTCAGAAGAGAAGTTTCACAAGTATTTTACTAACAGTTGTCTCTCTCTCTCCCGCCATCCCTCTCTACCTCCCTGCCTCCCTCCCTCCTTTCTTCCCTCCCTCTCTCAATCTCTCTCTCATGTACACACACAACACATACACACACACATATATACATATACACACACACACACACACACACACAGAGAGAGAGAGAGAGAGAGAGAGAGAGAGAGAGAGAGAGAGAGAGAGAGATCATCAAGTCATCAAGAATTTTTATCTGTTCTTTGAAGTCAAGTTGAAATATTTTAGTGTGATATATCTTGATTGACAGATACTGTAATATCTTTCTGGTTGGCAGTGGTCACAAAAGACATGTTTTCAAGTATGTGCCCCAAATAAATGGCATGTCAAAGAATATTCATCATTGAAGCCAATTGCTTCAAATGTTTAAGATGAGTCTCATTTTTCCATGTGGATTTTTCTTGGTACAATTTGGCATTCTAGGGTTGATTTTAGGTCATCATTATCAACAACAATTACTGGATTTCACTGAGAGGTAGAGATGTCCTGAGGAATTCTCATGAGAAGTACCAGACTCTTCAGTCATCCATTAAATGGTCCTGGGCTATTTACTTTTTAAGAAGTATCTTGTCTTCTCTCTAACGTCATTGACTACTAATAATGTTGCCTATGCCTCCAGTAGTATTTTGACATTTATTATTCTACCTTAAGCTCAACAACCAAAATGAGTTAAAATGTGTATACGGTGCTATTGAGAGCCCTGGGGTGGCATTTCTAGAAGTAGTCTCCCATGGGTTTGTGTTTGTGTATTTTTTTGCATCATAACTTTAAGCTGCCCTAAGGTTATTAAAGGATAATCTTTATTTTTCAGTTCCACAAATAATAGGAAATCATGGCTTTCAAGAAGGGCACTGTTAGGTACATATAACATTTTAGTTAAGGGTAATATAGAGAAATTAATAAGTTTAATGTCTCCATTTTATATTATAGAACTGCCTCATTTGTTTTAGAGTTTTCCATACCATCAACTAAGAAAAGAAAATTTTGATTGGTAAACTACTATCTTATACAAATAATGAAGAGCAATGGAGTGTTATAAATATTATTTACATTTGAAACATTGATATATCTTTCTATTTAATAATAAAGATTCCATTAAGCCATCTACTGGGAAATAAAACTAATTATTTACATTTGGGAGGATAACAATACCTCAATTAATCATTTCACTAAGAAGAAAGTTCACTTGAATGAATTCCAGCCTGGTATGCAGAGATGAAGAGGACTAATGGAAGCCCCCGTCCTTGAATAGTAGCAGTGACAATTGAAGATAGGACACTAGCAAGCTCTTGTTAATGGAGAGGACATACACTACCATCAACTCAGGAATGGTTGGTCTGTACTAATGTCCTGATGAAACAGAAACACATCCGATTATTCTGGAAGAAATCTACCCTCACCTTGGATGTGGCTGAAATGAAATCGTATTTCTGACATTAACTCTGTGAGGAAAATATTTGAATAACAAGAGTCAATATTCATAGAGATATTATATTACAATTTTGAAAGATATTTTGACCTTACTAATTCTGACTAGTTGTTCAATCAATTAATAGTATGTTCTCAGTATGTACCATGTACCATGCTAATTGTTTTCTGGGTCATTTCCCAGCTCCTTTGTGGTGGATATTATTTCATTATATAGACAGTGAAACAGCAGCTCAGGAGAGCAAGTGATACATTTGACAGAGTTAGGAGCAAATGCTCAGATTAAATTTCAAATCCAGCACTAACTGTAGAGAGTAGCATAGTAACCAATAGCATATGCTTCAACAACTCAAGACATAGGATAAGAAAAATATTACAGAGTGCTCTAACTGATACATGAGTGCTAGGTAAGCTCCCGTGTCCCCGATCCTACTTCTATTCTTCAAGCCCTGATGTCAGTGACCTTTAGTTAGTCTAAGCTATGATTACAAAATATATGAAAGAAAAAGATCAACATAACTGTCTAAATTTCTAAATAATCATCCTTGAGGTTACATTTATGCTGCCCAAAGGGAAGTTGTTACTCAATGTCTGGAACTGTGGCCAAGGCCACATTGGCAACATGTTTTAAACTCTCAGGAACAAAACCTTCAAAGTCTACTAACACGTTGGACACTAGCTGGCACTGGCATCAAAATGCTTGTTCTTTCATGTCATTGCCAGGAAAAGAAAAAGATGACAACTGCTTACAGCAAAAGATCACTGTCGAGTGTATGAAGTGAACTTTCACGTGATATGCTTTCCATGCTAAGAGGTCCTTACTAGAGGATGAACACAGCAGAGAACAAGAAATAAGGTTGCTCCAAAGATTTAGTGACAGTCCCTTGGGGTCATCTTGTCCTCCACAAGAATGGTGTGAATATTGAAAATGTCTGAGATTAGCATCATTAATTATCTTTCTGTCTTGTAACTGTAACAATGATGGCTGGTGAACTCAGGTTGGTTGAAGAAGCTGACTTTTTTGGAAGAAACCTAAAATACAAGTGAACTTTTGTTAAGGATGTCAGTGCACTTTGAGTGATGAATGAAAACAGGGAAGATATGACATTTGTTTTTTAACTTTCAGGGGAAGCTTGACAAAATAAGGTGTTTGGGAACAGAATTGTAACCAGGGTAAAAAATGGCTTTCCTAGTATGATCAAAGAGTTAACATGTTATACTCTTAAGAGATAAACAGGGCTGGAGAGATGGCTCAGAGGTTATGAGTACTGGCTACTTACACTTCCAGAGGACCCTGCTTCAACTCTCAGCACCCAAGTGGTAGCTCACATTTGTCTGTTACTCCAGTTCCAGGGGATCTGATACACTCAAACAGACATGCAAGCAAAACATCAGTGAACATGAAAAATTAAAAAAAAAAGAAATCATCATGAAAAAATAAAAAGAGATTAACATTGGTACACCAGAGAGCTCATCATAGGCAGAATTCAAATACACATGAAGATCATGAAGTGTGTTAAAGCAAACTTTGACAAGACAAAAGAATTTTAAGGAACGATACCATATCCCTACATCCCATGTGTGTGTCTATTCAAATTTATACTGGCAATGATCTTGTACTATAGGTGAAGATAGAGGTGGGAAATGAACTCAAAAGCCTACAAAGCTAAAGATGAAAAATAGAGAATAAGTTATAATTTTGTAATCTTGAATAACCTGAAAAGATATCCTATATATGATTTGCTTGTATTTGAAGTTTACACTATAATTCGCCCCTGTACCACAATCCATTTTGTAGAATTCATGATCCTTACCTAACTCTTAGCATGTTTCCCTTCCTGGGAGGCCAGACAACCTCTTAGCCACATCTTTGGATTTCTACCTCCATTTGTACCATTCTTAAACACAGTGATAGACTTTTACTTGAATATTATCACCACCATTCTCCTGAAGGCAATTTTGCTTCCACCTATCCTACATGGACTGCTTTGTACAGAGGTGTAATATGACCAAGGCTCTAGTGTTGATATAGGTGCTATTGACTTTCTTCCTCTAGACTGTGCCTAAAACCCCTTTTGCCT
This sequence comes from Uromys caudimaculatus, assembly GCA_028551405.1. Taxonomy (NCBI): domain Eukaryota; kingdom Metazoa; phylum Chordata; class Mammalia; order Rodentia; family Muridae; genus Uromys; species Uromys caudimaculatus. Next base: position 95,492,649 of record CM052722.1, read on the forward strand.
ATTCTTATTACTGGTTTGCCCATTCTATAGCTCTTCTCTCTCTTCCCTGAGCAGATGCTGAAGTACCAACAAACCATCTGGCCCAAACTGTGAGGGTTAAGGTACAAATTGGAGCTGTAGCACTTCTAATCTAGCATGACAGTTTGTACTGATCAGGTTAATGGGGATAATTTCTCTTTGGCTTGTACAGAGACGGGGAAAATTTAATCTGATTTGCTATTAATTAGTCTGTCCAATCATTAACATAATGTTTCACTAAATACAGAAAAAAATATTCATATTGCACAGGCAAGTAAATCAACCAAAGCTCAGTAATAGAAAAGTGTTGCCTTTTGGATACAGCAGAGAAGCTATATTGCCAATGAGAACAGGACCCAGACTTTAACGAGCTTCTTAGTATCAGGGATAGGCTATCTTGCACCATATGCAGTCTTCTAGTTTGGGAAGAAATACATACATTTGTAAAGTCATTAATTATCAATGGATCATAGAGTATACTACGGTTTGGGAAACAGAATGGAATGATTTGACCTTCAAGGAGATTGAATAATCACATCTTGAGTGAGAGCAATATGATGCTTTATCAAACAAATAAAATACTTTAGTTGTCTTTTTTTATTCTTTTATTAACAACTATTTATTTTGAACAAATTATTCGTTGATAAGTGTTGTGCTTGGTGATAGAGTTATGGAAGTCAAATACTGTACATATCTGTACATATATATGTGTGAATATTATATTCATATACTTATTTAATTGTAGTTGTGAAAATGTATGGTGAAAAATCAGAGTGCTCAAAAAGCACATATATGAAGATTGGATGGCACCCAACGGATTGTCCAAATTAAAAGAGGCATGGAACTGAGTGTGATGGAGCATACTAGTAATCCCAGGATTTTGGAGGTAGAGGGGTGAGGATTGCTATGGGTTTTAGAGCAACATTAACTACATGTTATCATATTTCATTTAATAAAGGAAAGAATAAACAAAAATCAAGAAGAGAGAAAGAGAGAAGGAAGGAGACAAAGAACATCACGTATGCAAGTTCTGAGGAGGCCAATGGCTTTGAGGAACGCAACACAGGGAGACGGAGTTTGGAGAGCCAAAGCTGAGAGTTTGGCTAGGATTCTGATTTCTTAGGCCAGGAGTGAGGTGGAGATAGACTACACGTTTGGAGATCTTGTAACAGGTGTCTTTGCTGCTCACTTCCATGGAACATTTGGGCTTTATCCTAAGGGCCAAGGAAAGCTATTAAAAATTTCTAGGTTTAGTTGATATGGGAGCAGTAGTTATTTTTAATCTTTCCTAATAGCAAGCACACTAAACGAATTCTTCAACTGGATTCAAAAGCACTTGTGTGTGGCTGGAGCAGATGAGGCATTTCTACTGTGCATCTGAGCAGAAGGCAGCACCCCTGAGAGGCTGAACAGTAATTACAGTTCTACTCTAGATCCAGGTTTTAACCACAAGGAGTGTGTTCTGTAGGCTCTATTTCATAATTGAGGGTAATTACAAGAAGTTAAAAGTAGATTAGAGACAATTAGGCCCCATACAACAGGGAGCCCTGTGGGTGGCCAGGAAGGGAGTAGGAAGAACCAGCTAAGAAAGTCCCAAACTGCTTGGAATTCATGGACTCATTGCATAAGTGGAAGTTTGGGGATGGCTATCCTGCTTCTGGTGTCCAGAGAGGTAGCACCAGAAGGGACAGCAAGAGTCAGAGTTGATGTTATTCAGGTGGAGGTGCCTATGGGAGAAAGTAGGAATGGCCTTAATACCAAGAAATGGTGTAAGGAGAAAGGGGATTTAAAATGTATAGTCGGTGTGCAGAAATAGGTCTCATTTCACTTTATCTACCACACATCCATTGTTTTGACTAGTTATTGATTGATTTAATCAACAAGTGATTATTTGCAACTATTCTGTGTGGAATACTATGCTAGGAGAATTTCAGAGGAGTAAGGACATATGCGTGAGCCATAGATGCAGTAGATTTTTGGTTGTTCAATAAATGAAGTGTGGTCAGTCTTGAAATTATATATGTATGTGTATGTGTGTGTACACACACACACACACACAGACACACACACACACATATATATATATTCTTGGTAGTGTGTGTATATATATGTATATGTTTATGTATACTTTATGATGTGTATGTATATGATGTATGTGATATATATGTACGTGTATATGTATACATGCACATCACCAACAAGAATGGACTTGGCGAGTTGTATTGATATGTATTTTTGCATATGCAAAATATATTCATATGCACACATATGTGTATATATGTAACAATAATAAAGACAATTAAGCTGTCAACTTAAAAAAGGAGGTGGGACATGGCAGGAGTTCAAGGGAAGGTAGCTGATACTAGGTTGAAGGGATGAAAGGGAGGGGAAAACATGATGCAATTCTTTTTCAATTAGAAACATACTTTTCGAAAAGGAGTCATATGGACAATGGTGCTCCGGTCTTTGAGAGATTTAACTGTTCAAATGAGTGGAGTAGTCAATAGCTGCACTAGCATTTTATCAGTAGAAAAGCAGATGATCTAAAGAAACAAGACAATGTAAGCTACAGTAGTTAGGATGTGGATGGAATTCAAGGCAAGATACAGTGAAGGGCCTTGCTAGGCAGAAGCTAAGGGAAGATAATAGGAAGTCCTGGAGGATGAAGAAGAATGGATGTAGCACACTGACCGTGGATATGTGTGAAGTGTGGAGAGACTCTTAAAGGTATTTGCATGTGGATACATATAGACATGGGTAGTTAATTTAACCAAGCAACCTTAATGCCAACAAATAATTCTATCAACTTCTCTCGTAAACACAGAAAAAGAAAGAGAAAAAAGGAAGAAGCGTTTATGGCATGAAACTGTTGTTGCAAGCTGGGTCTTTTTAATGATTGACACATAAAAATTGTACACAACAGCAGATTTCATTGGCGTCTACATATATGAGAGAAAACGTGATGTCTTTCTGAGTCTTGTTTACTTTATTTACATGATGGTTTCCATCTAATTTTTTTGTGAGTAATGTAAGTTCGGCTTTCTTTTCACTGAAAAATACTTCTCTCTCTCTCTCTCTCTCTCTCTCTCTCTCTCTCTCTCTCTCTCTGCCTCTCTCTCTCTCTCTCTGCTTCTCTCTCTCTGTCTCTCTGTCTCTCTCTGTCTCTCTCTCTGAGTGTGTGTTATATATGTATGCATGTATACAAATGTGTTATTTATATGAGTGAATATTATATTTTATCCATTTTGCACTTGATAGGCAGGAAGTTTTGTTTTATATCTTGGTTCTTGTGAATGGTCAAGTTTGGTGTTCATACTTTCCTTTTAAAAGGAAACAATGTATGAGAGAGTAGCCTGGTAGAGTTATATATATATCTTGATAAATTTATTTGTTCTATTCAGGAAATCAACTGAAACATTAGTCTGTAAAAATTAAAGGGAGATTCCCTCCTCTGCTACTTATTTCTCTGGAAGAAAGGAACAGCAGATGCTTGAAATCCCAAGCTGTCAATCAATTACCTGGCCCCCTCTAGAGAAGCACAAACTCATGGGGAAAGGAATCTCTGGGGGTAGAGAAGGCCATTGGGTCTTTTGGGGATGCTTCCACTTACTCAGGAGTTTCTGTGCTGCCTTTTTGACATCCTTGTTTCTCAAGTTGTACACAACTGGGTTGACCATGGAGGTGACCACAATGTAGAACAGTGAGAAGATCTTGTTTAGGGCCATGGCCCGAGTTGCTGTGGGTATAGCATACACTGTTCCCAGAGTTCCATAGTACAGAGAGACCACGATGAGGTAGGAGGAGCATGTGGAAAAGGCTCCTTGCTTTTCTGCTGCTGATGGCATCTTGAGGACAGCAACAACGATGTTTATATAGGAGAATACAGTGAGCAAGAAGGGCACCATGGTAACAAAGGAGGCCATGAGGAAAATAGTTTTTGTTTTGTTTTTTTTTTTTACTTCCTCAGGATCAGAACGAGCCAGCTTCAGCACAGGGGCAAGGTCACAAAAGAAATGATCAATCTCATTGGATTCACAGAACTGGAGCTGAAAAGTAATTGTGACAGTAACAACAGGAGTTAGAAATCCACCCACCCAAGATACACCTGCAAGCAAGATACATGTGTGGAAGTTCATGAGAGATGGGTACTGAAGTGGGCTGCAAATAGCAAGGTATTGGTCATAAGACATGCTTGCCAGGAGAAAACACTCAAATACTGCCATGGAGCCAAAGAAATAAAACTGAGCCACACATCCTGTAAAAGAAATCGCCCTGGACCAGAGAGAAGGGTCTTCAGCATCTTAGGAACAATGGAAGTTGTATACCAGATCTCAAGAAAGGAGAAATTGGACAAAAAGAAATACATGGGAGTTTGGAGGCTGTGGTCACTGGAAGTAACTGTAAGGATGAGATATTCTCCAATAAGGTCTTTATGTAGATTCCAAAAAATGTTCCAAAGAGGAAAAACTGTAACCCATGGAGACTTCCAAATCCCAGAAGGAGAAATTCTTTGATTGCAGTTAGATTACCCATATCTATGAGATTCAGGATCAAGATCTGAGGAGAAGAAATATAAATGACTGTCAAGCGAACAAACACTACTGCAAGGGAACATGAACACCAGAAATACCATCTAAGCACAGAAAGTCTTGTCTCCTCCCTGCTAGGGCCCACTCTGTTTACTAGGCAAACTAACCAAGCAGCTGCTGTATTTCTTCTTCTTTTTTATGATGAAATAATGGACAAGAAGTGATCAAAAGGAGGAGAGGCTTGTTTTGGCTCATGGCTTGAGGGATGCAGTCCTTTGTGATGGGGAAAAGCATAGCATCAGGCTACTCTATGGTGGCATGAACATTTCAGTGGGCTGGGAAACACAAATGGGATAGGAAACAAGGGTTATAGTGTAGAATGCAAGGTCTGCTTCAAGTTGCCCACTTTCTCCAATGAAACTCCATGTTCTAAAGGTTCTACAACCTTCTTCCATAGTGCTACAAGACGGTAATTCAGTGTTGAAACACATGAGTTTATGGGGGACATTTCTCATTCAAACCACAATGCTTGTAAAGGGGTCCTAAATTAAGGATCCCTTAAGAAAGAGTTACTCCAGTGCTTTTGTCGACTTTTTTCTTTGCTATAACTGCTGGTAAATCTACCTCTGAGAGTCTCACAATAGAAAGCAAGCACTATAGAGTGGTGACATTGAGCAGAAGAATCGCTTAACAATATTACCTGAACTTCTGAAATAGTATTAAAGACTCAATAGAAATGTGAATCCCAAATTTTAAAACAACAGTAAATCAGACAACTCTTTCCTACTGAATCCCCCCCCCCATCATGGTGAATTTCACTAATATCACTGGAAGGAGGAGGTGAATTTAGAATTATTGATCTTAAATTACCAATAAGAAAAAATAAGAGTTTCTGCCAGGCTCTGTGGATATGTAGCTGATTGCTTCCATGGCATCAAATTCCTATGGAAATTGGGGGGAAATGTATGTAAAGTTATTCACTGGAAATGTTAGAGAAAAATAATGTTCCATCATTCATAAATGAAAATGACATTCCTGACTCACAAGCAGTAGGATGCGCATTGAAGAGGTTTTTCTCCCCCAGCATCCAGGATAGGTTAGCGGTGAGTCATAGATATAGCTTTCCCCTGCCTACTTGCCCCCATGCTCAAAGACCCACATTTGTGAAGTGGCTGTCTGATCATAGTGCTGGGCTATGATAGGATTACAAATTAGTCTGTGCTCTGGCATAAATGAGGAGAAGGTAGGAACCCAGAGGTAGGGACTTGATTCCATCAGTGTTTAAAGCTGAAGACTCAGTCTGTGACTAGAAAATAAGAAAGAGCCATCTTTTCTGCTTTGTTTTAGGTAATGACAATGTTTCCTGAAAAGGTTATAAATAAATCACATTTTTTTTTTTTTTGCATGTAAAATCATTGTTTAACTATACTCAACAATCGGGTTAGTTAAAAGAACCTTATTAAAATGCTTCTGAAATAGGAAGGAATCTTTCATAATTTAACCTTTGCACCAATACAGTAAGGAAGATTCACTGATACTAGAGGAATATAGGACACTTGAAGTGCATGAAGTAGCGTTGGCAATGATTACAGTGTATAAAGAAAATCAATCAGCAGCTAAGGTTGTCCCTGGAGGTGACAGCTGCTTCCTAATTGGGGAATTAAACTGCAGTGTCCTCTTACCATGTTAGTTTGTCTTCAGAGGCTGCCAGCCTGCATTCAGAACCAACATTAACATCATTAGAATTTTACCGTTCAATCCCAAGTCTCATTAATTAGTAATGGAATAAACTTGATTTTCCCCCCTTTCGTTTACAGGCATGCTCTTTGGTGTGTCCAAATTCAAAGGCTTATAACCTCCCTAAGTCCACTCTTCTATTGCAGTGAGGAGGCATTAACATAGATACAAAAGGGAAGTCCAGAAGTCTTCTCTGTTTCGTTCTCCCACCACATACCTTTGGACACACACGTTATTGAACTGATAGGTAGTAGGGGTGAAACTATAAGCACAGAAGATCTGGAACCAGTGTTCACTAAGGATATAGTTTAGTGGTAAAAGTAGCCAGTAAACTAATGTTCTCAGCCTTCCTAAGGCTGTGACCCTTTACTGTAGTTCCTCATGTTGTGGTGAGCCCCGACCATAAAATTATTTTGTTGCTACTTTTAACTATAATTTTTCCTATTGTTAGGAATAGTAATGTAAATATTTTGGGAGATATAGGTTTGCCAAAGGGGTCATAACCATAGGTGGAGAACCCTGAGTTAAACAGATGGAATTCTGACAATTAAGTATAAAATGATCACTGTGATAAGTGCTTTGAGAGAGAAATATAGGACCTTGATCCAAAGAATAATATTCAGGAAGGGGTAATGTGGTTTTTGTGACATTGCTAGAGAAGATACAACTGAGGTGGAAGTTACGTGTTTATGCTGAGATCAGATGTGTAAGGAATAGTCAGACATGAGAGAATCAGAATGTATGTCAGTAACTGGTGAGAAAGCTGCTGTCTGACCTGAGCAAGAGATGGTAGCTAAGCATAAGCTAGAATGGGGTAAGATGAGCTACCTTTAAGGCTTTTATCCCATAAAATATACCATCAAGATGCCCTGCCATTTCTTTGAATATACATAAATAAAAGGTTGATTTAAGAAATAAAATTACTGTAAATATATTTGGAGCAGGCATGAAACAGAAGAAAAAAAGGAGGATGAATCTCAAATTTTTTAGCTCCAGCAACTGCATGGAAAAACATGTAATCCCAGAGATAGAAAGATCAATTTTCTCTTTCTTAGTACCCCTTGTCCCCCCCCTCATTTCTGAGATGACACTTAAGGTCAGAAGCTTAGTGATAGACAGAGCTCTAACTTTGATAGGTAAAGCAACTAAAAACAAGCTCTTAAGCAAATGCATCACAAATTATTGTCCTTGTTTCCAAAAACAACCAGGGAAGAGAATGAATAGGTCAGCATAACCTTTATTCACCCTACAAAAATTGCTCAAAGCTCGTGGTTAGCAACTGAATTTCAGGAGTAATCTTGCACATGGTGTAGAAGAGAGCTCAGTTTGATGGGATTGCCAAAATCTTTTCAAAATGAGCCCCCAACCATCATTAAGGATGACACAATTGCTCAGAACTTCCAATTATCTGTTTTTTCCCCCAAAAGGTTCTATTTTATTTCATTTTGCTCTTGCATGAAAGAGGTAGATGGCAATGGAATGAGTTCAGCCAAGGAAACAATTTTCAGGGATCAGATGGAGTCAGAATGCTTTCAGTCTCATTCTTTCTCTCTTCGTGTTCGTTTATGTTTATGACCATTAAGAGCAGATGGAAAAATGGTGGTCGGAGGTTCTGAAAGATGTACAACTAGAATGATCATTATCCTTGATTCCCTAAGTAAGGGCAGGAGGTTCAGCTTTCTTTATGTAACTCTTAAGTAAATGCAATGAAAACCAGTTTTGTTTGTGAAGTCTAGGTACACAGAAAAGGTAATCGTGTCATCTGGACCCATTCTCTTGGTATTTCCTTAATCAATATTCATCTAAGTATCAATATTCCTATGCCATTATAATCATCAAAAGGTAAAGCTGTTGGAAGACAATATAAAAGGCCCCAAATTCACACCCACCACCTCATAAGATGTTAACGGTTGTATAAGTCCAATCAGATAATCAAAGTACAGAACCTTAATTATGGAATCAGAGAGTAGCTATAACAGTGCAAAGTTACTTCTTCTAGGATCAATTCAGAAGATCCTTTTGGAAAGGAGGTGAGGTGGGTAGAATTTGAAGAACAGCTGAAGGATGTATACCCTTGCTTGTCGTCTGTACCAATCTGGTACTCTGTATTATTCCTTTTTCCAAACCCCAATTATACGTATTAAGATAAAACATAGGCTTGAAGTTGAAATGGCAATGGCTTGTATCAGGGGCAATTGTTTGATGCTAGAGATTGGGGTAACCTAGACAAATAAAGAAGTTCATCTTTGCAGCTTAATCCTCACTATTTAGGTCAACCTTTGTTCCAAATACATATTAAACTGCTCCCTAAAATGACACCTTAGAGAGACCAAAGCAAGAAAATTATCCACAGAAAGAATATGTGCAAGCTCAAAGAAAGGATCCTTGATTTGTACCCCAGTAACTCCACTATTACAAAGGGAAGTTGATTACTTTGATCAACTCTCAAAAACGAATGTATTTTTTGAATAAGGTAAGCTTATGCCACACAGTACAATGTTTTGGAGAAAGATTTCTGTTTTCCTCTTTGAAAACAACTTGTAGAATATTATAGACAGCTCAATTGTTAAAGGAATTGTACATTAATGATGCTAGAAAAACCCTGGTGTCCAAGGGAATCATTCTGTTATTTGTGTTTTTTCACCTTGAGACCTAGAGACATACATTGCTGAGATGCTTTAAACTAACATTATTGAGCCCCAGAAATGGATTGGGAGATCAGCATTATTGAGACCTGGTGACAGATATTTCTAATTCAACTATATTCTTTGGTGCCAATATTTTTCATTTTTATTCCATTTGTCAAGATGACAGACAATGAAAGAGGCTATAAAATGTCTCAGACCAAATGTTACGTGATGTGTTATTATGTGGCATACCTGTAGCCTATGTGTAAAAATTGCAAAAATTATCTGGATAAGTTATGTAAAAATAAACAAACAGGAGTAGGAGGAAGGAAAACTGTAATCAGAATATGTTGTGTGAAAAAGTCTACTTTTGACTAAACAAAAAATAAAAATTTAGAAAGCATGCTTTTACTTTTGGTTGCGTATAAAATACAGGGAGCCTACATAAATATATATCTCAATTAATTGCCTAGATTATATTGAATGTTGATTTGAACCATGTACATGAGTTTGTAGCAAAAGATCTGAAAATGGTGACACTCAGTAGTAAACCTAAGGTAATATGTGTCAAAATAAAGCTCGAAAAACTTTGTTTTTTAACCAGTAGCATCTTTTAAAAATTGGTTTCTTTTGTTCTTCTTGCTCTGAGGGGCAAGAAATCATCTGATAGACTTCCTGTCTTATTCCACTGACCCATATGGCAGGGCACTGAAATGTCCCAATTCATCACTCTCATACTTATCTGATTATATGCTCGTTATCCTAAGTATCTGAATAATAGAGATATTCCTTGTCTTGCATCTTTTAGTCTTCATCCTAATATTTGATGTGAATGATGGAGAAAAACTCAGTTATTTTCCTTTATTTCCTCTTCCCTGTAACATTTGGGTATTCTAGCCATCATTACTTAACGTTTTTCTTTGAATCTTTTTGTTCCTAGATTCCTATTATTTTTCTGTGACAAATGGTAAGAAGCTGACACAGTCACAATAATATGGTGTCTTTTGTTTGTGCTAAAGCAGTGGTTCTCAGCCCTCCTAATTCTGTAACTGTTTAGTACATGCAATTCTTCGTGTTGTAGTGACGCCCAACCATAAAATTGACATTGTTACTTCAGAACTGTAATTTTGCTACTGTTAAGAATCATAATGTAAAATCTGTGTTTTTCAATGGTCTTAGGGGAAAGGGTTGTTCAACCACCCAAAGGGGTCACAACTCACAGGTTGAGGACCAATATACTAGAAGATTTGTTATGTCATAGGGAACAGTGGCTAAGCTTTCATGTCAGGCAGACCTGAGTTCTGTCTCCACTGTATGTTATTTGTTTGACTTGGGATAAATAACTTAATGTCTTGCTATGTCAGTGTTTTAATGTGTAAAATAAAGGATAGGAGAGAATAAAATGACTTCATAGGCTCATATGCATTTTTTCTAACTTAATGAAACAATCCATACAAAGTGCTGACAAAATTCATAAGGAACATCACTACACTCTGATAAATGTGAGCCTATGTTTAAGTCATGACTCCAAAGTTATTTCGTGTGTCATCTCACCCAACAGGAAACATTGATGTAATTTTCCTTTGCTTTCTCCTGATTTCTAGTACAGGAACTACATAGCCTATGGAATGTCAGGGATTGCTGATGTGACTTTTACACACCCCAGTTCAAATCTGAGGTTTTAATTTTTGTCACTGAAACCTAGACTTATTTTTCTAACCTTTCACTGCCTTCTTTTTTCTCTGCTACAAAAGACTGGCCACCATGACCTCCTCTTCCGGATGATTCATCCTGACATAGAACCAGGCTCCACCTTCAAGGGCATTCTGAGTCTAGCTGCTATTCCAACTGCTCAAATTAATATCATGCTGGAACTTCCTCCCATTAGGGATTCAGGTCCTGCCTGTTTGCTTAATACCTTGTACTCATGAAAATCAATTCCCTTAAACCTCTTTCCCAGGGGTAATATTTCTCCACTTAACCAAGAAAGTTAAATAAAATGGTAGATCATCTTGCACCAGCAAATGCCTCACCAAACCTTGAATTCTAAACTTGGTGAGTTCAGAGGATCCAGTTGTAAGCAACATTTTAAGGGTCATTTGTAACCTCTTCAAGAACACTCTGGACACCTAATATAAATCAATATCAAGGATTTTAAATGACTTGTGTCTATTTGTTAAAATGTTTTACCTCTTTGACAACATTTTCAAAGCTGTTCATTCACATTATCCAATATACTCAAGAAGAAAATAACTACATTATTGAGACAGAAATATTTACTTGCTACATGTATAACATTTTACCATAGGCACAATTTGAATTAGGTGTTGAGTGAGTGTTTCACTAAAAGTGTGTTATTTTAAGCTTTGGTAAAACTTTCTCAATGTCAATTGCATTCCGGAAGCTATCTTACATTAAAAAAAAAAGTCATGTAGGGAATTTTGGAGAAATGAGGGACATTTTCTCAGATTGTTACTATTCTGCTTCCTATGTCTGTATTTAAATGTAAATGTTCAAATTTTTCATAAAGTGATTCATCTCTGCCATTTAAATTGATCATTATTTACAATTATCATAGTCTGTCTTTGTATGAATCTTATTTATCTGGGTTTCAGATAGAATTAGGGATGCTATTATGTCCTCCATGTTAAGACACCTTCAAAGAGTATACATTTCTTTTTCCCCCCAGTAGAGTTACCTTTATCTAAGGAAAGTATTAGGAGCCAAAGACATTTTCATTTTTCTTTGGGACAGCAAGAGGTACATTTTAGGACTTTCTCTATATATTTATTTCTTAGGATAAAAGGAAAAAATTAATCTGGTGGCTATACCATAGGAAATTGAGACAACCAGTTCACGTTCTCAAAAGTGCCATCTGTACATGGGTCTTGAATCTGAGGAGACTGGACAGTTGGATAAAATGTTCTGACATCTGCTGGTGAGGGGGTATTTCAGATTTCAGGGAGCACTGTAAGCAATCATTTGATACCAAAGTCTTTTAAGAAGGTCCTACATTCATCAATCAAGTATCAAGAGAAAGGATTTTTTTTTCTGGAAAACGAATACTGATTATCACAGGAGTGGTAGAAGAGTAGAGAGGGCACATACTGTGACATGACCTATCAAATTCCAGTCTGTCCACTTACTAAATGAATAGCCTTTTGCCAATTCTTTAAGTTCAGTGGATATCATCTACTTCATGCACACAATTTAGATAATATCAGGTATCATTAGGTTCCTGTGCAGTGTAAATGAAAGTACCTAATACACAAAGTCAATATTAAGTAGGTATTCAATAAAAATTAGTTTTTATATTTCTTTGATAAAAACTTGTGGGAAAGATTATGGGCTCCATTCACTACCAAAAGAGGCACATGGAGTGCTAGAATGATGCAGAGTTGAGAAGGACTTAGGAGTTCAAGAGAAGCATGACATAGTGGAAAGTGTCATGTCAAATTAAAATTCATATACAACTCATTTAGCAGGCAGTACATTTTCTGGGGTCAAAGAACTGACCATATCTTATATGTTTTTCTGAACAGTGGAAAATTCAGAGGACACCAATAGAGCTTAGTGGTGATCTTACTTGGATATAGATTTGTTCTTCACAAGACTTACTTCAGAGCTGCCAAGGAAAGACTTTTTGAAAGTTAGATGACTGGTCCTCAAAGTTTACTGGTAGATTTAAAGCAAAGTTTGTACTAAACTGTCCTTGAGTGTTAAAGAATGCTATTAATATTGAGTGGTGACTGGAGTCTGGGCAGGGAGTAGGTGCCATTACACAAAGGAGTCTAATTTCCTGCTCTGTATTTCTATGACAGATTCTAGATGGTGAATTGGATCACAAGTTTAATGAACCCCTCTTGTAAGAATTTGTAGTAGGTAGGAGGGTAGTTTTCATCAAAGCTTAAGTGGAAAGGATAAAGGAACAAGATCTGAGGTTGTCATAGGAACCTCTTTCTCCTCAAGGGCCATCAACAGGATTAAATAATGGCCATAGTGCGCACTAGCAAAGCTACGGAGCCTGATATAGGGTAAAGCACCAGATGGAAAAGAAAATGTGTGGGAGTATGGGAAAGAGAAGAAAAAGAAAAGGATGTGGGTGTTGCTACCATCACTAGCAAGTTTAATCTCTCCACAGTTAGGGTTAGTGAAACTCAGAACCCTCTGCCTTGTTCCTTTCTCCCTCTGTAGCAAGTAGTCTCCAGCTATTCAGGTGACTGATGCTTACCAAGTACCCATTCTGCACCATGGAAGGCACTGTGGGCAACACAGGCATTATCAAAAACACATGTGGGTATGAAGGAGCACTGAGTGGAGCATGCAAGAAAATGGGTTTTGTATAAAACCTAAAATGGACAATGCCAAGGACTAGAACTGCAAGCAGCAGAGAAAGTTTTCTAGAGTAGCATTTCTAGAGTAGAATAAACGACTTTAATAAGTATGATTGAAGAGGGCATTCAAAACAGGTAAGAATGAACTAATCAGAGATGCAGAAATTTAATGTTTTTTATTTACTAGATGCCACTCTAAACAATCCAGGAAGCATTACCCAACTACAGATTATAAAGACCAGATTCCATTTTTTACTTTGATTTTGTACATGAGGAATCTGAGTTCAGAGAGGCTAGATAAAATCCAATGTTACATAGCTATGGTGTATCAGAGACTGGCTTCTACTCAAAACTTTTTGAGTCAAGAGCCCATACATACAATTGACCAATATAGAGCTTTCATTTTTATTAATTATTGTATTTATTTACATTTCAAATGCTGTGCCCCTTCTTGGTCTCCCCTCCACAAGCCCCCCACCCCATCCCCTCTCCCCTTTGCCTCTAAGAGGGTGCTCCCCCCCACACCCACCCCCTCCTGCCTCACCCCTCTAGCATCCCCTTTCAGTTGAGCAATAAGCCTCCATAGGACCAAGCACTTCCCCTCCCACTGTTGCCAGATAAGGCAATCCTTTGCTACATATGTAGAAGGAGCCATGGACCAGCCCATGTATACTCTTTGGTTGGTGGTTTAGTTCCTCAAAGCTCTGAGGGATTCAGTTAGTTGATATTTTTGTTCTTCCTATGGGATTGCAATCCCATTTTGCTCCTTCAGTCCTTCCCCTAACTCTTCCACTGGGTTCCAGTGCTCAGTCAGATGGTTGGCTGAGAGCATCCACATCTGTAATAGTCAAGCGCTGGCAGAGCCTCTCAGAGAACAGATATATCAGACTCCTGTCAGCAAGCATGTTTTGGCATCAGCAATAGTGTCGGGTTTGATGTCTGCGGATGGGATGGGTTCCAAGGTGTGGAGGTCTCTGGATAGCCTTTCCTTCAGTCTCTGCTCTATTTTTTGTCCCTGCATTTCCTTTAGACAGGAACAATTCTGGGTTAAAGATTTTGAGATGGGTGGATGGCCCCATCCCTCAGCTGGGAGCCATGTCTATCTACAGGAGGTAGTCTCTTCAGGTTCTATCTCCCCACTGAGTATTTCGGGTAATGTCATCCTTATTGGGTCCTGGGAGCCTCTTGCATGCCTGTGTCTGAGACATTTTAGTTGTCCCCCCTGTTTCCCACCCCCACTGCTACTTATTTCTATTCATTCTCCTGGCTCTCTGAACCTCTCTCCTGTCTCTTTCCATACTTGATCCTGCCACCCTTTTCTCTCCCCTTCCCCTCTCCCACCCAGGTCCCTCCCTCCCTCTGCATCCTGTTATTATTTTGCTCCCCATTCTAAGTGGGATTGAAGCATTCACACTTGGGTCTTCCTTCCTGTTAAGCTTCATTTCATGTGGTCTGTGAATTGTATTATGGGTATTCTGAGTTTTGGGGCTAATATCCATTTATCAGTGAGTACATATCATGTGTGTTCTTTTGTGACTGGGCTACCTCGCTCAGGATGATATTTTCAAATTTCATTCCTTTGCCTAAAAATTTCTTGAAGTCATTGTTAATAGTTGAGTAGTATTCCATTGTGTAAATGTACCACATTTTCTGTATCCATTCCTCTGGATTGTTTCCAGCTTCTGATTATTATAAATAAGGCTGATATGAACATAGTGAAGCATGTGTCCTTGTTACATATTGGAGTATCTTTTGGGTATATGCCCAGAAGACCCAACTATACCAATATACTAATTTCAAGTCATCTCATGATGTGTATGAGAGCTCAATATGTCCAAAGTACAGGACATACGAATAGGGTGAATGAGCACTTATGGGAAAGGCAACTGCAGCTGTATTGTATAGCATCTTTCCCAGGATCCAAAAGAGTAAATGCTCTATTTAATAAGCAACAGGAAACCATATGAAATCTTAAAGCAGTGAACTGACAGTCAAGGAGGTGCTTTAAGATTAATCTGTCAGCAATGCCGAGGATGAATGGGAGAGAGGACTGGGTAGAGGCAATTAAGAGGCTATTGTAATACAGTAGTCTGTAGGGTACTGTATTAAGCACTCAATTATGAAATGCAGGGAAGAGCATAGACAGATAATGTGAGTAAAAGAGAACTTGACTAACTGAATGAGGGGGTGGGGAAAGCAATCATTTCAGTAAGGTAGGACTTAAATAATGAACACTAAGTGTGGATCCTTTGCCACTAGAAGAATAGTGATACCAGTCACAGTATTGACTGCTAACCCGAAGAGACATTTGGACCTCAGATGATTTAAACTAGAAGACATCTCTAAAGAGTTAGTCTTACAGCTATGGAAAACATGAGATCAGCTTTGGCAAAGAGAACGATCTTGAGCATAAGCTTGAGAGAGAGTCTGTATTGAATTACTGTGGCAAGGGGCACACTTAGTACAGGGACAGGTGAAAGAGATCATAGAGGGAGGGTAGAAGTAGCCATTATGCAAAAAGCATTTGTGGAAGGTTAAACATAACAGGAGGGTCAGAAAGAAAATACAATGAGAAAGTAGTTTTGGTGATGGGAAGATTTAGTGATTGGTGGAGACTAGTTCCAAGGAAGAGCCAAATGTAAGTTGGTAAAGAGAATAAGGCTGACATATAGGAGAAAGTGAACACAGAACATGCTTAGAAGAATTTTACGAGGATTTTCAAGAACCAAAAACAGATACTCAAATGATGATGCTGGGGCAGTGAGAGGTCTCTTTTCAGTAAGGATTACATTTGTAAATGTGTTAGCTAAAAACAAATATTCCTTGCCTAACATTTAGTAGTGCTGATAAAAAGATTAAACATGTGGGCACGGGGTCTGATATCCTCATTGTTAGAACAAGATGTCTTCTTAACAAATACAGTGGCATCGTCCTTAGAAAGCAAAAAGACAGAAAAGAAGTCAACTGAATATATAAAATGTCTCTCAGTGAAATAGAGGGTTTTAAACTGGAAACATTTTGAGATTTTAAAGAAGTCTCTATACCTTATACAGGCTGATCTTCAGGGTAGAATGGATTCATTAAAGAATAAAAGGCAAATGAGAGAAAATATATAAAAATTAAAATTAAAACAGGCAAATTAGAATGGGATCGACTGTGTCAAGAATATATGTTGCTAGCAGAAACAGAGTATGGGAAGAACAGGAAGTGTTCATTCAGGAATATAGATCAAGAACTCTTTCCATCCACTTGAGTTCCTATTGTATTTCTATTTGTAAATTTATTTTTTTTACTTTTTAAATTATAATATAGTTACAACATTTCTCCTGTTCGTTTCCTCTCTCCAAAACCCCCCATTTACCACTTCCTGTTCTCCTTCATGTCTTCTGTTTCTTAAATGTTATTGAATGTGACTAGGTATATACATATATATGTTTAAATATAACCTGCTTATTTTAATTCATGTGTGTGTGTGTGCGCACGCATGCACGTATGTGTTTACATGAGTTTATAAATACCATGTTTGTACAGAAACTGGAGTTACAGGTATGTGCTGTTTGGTGTGGGCATGGGGTACTGAAGTTGGGTGATTTGGAAGAGCCTTAAATGCCAACTCGTCTCACCAGCTCTTGTATTTCTCTTCTTACAAGAGGTCGTCAAAGGCTTGTGGCAACTATCACAGGCTGAAGTTTTACTTCATGCAAGAATATCATAGCAGCCCTAAAACCTAGGTACTAGTATTTTCTACCCAAAGAAACCTCTGCCTTGGCTTTTAATTATTAATCTTTAATAAGAGCAATTCTGGGAACAAAGAGCCTAACCAAGATAGAGCCCTAGATGATAAGACATTTGTAGAATTCAAAATTGGGTATGGAGACTTTTGCCTCAATCCCAAAGCAGAGTATTGTAGCACAAATTCCATCATGCGCTCTGTGCCTCACCTCGTTCTTCACCCAATTGAGTATTTTAGGATAGGAGATGGGGATTAAATGCCATAGTAACCCATAGTTGCCCCTGATAGCCTTTTCTTTTAGCCAGTGCTAGGTTCTACACCTCTGTTTTCAGTTCACTCTTTTAAAGTTCCCAAAATTAGGCCCAGGGCCATATTCCAAACTGTCCAGTGTCTAGGAGTAGGAGATCAGAGAACTCTCACCAAATGAAAGCAGAAAGAGGGACAGAACATCAGGAAGCAGCACAGTGGAACATAAGAGAAACTCTGGGGATAAAGGGGCCAGTGCTACTAACTAAAGTATGCACCAGTCACAACACCACATCTCCAAATCATTTAATTTTCTCAAATCATTTCATGAAATAGCTGTCATAATTCCTACTATACAGTAGAGTGAAACAGACACTCAGAGAGGCAAAGTGAGTTGCCTAGCATTGCACAGCTGTAGGTTTACTTTAATCTTTATCTAAGTTTCCCCAAATCTATCCATTTGAGTTTCATTGACTTATGGATTTGTTTGGTTGATTGATTGATTTTATGTAATTAAGAGCAATAGAGAAATATTTCCTCTGGCCAATCTCTCAAACTTTTTCCTAGGACTAAGCCAACTTGTTCAAATGAGGCTGTCCTCAGACATCTTCTCCCTTCTAGACACACCTTCCTTCCCCATTCAGAGAGCTCTTTTTATCCTCCAAAGGAATCAGCTGTTCCCCTCTGCCCAAGCACTTGCTTACTCTATTCATCTCTCATCTTTCAGGCAATCCCTCACCTCATCTTTCTTTAGGGGAATCTTTAGTCCTTAGACACAGAGTATGATGGAACATTTTCCTGGCAGAAGCAGAATGAAGACTCTGGTATTTGTTAACTGTTTTTCAATAACAGTTGTGGTTGCCATCACATTTGTGGTTCAGACTACTTATAACTTCTTTCCGTTACATTTCTAGAGATCAAAAGTCTAAAACACTCTGTAGACTCAAGTACAAGTGTCAAGAGGGACATCCTCCCTACAGAGGCCAGAGCTTCCTGAGCAGGCTTCTAGAGCTTTATTCCTGCAAATTTCTTTATGCGAGACAACTTCTTGCATTTCAAGGATAGTAATTTCAGGTTCCTTTTGGTTTCTGCATAGTGTCTTCTCTGTAGCTACATCTTCCTCTGTTCCCCCCATATAAGACCCTTGTGATTATGTTTATGTCCCGTTCAGATAATGCAAACTAAACTCCCCTCAAAGTCATTAACATACCATATCAGCACTGTTTCATTTGTCACATAAGGTAACACCTAAAATCTTCTGTGGATCTGTGGGGTCCTTATTCAGCTTATCACAGCATCCAAGAGTGTAATTATATACTTAGAGCTAGAACACATTGTCTGTTGCTGCTAGAGTAGATAAGTTGTAACTGTAGGAGGAAACATGAGAAGTCATAAGCATAGATTGAAGTCAGAAAAGTTCTATAAACTTGAATTTTATTGAAATGAAGCCAAGTATGGAGCAAATCTTTGAATGAAGTCTCTTTACCTGCATGCAAAGAGAGGTGGAAAGAAAAATGAAGAATTAGTGGGAATGACAAACACACTTTCAACATGTTCACACGTTCACCTTCTTTGTTCTCTCTCTCTCTCTCTCCCTCTCTCTCTCTCGCTCTCTCTCTCTCTCTCTCTCTCTCTCTCTCTCTCTCTCTCTCTCTCATTTTTTGGCAGAGAGCAATTAAGGTGAAGGGTGAGAATGGCCCCAGAAACAAATAAAGGTGGCTAAAACTCTCCTCTCTTCTATCTCATATTCAATAATTCTTCCCCTACTCTTGCTACCAGTCAAGTTCTTTTTGCTTCTTTTTTTTTTTTTTTAAGTATACAATAGAGTTTATTTAGGGCATGGGGAGGGGAGTTAAGAGGGTAGTAGAGGCAGAGGCAGAGAAAGGCAGAGGGAGGGAGTAGAGAAGTAGAGGAGTGTAGGCAGGCCATGACCACGTGGAGAGAGGGGGGAAGGGAATGGGGAGAGGTAAGAGATAAGAGATGTAAGAGAGAGGCAAGAGAAAGAGCTCTTTTTGCTTCTTAAGAAGTTTGATTACACATGGTAACAAATAGAGAATGCAGCAAAGCTGGAGAGTTCTCTAGGAAAGCTCTCACCTTAGCCCATTACAGGCCAGAGGAAAGATTTCCCTATCAAATAGTCTTAGGGATGTGTGGCATTTGGGGTACGTGTTAAACACATTAACCATGAATTACAGGACCATCCCTTGATTACCACACCCTTATGTCTATCGGCCTTTAATATTGCTGTGTAATATATTGAAATCCTTAAAAGGATTTGCACACTTGCACAGTGACACTTACCTTGAGGGACAGCTTTAATTTCAGTTAGGAGGGGTGGGCTAAAAGTTTATTGAGGGCATATGCAATGGGAGTTGGAGGGCTACCGTTTTGAAACCTCTTATGAAGGACCCATTTGAATGTGAGTTTAGGGTATGCACCTCAGACTAAATTCCCATGGTCTTCTTTGCATAGCAGTAGCAGCAGCACAAGCTCAGTAGGGGGTTTGACTTATGAGCACCAGATGCAATGTTGTGAACCAATGGTCTTTGTAGAGTTAGCAGCTGGCTCTCCTATGTTGTTCCTGTTTCAGGACATCATCTATTCTATTGCTTAATGCTCCTCATTATATAAAAACTCATGACACATTCTTCTCTAAGATTGACACCAGGAAAACAATTGTTTTCTCTTCATGACTGTGTTTGCTCTCTTCTGCCAGCCAGACAATGAGAAAGTCTATCCAAGTCAGAGGTCTATCCATCAGTAGGAGTTTGAATTTACTGTAGGAGAATGTGGAGTAATGGCATGCTGGAGAAGCCAAGATAACTTCCAGCTTACTCCAAACTGGGAAAGCTGGGCAAGCTACACCTCTGGAAGGAAGAGACCACTGATCCACATAACAAGACCTGAGTGGAAGTCTGGGAAATGCCCAGGCAATGATGATGCTTTCAAAAAATAAAACTACAAACGTACTTGGTTTGAGGTGTTTTCCAGCAGAAATGTTGGAGCTAAGCCAGGCTATCAGAGTTAGGAAAAAAACAGGAATATGTAGGAAACAAATCTCACCAAGGTGAGTGATTTGGAGGATTAAGAAGCGTTGGGACCTGTAGGCCTTCAGAAAATAATGGATTAATTGTGATGGGCTGATCTGTTGGCTCCACAGAAGCACATTGAACCTTCAGTTACAAGGTCCAGGAAATATTAGAAATTCTTTTAATTCTCTAGGTCAGTTCAGTTGTGCCTTCCTGCAATAATTTTTAATTGATTAGGAGGTAATGGTTCACATTTCTCAGAAGTCACTGTAAAGACCAGCATGAATGGTATTATCACAAGATACATATAAACATCATCTTTGGATTTTCACCTTGGTTGCTAGGAAACTCCACTCAAATTTGTGGGCTTGATTGTTTTAGCATCTTGAAAGTATGATGGGGCAAGGGAGAGTTCAGTATATTTGATTTACCTCCATCTTCCTTTTGCACTGCTTCTATTCTTTAGTAAGAGATTTCAAATTGTACCAAGGATTAACAGATTGGTAAGTCCCTCGATCATTTTATAAAATAGGGCATAAATTAGCATTTAGTTGCATGGATATTTTCTTTGCAGGCTTATCAAATTACTCAAGTGCCTTTCTTTAAATTTGATAGGATGGAGCAATTGACCTTACCTCAAGCTATACTCACCTTTGTCCTTGCCATCTGTGGCTACTGGCCATGAGGGGGTGTCATTCAGTGTATGTGCTGCTGAAAGTCAAGGGAATCTTTGCTGCAAAGGGAAGAAAATGCCACATTTTTCTAGATGCTTTTATTACCTATGGCACCGCAATAACACTTTCCTCAGGTTTCTTGCCTTGGGAACATCTAATGGCAAGATGCTTTTGATACTTCAGTAACTAAAGCTCCTTTAATGGCGTCCATGATGGACCTGCCTTGTTTTGTTCTATAGTGAAAAATGTTATAAGGAAGTTGCAGTATATATTTTGTTGGTAACAATGCCTTAAGCTATTAAGGCCATTTGTTATTTTCTGAAAGCAAAAGAGATAATGCTCACTAATAAAATTCACTGCACTGCAGTAGCTCTAAGTTTCTTTGCTACAAACTGCTCTGCATCTCTCAAAGGTCTGTCTCCCCTTTCAGTCTTCTTATTCCGTAGGAAATGCACCCCACCCCCACAGGGGTGCCATGGCTCTGTCAGTGCTAAGGAATGAATTTCTGAATCATATGAGCATCACAAACTAGAGCTAAGGTAACACAGGACTTCTCCTTTACAGTCCTCATATGATCCTCTTGTTTATTTGGCTTTTCCTGTCTCCCAAGTCCAGCCTCCTCCAGCAACTGATTCTGGAAACCTCTTAAGACACTGTCCTTGACTCTGTTTTTCCTATTCTCAGACCATGATTCAGGCATTGAGGCTCCCTTAACCCAATTTCCCTCTGAATTGAAAATGCAAATGCGCTGCTTTATTGTTTGTGTTAAGTGTTTACAAGAAGTTTTGTCCCGGGCACAATGGGGAAGCACAGGCAAGTGGGGGTGGGGGAGCATAATGGTCTCAGAATCAATAATCTGCAGAGTGCTTTGCACCATGCAGCCGGGTGTTTGGCATAAGAAAAACAGAAGGGGTAAGTGGGGACAAAGCAGTGAGAAATACTGTGCATATTCATTCCATCATGAAGCCCAGGTAAGCTGGACTGGAGCACTGAGAGACATCACAGGTGCACTTTGTAACTCAGCTTAAATCTCTGAGTACAACAACTCTGCTGTCATAGCGACTGCAGCTCTCAGTAATAGGAGAAAAGTGCAAAAGAAAGACTGGATTTCCCATCTTCTTTTTGTACTGAATCCAGGGCATCAGGAACACATACTTTCCCTCATATCTAATATTGTGTGATGTGATACAAAGGGGCCCTTGCCTAGTTGTACATGGCTAGGACTTCATCAACTTTTTGTGTCAATAGTTCACCTATACTATTAATTGAGGATGTTAGATTTTCTAGTTTCTGTTCAGCTTTGACATCTAATGGATCAAATCCAGTTGAGAGGGCTAAAATTTTATAACCAGCATCTGATTGGCCTCAAGTGTATGAAAACAGACTTCACAGGGATGGGGGTGGGATACAATCCACACGGATCAACAAATGACTTTTTTTTTTTTTGATAAAACACTAAAGCTATTTCTAGCTGAAATTCTCAGAAACACTATAGGAAATTAGTGTAACTGATTGATGTGATCTCATCTAGTAGAAATGGGAGTTGAAGCTTTATCTTTGCAGAACAGGTGATTAGAGACAAATGAGGGACAGGTTTCCATGGCAACCACGTGGCTATCAAAGACCCAAAGGAGGCCTCTGAAGGGGTAACTTTGATAAGGAATATGAACTCCCAAAGGGAAGATATCACATTAGGTTCTTTGCATTCTAAGGACATGATGAAGTGTGAAAGGGAAGTAGGCTGGCCCAGTATACACCTAGAGTTGTTCTAAGATCTGAGATACTAGTACAATCTGTGAAGAAATAATAAAGGCCATTTCTTCATTAAAATACTCCCTTCTTTCTCTAACCTCTGTGAAGGAATAAGACACTGAACGACAGCAGGAGAATCTCTGTAAACTCTTGCAATCATGTTAGGGCCATAGTGTGCTGGGTGTGGATAGTGATGAACCCAGTATGCCTCTTAGACCTTTCCTTTCTCCTCATCAAGATGTCTTATTTTCTTACAATTCTTAAAACCAATCATAGGAGCCCACTATAATGCTGAGAGAAGCATTGAGAGGCATGACTTTTGCTGAGAGAGGCGAAGCAGGATATACATTTTGTTTGTAAGAGCTGTTTGAGAAAAATAAATTGTTTTCTCCCTCCTAGGACTTTATAGTCCTGTTCTATGAGAGCTTCCAGAGGCTAAGAGTACAGGTTACAACCAAGTGATACCTTTCTTACTCTCAGGACATTTTCACCTTCCTTTGACCACTAAACTACATTTTCCACTTCTCTCTCTCTCTCTCTCTCTCTCTCTCTCTCTCTCTCTCTCTCTCTCTCTCTTCTCTCTCTCTCTCTCTCTCTCTCTCTCTCCCTTTATCTCCATTTGTGAATACTATGAAGTCTCTGATTATGTACTTTCCCTAGATATTTTTCACATTTTCATGGATCCTGTCTTCTCCATTCTTCCTTCAACACATACTTCCAAAGAGTTTGCTGACATCTGACATGTCACATTTGATGAAATGTCTTCTTTGTCTACCCCTAAATTCTCAGAGGCCTGATGAGGTTTCTAATTTGGGTAAACTGTGCTAAGGAGAAGAAGGGGGGCTTACAGTATTTTTTGTATCTTTAAGGATTATATAGAAACAATATCTCATATAAAAATTGAAAACATATATACATCATGTGTATCAAACATAATGTTAACTTCATATCATTATACAACAACCTATACCAGTGTATCAAAATACATACTTCTGTATAAAATTCTCTATTATTTGCTCTTCCATAATATTGACACACAAATTCTTTTTTTTTTTTTTATACTTTATTTACATTTCCGATGATTCCCCTTTTCTTTGGAAACCCCGTGTCCCCTCCCCCTCCCCGCCTCTGTGAGGGAATTCCTCCTCCCACC
>CM052722.1:95516980-95595049 GCA_028551405.1 Uromys caudimaculatus
TGAAGATGCTGTCTTTTTTCCACTGAGTGGTTTTAGCTCCTTTGTCGAAGATCAAGTGACCATAGGTGTGTGGGTTCATTTCTGGGTCCTCAATTCTATTCCATTGATCTACCTGCCTGTCACTGTACCAATACCATGCAGTTTTTGACACACAAATTCTTTAAACTAGTCTAGTAGAGTAGTTTCAATCATTTCATCCTGCAGATAATGGAGCTCCCAAGATTCATGGTTATGTACCATGAAATTATAGTTCTGCTTGTGTTAGAATCAGACTTTGAATCCCAATCTCTTGGTTCCAAATCCATTTTGTTTTTTGCTTTCACTCTGATAGGCATGTGGCCATTGGCCACATTTTTCTAGGACAATATGCTAGTTTGGGCCTCTGGTAGATGTGGGAGAGTACAATAGGCATCTTTGAAGATTTATTCTGATTGATGTAATGCCATGTGTTTTGCAGTAGACTTTTACCTTGGAGTTTCTAGTCAATTTTTATTAAAGACAATATCAAGTAATCTGTTCTGCTTCCTGTTGGAGAACATTCCATTCTTAAGCCAGGCTTCAGAGAACCTGAACCGTGTGTTTTTCCTCTCTGCCTTCATGAGTATGCATTAATGCCTTCATGCCTTCATGTGGTCATTCATTGGTTTGTTCAAATTGAGTTTCCCTTGAAGGGGTTAGAACTCTGCAAAGTTCAAGATCAATGTTGACGTCATAGTCCCTACATTGTTGTAGCTTATAGTCTATTGAAGGATTTAGGTACCTTAATAGGTAGATGATGGCAACACAAGATGGAAAGAGCTGATTTGCAGCATGGAAACTTTGACAAGAATCAGGAGTGAGATCAATTGTAATGGGTTTATCTTTATAGGAATCTACGTTTCTACATTTCCTGGCTTCCAGTAGAAGCTCCCTCTTCATGTACCATTCTTTGCCTTCCAGAGTAGCAAATGCTCTCTCACAATTTTATTTTTTAAAATAAGAGTTGTTGTTTTAGGTAGAAGATGGGAAGGTATATTTGTCATATAAATCATCATTTGGAGTCTTTCAGGAAGAATATAATGCTCAAATGTCCTTTCCTATTGAAATTCTGGGAAATATTCTAGGAAATTCGCCCACAACCAATGAATGTGATCCCCTTGAACAGAAATAGTCTCATATAAACATATCTAACAAATCTAGAGACCTTAGATTTCTTAGATATATAAAAAAGTAAGTGGATACATTTTACTAACCTCCTTTGTAAATAAATGCCCCTGCCTCGGAAAATGATCAGTAAGTGCTGTACTCTACATTGCCCTCTTCCTGTGCCCCTGTCCCCAGGGTGTATACTTATGTGCCCTATGGTACCCTGTCTTCTAAACTCCTTTACTAAAGGCTGGTTTCCTCTGGTTGTTTTTGTTAGAACAGGTTTGATATAGAAATTCACGTCATGACATGAATAGCTGAAAACAACTTAATGCTGTACCCTTTATAAGATATTTGCATTTTAATAAAGAGAAAGCACTCAATTTGGGACCTAAGTCTCTTTACAACTTTTATGTCCATAATCAATTTACTTTTCAAAAACTGAAACACAGAGCCTTCAATTCTAATTCTTATAGACTTATAATTTGAATGGGAAAAATTGAGGTATGATAAATTTGGTTTCCAGTAATTATTTGAGAATAGAGGGGATTTTTACCATCTGTGAAAAGTTCAAACTCTGTCACATGTGTTCAATATGACTTGTGTGCTTTCTCTCAACTTCTAGAAGTGTATTTGTCTCTAATTTCATCTTATTTCTTAGAAGTTTGTCTGTAAACAGTTTGAAAGCATGCAGGATGAGGTTGAGAATTGAAGGTACCCCACCATCACCTTGTTGATACGATGGTGGGGAAGAAAATTAGTATAATATTCTGGGTACCAAATGGCCTGATTGTGATTGATTGTTAGGAAAGAAATCACTCAGCTTCCCACTGGGTGTGAACAGGCAAGTCACATATCATATATGATATGCACATAGGTGCAGGTGACCATGTTGTACATGTTTGAGTATAAAGTGGATGTAGGAAGGGGTTGATGAATGATGGACGATGATAATAAGGGCTTATAATCCTGCAGACACCATGCTGAAAGTCCTTCTGTCCTTAAAACCTCTGGATGAAGGAGATATATTATTGCCATGTCAAACATGAACAAGTTGAAATTCCTTAAATCAATTGAATAAAATCATGTAAAAGTATAAGCAGAATTAACCTTTTTTTTTTTTCCAAGACAGGGTTTCTCTGTATAGCCTTGGCTGTCCTGGAAATAACTTGGTAGTCCAGGCTAGACCTGAACTCAGACCTCAGCCTGCTTCTGCCTCCTAAGTGATGGGATTAAAGATGTGCACCACCACTGCCAGCACAGAATTAATTGTAACTAATCTAAATCTTGTTCTAAAAGCTGTGCTTTTCCCTTAACCACTAAACAGTCCTTCTTTTGAATGGAAATATATGGATGGATGATGTACAACTCTCTAAGCCATGAAGAAACACAAAATATACCAGTATTATATCCTATTTAGTGTAAGGTTGGACAACAATTCTCCAAGGATGTTGGTGCCCCTGTCAGTGTTACTAGAAGCAAGGATTACTGAGGAGCAGTAGGAGAAAAAGATAATGAAATGATTGTTTGAGGAATGTTACAGAGAGCACACGCGTTGATCCAAGGAAGAATCTAGAATTTTAGTGATTAAAGACAATGTTTCAGGCGCGGAGGAATTTTTTAGATAGTATAATTGAAAATATTTTCAGAATGATACAGAGAGCTTGGGAGATACACAGTAAAACCTGTGAGAAATGTATTTAATAAAAGTAATCATTCAGGACTATGAGGCATTAGATAGGACAATTGTGAATTGTTTCCCCTATGACTGTCACAGAGAAAATACCCAGCATTGTGATTACCAAGGTAATTTCTATTAAAGTTAATAGGTGTTGGGAGAAAATGATGTTTTGTTGTGTTCCATTTTACAGAGGCCAGAAGGTTCTGTTTGGCATATATAACATTTACAAAGGAGGTACTGATCTAATAATCCTCAAATAACTGTTCTGGTAACATCACAAAATGATTTCTATTGTTGGCTAGAGCAAGTGAGATTTTGAGTATAATGGAGAAACATTCCTCCGTGGCACTCGCTGGCCTGGGAGACCAGATGCCTGAACTTCAGTTCTAGTTCTGTCACTAATTAACTGTGTGACCTTGAAACACAGTTTCTCTTGAGCTCACTTTTCCTATTTATAAAATGTTGGTGCCACAACAGTCCTTATCTGCCCTTCTGGTCCCCTTCTCATTATTGTTCTTTTTTACTGTATTTTTCATTTTTCACAAGATGTGAATCATTTCTCATTATAGTAATGTTAAAAAATGCCCAAATCTCTACTAAGCCTCCAAATTCACTTCAATTCCAAAGTAGAAAATATGTATGCCATATATGATTCTAGATGATTGATTGTTATGTGTCTAGAAACACAAATACATCTATGACTTTGTATTTATTTTATATGTTTACATGTTTAAAAGCAAATAATTTTCTGTAAATTTGTTTTTAATTTTTATTGCATTTATTCTGTCTCTGTCTCTATCTCTCTGTCTCTGTCTCTCTGTCTCTCTGTCTCTCTGTCTCTCTGTCTCTCTCTCTCTCTCTCTGTGCGTGTGTGTGTGTGTGTGTGTGTGTGTGTGTGTGTGTGTGTGTGTTTCTCTCCTACCATGCTCATCCCAGTATCAGTTTTGATGACAAGAACCTTTATCTGCTGAGCCATCTCACTAGCCCATTAAGTTACATATAAATCTATCTCATTGTTTCAAACTGCACATACCATCAATTGATTTGGACACTCTACTTTTTAACATTTCAGTTCTGTAGACAAGGCCATAAAACTTCTCTCTGAACTCCTAGTGTGAATTACACATCCATTAATGGTTTTACAACATTATCAACATTTGAGAAGGTAAGACTTTCAGCTGCAAGAATTAGGGGTGAGACAGTTCTCTTGTTACATTTAAGGCTAAGTACTTTCTCCTATGTTTGCTATTCATTTGTCTTTCACTTTTGTTGGTAAATTGCTCATTGCCCATTGGATTCCAATAAATTATATGTATATTTTGCTACCAATAGCAAAAATTTTACTTTATATTCCATGTGAAGTATTAAATAAAATCCATTATCAATAAATGTAAAGCAATATCTTGATTGTAATTGTTATTACATACTCCAATTCCATTTTCTTCTTTTATGGTGAATCTTGTGCAGGAGTTAAACACTCAATTTTGTCTAAATTTTATTTCAGTATTTGTTTGATTTCTTGGTTGTGAACCTTTTCTCTTCTGTTCCTTATGTTCATTCTGCCATATATTTTTCTACTAAATTATTGCTTTTGCATTTTAAATAACAATTATGTATATAGTAAAAAAGTATAAAAGTTTTTAATAAACTATTGTAAAAGATTTTTATAAAAGACTATCCATTCTGTATACTCATATGTGTCTGTGCATGTAAGTACAGGCTCAGGCTGAGGTCAGGAGTGTTGCATGCCCTGTAGCTTGATTTTCAGGCATCTGTGAGCCACATTACATGGGTTCTGGGGACTGAACTCTGGTTCTCTGCAAACACAGTGTGTGCTCTTAAATTCTGAACTATCTTTCCAGTCCTTGGTTTTATGTTATTATCAAAGATTTGTATCCATTAGGAATTTGTTTTGTTTGAATTATAAAGTATGCTCTCTATTTTTGTTTCTGGCTATCTAACTCTAACTCTTTATGTCTCTTTATGTAATACATATATTCTAATTTTCAAGTTTCCTAATGGTGTGTATTGGCAAATTCATACTCTCTCCACTGATTTCAGAAGCAACTTTCTCAAATACTAAATTTCCATTTATTCACATAGCTCTGGGGCCTTATATTCTGCTTTATTGATCTCTTTAGCTATTCTTATATTGGCACAAAATTATTGCAATAACAGAACCTTCTGATACATTTTGATATCTGATACAATAAATTTGGTTTTGTTTCTTTTGTCATGCTATTTCTGTAATTTCTATTACTGATCTATTTTTGGATCTACTTTAAATTCTACAAACATTACTACCTGTAGTATGATCATAAATACATTTAATTTATAGAGTAATTTGATCATACATGACAGTTTTATAACAATGGTTCATTTCGTGTATAGGTATTATATACCTTAAGTTATTAATTATTCTTTTAGTACCTTGCTTACAATGTCTTAGATATTTTAATATGACCTATGATGGCTATGTGAATTAGATGTTTTATTATATTTCTTCTGACATATTTTACTGTTATGAATGAGATCTTTTCCCTTTAACATTTAAAAATTGATTATTTATTTTATTTTTGTGAAACAAATATTGAGTTCTCATGTGTCGGACTTTGTTTGGCCCTATAGATTAAAAACAAAAAAGTTTTAATTTGATCTAGTAGATTTTCATTGCTTTATTCTATTTTATCTATTGCTTCATAATGTTCATATGTCTTACTTTTATTTTTGTTTATTTGTTTACTTTGGGGCTTTGAGTGCAATGTCAAATAAAAGCAATAATAATTGACAACTTTTTGTTTCTTATCTTTATGGAAATTCTCCTGTTTCATCATTAAATATGTTTGCTCTGTGTTTATTATAGATGCCTGTCACAGATTAAGTGTGTTTGATTCCTTCAGACTTTACTGAAAACATATATTAGTAGTAGGGGTGCTAATCATGGCAACATTAACTGTCCATGCATATTTCAAAAGAGTCAGCTGAGCAGCGTGTTTCAGCACTTCACTTCAGCCAGTTTTGACTCTTCTGGTTGTTGTGATTATCTTGACACTGATAAAGCTATTTTTAAGAAGCCACTATTTTAGCATGACTCTAAATTCATTGTTATATACATTGAAGAGTTAATTTAATCAGAGCTTTAAGGGTTTAAGAATGTAAACCTACCTGCCTTATATTTAAGGTCCCAGAAGAACCAAGGAAGAAATGCTAATAAAATATCAAATAAACTATAAGATAGGAAATAACTAGAGTCCCAAATTTACAAAAAAGAGCAGTGAAGAAAGGGAAATAGTCAAGATCCCTCTAATTAATTAATTGGAAGTACCAGACTCAGATTGTCAATGAGACGCAATCAACAAGGAAGAGCATAACTTGAGAAATAATGTGTTTCAACTCTAATTTCAATCTCCTGAATGAAAACAGTAATGCTTCATTAATATTAAAATAAGTTCTGCAGAATGGTGTGTGGCATATTGAGAATATTAAGTTTTGTGAAATATTTTTTGGCATTTATTGAGGTGATTATATAATTTGTATCTGTCAGTCTGTTAATGTCGTGAATTGCATTAATGAGTTCCCTAATATAAGTCATATTTATTTTATGGGAAAATTCTTAGTGGTCATAACTTATGCTGTATTTTTCTTTTAATGTATTTCTGAATTTGAATTGCTAATATTCTATTTAGCCTTCTGCATGTATCTTTATAAGCAGGCTTGGCCACATAATTTTCTTTTTCCTTTTATGTTTGTTTAATTTTTGACATAAAATCTTGCTAGACTTATGATGTGAGTTGAGGATGTTTCTCCCATATTTCTTAGCGCAGGAAAATGGTTTATTCCCTGAAGATGTGATAGAATGTGTCTTTCTGAACTTAGGAACCCTGTGTCTTTTTTAAGGAATCGATCTATGACAACTTCCTAATTATGAGACAGATCAGATATTCTACCTCTTGAGTCAATTTTAACAATTAATGCTGCCTAGAAAAACATTAGACACTTCCCCACTCGTTGTGTATTTGCACATACATCTGGTTTTCTTTCACAGACTTCACTAAAGTTTGCCTGTGTTTGAAGCCTTTCCAAATAAATTGCTCCAGGTTTTGTGAATTCGTGTTTCCCTTTTGTTTAATGTTTGTCAAAAACACCTTCACAATATGTGTTTTAGGTTATATTCACTTTTTCAGAGTCAACCTAGTTCTTTCTCTAACATTCTTGGATTTTCTTATTCATTTCTTCAAGTTACATTCCCTTTGAGTGTTGTTTGGTCTGTGTTTCATATATGTATTGCTGTACAGCCATTCCAGTTGTGGTCTTCTTTCAATAGTTTTCTATTTCAGCTTTCATGCTTTTTTTTTCCTCCAGAGTCATAGAAGCATTTTTTTTAAAAAAAATTATTGGTTATTTTATTTATTTACATTTCAAATGTTATTCCCCTTCCCTGCTTCCCCCTCCTAAAACCCCTATCCCACCCACTCCCCCATGCTTCTATGAGGGTGCCCCTGTATTTCCTTTAGACAGGATCGATTCTGGGTTAAAATTTTGAGAAAGGTGGGTGGCCCTATCTCTCAACAGGGGGCCTTGCCTAATCCCTGCATATGGTCTCTACAGTTTCTGCCTTCCTTTTGTTGGGTATTTCAGCTAATGTCATCTCCTTTGGGTCTTTCCTGGCATCTGTGACTTTCTGTTGTCTACTCCCAGTTTCCCAACTTCCATTGCTACACACCTCTGTTCAATTTCTTGACCCTCTATACATCTTCCCTGTCTCCTCCCACACCTGATCCTGCCCCCCTTTTTCACCCTCCCCCTCCTTTCTTCCTCCCAAGTCCTTCCCACCCTCTACCTCTTGTGAGTATTTTCTTCCCCCTTATAAGTATGACTGAAGTATCCACACTTTGTTCTTCCTTCTTCTTGGGCTTTATGTGGTCTGTAAGTTGTATCATTGGCATTTCGAGCTTTTTTTTTCTAATATCCACTTATCGGTGAGTACATACCATGTGTGTTCTTTTGTGACTGAGTTACCTTATTCAGGATGATATTTTCAAATTCCATCCATTTGCCTAAGAATTTCAGGAAGTCATTGTTTTTAATGGCTGAGTAGTATTCCATTGTGTAAATGTACCACATTTTCTGTACCCATTCCTCTGATGAGGGACATCTGGGTTGTTTCCAGCTTCTGGCTATTATAAATATGGCTGCTATGAATATAGTGGAGCATGTGTCCTTGGAGCAAATTTTAAATATACATAAAGGTTAATTAAAATGTATTAACACATCACTAATTTAAAATGTAATGATATGCATTCAGGATATATAGAAGTAATTTTTCTACTACTGAAAATATATTAAGCTTTTTATGGAACTTTATACACAAAGTCAATTCTGGAGATATCCCATATGTATGTTTATTAAATACATTCTTATACACATATATTGTAGCTATCACAATGTATCATCTAAATTATCTTCAGCTTTGTCGCTATTTACTACTTAATTTGTTGCTTGATTTCTGAGAGAACACATGGAAGTTTCCTCTGGGTGTTTTTGATTGACAATTTCTTCTTGTTTTCTGATCCATATTTATATGAAAGTCAAAAATTTATGAATACTTTAATGATTGACATATTCCTTTAATGGAGTAATACAATGTGGAATGTTCTTCATGGCCTCTTATAATTTTTGTCAGTTTTATTATTCATGATATTTAAATTGTTATACCTCCTTTATTTAAATGGCTATTTTCTTTATGTATTTTTCTCAGTTCCTTTTCTTTCATTTGTGTCTATTAAACAGGACATGGTTACATCTTGCTTATTTGTCTAATCTAAGATTATTTGTTTTTCTATTGCTAGATTTGATCTTTTGTGATCTAGTATGGCTATTAGTATTTATCTCTCATTTTGTAACTTTCTTAATGCCTTGATTTGTTCTTCTGTGTAAATTATGGTATTGGTTCTGTACTTTACTTTTCTGTTCTGTAGTATTCTTAGACAAAGTTATCCCATATTCTAGTGGTTATCTTAGTTTATTAAAAATTCCTGACATTTATTACTCGTGTATTCTGAACATTCATGATTTTTTTTAGTTCCTCATTCTGGAAAAGGATCATAACTATAGTGACAGTTTCCTTGCTTTTTTCTTTTCTCCTAAGCCATGTAATTTCCCATGTTGGTGATTTTGAGACTTAACAAATTTCTTGTTTTTACAATAATAATGATTCAGATTTACTTTGAACTTTTACTGGTTTCTTTTCTGACTATACTTTCTTTTACTGTAAGTTAGATCTTTGAATCGATTTTTCAGTTTGCTAAAATACAGTCTCCCAGTAATTCATTCAACAATAAATTGCAATCCATAAGATTACTGTCTTTGCATGTCTGACAAATGTCTTTATTCTGCCACACTCCTTCCCTTCATGCTT
The DNA here is from genome assembly GCA_028551405.1 of Uromys caudimaculatus. NCBI lineage: Eukaryota > Metazoa > Chordata > Mammalia > Rodentia > Muridae > Uromys > Uromys caudimaculatus. Next base: position 95,526,205 of record CM052722.1, read on the forward strand.
CAATTTCAGTCTTTCTTACTATAACATTCTTGCTTTCAAATAAATTAGTTTTCTCATGAATTTGAGAACAATTACCATTTGCTAATACTGGGCATTGTCAATATACAATCCGACATTAGGCCATTTCTTATTTCTATGTAGGTAGCCTGCCGGTTCTTTTGGAAATTTTATTTTATAGAATTCTATCATGATATGCCCTAAATATGATCCTCTTTTAAATATATATAGTTTAATTTATTCATTGTCATTTTACATACTTATGTGGTACAATATTAATCCAATACATAAATAATATAATGTAAAACAATCCCTGAGAATAATTCTCTTATCTGTCACCTCAGATTATATAGCATTATTTTGTGTTAGGAAAATTAAGGGTTTTTTTCTTAGTAATTGCTGTGTGGTTTTATTTAAAGACTTGTCTTTCTTCAACATTATCCCTTCATTTTCCTTTGTTCATCTTTAACATAGTTAATCTATTTTGAGGACATTAGTTCAGATTATTGAATCTGGAGTCTCTAATTGACAGTACTGGTTTCTCCTAAATGTCTGCTGATTTTTGCTTATTGTTCACCTTGGATTGACAGGTCCCCACTTTGCTTATAAATGTCATTTCTTTTTGTCACAGCCCACACTCATCAAGAGTTTGACAAAAGGAATGACATGCTGCTGAGTGGAATGTTTAAATAGTTATCTCCTGAGCATCAATGCTTCCTCTTTCTCTTGGGTGTGGCCAGCTATTGCTTCTCTAGTCCAAGTGTTCATAATAATCACTCTAGTATGGTGGGGGATGGAGGGGGGGCAAAACAGAAGAAAACACTTGCTTTCCTGCCTTCCTAACAGATTTAGGTAGAGAATTAAGACATAAAATCACTCAGTTGCTCAAAATGGGGTGCCATTATAAAATGATTGCTCCCCCTACCCACTAAGACTCATTTATTCTACTTCCTTCCTTGTTTCAGACTTGGAAATCGTCTGACGTCATACCCAGCTTCTTTATCCAGTCTCTGCTGTACGTGCTTTGGACTTTGTTTTTCTGCATTAATCTCATCTTCTCCACCTTGTGACGCAAAAGGACTACTCACGATTTATTTTATGTAGGTATGCTTCTTATTTTCATTTTATTGAGAATTTACTGATATCAATGACATTTTTCTGGTGTCCATAGGAATCTGTGGTGGGAAAGAAAGCAGATATGGAAGCCAAGTCTATCTTTTGTGACATCCTATAGGATTCGATCCACTGCATCATACTTTCCCTCTTCTAACTAGTAAAACCCTTAAGACTCAGAAAGCACTTCCTAGGAAGAGCTTCATATAAACAATGAAACTGTCATTTAATGAGGGATGAACTGAGCATCATAGGGGATGATTCTAACAGAACTCTAAAAATTGACTTGCAACCACTTTGGGTCACCTTTAAAGGTTTTTGTGTGGTGTGGTCATATACATCTAACACACAGTGAAAAATGTGCCAATTACTGACAGCTTTGTATGGATTTAAAAATCCTATATTACTAAACCAACATGATCTCTAACTACACACTAAGCATATGCTCTTTCCTTTCATCAAGGAAAGTTCTTATAGCAATAGACAAAGGCCATAAGAAAAAATAACAACTAATCAAACTGCAGAGTTGTGGAGCCCAATCACAATAGATACATCTACAAAAAACCCCAGTACTACCTAAGGAATGCTCAAGGAACTTTACAGAACAAAGTGTGGAAAGATTGTGAGAGCTGGGGGATTGAGAGTTTGCTGTGAAACTGGGTCTCCTAGCAATATCAGAAGGTACACCCATAGCGTCTCCCCAAAACAACTGCCTAAACATGAGCTGAACAAGAAAGACACCCATAGGCTTGCTAACATGGATGAGAGAAAGCCCAAGAGGCCTTAACTCTACACAAAGGACCTTAGGCAGCTGAGGAATGCTGAGAGTGGGAGACATAGTCTTCCCTAGGGAAGAACACACTAATCAGTTTTCCAGCACTAAATGGTGAGCCCTGAACACATGTACACAAGTAACATTGGACAGACTGAGCAGGTTATATTTATGCATTTATGAATGTGTACATAGCTACAAATGCATATATGTATGCAAACAATTTTTAAAAAGGGTCAATGAATTTGACAGAGAGCAAGGAGAGGTATATGGGAGCTATGAGAGGGTTTGAAGGAAGGAAAGGAAGGAGAGGGATGATGCAATTTTATTATAATCTCACAAAATAAATTATTGGTAAAAAGAAGCCTATTGTTGAAGTTTCTATTTATAAGGAATTTTTAAAAGGCATTTTAAAAATTAAAATTATAGGCATTGATTTTCAGTTCTTTCTACAGATCCAAATTCTTATAATGAAGACCAGCCAGGGCTTCAGAATAAGAAGGCAAAGCATTTTCTTTTCTTTTCTGGAAAAAGATCATATTGAAGGTGCTACTATTCAGGGGGGTTAGATGAAGACAGAGCACAGAGTGCTTTATAGAATCAGAGAGGGTTCATTAAAGAAATCGGAGAGGTGATTTGCATCTGAAAATTTCAGATTCAGTACAAAATTAACATGCACGCCTGATGGGTTCTCATCTAATAAAACTGAGAGTAGATGCCTGGTATCCTGAAGGCAAAACAACTTAATAAAATTAATCTACAGTGCTCTGAGTGCTTAGGTACTGCAAAGCTTCAATGATGCATTTTTCATTAAGTGACTGGATAAATATAATTTCCTGCATTAGAAAGCCTGAGTCCTTCTTTTAATTTATTGAAATTAGAAATAAAGAGCTTAATGACTCATCAGTGTTAGGGTGACAAAGGAGAGGGCATTATTCCATCCTAGTCCCCATCACTGGATGAGGGGACAACAGGATTACTCTCCATTATTTCTTTAGGGTTCACCCGTTCTTTCCAATAATCTTGTTGCCAATTCCATGCTATTCTGATTAATACTTCAAATGTGTGCTGAAATCTCCACCTTTATGGAAAGACTGGGCCAGAAAAAAGAGAACCATGCTTGACCTTTTGGATTTTTGCCATATTCTGCAGCCAGCCAGGGCATCAGCACTTCAGTAGCAACACCACCCTTGGTAGTGCTGCATTTGCTTATGTTAGGAAGGAGAGGGCTAATGACCCTTTAGGATGAATGTGAAAAGGACCTTGGACAAGGCTTATTATCTCAAGACATATGTCTCATATGCCTTTTTCTTTCAACAAGCCTTCCAATATTAGTCATTTGTCCTTTGAATAAGTGGAAGTCCCCTTTTAACATGCAAATGTTCCTATCAGTGTAAATTATTCATGTTTCATATGCTCTTTCAAATTCCTGAGTCAGCAGACCCATATCTAAGTTACAATTCTTCTGAAACACATTTTTCGACTCATCTTGGCCACACTTTGCCAATCTGTCAAATGGGAATGAGTATCTTATCCTCAGAAATCAGTAGATGAACGGAGAAAAACAACTGAGAAAGTACCTGACTTGCAAGAGATGTGTTCTTAACGTATTTCATTTGTTCTAGATCATTCAACTGAGGAGGAAGGTGATAATATAATGTTCAGAACTAACTCCAAAGGATATAGAGGAGCAGGACCCACACAGCAGTAGAGAAATACAAACAGGCCAACTGTGACTGAGAAATAAGTCCTGGGATGGAATGTGTGTGGACCAAAGGCGGTAGTTAAGACTTGCTGTTAAGTTACATGATAGTGCAGCAGAGGCTTTATTGGCTCAGCCTTGGTGTTCTACTGAGTGGTACTGGGGAGGTTGCTAAACTTTCTGGACCTCAATTTTCTTCTCTTTCAAATTAAAAGTAGAGTTAGATCTTTATTAGGGTTATAGCTAGATTTCAATCATTTACAGTGCATAAAGTGTGGACAAAATAAGTTCTCAGTAAATGTAATTTGTTAACATCAGCATTTCTCTTTCTCCTACTGCTCTTCCTTCTTTTCCTCCCACCTCCTCTTTTTCAGTTAATAACAGATGACTAAGTTCCAAATCCTGGGACCAGATTTTAGATAAATTTAAGGAAAACTGAACATATTGATAGCGTTACCCATTTCTTGTTTGGAAGTGTTTTTAGACCTGGGTGTAAACCAGCAGCACAGCTAAGGATTCAATAACCTATTTCCTTTTCTATTCTGTGATATTTATTCTTTGTTCTCTGAGGTTCTATAAGTAGGATTATCACACCGACTCTCAGGGAGCTATGAATGGGTACTAATTCAAAGATTGCACCTTCCATAAATCTACACCTTTAATAAATTCATTTCTTTAATTTCAGAGTCCATTCATTATTTTATTCCCTTCAACTCTGGGGATAGATTAACAATAAAGAAAAGGCTCATGCACAGACTTTTATGGTCAATTTTTCATACAAAGTAGGAAATGACAAACAGCTTGTGATGGAAGAAGCTCAGCCTGAAGTGACCAGGCCATGTGAAGAATGTTCTGGACCCAAAGAGAAAGATTCTAATAAACCAGCAAAATGACTTTCCTAACCCCCATTGCTCATTGATGGCAAGCCCCAAAGTGTTCCAGCCAGGAAGCTGAAGAAACTCTCAAGTTTACCTGTAACACCAACTTAAGATCCTCAAATATTTTTTTCTAGCCTGGCAAAATGGGTGACACAGAATTTACAATATATGTCATATCCCCAAATCAAAAGCATGTGGCAGTTCATCTCGACTGTTTCTTTTACCCCTTTTTTCCTCAAAGTACTTTTATCCAGGCAGATGTCAAATTTGAGGTCAACAGAGAATGAGAAAGCATGTTGGACACTGGAATAAGCTATTATGCTCTTCAAAAGAAAATTATGATATCTAAATACTCTTTTAAACTAAAATTCTCAGAAACACTTACAAGAAATTAGCCCTTAATGACTCATGTGAACTTATCTAATCAGAATAGTCTCCTACAAATATGCCCAATAAGCCTGGAGAGTTTAGACTGCTGAGGTTCAGGAAGAGGTGAGTGTGATGCTGCGTTTTGTGATTAAGTAGCTTGGCACATTAAAATGCCATTGTTAGAGCGTGAGTCATGACGGATCTTCTCCACGCAACTCTCCTGTTGCTATGGCCCTCAAAGATGCTGCTTTTGCTTCTGAATACTGACCTCTTCTTATTTCCACTCACCTCTCAAAACTTGCTTTTACAGACATGTTTGTGCATGCCTTTCTGCTGCTGTTGCTGCTGCTGGTGTGTGTGTGTGTGTGTGTGTGTGTGTGTGTGTGTGTGTGTGTGTGCGCTAGTGATGTTGATGTTGATGTTGTTGTTGTTGGTGGTGTGTGTGTGTGTGCTGAGGATGATGTTGGCGTGTGGTTGTGTGTATGTTTGTATGTATGTTGCATTGAATCAGAGAGCAAAAATCTGCACTGTGATGTATGTCAGTGAATAAAAAAATTCTAGCTCGAGAATATTTGAATTTTAATAAAGGACATAAAGTCCTTAAGATAGAATCTCAGGCCCTCGTAATTATGGAGTAGGGGGCTTCTTGGCCAAATGTAGATTTAATATGTTTCACTTATCCACATGGGGCAATATTTAATTAGATATTTGCCACATCTACCTGGTCTTTTTAATCATGTAGCTTAGATAAGAGGTTACAGGTATCAGGCAGTAGCGGATAAGAATAGCTCCCACTGGGTCAGCAGTAGATTTAGCAAAATGTGACACATAGGTTATTAATTACCTTTAAGCAAGTCTTATTCACAGACAGGAAGTGAAAACAGTCACTGTCTGGCATTGATTCTACATGTCTTCAGTAAGCACTGTTATGTGCCAGGCACAATGCTAGTTATTGGGTTACAATAATTCATAAGGTATGGTTCTTTTCTGGGAGAAACTCAGAATGCAGTAAGTGAGAGAAGGTCATGTTTTTAAAAACCTTAAAGTGAATGGACAACTGTATAGATATTTAAATGTAGTATCAAAATCCCTTCCTGACCCATTGCACTGGATTAAGCAGTTTACATATTTTAAAGAGAAAACACAGTGATTGTTTATGTAATATGATGGCGAGTCTTCTCAGTAAGTGTTCCATGAAATCCATATAGGATAAAGGGAAAGAAAGGTGCATTTAACTGCATCTATTCATTTCTTTATGGCGATAGCAAAGTGAGCGAATCAAAAGGCAAGTGAAAAGAGAGATATTAGATTCTTCCACGATGGCTGGATACTATAAAGAAAATATTTATAGGTCACTAAGGGAAGGAAAACTACTAAAAATTGGGTAAAAGATTTTAACAGCACAAGAAATAATACCCAGTTAACATAAAATCTTTACACAAACTTGTACATAATTGTTTTAGTCAAATCAGAGTAGTGTCAAAATTTTCCCCAAACTATTTGGGCAGTGGTCGTGCACACCTTTAATTTCATTACTCAGAAGGCAGAGGCTGGGATCTCTGTTAGTTCAAGTCCCTCATGGTCTACAGAGAAAGTTCCAGGACAGCCAAGGCAACACACAGAAATCCATCTCAGAAGAAAAAAAAAAACAAACTATTCTTGAGAGCATAACCACTGAATAACTCTTAGGTGCCGTTGGTTGAAACACAAATTCAAGCTACACTTTTGGGAGGACAATTTGCCATATTTATCAAAATTGTAAATATCTATATCTTTTAATATGGCTATCTTAGCTTGAAGACTTGATCATAGAGTTATATTTACACAAACAAGTAAATATGAAGATGTAACACAGTGTTCATGGTTTCCTTTTTTATTGGATATTTTATTCATTTACATTTTAAACGTTGTCCCCTTTCCTGGTTTCCTCTCCAGAAACCTCCAGAAACCCCTATCCCATCCTCCCTCTCACTGCTTTTATGAGGGTGCTCCCTCTCCCACCCACCCACTCCTGCCTCCCCACCCTGACATTCCCCTACACTGGAGCATCAAGTCTTCACAGCACCAAGGGCCTCTTCTCCTATTGATGCCTGACAAGGCTATCATCTGCTACATATGTGGCTGGAGCCATGGATCCCCACATGTGTACTCTTTGGTTGGCGGTTTAGTCTCTGGGAGCTCGGGGGGGGGGTCTGGTTGGTTGATATTGTTGTTCTTCCTATGGGTTGCAAAGCCCTTCAGCTCCTTCAGTTCTTTGTTCATGGTTTCTAATAGCAGAGAAATCTAAAGGCAGCAGAGAACTTAAACAGCAGAGAGAAAGAAAGAATGAAAGAAAGAAAGGAGGAAGGGAGGGAGGGAGAGAGGGAGGAAGGAAGGAAGGAAAGAAAGAAAGGAAGAAATAAATAAAGAAAGAAAGAACCGGGCAGTGGTGGCGCACACCTTTAATCCCAATACTTGGGAGGCAGAGATGGGCAGATTTCTGAGTTCGAGGCCAGCCTGGTCTACAGAGTGAGTTCCAGGACAGCCAGGGCTATACAGAGAAACCCTGTTTTGAAAAAAAAAAAAAACAAAAAAACAAAAAAACAAAAAAAAAAAGAAAGAAAGAAAGAAGACAGTGAACTAGAAAGATAAAGAAGTCAGGATGTACCTACCATATGCATATTATGAAACAAATTTAATAAATACATATATATGTATATATATATTGATATTGATATAAGCAGACCTTCAAGATACATGGAAACATAAAACGCGATGCAGAACAGCAGTGTCTTATCTGTGTAAAAAAAAACATACACAGATATTTTTAAATATATACAAAACAACTCTGGAAAAAATAAACTGTTAGTAGTCCCTTTGGGATTAAAACTCCAGTGGGAGGGACATCAATGTCCTCTCCTCGATACTTCCTGATCTTGTGCGGTCTGAATCGTTTAAGTATGTGCCTTTACTGCTACTGATCCGATACAAGTAAAATAGAATACATACCACCTGTACCACACAGAGTGGGTATAATATATGCATTACTACACAAACAGAAAGCTAGAGACATATCATAGGCTTTACTAACAGCACAATGGATAGACACCTAAGCCAAGTCTAAAGCTGTTATGATTGAGGGCATGGAATTTGGACTAATAACTAAGAATCAAGTAAAAAAAGAGTAGAACTAAGCTTGTTGCAAGTATAGTGCAATACATAGAGAAGTACTCTGTTTCCAGGACATCTGATGCCCTCTTCTGACCCCACAGATTCCTACACACACACACACACACACACACACACGCGCACGCGCACGCGCACGCGCACGCGCACGCGCACGCGCACGCGCACGCGCACGCGCACGCGCACGCGCACACGCACACGCACACACAGTGCACACAAATTCACACAGGAATACATCCATAAAAATAAATAAATCTTTTTAAAAGAACTGCTCTAAGACCTAGGGATGATAGTTTACACCTATCATCCAAGCATGTAGAAGGCTGAGGTGGGAGGATTTTTGAGTTCAAGACCAACCTGAACTACATAGTGCATTCTGGGTAAACCTGAGCCACAGGATGATACCTTGTCACAAAACAGAAACATACAACAAAAGAACCTCTTTGAGCTGGGAAGTGGTGGCAGTGGAAAGAGCTGAAATCAAGAATGGAGAGAAGGGCTAGGGAGCATGAAGTGGTTTGTTTGCAATGCTTGTTACATTAGACTAAAAGCTCAGAGAATAGTGTGCTTGAAAATGACGGACTGAAAGATTCACACTGTGCTGTAAATGAATCAAAACAGGTATTTGCATTTTAAGAAAAGACGGAATGTTCCAAAGGTCCAATTTCAAGCATTAGTAATTAGGGAGGAGGAATTTCCCTCATGGCTCTCAATTCACACATTTATGAGAAGATGACACACCTGGTTGTCTTGGTACCAGACTGTTCTACTCAGTAGGAAACCTGCCACCCTACTGGAGGTGGGGGAGAATTCTATTTTCCAGAAACCCCTTGTCCAAGTCTGGTAATAAGAGGCTGGGGAGAGCAGGTGGCTCTCGTGGTAACCAATCTGTTGTGTACAGAATCCTGCAGGCTTTTATTGCTGAGGGACTGGGAGGCAACCGGGTGTTCTAACTAACTAGATCTGGTCCTTTTCCTCCATTGTCTCCATACAGTGCAAGGGAAAATGCATAGATTTGAGAATCAGATGAACTCTGTGTTCATAATGGTTTCCCCACTTGCTAGCTCCATGCCTGGGGGCAAGTTACTTAATCTTACTAAGCTGCAAGGCCCTTATAGGGTTCTGAGGAAAATACATATTAAGTGCTTAGCACAGAGCATGATGCATACAGAACAGTTAATAAATGTAAGCTTTTATAGTCATGATTGTCCCCTGTTCTTATAAATCCACTAATGTTTTGTAAGCCTTAGGTATTTTGCTGGAATTATCCTTAACCATTCTTACCCATGAGTCCTCTGGTATATTTTGTCCTCTTCTTGGGAGAGCCCATTAAATATTCTTATTCTTATTCTTTTATTCTTATCCTTTCTCCCCTGACAGACACTTGTGGAAGGTTGTTGGCATTGTTATTAGTTATTATGGTGGCTGGTAGCCACACATGTTATCACCACCACCACCACCACCACCAGGCCTCTAAGAATTCTGCTCCTCCTCTTGTCTATAAGTGGTGATCTCCTCACCCTATCGCTAGGGGGAGCAGCAGAGCTAACACACCTTTTCTCCCTGCAGGAGCTGCCCTATTGACTTACAGCACATGCAAGAGAGGGACCAAAAAAAAAAAAGTACAAGTATTTCCAATGTTTTCTTCTCATCCTACACTTGCTCTATGCTCATCAAATCCCAAGGGTCTCCCGGAGATTTGGAGGTGTATTCCTTCTGTTCCTTTCTTTTTTGGTGGGATGATTGAAATAAATTAAACAGTTGGAAGCAAATAAATTAGGTCAAACTTTCCCAGAAAGCATAGGGGTACCCAAGTATGAAGAAGGCCTCCTTAAATGTGTGTGGAGATGGCAAAGCACAAACTCAGCAATTCTAAGACAGTATGAACACAAGAAAGCCAAAGATTACTGCTTTCTCTTCACACTGTGTTAAGTCCACTGCCTTTTTACTGAAACATTAATAGGGTGCTTCTATTGTCCTCTTCCACAGATGAGGATACTGAGACAGAGAAACTGAGAGATTTTCACAAGGTCACAGGCTTATGTGACTTCTAGGCTAGGCACTTTAATCCATACCCCAGGTTATAGTCTAAAGATAAGTTAAAAGTAAACTCTCAAAGTTGAGCAAGCCTAAGGCAGATACAACTGCAGGTTACTTCTATTTATGCTTAGGTGATTATTGCAGATTGTTATATTGATAATTTTTCCTTAATATTCTTTTTAAATTTGTTGCAACTGTATGCCATCCAACGTCATGTTATTTTCTCTATGGTCTTAATAAAGATGTCTATAGAATAGATAAGTAATACTACCATTAATTGATTATGCACTGTATGCTAGGCACTGGATATACAGAGATGATAATCTTTCAAACCAGTTCCGGGATCTGAAATGGGTGCTATCATTATTTGCTATGAATTTACATAAAGAAATATTTCATTTGGGGGAAATTTAACAAGGTGCCCAAACATAGAGCTGATAAGTGGCTAAGTGGATGACTCTACGCCTGGAACTCCTCCCCACAAACTGACTTTTTTATATAATTTGCTTTTCCAAAGGGTTTGTTGATTACTTTTCATCATGTATACACATGTGTATATATATTCTAGCACACACACATGTATGTATATATATATATATATATATATATATATATATATATATATATATATATATATATATATATATATATATATATGTCTTTGGGAAGATGATAAATGGGTCAGCTTCACAGAAAACTCAGGACACTCCAAAGGCCCACAGAAGAAAGAAGGGAATCATAAGTAACTGATAGACTAAGAACTATTTTTAGCCCTTTAGCAGAGTTACTAAGTAACTCAAGAAGACCGGGAGTTTTGTGCTGTTGCATCTATCTCCTCAAATATATTCTTCTGTTGCTCTTTCTTTATGGTGAAAAAAATCCTCTTATCTCTTCTGGTTTCTTGAATGTTTGTTTTTGTTTTGTTTTGCTTTGCTTTTGAGTTATGCAGTACTTAACTGATACTGGCATCTGTAGACACATTCTGAGCAAGTGATTTTCCCCCTGTCTGAGCTCACTAGGTTAGCAGTATAAAATGCCCACAGGAGTGACTATTTCTGAGGTCTGAAATGGGTAACGCATATGGGCACAAGCTGTGTTGGGTAAAGAGTTGGATTTTAATGGAGAGCAAGGTAAAAAAAGTTTCATTTTGCTTCTGTCTTCAGAAGTTCTCCAGAAGGGATGAGCGAATGACGGGGCATTTGCTAAAGAGTACTGAGGAACTGCTAATTCTCCATTCCAGATCCTTCATTTTTAAATCCTCTTATGTTTGACCAGTGTGGAAAGTTATCTCTCTCCTGTGGTAGCATGGTCAGTTATATAATAACGATGACCCTCTCAGTAAGCCTCAGTGTGGCCCTTTTCCATGCTGTCCCAAAGGACTGTCATGTCTGGCGCCAGCAAGAATTGCTACCCAGAGAGGAATCTTGCCTAGAACTTTTTTGAGACCTGCCACCATCCAGTCTGCTCTTTGTTCCTCTTTGAGCTTCGCCTTCCTTGGCTGCTCTCTCTCTGGTATGCCCCTGGCTGGGGTGCCAGCCAAACTGTTGCCCTTCACACACTCTGCCTGTACACCGATATGCTTCTTCCCTTTGCTTGGCTACCAGGCAGAAGGTTTCTGTCAGGATTGCTCAACTGAGAAATTCAGAGTTCCATACAATCCAATGCTTGCTCTCTGTGACAGGACTCTTCTTTCCTTTTGCAGATCTTTAAGCTTTGTGACAGGGGACCTTCATGGGTGAATCTACTTTTGAATGATTTGCTTTGGGTCTTAGCTTTCCTACTCTGAAACTCACATTCTTTCCGTTGCTGTGACTATTCCAGTCTTTGCACCATCCTCCTATCAAGAAATGAAATGTATTTTGTTCTATGTGTATGTTTATACTGATCAAAAGACAAAAATGATATTGAGGGCTGCAGAGTCCTGAACCAAATGACAACCTCGTCATTTCTACATAATTTTCTTACTTGTTCTACAAGAGATTGTATTATATAAAATGACCCACAGGGAAAATATGAGTCTATTTCTTCCCCGTCCTTCCTCCCACACACACCACCCTTCTAGCCTTTCAATTATTGCCGCACACAGAAATAGGAAAGTGATTAACCCTAACAATCATCACCATTGAAATAGAGAATCTTAAAGCATGTTCAATTTGCTTAGCTAACATCAGTTTGCCTGAAAGCATATCCACACATTGGTCTGCTGCAAGTGGGGCCCTGCACCTCAGCAGTTGAAAGAAAAAGGGGAATTTGTTCTAGTGAGGATTCTATAAATGTATTGTTGGACAATTTCATATATTTATATCATGAATTTTAGTTCCCAACAAGCCACTTCCCTATTTTCATGTCTTTTTTGTGTGTGACCCACTGAGTCTAATTAGAGTTTCTCACTCAAGCTGTTTTTTGTTTGTTTTTTGTTCTTGCTTTGAGACAGGGTCTCATCTATCCCAGGTTGGACTCAAACACACTCTATAGCCAAGGATAACCTTGAATTTTTGATCCTCCTGGATCTACATTCCAAATGCTGAAATTACAAGTGTTTACCACCAAACCAAGCACATGGGAAAATGTCTCCATACCTTATCTAAAGAGAAAACAGTAGCCAAAGAGAAAACTCCGAGTAGTTCTAGGTGAGTGTTCTCAAACCTAGCTGTGCATGGAAATAAATCCGAGAGACTGTCAAGATGCCAAGGTCTCACACTGATGTATTTCCTCTCAGGGTTGTCTTTCATGGGAATCTTTCAAAACCCTTGAAGAGAATTATGTGTGGAGGCAAGGTTCCCTAATCACTAATCTAGAATTTTGTTCCAGAAACAATGGTCTGTGCAGGAACAACACAGACCTTACCTGTGAGAACCATAAAGGTTCAGATGCCGTGAATCAGAGCCCTATCAATCAATGGAATGCACACACACATTAAAGGTTAAGAAAGTATGAGCTAGAGTATGGCCAAGCTCTTTAAAGTGCACATCAGAGGAAACATCTTTGCATAGGCAACCATTCTGCCCCAATTGATTATCTGGAATTTTTTTTTCAAAAATGTCACATAAACTTCATGTCCTTAGTTATAAGGTTTCTACATCGGTCTAACAAAGGTGAATCCTCCCACTTCAGAAAAATGAGGAAGGGGTATAGTATTGGGTTTTTTGGGTTTTTTTGGTTTTTTTTGTTTGTTTGTTTTTTGTTTATTTGTTTGTTTTTCTGGTCTATCTTGTAAACTTTTTGAGGGCTTGTAGGTTAGGAGAAAAATACCATCTGCCCAAAGTATTCCAATGATTTTCTTCATAAAGGAAGGAAAGCCTACAAACATTCACCTGGTCAGTTTGATGTAGATCTCCAGCAAATTCTAGACTGGATTATTAAGAGGATGGTTTCTGAGCCCTTGGAAGGAGACTTACTAATCACCAGGGAGCAGCATGGGTTCATTACGAATGAGTCATGCCAGACTGGGCTCATTTCCTTTTGGATGGGCCTCCAAGAGGAAACCACAAAAACCATTTACCTGGACTTTGAAGGACTCTGCTAACACTTCTACCATGACTTTTTGGACAGGTTGGAAAAAACAGATGTAGTTGATAATATAGGTAGTTGGACAGACAGTGTGTTGAGTGGTCATATGCAAGGATTAGGGAACCACAATAAACTAGGAAGATACATGGATCAATGTGCAGTGTTGATCAAGGTTAAGTCTAAGTATAGGCAAATAGTTATAGGAAGAAACATAACAAAGGAAGTGTGGCTGCTATTCTGTGGTTGGAAAAAATATGAAGTTGTGTATTTCAGCTTGGAAATTAACAGCACAATCTCAGAGAGAATGGAAGACTTCCACAAAAGGCCTAGTGTTTCCAGTGAACTTGAAATTTCATTTAATCCCATTTTGTATGAGTAGAGTGTGATCACTAAACATGCTGTTGAGACCATGGGGCTAAATTAATAGAATTAAAAGGTTTATTGTATTGGAGTCGGTAATTTAATAAAAAATAAATTCTACAATTGATGAAAGCATATTTAATCATTGTTCTCTTCCTGTTGATATATTTGAGGAAAATGGACATCTTTTACTTTGAAAAATCAATGGTCAAAGAAAGAATTTCGTGTTACACGTGTTTTAGGAGCCAATGAATATGAATTTGGAGACACTACAAGAATTTCCTTGCCCCTATAGGTACTTGATAACTGAAGAGGCAATTCCATCTATATATAATAAGCCTATAACAAAACAATACAACATAAAGAATCATGCAGCATGGGCCATATATCTGACAAGTCCCCCTTTTCAGTGTAAAAATGAAAGTAATAAAGAAGTGTTAAAGTGACTGGCTCTGGTCAACTGAACCCACCCACACGCCTCACACCACAGTTCTCCCCCAGACTTTGCTTGTTTCATCAGCAGAGGTCTGGTCTTTGTGAGTTCCTGTGAATCCCCATGGGTCCTAGCTACAGGGAATGTGCTTGAGGAAAGATGGTGCTAGAGATAAGTACATCTGTTGTGGCGGGGCTGCTCTACCTACTAGCATTCGTTTTCTGACATGATGGAAAAACTGTGAGCGAGCTAGACCCTCTTTCCTTAAATATTTCTGTCAGATATTTTGTCACAACAATGAGAAACCTGACTGTGTCTAGATAAATAGACTCAATTCCACCTTTGGAACCAAAACAGAATAAAACACAAGCAGAGATGCTGCTAGTTGAGAAAGCTTTGGTTAATAACGACAGGTTTACTAGCATCTTCCAGCCTTTACAGGGTTTGCCTCAAGTTCAAAATGAATTCAGATTCCTATTGAACGTGCTGTTAGAGCAGTGGTCTCAACCTGTGAGTCATGACCCCTTGGAGGGCCCAATGAGGTATCCTGCATATCAGAGATTTACACTATGAATCGTAACAGTAGTAAAATTACAGTTATGAAAAAGTAATGAAAATCATTTGTAGTTGGAGGTCGGTTACCACAAAAGGAACCGCATTAAAGGGTTTGCAGCATTAGGAAGGTTGGCAAGCTCTCTGTTAGAGGATCATTTCATACCTTGTACCTTTTATTTTAAGGATACAAAAATGATCTTCTGAAGAAGCAAGAGACATTTTCTGCCACAGGCATAAAACAAATGTATAGGTGACTTGACCAGTACATGAGACATGTGTGGGTGTCTTGGTTTTCCAAAGCAGCAGCTGAATCCAGGCATGGTGGCATTCTCTGGAGTCTAAGGCCAGCCTGAGTTGAGTTCATGTCACAAAACTTAAAAGGGGAGCAGGAGAGAGGCAAAGAATGTGTTGAGGATGAGAAGAGGGCCACAGAGCACATGTGACATGAAAGTAGAAGTAAGTTATTGGGGATTGAAGGGAACAATGTGGGACCAGGGGACGGGAGAGAAGAGAGGTAAAGAAGGAGTTCAACAACAAGAAAGTGTGTTTGAAAATATCACCATGAAACCTAATACTTTGTGTGCTCATTTTAAAATTTATAATCTTTTTTTAAAGGCAACATGGACTTTACAACAAATGTAATCTGTGATTGGCCAGTAGTAAGTCGGCTGAGTGCTTTCAATTTCCCCACAAATCCTGACCACAACCAGTTGAAAACATGAGCCAGAATTCCATAGACTTAGTTCATTAGCCACAGGGTATGATAGCTCTGGCTATCATCAGCCCATGTTGATGGCAGGGAGGGTCATTGGGGAACATGTTTCTTCCCCAAGCCTATTTACCACCTACCATGGCTTTTCAGAGAGTGGGCCAATCATGTTGCCTCTCTACCATTGCAGCACCATTTTGTCCCCCTAGAGAGGAAAATTGGAAGAATTTCATTTGTACGAGAGCAGAGAGGCAAGGAATCCTGGAAAGAAATTATAAAGATTAGGACTGCATTTGGTAACTTCCGGAAGGACTCCTCCTTAGAGCTTAGAGTCTAGCCTCTGTTGAAAAGGAAGGGGAGAGGAGGAGAGGGGTGTGCATTCTCACAGGAGGGCTGCAGGTTTTGCATTGGCAGTGGACAGTGAATTGGGAGGAGGCTCTTTCTTCCCTTGAGAGTGCAAGGTCAGGATCTCACAGAAACCTGAGACGGCATAGTTCAGTGATTACAAACATGAAGTGTGGAGCCAGACTGCCTGGTTCCAAATTCTGTTCCTAACACTTGCTAGCTGAGTGACCTACTAGCTTGATTAACTCCAGTGTGTGTCCGTTTCCTTCTTTGTCAGAAACGTGAACAGTGATAGGCCCGACCTTAAGCATTTATTATAAGAATCAAAATGCTTAATAAATGGAAAGCACTGAAAGAGAGCCTTTTGTGCTAAGTGGGTATGAGTGTCATTTAAGAAAATAAATAAACTAACCTGGGGGAGGGGGTGATCAACCTACTAAATCCTGTCCCTTCATTCTGGCCCAGGAAGATTAGGATAGCAGAGTCTGGTTTTGGAAACAGGTCGTATTTGTTTACCTTTCTCATGACTGTGACAAACTACCTGGCAAGAAGCAACTCAAGGAATGAAGGACTGGTTTTAGGGTACAGTCCATCATGGTAGGGAAAACATGGTGGTGGTAACACATAGCCTCGCTTCTAAAACCTCAGTAGACCAAGAGACAAAGACGAATGCTCTCATTTTCCTTTTGTCCTTTTTATTTTGTTTGGGACCCACAGCCCATGAGAAGGCATGCCACCTACATTCAGGATGAGTTTTCACTCCTCACTTAACCGTCCCTGGAAACATCCTTACAGAACCAGAGGTGTTTCTTCTAGGTAATCCCAAGTCTTGTCAAAGATAAAATTGAATTCTATTTCCAGCTCTGCCCTTGGTTAGGAGCTGATTGACTGAAATACTTAACTTAGTGGCTCTGCTTCCTGGTTACATGTGGCCAGAGATGGTAGCAAGGAGCTTTATACTAGGTAAGTGTTAGAGGTAGGTGAGTTTCAATCTCGAAGGAGACTCACTAAGTGATCATATGTGTGTTTTATAAGCTAAGACTCAGAAATCAAGACATAACAGGAGTAAATATCAACTTTTAAGATTTTAGTTAAAACCCAATTTGCCGACTATGTCATGTGCTTGAGTAAGGAACAAGAAATAACTGAGTTGTCATGAGCTTGTGTGAAAAATAAGCCCTGTGAGGTTTGTTGACCACAGATTTTTTTTTTTATGAGCTAATAGTTTGATCTGCCTACTCGTGTTGCTAATGTAATTTTAGGTGCTAGTAATGATGAGCAGAGAGATCCAAGAATGTAATCACTTCAGTGTTTGTTCCCTGGCTCCTGTGCTCCTTGGACTGCTGTAGACACAAGAGACCATGCCCTGTTGACAGTGTTTCTTGATGGACCATGAGAAACACAAAGACAATCTGTCCTAAAGCAGTGTCCTGGCTTGGGAGGCATCTGACATGTCTTTCTGGAGGATCTGACGAAAAGGATCCAGGGAGAGAAGCCCCGAGAGGCACATGTTAAACGTTTCTATCATCTAATAGAAATGTTTACAAAACACACCCCACTCCCAGCTTACCAACAGCTCCTGTTGGGTCTCTCCACAGAACGAATCAATAATCTGACTTTTTCTCACTGCTTTCTCTGCTGCTATTCTTGCTGAATGCAGCCCCTCTTTCTGTATCGCTGCAATAGCCTCCTTAGAGATCTCTCTGGTTCCATCCTGGTTCCCTCACAAGAAAAGGCTGGAGGGTTCCATTCGAACCTAACTCCAGTGGCTTCATATTTCATTCAGAGTCCTTATAGAGACCTCCAACATCTTTCTTGGCTGCATTCCCATTGTCTCTCAGACTATGCTCCTCCTTACTCTGCCCTAACCACGTGAGCTCACTCACAACTTGAAAAAAAAACAAGGCATTTCTTCCATCTCAGGGATATTGCACCCATGTTTACCTCTGAGTAGAATACACTTTGCCTAGATATTTATACTTATTGTTATTTTGTGTTCTTTAAACCATAACTCAAATATTACCTTCTTAGTGACTTCTTCCCAGCCATCTTTCAAATATTGCTGTGATTTTCCTGGAAAATAAATCTTGAAGTTTCTTTTTGTTGTTTAACTTTTCAACACAGAACTGATTACCATGTAATATTTCATATAACTTACTACTAATGATTCTTACTATTTGCTTCCCAGACTGGATGGGCAAGGAATATATATTTCATTCAAAAATGAATCCAGTGTGCCTGACAATGTGTGACATATAGAAAACAGTCAATATGTATTTGTAGAACACAGAGATAAATCAGATGTTTTAAAGTGATGCTCTGCTTGAGTCTGGCAGAACTGAGATAGACATAAAACTGCCATATCTAGAGCCTAGATAATTGGGAACTCCTAGCATAAACACGTTTCTGAATGGATGATTGAACTCTGATACCACTGCTGATGGAGATTGATTAGACTTGGACTTCTCCCATTTTCCAAACTTTGAAAGACGGTTGTGGATTTAGTCTGAGTTATGACTTGAGTCAGAATTAGGACCAGTAAACATGAAAGGGATGCACACAGGCAGAAAGTCCATACACCAGGTAGAAATTCTCAAGCTGTCTCATGTTGGGATGAGCTCCCCTTTTTGGGGAGAGAGATATAAGAATAGACTGTATGTCTACACATCAGTATGGCTATAGAGAAGAGATCCTATACTAGACAATCTTCATACCTCTGGGATGCTGGAGATAAAGGTGTAGGAACTCAATGATCAACAGGGATTTGCATGTATTTTCTCAAACTCGGCAGAAGCATTTTGGATTTTCTTTTGGGAAAGACAAATTCTCCTGTAAAGATTCATTCCCTAATTGAGATTCCACTTCCCAGAAATTACCTGATGCTGGTGATGATTAGAGGCCAGCCAGAGGTAAAGGGACTGATTCCCATGGCAACCAGGTTGAAAAAAAGAAAACAGACCATGAGGAGAATTGTCAGAAACAAGCTACATTGGCATTATAAATAGATATTTAATTCATTGAGATAGTTTGTTATGCCTTCTGCATTATAAATAGATATTTAATTCATTGACATAGCTTTGACAGGGAGTAGCAAAGTTAAATTCCAGAGCGACTCTTTGTCTTTTAAGTATCTCACAGTTAATTAACAAGTATTTTCTCCCTTCTAATACTTGCAGAACTGAGTTCTCTGAGTGAAAGAACAGTGTGTGTGAATGTTTTAGGAAAGCCAACTGAGAGTCCAGTGTCACAATATTTCTCCCGGTTTGTTTCTCAGGCTTTTTCCTGATTGCACATGAGTACCTCTCTTTGAACCTTGGTGACACAGGAGACCCCAGGTTCAATGTGTACATTTCACAAGAGTCTGGCATGTTTGTCTTTTTTAGGTCCTGCTTTTCAAACTTGGAGGCTTCTCTAACTTTCAGTCTCTGGGTCTCTCTCAAATATTTTCCTCATTCTCTCTCTCTCTCTCTCTCTCTCTCTCTCTCTCTCTCTCTCTCTCTCTGTGTGTGTGTGTGTGTGTGTGAACAGCTAGAACAATCAAATGATCCCTTGATAACTTGTACAGCTCTGTCACTAACCTTGACAACATACACTTTGAAACACTCAAAGATCAGAAAACATAACTGGGCCCCATCAAAGGACTTTTTTATCCTAAAACCAAGGACTAAGGACTGGCCTGTTTCCAGTGTTCAAAAGGCACCGCTAGACTGAGGGTTAAGGATGTGCAGTTGGAGGGCAGAGAGTAATGTTCAGCACAAAACAACAGTTAGGTTTGGCTGGCTTCAAATGTAAAAGCACTTTTCAAATGCAATTTTTAGAAACACTATAAGAAATTAGTATAAGCGACTAATAGAATCTCATCAACTGGAAATCAGAGTGGGACTTTGCACTTCTGCATTCCACAGAGCTTAATATAAATTAGTCTATAATACACATTGTGTTTCATTCTTCAGGATTAAGGGAAATGGGATGCATTCTTTTTCATTAACTTCTAGGATAAATAAGCTTCCTAATGTAAGGATATAAGAGTTACTTTATACACTTTATTGTACCCCGGGTTAAATAATTCACAGTGTGCTCAACCCTTGTGTATTGTTCTACTGAACAGTATTTGCTATGTCACAGTACTGAGAGGCAAGGAACTTTAGGGTTTCTTCAGGGTTGTTTTCACGTGTGAAGGGCTCATAATCTCCTGTAGGACCCACAGTTCAATTCTTTTGAGGCCTTAAACAAGGTTCAAGGAAGTAGGCACCCCTCCCTCCCCCATCAAACCTGTCTAATGAATGCTAAATTCTCATCCATGAAGGCAAGTGGGTGTCGATGCAGGAAAAAGGATCAAACGCTAAGAGTAAGAGACAGCTCCAATTTGAGTCCTGGGAGTGATACTCAAAGGTCCCCTTCTAAACACCACTGATAACTGCTTGCTCACTTCCGGAGATTTTACTACTAGAGACCAGACATTTGGAGAGACTGAACTTTCTTTGCAGGGGGTGAAATATCAGTTTGTATTAATTATTCATAATTACTATTGAATTAGTTAATACCCTGTGGTTGCTGATAAGTGTCACAAGACATACTTGGCCAGTTTCAAAGTTCTATAGAGGGCCAGACCTGATGTTTGAAAGCCTATGGACCTAAAAGTATCAGTAGAAAAAAATAGTGTGACTTCAATGTTTGTCCTCCTCATATTTAACTTGAATAGAACGTTGTCATTCAGGGATAGGATGGAGAGTCAGAAGAACATCACGGTCAGTGCCCATAACTGAAAACAAGTGGCAAAGTGCTATTTGGGAGCCCTCCTGTCCTCCTCCTCCTCCCAATCTTTGATCTGCTTTCTCTATTAGTAGCAGCCCCATTTCCTCTTACTATTTCTGCTTCTGTAAGTGCAAAACAGAACAAACAAACGAGCGAACAAACAAAAAAGGCCACTACTATGGTTTCATTTGCAGTTAAATAGTGAATATTCTCTTTATTCAGAAGAATACATTTTAAACAGAATTGCATGCACCAGTAAATCAGTACAGTGAGGAGTTACAGGGATAAGGGAAACAGCTTGATCTGGTGGAGCTTGTCACTCCCAGAATCCTCTTGACCTAACTCAGGCGGTTAGAGGTCAAGAAGCAGTAAATGCTGCTGAATTCCAGGGTAAACAAGTGGGATTTTCAGGTCTCTGCAGGTAAAAGACAGAAGAGGAAAGCTTTTATAAAGGAGAGGGTAATTATATTGGGACCGTCAGTTCCACTGAGACTTCCTGCGAGGCAGATGAAGGAGAATTGGTGGTAGTGCCCGGTTCTCCTTCTTGGTTACACTCTTCAAGGACTACGGTCTGATCTCTTCCATGTGTCTCAGAGCCCCTGTATAAAGAAAAAAGATAGGAAACTAATGCGGGGTCCTGAAAACAAATTGTAGGGCGGGGCTCAGATGCCAGAAAAGTAACTGGATCATGGATTTTCCAGCAGCACTCCATTTCTGGAACTGAGCTTAGCTGAGTGGGTATTTACCTAGTCCGAAGTCGAGGCCACTTCTTCCACTCTATGGCTAGCACTATCCCCAAGGCTACCACAACCACCACAATCAGGGTACTTCGGACAATGTTACCCACAGTGCACTCTTGAGCAACAGGCCCTGTGGTATATCAAAAAATCAGAATTGTAGCTTAGCATATCAGTGTTTCTTTAAATATTAGGTTGTCCTATCTATCTTGCCTCCCCAGAGCCATATGCAAGCCATGCACTGAGCTGTGGAAGGAATGACCAGTCCAGGTGCAAGGAGAATAGGCTGAGTCACTCAGACCTCCTTTCTGCAAGGCAGGTAAGCCTTAGATGAATCTATTCAGTATCTCTAAGTGAACACAACGTCTGATTTTCTCCTCATCTTTATAAGACTAGGATGTACTTGAGGGCTCCAACTCCATACCCTTCCTGTTTCCTATGTTGGTTTGTTTGTGTGGGGACTGTTCTTGAGATCCTAGGAGCATAACAACAGGAACTTTCATGGAAGCATTATCTACTCACCTGCTGCTCCCACCAGCTCCAGGGCATCACTGGGCTCTGACCAGATGTCAGGGTGGGCCTGCAGCCGGTAGCTGCAGCTGTAGTTCCCAATGCCTTTCCCTTCCACGTTGTCGATGACAAAATCTCCATCCTCTGAGAACTGTTGGGAGGCCTCTTCTCCTTCATGCTCTAGCACAAATTCAACTCCTGGCAGGGGTCCTCGGCACTGAAGGGTAATATCCTTGCCTAGTTTGAACACAGTGCTGGGCCAAGCTGACAGAGAAGGTTTAGGGGGCTTATCTGTAACCAAACCAAGAACACAGAGTTAAAAGAAGTGGCCCCAAAGCCCACCATTTCTTGTACTATTTGTAACCTCTAAAAGGCCTAAAAACTGCAGAATCTAAAGGCTTTCCTGGGTTTCAGAACCTTACCAGTCACCCAGATCTCTAGAGAGTTGCTGTGATTTGAAGCCGCAAGCGGAGCAGAATCCAGATAATAAACACAGCTGTAAACACCAGAATCTTGATCCCTCACCACTGGCATCCAGAAGTCAGCTCTGTACCCACTTGGCCTCTGTTGTTCTAAGGGCTGTCGTGTCCCCTCCTTCAACAGGACAAATGTTGAATCTGGCAGTTCTCCTTGACATTGAAGAGTCATGTTTTCTCCAGGGGCTACCATGGGACCAGGCTGGACTAACAGGCTGGGCTTAGGGAGTAATCCTACAAGAAATTAACTGCTGGTCAGAGGTCAGCCATTTTAGATTTTATTCCTCTATGACCTAGTATCTCATCAGTAAAGAGGTGAGACTATTGTTTGCCTCTATATGAGTTCTTAAAAAAATATCTTCCATGAACCAGTCAATATGATTCTTTCCTCACTACAATACCCATTCGAATGGTTTCACCCCCTTACCAGTGACTATGAGTTCCAGAGTGTTGCTAGGCTGTATCTTGATAGGGCTCATCCAGTCAGGGTGGTAACAGCATCTATAACGGCCTAAGCTAGCACCAGATATATTGATGATAGGGAATGCTCCTTCATTACTAGTGGACCCCCAAAGCTGCATTGAAGTGGCTTCTCCTTCTTTGTGCAGAATATACCCAACTCCATGGACTGGTCCTTGGCACCATAGAGTAACATTCTGCCCCATAGTGACCACAGAACTAGGCTCAGCAGACAACCATGGTTTGGGGAATGTGTCTAGACAAAGAACAGTGATGAGTGAGAGATGAATATACAACCTTGTTAGCTGCCCTCCATGATAATTGCTTTGCTTTGAATCCCCTCCATAATTTGGCCTACAGTTCTAGGAGACATTAGCCCCCATAATCCCTGCTCAGTTGGCTCTATCCCAGCCCCATGTTTTGTCTGTTCTTACCAGTCACCCAGATCATAAGGGGAGTGCTAAGGTATGAGCCCCTGTTCGACATGGTTGTCTCATAGTAGACACAGCTGTAGTTCCCAAAGTCCTCTGCTCCAACAGTGTGGAGGAGGAAGTCAACTGAGGTCCCCGAGGCACTCTGGAACTGTAAGGGAGCATGAGTACCCTCCTGTAAGAGGGCAAACCTCATGCCCTGGAAAATTCCTTGGCAGCGCAGGGTCACATTCTTCCCAGGAAGCACCACAGGGCCTGGCTGTGCCAGGAGAGTGGGTTTGGGGTAGAATTCTAAAATGAAAAAGATCATAATATAAGAGAAGACTGCTCCCCACACTTTGCAAATAGCTTTTATAATGTTGTTATAGGAGATGATATATGTTTATTGTAGAAAATTAGAAAATGCAATAAAAAACTAATGAAGAAAACATAATTTTACCAACTCAAATATAACGATTCCTTACCTACTTTTCCTCTTCTATTTTAACGCATGACTATGTCCTTGGAGCTGAGGCTATTTACGTAATTGAGACCCCAGTGCATGAAGGGATGAAGAGTCAGATATGTTTATGTTGTAAACCCTTTCCTATGACATTAAACACCCTTTGATATGTTTATTTGTAGTGGCTGTATAACATGTACCTGACATTTCAAGGTTTTCTCCTGTTCTCTGAGGGCCATCCAGCCACCAATCCTTATAGCTCAGGAAAAGGTGGATATTCCACCCAAAGCTCAAGGCCAAGCCTAAGAGGATTACCTCAGAAAGCAGACAACTTGAGCTTGGTTCTTGGATTAGACACCCCTATGTCCCTCACTTTCTTCAGAAGTGAATCATTGGCCTCCTCCGCTCCTTTGTTGTTTCTTCTTGTGATAGTGACATGAGCAGCTGTCCTACATGGACAGTTTATTATCATATGCCAAGCACTGTCCTAAGAATGTTCTCAGTGTCCTTTACAGAACACATGTCTTCCCCTCTCACTGGCAGTCCTAACACTCACTGGGGTCAGTACCCTCCCATGAAGACTTCCCCTCTCTGACCTGTCACAATGAGCTCCACAGGGTCGCTGGGCTCAGACCAGATGGAAAAGTCATAATAACAGCAGCTATAGTTTCCACCATCTCCAATGCCCACTGAAATGATCAGAAAGTGGGCTGTACTAACTCCTGGGTTTCCCCAGGTTGGGTCACTGGATGCAATTTCATTGCCATCCTTGTAAAGAATAAAGCTCATGTGTTCACGGGAGGTAGAGCAATTGAAAGTCACTCGGGAACCAGGAGTGACCACGGGGCTAGCCCATGTCTTGAAGAAAGGCTTGGGGTACATTTCTAGAAAATAAAAACAAAACATTACAAAACCAAATCAAGAAAACAGGAAGCAAATACAACGAACGTTGGTTTTAGGAAACAGTCTAATATATACATTTTCATTCAGACATATATGCATTGATGGTTGTGGTTTGTTTATTTGTTCGTTTTTATGGGGATCCCTCACCCCTGTCCCTCATTGCCTCCAGAGAAATCCTCACTGTCACTGGAACAGGCAAAGAAGTATATTGAAAGAGTAAACTTTCTTTGGGACTCTATTAGTTCTGAGCCTTGGTTTGCCCATCTGGATAAGAGAAGGAAATAGTAGCTGCTTCACCTCACTTCAAGAGTTCCTCTACAGTTAAATGAGATAATCGATGGGAAAATAATCAGAAAAATTAAATCACCCTCCACAAACCTAAGCTATTAATAACAATTATGGCTATTAATATCGTGCAGCCAGAGGCCCTGGCACTCCCAGTGCCACGCCTGGCTGGCTCTAAGATTGGACACAGGCTCCCAGGACCAGCAGCAAAGTTTGTGGTGGAAATAGGAGTGTCTATCACGCACTTTCCCGCCCCCCCCCCACAGGCTCTATTCAGCTCTACCTTTTATGACAAGCTCCAGGGGCTCACTGGGCTCAGACCACTTGAAGGGCTGCATTTCGGTGTGTGTGCGGCAGCTGTAATTGCCCTCATCTTTATCCTCCATTCTTTGAATTGTAAAGAAGGCTTCTCTCCCAACAGCACCAAGTTGCTGGGCAGGTTCCTGCTCTCCCTTCTTATACAGAGCAAACCCCAGCCCTTCCAGCCATCCTTTACAGCGGATCTGCAGTTCCTGGCCCCGGATTGGAAGGGAAGCCGAAATGACAGGTTTGGGAAGGATATCTAGAAAACAAAATGGGATGGCTAGGGAATCAAAAGTTTGGAAGTGCCCAGGATGGGACGCTCAGTTACTTTCTCTACAAACAAATGAAATGTATCCCTGATTTCCTCTGTCTCCTCTTACTCTTTTCCTCACCCCTCCCCCACTCTCTACTCCCCGCAGCACAGGAGTTCCAGGGGTACTGGGGATCACTCCGGGAGGGAGGATCCTCTGCTTTCTCTTACCTGTCCCCACTAATTCAAGTGCTTCACTAGGCTCCGACACAGCCATCTCCTCCCATGAATGGCAATGGTAACTCCCGGTGTGGCTGTGGGTCAGGGCGCCAAGGGGGAAGGCAGCCCGGACCTGCTCTGAGGCTGGGCGAGTTGCAATCCACCCGGTCCCGTCCTTCAGTAACACAAACTCCTTAGTTGAGCCAGAAGGGCTTCTGCACCAGAGGGTTAAGTTCTTCCACGGGGCCAGAGGGAAGTTTGTCTCTGCCCACAGTTCAGGCTTAGGGGTTGGCATGATTATTTCTAGAAACAGCAGTTAATAAAGTCATCTTTTTGGTATTCCTTCTCCCTCCTTTCCTCTTGAAGCCCATACCCAGATCACACGCCCCTCCCCTTCAATCAGAAGCCTTTCTTTCCTATATTGCTTCTTTCTCCAGATGCTGGGGAAAGGGCAAGCTGCTGTCTCAGCTTAACCTCACAGAAGTGCAGGAGCCTGAAGGAAATTTTTACAGGCAGAAAGACAAAGTTGGAGGCTGAATGTTGCCCGTAGCTTTAATAAGTGCCCCTTCCTGGCTGTCCTTCCCTCCCAACCAGTCACTCCCTGGGCACTGACACTGACACTCTGTAGTTATTTCGGATCTCCAGAGAGGAATGTCCCAGTCTGGGGCAGGAAAAAAAAACTCACCAATCTCCTCTGTCAATGCCCCATTGCACAGCCCTGCAAAAGAAACCCTTGTCAGGTTCGGCTTCCCCTCACCAAGACTGCCCCCCAGCCTGCTGCCCAGACCCCTGTTCCACCCCTTTGTACTCACCACAGCAAAGAAGAGCCATGACTATGAAGAGCATGGCGAACCCTTGAGCTGTTCCCAACAACCAGGCTTCTCTAGTGAGATCAGAAAAAAAAAAAAAAAAAAAAAAAAAAAAGATGAGAGGAGTTGCTGGGATTAGGGGGAGGGCGGAGAGAAGGGGGCGGCAATTTATGTCATTGGTTTATTCACTACCCAATAGGGATTGGCTATGGCCAGGATAATGGGACATAATCTTTTCTGACACTGATGACTTTTCTTCTTGAGGGCCTAACCGCCTTGCACTTCTATGACCTCCATGGCCCTCATCTCCGCCCCTCCCCCAGTTTGTATTATATATCAGCTTCCCATGGCCCCTGATGTGGTTGCTGCAGCAAATGAGATGTCAGGTGGGAAAGTGCTTTTGTATCTGGAGTTCTCGGAACCCCTGGAGCTCAGCAGCTCTGGGTGGTTGAGTGTGGGGGTGGAAAGAGCAACCTTGAGTGTTTCTCAGTCATCAAGTTTAAGTTTGGAAGCAGTTGTTCCTATGGCAGTATTGGTCTTCAGACTGACCTGCCTCACCTGCCTTTGTTATGGAAGGGTTGCCTAGGCAGCCTTGATGAATTACCAGAAGAAGGCCTGTCAGTCCTGAGCTAGCTTGTCAGAGAGTGGGATCTCTCCCTCCCTCCACTACATAGATTGTAGCACTGTTACTGGGCTCAGCCTTTTTCTAGTCAGATAAACAACTTTTCAAGCTGCTTTTTATGAAAACTAGATTCTGATCTTATTCTTTGATGCAATTCTCTTGTAGTAGGATAATCTCACTCGGAGCTCAGCCTAAAGCATATGAAATTTAGGACAGTTCTATAGGCAGTAAAAATTGACCTCCCTGAGCATTGTTAGAAAACTCCAAGGGTGTTTTCTTTCTCTCTCAGAAACTATAAGCGATCTCCACTTGTTGCCCTGATACACTGTCCCTTAGATCCCAGCAGAAAGCACAGACACTCAGAGTCACAGAGACCATCCACTGTGTATTAACTTTCCCAGACACACAAAGGTAGCAGACAGGTACATCCAAAAGCAGGGTGTGAAGGGAAGTGGTAAGACCTCTACTCTATTAAGAACTGCTATTTCTCTTTTCATTGTCATCTGGAATACCCTTAGACAACCATGGGGATTAGGGAGAGAGATCAATGATCCAAAGGACACTGGAAAATCTAAAGAAATGACAGTAGGACCTTGTGGGCTGTATTTTCTGGCTAGATGAAACAATTTGATCATCTGGCTCCATTTATTGTCTTATCAAACACCTATCCAGCTTAAAACTCTACCCTAAGGGTACTCTGCACAGACAATAGGAATCAAGAGTAAAAGAAAAACTGGTTTGTAAGGAACCTAGAATGGACTAAAATATTCTCTCTAGCCTTTGAATGTACGGGGTAATGTTGAAAAAAATAGGACCAGAATTGGGTAACAAGCTGGAAGACACAACAGCATAGCTTCTTTCAAGGAAGCATGTTCAATAGGGAAGACATCTATAATGGCTTGTGGACAGGGCTGTTTAAGAGGAGATTTGGGCACTGTAGGAGGTGTAGAGGTCAGGGAACATGCTTCTAATTATTCTTGTAGCCCCAGAAAACTATGACTCCACTTGGCTTGGGTAATGACCCTTCTGTGAGGTGAAAGAAAAACCGATGAAGTGGGAATGCCTTGACTTGTAAGTCTAGATGCTGAGGAAAGACTTCAGAATGTGTCCCCATGCTTACTGCAACTGAGGACTGGCCAATTCTGGAGACTAGGAGAGCACACAGTCAGCTAGTGTGGGCAAAAACAGGCTAAGTAAAGGCAATTACCTGAGTCTCAGTCTCCGACACTTCCACCGTATCCACACCACTAGCAACAGCAAGGAAACAAGCTGCATGGTTAAGGACACCCTGATAGAGTCATTCAGAATGGAATTCCAGGTGAGGAAGCCTGTGACCAGAGGAGACCAGAAGCAGAAACCTTGATGGGGATGAGGTTAGACAGATAACAGCATGGTGGGGGAGGGGAGCTGGTCACAGAGAAAGCTTCTGTTTAGAAGTTTGAGACAAATGTGCTCTTCCTGTTTGAGGAGAATAGGAAGGAGTCTTCAGTATATAATGATCATTCCTTTGAGTTATCTTGGCACACTCATGGAAAGTGTGCCTAGATGCATGGGTCCTAATTTCCAAGCCCTCACCCCCCTTCCCATGTATCTCTGGGCACTGTTTTGGAATCCCACGATACTGAATTATACTCCTATGAGAAGTTATCCTCTCACCTGCTGGCCCCACCAACTTCAGAGGCTCACTGCGATGTGACCAGATGTTAGAGTGTGCCTCAATACGATAGCTGCAACTGTAGGTTCCTGTGCCTTCCCCTTCAATGTTAGTGATGAGGAAGTCTCCATCTATTGAGAATTTTTGGAATGTTGTTCTTTCTTCCCATTCCAAAGAAAATTCAAGGACTGGATGAGACACTCGGCACTGAAGGGTGATGGTCTTTCCTACTTTGAACACGGAACTGGGCCAAGCTGAAAGGGAGGGTTTGGGGGGCTTATCTGAAACCAATCCAGAGACCACAATTAGAAGTGACACTAAGTCAGCACCCTCTCCCCTGCCAAATGTTTCAGAGCTCTCCATTTGGGGTTCTCCCTTTTCACTTACATTTGGTTAATGACTTCAAACTTTGTGTATTTAGAGTTCGTTTCCCCTCTCCGTGGTTCTCTAAAGACTACTGGTTCTTAATTTCAATCAGGAAGACCTCATACCTGTAAACACTCCCTGGCTTGAAGGAAATTAATTTTCATTGTTTTCATGACTCACAATGGGGCCACATCATGCTGAGAGGCAAGGCTTAAGGTTAATCTCAGGAGAGAAGGTTCCTGAAGGATATAAAGCCCTACACCATACTCCTAGTGTTTTCTCTTTAGCTCGTGCCTCTAGGAAAGTGCACGAGCCACTAACCCCCTCCTTAGAGCACTGTAATAATAATGAAAGCAAATAGGTGACAGTAAAATTGAAGGCAGTTAGGACCACTTGCCTACAACCGTCAGCTCCACAGTGTTGTATGCTGCCATCTTAATGGATGTCTTCCAGGTAAGATAATAGTGGCAGCTATAGATGCCAGCATCCCTGTAGGTCACATTCTTTAGGAAGAATGAATTGTTGCCAGTGCTCTTGGAGGCATCCAGAAACTGAAGGGGCTTTTCTTCTCCCTTCTTATAGAGTGCAAGACCCACTCCATCCATCAGTCCTCCACACCTCAGGCTCACGTTCTGACCCATTTGAATCACAGGACTGGGCTGAACAAGTAGCCAGGTCTTGGGGAAAGTGTCTAGGATGAGACCCAAAATACAAACAGCCAATGGTGAAACCCTCCACGCCTTCTACTACTTAGGGCGATTTCCCTCCTCTGTCTTCCAGTTTGTACTTTGAAAATACCTCAGTATGGTGCACAAATTCTGTCCCTGACCCCCACCACCAGCCCTGGCTGGGTGACTTAAATACAAGAGGGGAGAGGGAGTCATAGGAAGCTTTATAACCTGTTCCATAGCATACCCATATCTTACCAGTTACCCAGATTTTCAGGATATCACTAAACAGTGAGCCCCTGTATGACCCATCATAGTAAAAACAGAGGTAATGCCCTGTATCCTGTATCTTCAGATCCTGGAAGTAGAAATATGCCTCATTTTTTATTGGCTTCTTGTGGTAAAATGATTTCTTCAAGTCTTCCAACCTCATTAAAGCAAACGTTATTCCATATATTGGCCCTTGGCACCTGAGACTCAGGCTTTCTCCTGGTGCCAAGATGGGCCCAGGATGGGCTGTCAGAGTTGGTTTAGGGTAGAGACCTAGAAAGGGAAGAGACCCTTAAGATACAGTTTGGCCAGTTCTTCTCTCATCTATGTTTATTCTCCTAATTTCTTTGGACAAAAGTGGTAATTAGGATATAAGCTTCCTTCCTTCTCTTGCCTTAGATTAATGCCTATACATGTATACAATAAAGGATAAGTTCTCTTATAGCCCTTCCCCCTCATCCAACTTTATTAGCTCCACTGTGAGCTCAGCCAGGTAGAGGTGCTTGCCTCAGGGGACTGTCTACATCCATAATTCTCTGTATCTTCAGGTCTCTAAAATGACAAATATAGTTCTTCCCACGGCCAGAAAATCTGCACCTTTAAAAATGACTTTGATTCCATCTTGTAGAGCATAACTTTCACTGAAATATTGATGAGAGCATTTGAACACATTAATCTTTCTTTAAGACCCTACTTCCAACACTTGTAGCATGAGCTGGGAGGAGGTCAATAGGGACATTTGGGGTAATATCTCAATAAGCCAATAAAATCTGGTAACGGGGTCCACCCTTATTTCCATGGATTGTTTTTCTAAAGTGGCTGTACTATTAAACTTCAGCTTTATAAGACTGCATGTTATCTCCACTCAGATCCCAAGTATACCAGCTCATGCACTATGGAAGGACCAGCTCTGTCATATACTCATGGGACATTTTTGGATGTGTCATGAAACATGCTGGTCTAGTGCTACTGAGTATAAATAATATAAAGTCTCTGCCAGCCTAAAATTAATAGAGAAGTGAGAACTCCTGGTGAACATTAATTGCATAAGTGGGTGTTAGTGGAGAACTATGTTGGAAGGGTATGTGTACGCCAAGCACCCATATACACGGGTTAAACAGTCCTTTGTATTTTGATCCTCAAGAAAAAGCTATATTAATAAAATTATTAACTACCATTTATTGAGAACGTATGTGCCAGGCACTGTACATGTTATTTAGGCAAATCCTCACAACAACCCTGTGAGGTAGGCATTATTCTTATAGCAGTTTTGCAGATCATAAAATTGAAGCACAGAGTGACATTGTACAATAGATTGGACAGATACCGTTATCCTGTGTTAGAATGGAAAAAACCAAAGCACAGAGGAGTGGCATGACTTGCTCAACGTTGTACGGGGAAGCAATGTCATGGTGGAACTAGCAATCAGGGGTACTTCCTGTAGCATCACAGTTTCCCTAGATCTATTTTGCTTGTGGCAGAAACTACATAAATGTAGACAGTTTTGTCTGGAATCATCCAGAGCATGGGACGGAGGAGTTGAAGCTGGAGTGTGTTTTTTTCCAGCATTTGGACATTTTAGGGAGATGCCTTTTGTGTTTATAACTTGGAGCTGCCTTTACTGGCTCTAGTGATAGGGGACAAACTAATCGGTTGCTTTCTTTCTCATTTGTTTTGTTTGTTTTACATCAATGGGCTCAGTGATTCAGTCTGTTTCCCACTCTTAAATATAATCATTACAAATACATTTAAACTTTTAATAAATCAATTTTAAGATTGTACTGGCAATGCCTGGCACATATTAGGAGCTCAATAAATATTGGATGAATGAATGAATGATGATCAACAAGTAAAGGATAGTAAAACTATGATAAGATGAAGTTACTGAATAGCTGGGTAGGCTCACAAACAAGCCAAAGGATTATCTGCTTTAAAGCATATGTGATTCTAATTTGTAGCTCAGGAAAATGTCAAACAACTCTACCTCATTGACTTTGCAGAGCCTAGAAACTGGTCAAGGCAAGTCATATGATAAACTTTTGCTCAACCAGCCATGATCCCTGGGATAACAATTGTCAGATGCCAGCAGCCACAGCCACACCCACCTGCTACCACCAACTTCAGGGGGTTGCTGGGTTCTGACCACAGAGTGGGGAGCATCTGGATATGGGTGCGGCAGATGTAAATCCCTTCATTCTCAGGTGCCAAGTTGTCAATGGAGAAGATGGCCATTGTCCCAGTTGGGACTTGGTAATCTATGGGCTCTGTGTATCCCTCTTTAAACAGCATAAATACCAAATCCTGAAGCCATCCATGGCAGAAGATATTAACATTGCACCCAGGAAGAGGGGGAGTCTCTGCCTGGATCCAGAAGATGGGTTTAGGGAGTTGGCCTGGAAAAAAATAAAGAATGAACTGATATGAGTTAGAGAAAGGGAGGGGCTGCCTAGATAGCAGAAGAGGCGAGATAAGCTTTAGATGAGCCTTCCCTGAACAATTCTTCCTTGCCCCACCCTTCCAGAGCTGTGTCCTCTACAAGCATTGTCTGTTACTGAGCAGGCGCTTATGCGTTATCTGTGACGCACATACATGCATGCATTTGAGGTAAATGAATCACTTCATCCTTCCCTGGGATGGTGATTTTGAGTGCTAAGAGTGGGTGAATATTTTTGAGTGTTTAGTCTTGCCATCTCACCTGGTGCTTCTAGCTCTAGAATTTTACTGGGTTTTGACCAGCCTTTCTCATTCCAGTAGCAGCATCGATAAAGACCTGTATTGGACTCAGTAAGGGCACCTATGAAGAATGAAACTTGGAAGGTCTTGTAAGGAGGACGAATCCAGGTCATCTGTGTGTTATCCTTCAGAAGCAGGAACTTGCTGGATACCCGAGAGGGGCTTTTGCACCAAAGTGTGATGTTCTCCCAAGGGGCCTGAGGGTAGTTGGACTCTATCCATAGCTCTGGTTGAGACTCCACTGCTGCCATTCCCCCAAATCAGAAAGATATTAGTGCTCAGCCCTCTCCAACCCACAAAGTGCCCCACAACACACCTTAAAATTAGCTCTAACCCACCCAGATGTTGCCTTCTGCCTTCTTGTGGGAGTGGGAGTGTCTGCTCCTGTATGGGTTTGGGACAGAGGTGCCAGGGGCATTTGTTCAAGGAATCCAACTAAGCAGGGGAATAGGTTGCCTTCCAAAGCGAGAAAAAGATCTGCATATTTCTTGGGAAATCAAGTCATAATGGAAGAGGATTTGATTCCCATGTAGCCCAATCTTTCTTGGGTATCTCACGGCTTTAACAGAAAGGCCAGTACCTTAGAATCCCAGACAGGAAGACACTTACCCATTGAAGTCATACCCGGACTGAGCCCTGAAGAGAGAATGGTAAGGGAAGTCTGCTTTTCTACGTTGCCTCCCAGACTCAACAAGCTCCCCAGATCCCCCAGGAGCCTGCTCACAAGAGCCTCTCTAGCAGGGTCACTTGTTTCTCATCCTTTCCTTGTACTTACAAATGCAAAGGAGCAAAAGAGTGACGGTCCGAAGCATCATGGCTGCCACTCTGGCCTGCCCAGGCCTATGCGCCTCTGGTGCAGAATGTGTATTCCAAGTCTTGAAGACTTTGCTTCTTAAAAGGTAGTAGAATCTAAAAGAAGACATTTTCTTGCTCAGAGTCTAGTTCTGCTCTTTTGAGATGAGGTGTGATCACTGCATTACTCTTGACAATCTTATATTCCACTAGCTCCCAGGAACCTAGCTTGTTAATAAGGCCACTTGTTGCTTTTTTTCACTTCCCAGTCTCGATACTCAAGATCTTTTCCTGCGATCCAAGTTGTTATTTTGTTGAAATGTTTATTTGTCCCTGAGATTTCAAAGGCACAGAAGGTGACCTTAAACAAGCCTGAAGAAATCCTACTGAGAAGAGGAAGCGGACCATGCCAAGAGTCACCTTTTGAGATCTTTTAATTAGATAAGTGCACAACTGTACTAGTCACACACAGCGTGTGCACACATGCACTCACAAACACATCTGAGTCATCCAACAGCTTAATAAAAGAGGCATTATTACCACTGCTGCCATTTTGTTGCTGGGGCAAACGAAGTTTAGGGAAAGTACAAAATTTGCTGAAAGTTAAAATATTAAATAAAAATTAAGGTTCATTTTTAACTCCAAGGCTGACACTCAAATGCCCAGAGGCAGCATCTGTCCTTGACCCCTCTTCATCCTCTGTCACCCCTCCTAGTTCATCACAAAGACTGTTCTCTGTAAGGAGTACTTATAATGCACCCTTATCCCTTACCACCAAAGCTTAATACCCTACCTTGAGTATGTGTTAGTTAATCCAGCTGCTTCCACGTAGTTAATGAAAGTACAAATGATCCCTCTTAGAACTTGCCCTTAGCTTCTAAGCAGATTTGTTACTACCTCTGAAGAAAATGGAACTGCTTGAATTTGAAGGAACATAGAAAAGATATTTGATTCCAGAGCAGGTTTTCCATTTTTTTCCAGAAGTCACTCCTAACCATATGTACTCCACATACATGAGGTGGATCTTCTCCCCTCTCACCACAGAGTGACCTTCTGCCTAGGGAAGGTGTATCCTCACAGCACAAACTCAGGAGAATTCTCCTCCATGAGACCTCTACTCATAATACAAAATCCCGCCTGCCTTCAGCTATTTGATCTTAGCTCAGTAGAGTGAGGGAGATGCAGTTCCCACAAAAGGAAAAGAGAATGACTTTGTTTTTCTAAACTTATCGCAAACCAGCAGCCTCTGATATGGTCTAATGCTAACAGGCTAACAGTGAGCAAAATGGAGAAGCAGAAAGCTTCATTTTCAAAACGCCTCGCCGTAGACAACAGGTTGACACTGAGAAGATTCAAGAAGAGCAGGGCCCTGATTTTCATTTTGTGTGTGTGTGTGTTGAAGGATGCTTAACTTACAGTCTCCGATCTTTTTTAAAATCTGATATTATTGTTTTTGATTACAGAAAATGAGTGTACAGTGCCAGGCATGCTGTGTACGTTTTTTTGTAAACAGGTGCATTTTGTCTCATTTTTCAAAGAGGGTTATAATTTGGCATAAGACCATAATGAAACTTTTCCCATCCCAATTCCTAGAACCCCTTGTCCCCAATTTTCTCAGTGCCAGGCCAAAGCTTGGATACCACCCTGTTGCTCTGCTTCGCCTTGGGGCACTGGGCCAGGATCTATTGGGGTAAGCTAGATTCTTTGCCAAGGAAAGAGTTGAACCTGGGATTGGACCCAGGGAATGCCCTCTGAGGATCCAGCTTGATCCAGCCTTACCACATGGACATCTGGGTCTTGTTTCTTGGTAACTGAAGTGGGGTCATAAAAGCTGAATTTCTCAGCATGGCTGACCATTCCTCAATCATTAAAAACAAACAAAATAAAACAGAATTGTACCATTTCATTTCAGCCAAGATGATGAATCTTATGCTCAGGGAACTTGAGAACAACCCCTGATGTTCAAAATTGGCCACGCCCATTTTGCCCTTTCACCCCACCCCCAATTTAGGCAGTTGAGGCTATTTTTTAACGGTCCCCTTGTACTCTACCCCAAGCACTTTCTCCACCATTAGGCAGAACCGCAGTGCTTTAGAGAGTGATAGGTACAAAATATCTAAAGGCTAGCCCCTTTCATAGCTTTACGGGCTCCAGCAATCAAAAGGGTTGGGCTCCGCAGGGTGCTGGGTACAAGCGTTGCTTAGGGTTTGGAGGGAAGACTGAGAAAGGAAAGGGGGAGATATCCACATTGCCCAGAGGTTCTCATCGAGGCGGGGCTCGGATACGGGGGAAAGAAGGAGAGAGGCAGGGGTGGGGGGAAAGACTGGGGAGCAGTTTGATTTACGGCGATTAATCACAGCAGGGGGGTCTTTCGGGGTTTTGTTTAGGATTTTGTGGCCAGTAATTAATCTTCTGCCACTGGACTATGCGCTCATTTGTAGGTACTTACGGTAGTAGAAGGCCCGCTCTGAGGTTGGAGATTCTCCAGAGAGCTCCTCCAGATGCAGCAAACTGCCCGGCATGGGAAGAGCTGTCTAAGGGCGGCCTCTCGGGCCCTGAGCCCCGCCTCCCTCTCCCCCACCCGCCTACCGTCCCGCCCCAGCCTCCTCCCCTCCCTCGCTGGGCTCCCGAACCCACCTACACCAACTCTGCCTAGCACCTGCAGTCCTCTGACGACCAGAATTGGAACGCCCCTCCCAGCTCCCCGCCTCTCTCTCTACTCCCTGCAGAGGTTGCCCGAGCTGGAGTCAGGCCCCTGCCCCCTGCCTGTCGCTCAGAGCTTGATTTGGTCACTGTATCCTAGAAGGGAGAGGGCCAGCTCCCAAGACAGCTGAAGCTGTATGTAGTCCCACCTCTCTAGCTCCCCAAAGCCTTTAAAGCGACCTCGGGTGTTCCTCTGCTCATTAAATGCTCCCATGCATTCAAAAATGTTTCAACATAATAGTTGAAATGCCTACTGTGTGCACTTTTGGCACTGACCCTGGGCATTTCTAACCTCCAAGAGGAACCCTATAAGATAACGGTTCATCCTCTCGATTTTACTGTTGAGGAAACCGACACTTGCGGACAGTCCTTAGTAACTTGGACAGTCTTCAAAGTCTAGTTTGGGTTAAAAGCCCGGGCTTTAAAGACATGAACTTCTAGAATTCAGTTTAGGTTCTACATTTAATAGCTGTGTGACCCCTAGCAAGTGAGTCAAATTCTCTGAGGCCCACTTCCCCCCCACCCCCCGTATTTTAAATAGCAGAGTCTACTTTGCAGAGCTTTCTGTCTAGAGTAAATCTCCAAGTACCACAGGCCTGACACACACTAAGTTCTCAACAAATGTATGGAAACGCTGCTTCCGTTCCTGTTGTTAATCTGCAAATCCTTCCTTAACTGACTTAGGGAAGTATGTTTTTGACGATAGAGAGCAATGTTTTGAAAAATTTCTTGACTATAAAATAGTTCTCAAGTTTTCTTTTGAGCATTGTGTGAGCGGCAGAGCGTGAGAGCAGTCAGGGCCTGGCATGTTGGTGGAGACCGGAGGCATTCAGGGGTCTGTTCGCAGCCTCCAAACTGTTGGAGCAGGGCCCTCTCTTGTTCCTATCAGCTTATTCCAGGCCAGCTGGCTTCAAGCATCTGCCTGATTCTCCTATCTCTATCTCCTATCACACTGTAGAAGTACTGGGATTACAAATGTACAACACCCATATAGTTTTTAACGTGGCTTCTGGGGACTGAATTCAAGTAAGGAGACTTATGCAAAAAGAACTTTTTTACCCACTGAGTCAGTCTTTTGGCCTCATGAAGATATTTTTGAAGTGATATTTTTGGGGTGAGACATTAACTATAGCTCCCATTTGCAATGGGATTAAAGTATGGCAGCCAATGGGCTCATGGAACAATTAATAAGAAATGGCCGAAGTTTCCTTCACGTGCTGTTTACCTTCATAAGATATCTCGAATCTCCTAATGAAAATCAATTCCGTCAAAAAAAGAAATTATGTGAAAACCAAACACTATGCTTTTAATGAAGCCACTGGAATTTCATAGCTTCGTGTAGCAGGTGATAACAGCTGCAGAGTTCTGGCATTCTTAGATCTCACTCAGCATTTCAAACTGCAGATTGCTATAGAATGATTAGCCATATAAATATAAATACGCATTTCTAAGCAAATTATTTAACCTCTCAGCATCGCTTTTCTCATCTGAAAAGTGGAAATAATAATTGAACTTACTAATACACAAGGTTTTGTGTAGGGCTGAATAGAAACTGCCCCGTCCACAGCTATCTAGGGACTGGGACATAACAGAAAGCCTTTGATTTCACAAATGCTTGCTAAGTAGTAGTTCTTGGTGCATTGTTCTGGAGTCTGAAGATACAGCGAGATCTTCAAGTTCTTCAAGAGTCTATAGTCTAAGCATAACTTATGACAGGGTATGAGTATGAAATGACAGAAGAGTGTCTGTCAGGAATCAGAGAACATTGCGACTGAGAAGAGAAAAATGTCTGGCATGGCAGGACTGCCCTGAGAAGTGCAAGCAGGTTGTTATTCTGTGTCTCAACTAGGGCACTGGTTACAGGAAGGACAGAGCAAGGGTTTTGGACAAGTAAGGTGTTGTTTGGAGCATGGTAATGAACATTAGAATCTGTGAAACTGGAAATACTATAGCAATATTTTTTTGAGACAGTTATGCTTGGCTGGCATGGAACTCACCGTGTAGACTATTTTGGCCTAGAATTCATAGTAGTCTGCATCCCCCTGTTCCCAAATGATGGGGTTAAAGCCTGGCCTACCACACCTACTTCTACCACACAGTTTCTTCAAATGCTATGATAGTACCAGATACTCACTGTAGTCGGTTTTAACTCATTTAATCCCCATAGCTACATAAGGAAGTATTCATCATTACCAATCCCATTTTACAGACTAGAAAACCCAAAACACAGATATTAAGCGAACTGCCTAAAGTTCAGTAACTAAGCTAGAATTCAAAGCTAGGTAGATTATATACAGAGTCCCATATTCTCAATGGTCTCATAGTTCCAACATTTTATGTCACCTTTGCATTGGACAATTAGAATGACAAAATCAAACTGGAAATTTTTAAAAATTACACAGATGGCTTTGAAAGTGCTGTATAACTTATAAAGTCACCAATCAGATGCACTGCTAATAATGTGGGAAGAAATAATTTGTTTTTTCCTAGCTCTCTGCAAGTCTCTGGGCAGAAGTTTGTAGTCTTGGACCCGAATCTAGAGCCCAGTATTGCCCCATCTGGCTGTGGAAACCTGAGAAGGTCCTGGAACTGCATGGATGAGAATACCACTTACTCTAGCCTTTTTTGCTTTGGGATACTATGGAGTCTTGAAAATGCTTATTATTCAGGCTTCATAGAAGCCCCTCATTCAGACTATGGCTGGCAATTGAGATGCCAGAAACTCTGTCTCTAGGCTACCTAGTAGGTTTTGAGCCCTGTAGCCTGCCAAAAGAGAAGCATTCTCTGGCCTAGCATTATAAAGCAAGCAGGAGGAGCCAACAGGGTCTAAGGGGTGGGAAGGTAGAGCTCCAGTGAGATGGAATTATCTGAATGTTGATTCTGCTACTCGCCTTCCATCCATCACGAATCTAATATATGAGTCTGTGGCTGGGAAACACACACACACACACACACACACACACACACACACACACACACACACACACACTTTCTCCTTTCCCTGTCTCACACCCTCTGTCTCTCTTTCCTTCAAGAAGTTTAGAGGTTTTTCTCCTGGTTTATTACTCTGAGATTTAGCAATTGTTAAATAACACTTCAGGATTATTTTGAGAACAACTAACCTTTTGGCTAATGTCTAGGCACCGTTTTGCTTTCTGCATTATCTAGATCTGGTAGGCTGGCATGGGAACTCCTACCCTCTTCTTAAAAGTAATGAAACTTGAAAGTATTTTTGATCCACACCCCTCACTTCCAGACCTTGAGTGATGGGTCTAGAGAAGAGGTCTGTCTGCAAAAACTTCACAGTCACAGCTTGGTGTTCTTGTGGGACTCGTAACAGTGGGAGTGGGGAGTACCTCTGATCCTTTTGCCTGCTTTGGAGACCCTTTTCCTCCTTCTGAGTCATGTTTTTGAGCCTTGATATTAGGGTTTGTGCCTTGTCTATGTTGGGTTGATATTCCTGGAAGACCTGCTCTTTTCTAAAGGGAAACAGAGGAAGATATGGGGGAGGGAGGAGGTGGTGGGCAGACTGG
The DNA here is from genome assembly GCA_028551405.1 of Uromys caudimaculatus. Classification (NCBI taxonomy): domain Eukaryota; kingdom Metazoa; phylum Chordata; class Mammalia; order Rodentia; family Muridae; genus Uromys; species Uromys caudimaculatus. The sequence goes on from CM052722.1 coordinate 95,566,073, forward strand.
GTTGAGTGGGGGTGGAAACCGGTCAGAATGCAATGTATGTAACTAATTTGTTAAAAGAAAATATCACTTAGTTATCACAAAGCACTTGTATTTTTGCATAATTTTGAATCATAATAAATTTATTTCATAACGAAAAAAGCTTTCTGGGTCCTCTCTTAGGGATTCCTAGAGATTGTAAGGTACCTTCAAAACACCAGACTGTACTGAGCACATTTTAAGTGTATTAAAGTAAGGAGTAAAATGTGCAGAGGTCGATTTGAGAGTGTTTCTGAGCTATAGAAGCCATCAGGTAAGAACAAAAACCAGAGACTATTTCACACAGCAGTACTGAGGGGTGGATAAACTCTAGGTGAGCTCTGAGGAGCAAACATAAAATCATGAAGAGTCATAGGCTGACTTGGCAGGGATTCCACATAATCAAGTTTTTGATAAGCTGATGGTGTCTTTTTGTCGATGTTTGTTTCTTTTAGTACAAATTGGTGTTTTATGCACTGTCCCAAATAGGAGGGACACATAGGACAAAATAATCTCTTCCTGGGGATACAGTTAAGCTTGCCAGCACACAGGAACACCAAATGTGTCCATCTTATCTCCACACTGCACTGAGAGGCCTGATAGCAATAGCTTTAAGTGTGTCATGGCCAGATGATTTCAAGCACAGAAGTTGCAACTTTTGCAAATCAGAGGAAACACCCCATCCTATCCCATCCCAATTTACCCTGAGAACATGGTCTAAATATTTACTACAAAAATCAGCCTCTTCCAGGTATATTTTTAGGATAGGGACTTTCACATTCAAACAAGAACTTTCCCACCTCTACCCACCAATACTGGTGGTTTTTACAAACTTCCAGGAGCTATGAGCATTGTGGTTTCCTCTCCTTGTTCTGATTCACTATGATGGTAAGCCAATTGAGGAATGGTAAGATCAATGATATTTCACTCATGTTCCAAGGATGAAGATATATTTAGCCATCTTTCTGTGGACTCCTCAGATAAAGCTGCCATCATTTTCTGCTGTGGAGAGAAAGTGTAATGTAGATGAGGCCATCCAGTGAGAATTTCAGAACATCAAGGACACCTAAGCAGGAAGAGTACTCTCTATCAGTAAGACCAGATAAGGAGTTAGGCTTTGCAGGCACAGAGAGAGGGCTGCATAGGTGTGTTGGGGGTGAACTAACAGAGCTTATCTTTTAACATATTCACTCTGTCCAATTATTGAAGGTATAGAGTCAGTAGAGAAAGACATAACTGAGGGTGTTTCTAGGATTGTGCAGGAAACCTTCTAGAATAAATAAAATAAAAGCAATGACCCCAAACTAAAACTTATTTAACCCAAAACATCATTGCAAGCCATATAGCCTTAGATAGAGGCTTGCATGATCAGCTATCTGGGTAGTGCATGCCTAGTGCCAAGTAAGTACATGTATGATTATCTGGGTAACGTTGACTAAAGAGTAATGAGTACATAGGAACAAATGATATTTGATTATGCTCCAGTCTCACAAGGCCACAAGGTTCTGCTTGATCCGTCTACCACTCCTTGACAAGGTAACCTTCTGGCATTATCCAATGCCCTTACATGTAAGTGAGGAACAATGAGCATCTGAGTACATCAGGTCTGGGAGAGTATAGATGCAAAGACAGACATAAAATACAGGAGAGTTTTAAGGGTAGGCTGGAAGTGTTTTCATAGCTGTCTTTTCCTAGGCTGGATGAAGTTAGATTCAGAGGACAAAGAGGCCACTCCATTGTGAATAACCAGGCAAAATGGCTTCTAGAAGAAGTTTTCGTTTGACCCAGGCAGGCTGCTTAGAAGTGCTATTGCCAGGGAAGCCCTTTTGTACTCCAGAGACAGCTTTACCTTCAGTGTGTCAAGATTGCAGGTATTTTCACTGGGGTAGTGTGGGGAGTGAGAGGGAGATGCCACTGAGGAATGAGCAATTGGGTTTCTCTATTTACTTGTAATCACTTATCCAGAGGGAAGTGTAGAAGTTGGCAATTAGATTATTTTTATCCTACTTATTGTATGATTAACCAATTTTATAACTGAAGTTAAACAGAGATGTCTAACTTGTAAAAGGAACAAAAATTAACAATCGAAAAACACCATTGCAACAAGGCTTACCATTTACATTCTGTTTCTGGAAATATCCCTTTCAAGGCAATCATTTCAATGTTCAGTTCTTGTTTGCTTCCCAAAAAAATACAACCAATTTCTCCTCCTCCCCCTCCTCCTCCTCCTCCTCCTCCTCCTCCTCCTCCTCCTCCTCCTCCTCCTCCTCCTCCTCTTCCTCCTCTTCCTCCTCCTCTTCCTCCTCCTCCTCTTCCTCCATCTCCTTCTCTTTCTTCTTTCTCTCTTTCCCACTTCTTCCCTCCTAGGTCTTATGATGTTGCTCAACCTGGTATTGAACTCAAGATCTTTCTGCCTCAGCATCCCAAGTGCTACTATTACAAGTGTGTGTCACTGTGTGGGAGACTCAAAAGTGAAGAAACTTTCTAAAATGTTCATGTTATCTTGAAAGAACATAAGAAAAGACGTTCTTTAAAATAGGTCTGTGAATTTTATTTGATAGGTGGCATTTAAACCGATGATAAAATTGTTCATTTTTGATCTATAATGTTTTAATGTTTCATGTCACCTACTCTGGATTATTTTACTATATTATTCTTTATAACTCATTCTATTCATTTTCATTTTCTATACCTTCATTTTTTAATTTTTCTGTTCCTATGCAGTATATATCATACACAATTATACATATCTATGCACATGTGTAAGATAGGTACATACACAAAATAATAACCAATCAGTGCAATTGTACATTTTAATTTATTTCTTTCAATCACCCTAAGCAAGATGAACTAAGATGTAATTCACCATAACAACAATATCTAAAATTCTATTAAAACATATGGTTTTCCAGGTGAATTTAGTCAGTTTCTGGTGCACCCTCTTCTTGGGTATAAGCTGCTTTCAGAAAAGTCAGTGGCTTGGGAATTTTACTGGAAAATGCCTTCAAGTCATCTTGACTGTCTCGGACATTTCTTGCATCTTCAGATTGAACACTTGCCTAGATGGTTCACTTGAGGTTTCACACCTAAGCTGAAGAACTTTCTTCAACACAGTATCTTTCTCATGTTCCTATAGCACAGCCATCTGTGTCACTATCATTTTCTTTCTGTACAGCCTGCTGGGGGCTTTTCTTTCCTTTCAAGTTCAATAATTGAACAATCAAATGTCTTAGACTTTTGGTTTCAGATGTATAAGTTAAGATTGTGTTCAATTTGGGAATGTTTTAAGAATAATTTCCTTAATATTTCCTTTTTAAACTGATCTTCGATTAGTCCTCTTTGTACCAGTTATCTCTTCTGTGCTATTTTGAGGCAGTTTTCCTCTCTTGGGTAACTTTGGGTTCCCATGCATCAGTGTCGTGCTGTCTTCTTTGATGGATTTTCCTGTTAGCTTTTAAGAATATCCACTGGCCCCACATCCTTTTGGGATGATAAGCATCAGTTTTCTAAATGCTGACTTTTCTTTTAAATTCTGTTTGTTGCTTCTCTAAGAAAGTCATGGTTCTAGAACCTACTGAAGCCCGATGTTCTATGTTAGCATAAAAGTGCTCTCGTTCCCTTTAAAACTTAGGTTGTTTGCATTCTTACACCTTCCCCCCCTTTGTAGCTCAGGGTTTTATTAAACTGGGAGCTTAGCAATTTGTCTTTGCACATAGCTGTGCCTTTAGTCTTCCCCACTAGAAGCTCAAGAGTTGAGGGTTTTCAACTGATATGCAAGACCCATTTTAAGCCACAACCCTAGGAAATCTGGTAGAAAATGATGACATTATCAACATTTATGCTCGTAGCATCAGGGATCAGAACTTCAGAGCCTTATAGGGAATATTAAAAAATAGATAAGTACACAAGTTAAAAAAAATTAGTACACTCACAAAATGTAAGTGCACTAAAATACCCGAAATCACAAATACAGTAAGAAAGCAAAATAATATAGTCACATAGATAAGTGGGCATAGAAACAAATATGCACATGCAATAAGCCTTATATCTTCATAATATTCAGTTTTTGCCTGACTAAAAGACACAGAATATTTCAATGAAACAACTAGGAGCATTAGAAGTATAGTGAGCAGAGCTCATCCAAATGTTCTAGCATTGGTTGAAAGGGATTTTGACTTTGTGTCAGAGGATTTGAATTTCAACCCTGGCAGAACTGCTTACTAACTATGCAGTCGTGTGACATTTGGCAAGCTACTGAAAGTTATTTGAGTCTCCATCTCCTCATCAGTAAAACGAGTATTCAATAACTATGAGCTAAGTCTGAATATATAACTCTGTTTGCTACTACTTAATCATGCCTTGTGTACCTCTTCATAGTGGAATTTTGTTTGGTGAAGGTACAGACAGAGCAGTGATGGGGAGGGCTAAACTTGAGTGGATTTGCAATGGACACTTACACAAGTCTCACAGCATGGCCTTTTTGAGAAAAAAAAGAACCTATTCAGCTTGGGCATACCCATGTATATTAGAAAGATGGGGAAATAAATGCAGTGTTCAAAATTATAAACCAGGGCTGGGTATGTGGCTCAGTGGAACAATGTGTAGCCAGTAGGTATGAGGCCCTGATACAATCATCCAGGACAGCAGAAGAAAAGTCACAAAGCTTGTACACAGAGATAGATTTGTCCATATTCACTGCTAAGGATAATAGAATGTAGAGAATGCTAAGCTTTGACAGAGTTTCAGACAAGACACACTGATAGCATAAAGGAGAAAGCATTCAGTTCTGATTGGCTGCATTTAAGACAGCACTTCATTCAAATCTCCCAGACACAAGCATCCCAATAACTGGGCATGAGGATGGCATTCATTAGTTCCCTGTTCCAAAACATCTTCCTCACCCACTTGATGCCTCTCTGACATCCTACCATATAATTTACAGCACTGGAAAGTATGGTGGCATGTGGTATAGAAAGAGAGTGAGTGCTTAGAGACAGAGGCTGGGGGTACAGGCTAAAGCCAGGCCATTAAGGAATATAGCATTTTTAAGTAAAATTTTATGATTCCACCAAATTGAACAGCCAGGTCATAATCTAGACCATGAGCAGGGCTTCTTACCAAGGATAAAATTTCTTCTAGCTCCTAATACTGGTCCTGGCATTAGTTATGCTATCCTTGTCACAGATCCTTAGGGACAGGGCCCAGAGGCCACTTTCTAAGCTGACAGTCCACCTGTCCCACTAATTCAAGCCTCTCATAGTTCAGGTTTCTGTTTCAAAGGCAAACAAAAACCAAGGAGGGAGCATGTATGAAAATGCCCGGTTTTTGCAGAGCTTGGTAATTCAAAAGTCAGGGTCTTATATGGCAATGTATCTAAGCAGATAACTTTTAATGGGGTACCTAGGAGCACACTTTAGAGGGAAAATAGTGTGTAGGGAAAAGAAAAACAAAATTAGTTCCTGTAAATGCAAATGCAAACGGTGATTTCATCAGATTCTCATATGAATTCTCAGAAATACTCAGAATTGTTATGGAAAATTTGTCTAAGCACCTGATGGGATTTGCCTAATAAAAATTAGAACAGGTGCTGGGTACCTCTACATTCAAAACAATTAAAAATAGTTTTCAGCACTTAGAGCGATTTGCTGCTTGGAGATCTTTAGCAAACGGAACTAATTCATCTGTGGATTTATAAAATAATATTTATTGTACAGCTACTTTGATATCTAATTTGGGGGAATAGAGCAGTAAAGAAAGTGGAAAATCTTCACATATTAGTCAATGAATACTTTAATATCTCTTAGATATATCCTCTAATGTTTTAATATAAGAATATGCTCTGTTCCATTAATAAAAAAAATTAGAACTAACTTGCTGTAAACGATAGCAATTTGGTATGTTTATGTGATTTAATAATGACCGTGATTGGTTTGGGTATGTATGACTCTGAATAGATTTCTGGGTGCCTCTATCCTCATTCCATTTTTTGAATTCCTTTGTTACAATTCCAGTAGACAAGAAAGAGAAATGTGTAAGGAGGAAATATGGAATTCCAATGACATATTTTAAGAGTAGTAGAGAAAAAGTTTTGTTCAAGGCATTAAACTGTCTTTTGATTAGCTATGTGACCTTTATCTACAGAAAATTTCCTTGTAATTTTTAAAATATATTCGCCCAAAACTTATGGTGACACAATCAAGTGGAGAAATTGTAGTGCCAAGGAAATGTACACTGCGATTGTCGTTAAGCATTATGATGTTAAAAATACATATTAACTAATGGAAATAGAGCTGGGCACTAATTAAAGTATCCAAATGACTTGCCATTATTAATAACCCTGGATTTCAACAAGGAGCACTTGCTGTGGAAGTTCTGTAACTATCCTGGGCACAGCATGACAATATTTTAAAAATATGTACACCATGAAAGAATCCCACTTGAAATAGCCATAAGATGGTGCCAAAAAAGTTACCAAGTGGAACTTAGCACAGGCTCTAAATGAAGTGGGCATTTATTCTTATGACTTGTAAGTAAACTAAAATAGAGTTTAAATTTTCTTGCTTTGAAAAATACGGCATTCATAATAATATATGCTTTCTTGGATTTAAAATGCTTGACTGATGCTCATTCATTTAATCAAACTTTATTGAACCACCACAAATAAGGAACCTTCAGATATTTAATGGAATGCAATCAAGAACGAATATAAGAAAGAGAATGCAAATAGGTATAAATCCTACCCATGAACATATTGGCAAATAAAAGATTAAAAATGGCACTGCACTTATGGAAATGAGTCAAAGCATCTAAACAAACAAAAACACCAAGTACAGTGTACTTATATTTGATAAGAAAAGTAAAGTAAACTGGTCATGGGAGTTTAGTAAATGTCAATAAAAGTCTTCCCAGATGAGGGGATCATAGAAAGTCTTATATTACTTATGACCTGAGATCAGAAGTATATTTAATTGTGCTGGCAGCTGTAAACACAACAAAAAAGACAGGGAGATCCATTTATGTATCTTCTGAGCCTAACACAAATAGTGCTAAGGTAAGCACTTACTAAAAGCTTACCATTTGCCAGACCCTTATTGTTAAGCATTTTGCAAACATTTTCAGTTACCTTCTTAGTGATTATGTTTGGTAAAGCATGGACAAGAACTCTTTGAAGTCTGGCGATTCGAATGAGAATGGCCTCCATAGACTCATATGTTGAAATAGTCCCGAGTTGGTGGGACCCTTTGAGAATGATTTGGTGCTGTGGCCTTGTTGGAAGAGGTATGGCTTTAGGGGTAGGACTTGAGGATTCAAAAACCATTCTCAGTGAGCACTCTGCCTAACCCACATCTCCACATGTGAGCTCTCAGCTACAGCTCTAGCCAGCACCATGCCCTCTGCTATGATAGTCATGGAAGCTAAACTTCTAGAACTGTTGTTTCCTTTATAAGTTATCATGGGCATGGTAACACATCACACAGCAATAAACAAGTAACAAAGGCAAAGACCTATTATCACAGTTATGTTCTTTTTCTTTCCCTACAAATGAGAAAAAATATGTTCAGAGGAGTTAAGCAAATTGCACAAGATCACACTAGTTAGCCAGAGGGAGGGTTATAGTCTACTCTGGGCTGCTTAATTCTCAAATCTGTTGCTTCAGGTAGGTGAAGGAATAAATATAAAATGAGGAAGAAATGATAAAGCCAGACACCACTACATCTGAAATTTGGGAAAGGGTGGAAAAGAGTAAGATGGAGTGAGAGGGAGAAGGTTGATGGACAAAACTATTAGTTTAAGTCTAAGCTAAGAAATGTATTTTTCTTTTGTAAAAATTGAACTATTACATGCTGATTTTTAAAAAACTATTTTATGACCCGGTTGAAAAATGTTGCAGTATCTTAAGAGGTGGTAATATCCCCATAAAGGTGTCCTAGAAATAAACTTCAAATAAATCCCACAGAATGGTCATGTTTATTTTTTATGTGCCAGGTAACTATTAATGATACTTGCCCCTCAATTTCTGAACTCTGAGAAAATGTCTCTAGTTTAACAAAACACTGTTAAACAAAAGATGGGTCCTATTTTAAATATATGAACATTGTCAAGAATGTACATTGAAAAAATTATTTCAGGTAAGTCATACTTTAGGGAAACATTTTAAAAATCAGAATTCTTCATTGTTATAAAATACACATTATTTGTTCAGTATTTAAGGATGATATAGTTATTGTATTTTCAATATACTTTTTTCGTTTTGTTTGTTTTTGGTTTCATATTTCTTTTTATTTTTTTTATTTTTTTGATACTTTATTTACATTTCAAATGTTTCCCCCTTTCCAGGTCTCCACTTTGGAAACCCCCTATCCCCTACCCCCTACCCCTGCCTCTAGGAAGGTATTCCCCCACCCAAACACCTGCCCACACACTCCCTTCTTCCCACCTTGGCATTCCCCTATACTGGGGCCACTAACACCCTCAGGCTCAAGGGCCTCTCCTCCCCCTAATGGCCAACAAGGCCCTCCTCTGCCACATATGTGGTCCGAACCATGGGTCCCTCCATGTGTATTTTTTGGTTGGTGGTCCAGTCTCCAGGAGCACCAGGGGGTCAGGCCAGTTGACACTGTTGCTCCCTCCATGGGGCTGCACACTCCCTCAGCACCTTCAGTCCCTTCTCCAACTCCTCCATCTGGGACATCACACTCAGTCCAAGGTTACTGTGAAGTGAAACCTGAGTATTCCAAACTTTTGGGAGATATCCACTTATCAGTGAGTACATACATGTTCGTTCTTTTGTGACTGAGTTACCTCACTCAGGATGATATTTTCAAGTTCCATCCATTTGCTTGCGAATTTCATGAAGTCATTGTTTTCAATAGCTGAGTAGTAATCCATTGTGTAAATGTACCATATTTTCTGTATACATTCCTCTGCTGAGGGACATCTGGATTGTTTGCAGTTTATGGCTATTGTAAATATGGCTGCTATGAACATAGTGGAGCATGTGTCTTTAATACATGTTGGAGCATCTTCTGGGTACATGCCCAGGAGTGGTATAGCTGGGTCTCAGGTAGTATTATGTCTATTTTTCTGAGGGTTGGCCAAAATGATTTCCAGAGTGGTTGTACCAGCTTGCAATCCCACCAGCAATGGAGGAGTGTTCCTCTTTCCCCACATCCTCCCTAGCATCTGATGTCACCTGAGCTTTTGATCTTAGCCATTCTGACTGGTGTGAGGTAGAATCTCAGGGTTGTTTTGCTTTGCATTTCCCTGATGACTAAGGATGTTGAACATTTCTTTAGGTGCTTCTCAGCCTTAAGAATTTCCTCAGCTGAGAATCCTCTGTTTAGCTCTGTTCCCCATATTTTGATAAGAGTTATTTGGTTCTCTGGAGTCTAACTTCTTGAGTTCTTTGTATATATTGGATATTAGCCATCTATCAGACTTAGGATTGGTAAAGATCTTTTCCCAATCTGTTGGTTGCCATTTTGTCCTATTGGCAGTGTCCTATGCCTTACAGAAGCTTTGCAATTTCATGAGGACCCATTTGTCGATTCTTGATCTTAGAGCATAAGCCATTGGTGTTCTGTTCAGGAACTTTTCCCCTATACCTATGTGTTTGAGATTTTCCCCACTTTCTCTTCTATTAGATTCAGTGTATCTGGTTTTATGTGGAAGTCCTTGATCCACTTGGACTTGAGCTTTGTACAGGGAAGTAGGAATGGATCAATTTGCATTCTTCTGCATGTAGACTGCCAGTTGAACCAGCACCATTTGTTGAAAATGCTGTCTTTTTTTCCATTGGATGGTTTTAGCTCCTTTGTCAAAGATCAAGTGACCCTAGGTGTGTGGGTTCATTTCTGGGTCTTCATTTCTATTCCATTGACCTACCTGCCTGTCAGTGTACCAATAGCATGCAGTTTTTTAAAGCAGTACTGCTCTGTAGTACAGCTTGAGGTGAGGGATGCTGATTCCCCCAGTAGTTCTTTTGCTGTTGAGAATAGCTTTTGCTATCCTGGATATTTTGTTATTCCAAATGAATTTGAGAATTGCTCTTTCTAAGTCTATGAAGAATTGAGTTGGAATTTTGATGGGGATTGCATTGAATCTGTAGATTGCTTTCAGCAGGATGACCATTTTTACTATATTAATCCTGCCTATCCATGCGCATTGGAGATCTTTCCTTCTTCTCAGGTCTTCAATTTCTTTCTTCAGAGACTTGAAGTTCTGGTCATACAGATTTTTCACTTGTTTGGTTAGAGTCACACCAAGATACTTTATATTGTTTTTGACAATTGTGAAGGCTGTCATTTTCTTAATTTCTTTCTTATCCTGTTTATCCTTTTTTTTTTTTTTTTTTTTTTGGTTTTTCGAGACAGGATTTCAATGTATAGCCCTGGCTGTCCTGGAACTCACTCTGTAGACCAGGCTGTCCTCGAACTCAGAAATCCACCTGCCTCTGCCTCCCAAGTGCTGGGATTAAAGGTGTGTGCCGCCACTGCCCGGCCTGTTTATCCTTTGAGTATAGGAAGGCTACTGATTTGTTTCAGTTAAATTTATATCCGGCCACTTTGCTGAAGTTGTTTATCAGCTGTAGTAGTTCTCTAGTGGAGTATTTTGGGTCACTTAAGTATACCATCATATCATCTGCAAATAGTGATATTTTGATTTCTTCCTTTCCAATTTGTATCCCTTTGACCTCCTTTTGTTGTCTAATTGCTCTAGCTAGAACTTCAATTACTATATTGAATAGAGAGAAAGAAAGGGCAGCCTTGCCTAGTCCCTGATTTAAGTGGGATTGCTTTGAGTTTCTCTCCATTTAGTTTGATGTTGGCTACTGGTGTGCTGTATATTTCTTTTACTATGTTTAGGTACGGGCCTTGAATTCCTGATCTTTCCAAGACTTTTATCATGAAGGGATGTTGAATTTTGTCAAATGCTTTTTCAGCATCTAATGAAATGATCATGTGGTTTTTTTTCTTTGAGTTTGTTTATGTAGTGGATTACATTGATGGATTTCCGGGTATTGAACGATCCCTGCATCCTTGGGGTTAAGCCTACTTCTTCATGATTAATGATCATTTTGATGTGTTCTTGGATTCGGTTTGCTAGAATTTTATTGAGTATTTTAGAATCGATATTCATAAGGGAAATTGGTCTGAAGTTTTCTTTCTTTGTTGGGTCTTTGTGAGGTTTTGGTATCAATGTAACTGTGGCCTCATAGAAGGAATTGGGTAGTGTTCCTTCTGTTTCTATTTTGTGGAATAGAGTGAATAGTATTGGTATTATGTCTTCTTTGAAGGTCTGATAGAATTCTGCACTGATCCCATCTGGTCTTGGGGTTTTTTTTAGTTGGGAAACTATTAATGATTGCTTCTATTTCTTTAGGCATTATGGGACTGTTTAGATGGTTTATCTGATCCTGACTTAACTTTGGTATTTTGTATCTGTCTAGAAAATTGTCCATTTCATCCAGATTTTGTACTTTTGTTGAGTATAGGTTTTTTTTAGTAGGATCTGATAATTTTTTGAATTTCCTCAGAATCTGTTGTTATGTCCCCTTTTCATTTCTAATTCTGTTAATTTGGATAGTGTCTCTGTGCCCTCTGGTTAGTCTGGCTAAGGGTTTACCTTTCTTATTGATTTTCTCAAAGAACCAGCTCCTGGTTTTGTTGATTCTTTGTATAGTTTTTTTTTTTTTTGTTTCTACTTGGTGGATTTCAGACCGAGTTTCATTATTTTCTGCCTTCTACTTCTCTTGGGTTTAGTAGCTTCTTTTTGTTCTAGAGCTTTCAGGTGTGCTGTTCAGCTGCTAGTATATACTTTCTCCAGTTTCTTTTGGAAAGCTATGAGTTTCCCTCTTAACACTGCTTTAATTGTGTCCCATAAGTTTTGGTATGTTGTACTTTCATTTTCATTAAATTCTATGAAATCTTTAATTTCTTTCTTTATTTCTTCCTTGACCAAGTTATCATTGAGTAGAGTATTGTTCAGCTTCCATGTATATGTGGACTTTCTGTTGTTGTTGTTGCTATTGAAGACCAGACTTATTCCGTAGTGATCTGATAGGAGGCATGGGATTATTTCAATCTTCTTATATCTGTTGAAGTTTGTTTTGTGACCGATTATATGGTCAATTTTGGAGAAGGTGCCATGAGGTGCTAGGAAGAAGATATATTCTTTTGGTTTAAGATGAAATGTTCTATAGATATCTGTTAAATCCATTTGGTTCATAACATCTGTTAGTTTCACTGTGTCTTTGTTTAGTTTGTGTTTCCAAGATCTGTTCATTGATGATAATGGGGTGTTGAAGTCTCCTATTATCATTGTGTGAGGTGCAATGTGTGCTTTGAGCTTTAGTAAAGTTTCTTTTATGAATGTGGGGGCCCTTGCATTTGGAGCATAGATGTTTAGAATTGAGAGTTCTTCCTGGTAGATTTTTCCTTTGATGAGTATGAAGTGTCCTTCCTTAACTTTTTTGATGACTTTTGGGTGAAAGTCGATTTTATCTGATATTAGAATGGCTACTCCAGCTTATTTCTTGGGACCACTTGCCTGGAAAATTGTTTTCCAGCCTTTTACTCTGAGATAGTGTTTTTCTTTATTATTGAGGTTAGTTTCCTGAATGCAGCAAAATGCTGGGTCCTGTTTGTGTATCCAGTCTGTCAGTCTATGTCTTTTTATTGGGGAATTGAGTCCATTGATGTTAAGAGATATTAAGGAATAGTGATTGTTGGTTCCTGTTATTTTCGATGTTATTTTTACTTTTATGTGGCTATCTTCATTTGAGTTTGTTGAAAGATTACTTCCTTGCTTTTTCTAGGGTGTAGTTTCCCTCCTTGAGTTGAGGTTTTCCATCTATTATCCTTTGCAGGGCTGGGTTTTTGGAAACATATTGTGTAAATTTGGTTTTGTTGTAGAATATTTTGGTTTCACCATCTATGTTAATTGAGAGTTTTGCTGGGTATAGCAGCCTGGGTTGGCCTTTGTGTTCTCTTACGGTCTGTATGAATTCTGCCCAGGATCTTCTAGCTGTCATGATCTCTAGTGAGAAGTCTGGTGTAATTCTGATAGGTCTGCATTTATATGTTACTTGACCTTTTTCCCTTACTGCTCTTAATATTCTTTCCTTGTTTTATGTATTTGTTGATTTCACTATAATGTGACAGATGGAATTTCTTTTCTGGTCCAATCTATGTGGAGTTTGTAGGCTTCTTGTATATTTATGTTCATCTCTTTCTTTAGTTTAGGGAAGTTTTCTTCTATGATTTTGTTGAAGATATTTACTGGTCCTTTAAGTTGGAAATCTTCACTCTCTTCTGTATCTATATCCTTAGGTTTGCTCTTCTCCTTGTGTCATGGACTTCATGGATGTTTTGTTTTAGGAGCTTTTTCCATTTTGCATTTTCTTTGACTGTTGTGTCAATGTTATCTATGGTATCTTCTGTACCTGAGATTCTCTCTTCTATCTCTTGTATTCTGTTGGTGATGCTTGCACCTATGACTCCTGATCTCTTTCCTAGGTTTTCTAACTCCAGGGTTGTCTCCCTTTGTGATTTATTGTTTCTATTTCTATTTCTATTTTTAGTTCCTGGATGGTTTTGTTCATTTCCTTCATCTGTTTGATTGTGTTTTCCTGCAATACTGTAATGGATTTTTGTGTTTCCTCTTTAAGGGCCTCTAGTTGCTTACCTGTGTTCTCTTGTATTTCTTTAAGGGAGTTATTTATTTCCTTCTTATAGACTTCCATCCTCCTCATCATCATGAGAACTGACTTTAAATCTGAGTCTTGCTTTTCTGGTGTGTTGGGGTATCCAGGGCTTGCTGTGGTGGGAGACCTGGGTTCTGGTGATGCCAAGTAGCCTTGGTTTCTGTTCCTTATGTTCTAGCCCTTGCCTTTCACCTTCTGGTTAACTCTGGCGTTAGCTGGTCTTACTCTCTCTTGCTGTGGCTTGTTCCTCCTGCAAGCCTCTGTGTCAATACCAGGGACAGGAACCTTCCAGTTTCCATCTGTAGCAGAGGACCTCTGCATGGGCCACCAGGGATCCATAGGCAAATAGCCTTAGGAGAAAGCTAGACACTCAGGCCCTTGGGACACAGGGACTGAGGAAAAGCCTGGGAGAGAAAGCTTCCAGTTTTCATCTGTGGGTGGGGACCTCAGCCTGTGCCACAGGGCTCCATAGCCCTCTGAGAGGAATTTCGGTTTGGAGAGCTGTGGCACAGGGTCAGCTATGGTGTGCAGACAGAAACCAGAAGGATCTTGTCCCCAGATGTCCCTTGGTTCCTTTGTCCTGATGGCTCTGCAAGGGTCCCTCTTGATCCAGTGAATTTGAACAGAAGTGCTGGTCTTGCCTGTGCTCGAAGGTATGTCCGCACTCCTGGGATACCAGCTCTCTCCTGGAACTATTTGACTATGGAGCCCTATGTCACAGGATCAGCTCCTCAGCCACCAGAAGAAACCAGAAGACCACTCCTCAGTCCCTGTGTCCTGGGGATTCCAGGTGGGTCCCTCTGAGCAGACAGGCTTGTCCACACTCCTGGGAGTCTAGCTTCCTCCCAGCACTATTTGGCTATGGAGCCCTGTGGCACAGGCTGAGGTCCCCAGCCACAGATGGAAACTGAAAGGCTTCTGTCCCAGGCTTTTCCTCAGTCCCTGCGTCCCAAGGGCCTGGGTGTCTAGGTTTCTCCTAGCGCTATTTGGCTATGGATCCTTGCTGACCCATGCAGAGGTCTCCCGCTATAGATGGAAACTGGAAGGTACCTGTCCCTGGTTTTTCCTCAGTCCCTATGTCCCAAGGATTCTGGGCGGGTCCCGCTGAGCAGTGGTGCTAGTCTTAACCCCACTCATGGCTTTTCCACACTCCTGGGAGTGTAGCTTTCTCCTGGTGCTATTTGGCTATGGAGCCCTGGTGGCCCAGGCAGAGGTCTCTCAATATACTTTTAAATGGTTCAAACATATATCTCCTAGGTGAGGAGATAATGGTAATTGATGGCTGCTGCTGGAAAGTTAGTTTTCTTCTTCAGACATGGCCTCTGATAGGCTGGCTATTTTTCAGTGGATTGTCTTACAGCCATGCATAATCTTTACCACTTAGTAGATTCAGTGGGTTCAAAACGAATACATGAAGTTTGGAGAGAAAAGTGGTGATGTGGTAGGGAAAGAGTCAGAGTGGAAGAAGTGAGTGTGGGTTTAATCAGAACACATTATATTCATGTATAAAACTCTCAAACTATGAAAAATAATGTGTGCTATGCCCCCCCACACACACTAGAGAAAAGAGTCTGAGCATTTAAATGTTTCCGATAAAGCTATTTGGAATATTTTATTTTATAATAATCTTACAACATTTCCTTTATGAATTTATTTAAAATTAAAAAATAAGCTAGTAAAGCAAATCCCACAAAATAAAATCAGTTTATAGTGAGTATGAATGTGTTTATGCATGTACATATATTATATAGCATATATTAATAGTTCAGTCATTCACTGCAGTAAAAATTTCTATTTTCCTACACATTTATTTCTATTGATTTTCCATCTTTCCTATGATTGCCAATCTTATCAAGAAAAATAATTTCCAGTTTTTATAAGTGACTACATTAACCACAAAGTCATATTGAGGGCTAATTTCTGTTTAGGCCCTTAATACCTCTTAATTGTCAAGTCTTAATGTGATTTGCCCATTTTTACTGAGGTGACTAGCTAGTTAGTTAAGTTGACTTGGATATTTGAGTAAACATGCCGTTGTTTCAGGGCTTTTGGAGAATGACTTGGAGAGAGTAGTTGCAGCAGTTGGGGGCAATTAATTCAAATGGTGAGCCTTTTATGAAAAAGAAAAATTGCCATGGGAACCAAAAGAAGTGGAAGATAGTTAGGAAGGTTTATGAAAATTGCTTTTAGTTCTACTGTTCAATTTCCATTAGGTCAGATCTGATGACTGTTATTATGTTTATTATAATCCTTCATCCATGTATAGTATCATTGGTTTTTTTCCATGAAAATACTCATAGGCCTCTTCTTGCTCACTTGCCTTTCTCATAAGGCTGCAAAGTAGAACCTAGGTTCTGGAACCTATGATTTCTATCTTTTCTTTTATCTCTCTCTCTCTCTCTCTCTCTCTCTCTCTCTCTCTCTCTCTCTCTTTTTCTTATCCAGTTTACTACATAGCATTTAACTGCAGAAAAGCAATCTGTTCCGAGGTAATGGTGGTTTTTGTACCGGATGCTGATAGTCCCAAAATAATATAGCTATGATAATGTGTACTAGACTTAACAACTTACAATATGTCTGAAAGATGCTATTAAATCGTATCTTTAGTCGTTATAATGGACAGGAAAAGTGAAAAGAACTAGAGATGTACTGCTTAAATATCCTCTACTGGTAAAGTTTGGTTTGAATTTGTGTTTCCTTAGAGTTTGGGAAAGAAACAAAAGCTATCAATTTACACCTTTTTTGCTTAAAATAAGAAGAGCATTCTGTGATTTCATAAATCCATTCCCTTGTAACTTGATGTCATTAGTTCGCAATCATCCAAGTGGAAAACACCAACAGAGATTTTTTTCAAAGACTTGTGTTTATCACAAGGTAATAAGGTTAGACTGAGTTCATTTAATATAATTTTAATTTTGGCTCAAAATAATTTGTACCTTTTCCAAGGTTAAAAATACAAAAAAGACTCAAACAGTAAGATGATATAAACATTTTCCTAAAGTTCTTTAGTACATCTTACTAATACAACAATACCATGTTTGTTTGGGACTGCTTCAACATTTAGGTAGATATGTAGATGCAAAAATGAAGAGGTTTGATTTATGATGCTGCTCAGTGTCCAGCATTGAGAGACTATAGTTAATTTTGTAGCATTGCACCAGTTTAGGAGGCTGAGGACAGTTTAAGCACATCCTATTGTTTTCCCAATAAAAGTGAACACAGAAAGCCAAACAAATAATTTAAATCCATAGTTTGTCAACAAGTTGAATTTGAGAACATTTACATTTCAAAGATGGATTGTGAAAATAGACATGCTCTTGAACCTTCACTCTAAGAAGTAAAAAACAACACCACCAAATTTCCAATAGGAAAATAAAATAAAATGGGGCATTTACTTGATTACAAAATTATGACAGGTTTCATCAGAAATAAGAAATAACATCAGAAATAAGCCTAATAATGCATCAAAAATCGTTTTTAATGTTCATAAATATGGAGCATGAATGTGAAAATCCTGTATTAGAGTCAGAAACAACCAGATGTCCAAGAAGCGGATTAGATAAGGCTAGGCAGCAATATGAGTAAAAAAGATTTAATGCTTTTGGGGGACTGGGAGCGCCATATTATTCAGTTGTGTGTTGTGGCTGCACAGAAAACTAAATCCATCTTCATCTGCATCAGTAAAAAGATAGAGCCGGAAACAGGGGAGTGATAGCACAGCGTGGTTCTGAGCTTGGCTGTCTCCTACTTGAAGCATTCCATGAAATAGCAGCGCGATAGGTGAATGAGAGCTGGGGAGCAGTCACAAGCTACTCGTGCATCCAAAAGGGAAAGAGCGGGTTGGTAATGCATCTGGAAAGCATACTGAGAATCCTGGGCTGAGTTAGCCTGGAAACAAGAATTTTCAGTGAGGAAAAGAAAACAAAAATTGTCTTTAAGTTCAACTTTGCCAAAATATCTGTTCCCCTGCAACCCTTCTCTCCCATGTGAGACTCCTCTTTCCTTTCTAAAGCAATTTACCCAAATAGTGATGTTCTAGTTGGGCTTTTTGATGCTGCTATTATTTCCTTGCATGCCCTGAACACCATGATTACCTTCCCCAACCCCCTTTCATGTCACTCTTGTTCTTGTGCCTTCTCACATGTAGCCAGCAAGAATGAATCACAGAAACCACCCACTCCCATCCCACCCCAACCCTATCCCTATCCCCACTCCAGCCCTCCTCCTTCCCCCACCCCACTTCATACTGCCTTTTCATGGAGGGCTTCGGGTCCCTGGGAAAGGAAACAGAATATGAATTAACCAGCAAAGACCCTTAAGCCTGAAGCCCTGTGAGAAATGGTCTAGGTACAAAAGAAGCAATTCTGATAAAGCTTTAAAATGAACTTCCTTAGTCCCCTTAATGCTCAAGGGCTTTAGACAGGGGAATTTGAGCACAGCTCCTCATGGGTGGGCTGATACTGCACCTGTAACACTAATCTAGGATGCTTAAATATCAGGTTGCTACTTAGCAAGGAAAAGAAAAGAGGAGTTTGTTAATACAAAAGTTTGAACACAGAGCACCAGCATCTGAATGATTAAACATATTTCAGGGGGCTGAAATACTAATGACTCTAATTTGCCCAAACACGGGAGTTTTAATGGTGGCAGGAAGTTATTGGCAACAGTATGCAGCCTAGGAACCAACAACTGTGCACTTTAAAGAGAAATGTTACAGCTCATCCCGCTGAAATTCTCAGAATCACTATAGGAAATTAGGTGTAATTGACCGATGTCATCTTGTGGAATAGAAAGGTAGCTGAATGCTTAGTATACTCTCTGTTAAAACAAGTAAATCGAATACCTTGTCAGGATGTAAAAGGCTTATGGTAAAAGTTCATGCAAATTGTCCACATCTTTGATTTAAACATTCTGTAAATGTAAATTTCTGGACTAGGACATAACAAATGAAAAGAAAGCGAAACGTGGAGAGAAACTAGAAAGAATGAGGTAAGCTTCCTGTTTCCATCTGTGTAAGGAGACCTCTGCATGGGCCACCAGGGCTCCATAGTCAAATAGTGCCAGGAGAAAGCTACCCTCTCAGGAGTGTGGAAAAGCCATCAGTGGGGTTAACACAAGCACCACTGCTCAGCGGGACCTGCCGGGAATCCTTAGGACACAGGGTCTGAGGAAAAGCCAGGGAGAATAGCCTTCCGGTTTCCATCTGTGGCAAGAGACCTGTGCCTGGGCCACCAGAGCTCCATAGCCAAATAGCGCCAAAAGAAAACTAGCCTCCCAGGCTTTTGAGACACAGGGACTGAGGAAAAGCCTGGGACAAGAGCCTTCCGGTTTCCATCAGTGGCTGGGGACCACAGCCTGTGCCACAGGGCTCCCATAGCCAAATAGTCCTGGGAGAAAGCTAGACTCCCAGAAGTGTAGACAAGCCTGTCTGCTCAGAAGGACCCACCTGGAATCCCCAGGACACAGGGACTGAGGAGTGGTCTTCTGGTTTCTTCTGATGGCTGAGGAGCTGATCCTGTGACATAGGGCTCCATAGTCAAATAGTTCCAGGAGAGAGCTGGTATCCCAGGAGTGCGGACATACCTTCGAGCACAAGCAAGACCAGCACTTCTGTTCAAATTCACTGGATCAAGAGGGACCCTTGCAGAGCCATCAGGACAAAGGAACCAAGGGACATCTGGGGACAAGATCCTTCTGGTTTCTGTCTGTACCCCAGAGATGACCCTGTGCCACAGCTCTCCAAACCCAAATTTCTCTCAGAGAGAGCTGGTCTTCAAGGAGTATTGACACAGAGGCTTGCAAGAGGAACCAGCCACAGCCAGAGAGAGTAAGACCAGCTAATGCCAGAGTTAACCAGAAGGTGAAAGGCAAGGGCAAAAACATAAGGAACAGAAACCAAGGCTACTTGGCATCACCAGAACCCAGGTCTCCCACCACAGCAAGCCCTGGATACCCCAACACACCAGAAAAGCAAGACTCAGATTTAAAGTCAGTTCTCATGATGATGATGAAGATGGAAGACATTAAGAAAGAAAGAAATAACTCCCTTAAAGAAATACAAGAGAACACAGGTAAGCAACTAGAAGCCCTTAAAGAGGAAATAAAAAAATTCATTAATGAATTACAGGAAAACACAATCAAACAAGCAAATTAAAGGAAAACACAATCAGACAGACAAAGGAAATGAACAAAAGCATACAGGAACTAAAAATAGAAAGAGAAACAATAAAGAAATCACAAAGGGAGACAACCCTCGAGTTAGAAAACTAGGAAAGAGATCAGGAGACATTGATGCAAGCATCACCAACAAAATACGAGAGATGGAAGAGAGAATCTCAGGTGCAGAAGATACCATAGAAAACATGGACACGACAGTCAAAGAAAATGCAAAATGCAAAAAGCTCCTAACCCAAAACATCCAGGAAATCCAGGACACAATGAGAAGACAGAATCTAAGGATAATAGGTATAGAAGAGAGTGAAGATTCCAAACTTAAAGGACTAGTAAATATCTTCAACAGAATAATAGAAGAAAACTTCCTTAACCTAAAAAGAGAGATGAACATAAATATACAAGAAGCCTATTGAACTCCAAATAGATTGGGTCAGAAAAGAAATTCCTCCACTCACATTACAGTGAAAATGCCAAATACACAAAACAAGGAAAGAATATTAAAAACAGTAAGAGAAAAAGGTCAAGTAAGATATAAAGGCAGACTTATCAGAATTACACCAGACTTCTCATCAGAGACTATGAAAGCTAAAATATCCTGGGCAGAACTCATACAGACCCTAAGATAAAACAAATGACAGCCAGCTATACCCAGCAAAACTCTCAATTATCATAGATGGTAAAACCAAGATATTCTCTGACAAAACCAAATTTACACAATATGTTTCCATAAGCCCAACCCTACAAAGGATAATAGATGGAAAACCTCAACTCAAGGAGGGAAACTACACCCTAGAAAAAGCAAGAAAGTAATCTTTCAACAAACTCAAATGAAGATAGCCACATAAAAGTAAAAATAACATAGAAAATAACAGGAACCAACAATCACTATTATTTAATATCTCTTAACATCAATGGACTCAATTCCCCAATAAAAAGACACAGACTGACAGACTAGATTCATAGGAGGATCCAGCATTTTGTTGCATTCAGGAAATGAATTTTCGTGATAAAGACAAACACTACCTCAGAGTAAAGGGCTGGAAAACAATTTTCCAGGAAAATGGGCCCAAGAAATAAGCTGGAGTAGCCATTCTAATATCGGATAAAATCAACTTTCAACCAAAAGTCATCAGAAAAGATAAGGAAGGACACTTTATACTCATCAAAGGAAAAATCTACCAGGAAGAACTCTCAATTCTGAACATCTATGCTCCAAATGCAAGGGCCCGGACATTCATAAAAGAAACTTTACTAAAGCTCAAAGCACACATTGCACCTCACACAATAATAGTAGGAGAATTTAACACCCCATTATCATCAATGGACAGATCTTGGAAAAACAAACTAAACAAAGACACAGTGAAACTAACAGATGTTATGAACCAAATGGATTTAACAGATATCTATAGAACATTTCATCCTAAATCAAAAGGATATACCTTCTCTCAGCACCTCATGGTACCTTCTCCAAAACTGACCATATAATTGGTCACAAAACAAACCTCAACAGATACAAGAAGATTGAAATAATCCCATGCCTCCTATCAGATCACTAAGGATTAAGGCTGGTCTTCAATGCCATCAATAACAAAAGAAAAACCACATGCACATGGAAGCTGAACAATGCTCTACTCTATGATAACTTGGTCAAGGAAGAAATAAAGAAAGAAATTAAAGACTTCCTAGAATTTAATGAAAATGAAAGTACAACATACCCAAACATATGTAACACAATGAAAGCAGTGTCAAGAGGAAAACTCATCTCTGAGTGCCTACAAAAAGAAACTGGAGAGAGTATACACTAGCAGCTTAACAGCACACCTGAAAGCTCTAGAACAAAAAGCTTATAAACCCAAGAGGAATAGAAGGTAGTAAATACTCAATCTCAGGGCTGAAATCAACCAAGTAGAATAAAAAAGAACTATACAAAGAATCAACAAAACCAGGAGCTGGTTCTATGAGAAAATGAACAAGATAGATAAACCCTTAGCAAGACTAACCAGAGGGTACAGAGACAGTATCCAAATTAACAAAATTAGAAATGAAAAGGGAGGCATAACAACAGATTCTGAGGAAAATAAAAAATTCATCAGATCCTACTACAAAAGCCTATACTCAACAAAACTGCAAAATTTGGATGAAATGGACAATTTTCTAGACAGATACCAACACCAAATTTAAGTCAGGATCAGATAAACCATCTAAACACTCCCATAATGCCTAAAGAAAAAGAAGCAGTCATTAAAAGTCTCCCAACCAAAAAAAGCCCAGAACCAGATGGGTTCACTGGAGAATTCTATCAGACCTTCAAAGAAGAACTAATACCAATACTCTTCAATCTATTCCACAAAATAGAAACAGAAGGAACACTACCCAATTCCTTCTATGAGGCTACAGTTACACTGACACCAAAATCTCACAAAGACCCAACAAATAAAGAAAACTTCAGACCATTTCCCTTATGAATATCGATGCAAAAATACTCAATAAAATTCTTGCAAACCAAATCCAAGAACACATTAAAACGATCATTCATCATGAGCAAGTAGGATTCACTCGATGGCTGCAGGGATGGTTCAATACCCGGAAATCCATCAATGTAATTCACTACATAAACAAACTCAAAGAAAAAAAACCACATGGTCATTTCCTTAGATGCTGAGAAAGCATTTGACAAAATTCAACATCCCTTCATGATAAAAGTCTTGGAAAGATCAAGAATTCAAGAACCATATCTAAACATAGTAAAAGCAATATACAGCAAACCAGTAACCAACATCAAAATAAATGGATAGAAACTCGAAGCAATCCCACTTAAATCAGGGACTAGACAAGGCTGCCTTCTCTCCCTATCTATTCAATATAATAATTGAAATTCTAGCTAAAGCAATTAGACAACAAAAGGGTGTCAGGGGTTGCAATTTGGAAAGTAAGAAATCAAAATATCACCATTTGCAGATGATATGATCATATATTTAAGTGACCCGAAAAACTCCACCAGAGAACTGCTACAGCTGATAAACAACTTCAGCAAAGTGGCCGGATATAAAATTAACTCAAACAAATCAGTAGCCTTCCTATACTAGAAGGATAAACATGCTGAGAAAGAAATTATGGAAATCACACTCTTCGCAATTGTCACAAACAATATAAAGTATCTTGGTGTGATTCTAACCAAACAAGTGAAACATCTGTATGACAAGAACTTCAAGTCTCTGGAGAAAAAAATCACAGAAGACCTCAGAAGATGGAAAGATCTCCCATGCTCATGGTCTGGCAGGATTAATACAGTAAAAGTGGCCATCCTGCCAAAAGCAACCTGCAGATTTAATGCAATTCCCATCAAAATTCCAACTCAATTCTTCATAGACTTAGAAAGAGCAATTCTCAAAATCATTTGAAATAACAAAAATCCCAGGATAGCAAAAACTATTCTCAACAACAAAAGAACTTCTGGGGGAATCAGCATCCCTGACCTCAAGCTGTACTACAGATCAATAGCGATAAAAACTGCATGGTATTGGTACAGTGACAGGCAGGTAGATCAATGGAATGGTACTGAAGACCCAGAAATGAACCCACACACTTACGGTCACTTGATCTTTGACAAAGAAGCTAAAACCATCCAGTGGAAAAAAGACAGCATTTTCAACAAATGGTGCTGGTTCAACTGGCGGTCTACATGTAGAAGAATGCAAATTGACCCATTCCTATCTCCCCGTAGAAAACTCAAGTCCAAGTGGATCAAGAGCCTCCATATAAAAGCAGATAAACTGAATCTAATAGAAGAGAAAGTGGGAAAAAGTCTCGAACACATGGGTACAGGGGAAAAGTTCCTGAACAGAACACTAATAGCTTATGCTCTAAGATCAAGAATCGACAAGTGGGACCTCATGAAATTGCAAAGCTTCTGTAAGGCAAAGGACACTGTCAATAGGACAAAATGGCAACCAACAGATTGGTAAAAGATCTTTACCAATCCTATGTCTGATAAAGGGCTATTATCCAATATATACAAAGAACTCAAGAAGTTAGACTCCAGAGAACCAAATAACTCTATCAAAAATTGGGCAACAGAGCTAGAGACTTCTCAACTGAGGAAACTCGAAGGGCTGAGAAATATTCACCTAAAGACATGTTCAACATCCCTAGTCATCAGGGAAATGCAAATCAAAACAAGTCTGAGATTCCACCTCACACCAGTCAGAATGGCTATGATCAAAAACTCAGGTGACAGCAGATGCTGCGGAGGATGTGGAGAAAGAGGAACACTCCTCCATTGCTGGTGGGATTGCAAACTGATACAACCACTCTGGAAATCAATTTGGTGGACCCTCAGAAAAATGGACATAATACTACCTGAGGACCCAGCTATACCACTCCTGAGCATATACCCAGAAGATGCTCCAACATGTAATAAAGACACATGCTTCACTATGTTCATAGCAGCCATATTTATAATAGCCAGAAGCTGGAAACAACCCAGATGTCCCTCATCAGAGGAATGGATACAGAAAATGTGGTACATTTATACAATGTAGTACTACTCAGCTATTAAAA
Organism: Uromys caudimaculatus; assembly: GCA_028551405.1. Taxonomy (NCBI): domain Eukaryota; kingdom Metazoa; phylum Chordata; class Mammalia; order Rodentia; family Muridae; genus Uromys; species Uromys caudimaculatus. The sequence goes on from CM052722.1 coordinate 95,590,527, forward strand.
ACAATGACTTCATGAAATTCTCAGGCAAATGGATGGAACTTGAAAATATCATCCTGAGCGAGGTAACTCAGTCACAAAAGAACGAAAATGGTATGTACTCACTGATAAGTGAATATTTCCCCAAAAGTTTGGAATACCCAAGTTTCACTTCATAGTAACCTTGGACTGAGTGCGAGGTCCCAGATGGAGGAGTTGGAGAAGGGACTGAAGGTGCTGAGAGAGTTTGCAGCCCCATGGAGGGAGCAACAGTGTCAACTGGCCTGATCCCCCAGTGCTCCTGGAGACTGGACCACCAACCAAAGATTACACATGGACAGACCCATTGTTCGGACCACATATGTGGCGAAGGAGGGCCTTGTTGGCCATCAGGGGGAGGAGAGGCCCTTGAGCCTGAGGGTGTTAGAGGCCCCAGTATAGGGGAATGCCAAGGTGGGAAGATGGGAGTGTGTGTGCGGGTGGGTGGGTGGGGGAATACCCTCCTAGAGGCAGGGGGAAGGGGAGTGTAAAGGTGGTTTCCAAAGTGGAGACCTGGAATGGGGGAAACTCTGAAAAGTAAATAAAGTATCAAAAAATAAAAAAAAAAAAAAAAGAAAGGGTGAGTTAAAAGAAAAAGACAGGGTGAGGAGTAAGGAAAATAAACATATAGGAGCAAAAAGGAACACAGAAATATATCAAAATCAATTTAAGTAGGAAAATAGAGACCATAGGCGGGTGAGAGAGATGATGCTAATAATTGAAAGACTATAATGCATTTGCACTTAGAAAAATTTTCAAAGCTGTGAGAAATCAAATGTTTTTATTTCCAATTTTGACTGCTAATAACATCAGCAGTGCTGATGAACCAACCTCTAAGGATGGGGAGAAGAGAGGGAGCCTTGATGTGTTCTTAGTCCAATAGTCTCTCCTAGGACCCATTCATGTAGTGCCAGGTACGTTTGCCCTGGGTTGAGGGGCCAAACAAGCACACCACTCCTGCCACTTAAATGGTCACAGTTACTTTATTCATAATAGATCTGAACTGGAAATAACCCAAATGCCTGTCAAGTGGTGAATGGAACACTTGTGTTGCCTCCAAAATACAGAGCACTATTCAGTACAAAAAGTAAAAGGGAGTGGAGAGGGGGGGCTATTGACCCATTTGATACCAAAGGATCTCAGAAATATTATGTGAAGTGTGAAGCAAAGGAAGAGCTATTTGTAAAGAGAAAGGGGGAAAGAATAAGTGAGTACATGTAGGGAGAAGAAAGAAACATCATGTTTTCATTTATATGCACAATCGAGATCTAACTATATATCATACATATGACAGGAAAGCAAAGGGATCTGTATGAGTAGAAAAGCAGAAGAGTGCTGGAAACATGAGAAGTTATTATGGGGTGAATATGATCAAAAGACAATAAAATGCCATGGTGAAACCATTATTTGGTAAAATGAAAATAATTACTGTCCATATTTTCTATGAGACATACAAAGTGTTTCCAGCATTGGTAATTGTATCATCAGGCCAATTTTGTAAGTTACATGTTGCTTATCTTCTTATTATAATGCAAATTGAATATAACATAGAAAGAAAACAAATAGAGAATCACATCATCTTAAAAATTACTTTGCTGTGTGAAAGAAGGCAGACACCAAATGCTGTACATTGTACAATTTCACCTTTGCGTTGTTCTCTTAAGTAAACTCTACATGTGGAGGGCAGATTGGTGAGAGCTACTGATTAAGAATGGGAATACACTAAATCGGCAAAGAGTGATGAGGGAACTTTGAAAGCAAGTATAATGTTCTTTATCTTCACTGTGAAGATGGTTGCATGGCTCACAGAGGAACAATTGTAGAACTGTATGCTTACAACTGGTGAATTCTAATTCATATCTCAAATGTGTTGACAAAAGTAAACAACCTCAAAAATTGTCCAAACTCAACCTTACTAAGAGAAAAGCTGCCCTTGCTCCTTTCATCCTTGTACTATTTGAAAATAAGATATCTGGGGCCCGGAGCACAGATTTAAAGATGCTTGCATGTTCACAGAATACCTAATTGCCTTGTGTGTCACATCAAAATTAATCACACTGGCATTCAAGGTCCTTTATACTCAGTCTTTAACTGCCAACACTCTTAGAAATCCCCTGTACATTAAAACCAGGCAGCTCCACTTATCTCATGCAGCACACCCTTCCTTCCTACCCAGTCTTCTACTATGCACATAGCCATTTTATTTCTGTTCACCCACACTGACACTGATTTTTTCATATTCGCTGACATGCCTTACCTTCATTTATCTAACAAGTATTTATTGTGTACCTACTATGTGACAAGTGAGGCACTGATAACTGAACACATATGAGCAAGTTTGTCAAATTACTATCTTTTCTACATCAAACAGACAATAAGCAAGCAATTGAAAGGAAGAAAGGGGCATCACAAAAGATCATATGATGGGGGTGGGGGTAAGGACAAGCTATTGGACTAATGTTTGAAAAAAAATCAGGCTTCGATGTGTAGAATGAATTGCTGGTAATGATTTCTCTAAAAAAATAACATGGAGGTTGAAACTTGTAAGGGGTGTTATGACTCTTCAAAAAAGGAAAAGAATGCATCACCTGGAATGAGCAATGATTGGGAAGGTGCTGCAGGTGAACAAAAATATTGGAAAAAATGGGAGATTTAAAATGATTTAAGAATGTCAGACACATAAAGAATAAAAGAAGCACATGATGGATGATATGGGATAGAAAGGCTTAGGACAGATTATCAAGTGCTTTCAGCACCCTATCAAGGAACGTGAAATTTATTTTTAGGACAAGAAAGCACCAATAAATAGATTTGAGTCAAAGAAATCTTGAAGGAAATTCCTTCCGTAGAAAGAATAGGGTGTTAACACAGATGATTTCCAAGTTTCTGCTTGAGGAACCTAAGGCATAGTTCATTGAAATAGAGATACAAGAAAGAGAAGGTGATGAATAAAGGTTTAGTATTAGAACACAACAGCTTAGCCTTTGGCACTTGACTGCGCTTGTCCAATCAACTTCCCTTATGTGAAATCATACAGCTCTGTCAAGTTCCACAACTTTAGTTTTTGTATAGGCTCTCTAAGAGAAATGGAAATCTTTGAGGACAGAATTCTTCTTTTTCACATTTTATTATTTTAATAATATAATATTTTTATTATTTTAAGAATTTTATAGTATCCATTTTGATTATATTTATCCCCTATTCCCTCTCCAACACCTCAAAGTATTCAACATCCAATTCCATAGATGGCTGTTCCACCATATTTATTGCCACTATGTTCACAATAGCTAAGAAATGGAAACAACCCAAATATCCTTCAACTGATGAATAGATAATGAAAATGTCATACATGTACACAATGGAATACTATTCAGCTGTAAAGAAAAGTGAAATTAAGAAACTTGTAAGAAAATAGATGGAACTAGAAAATCTGTTGAGTGAGGTGACTCAGATCTAGAAAGACAAATGACATATATTTTATCTTTGAGAATTTTATATATGAATATTGTATTTACATAATGTCTACCCTGTCCTCTTCCCTCTCCAACTCCTCCATATCTTCTCCCATTGCCTCACCTCTATCTTTCTCTTAAATTCATGTGACCTCTTCTCTCTCGTTCTCTCTCAAATGTATGTATACATGCACATATGTATATATAAATAAATCTGAAAAGTCTATTTAATGGTGCTTGTTTGTGTTTCTGTGTTTAGAGCTGACCACTTGGGATTGGATCACTTGTTTGGAGCTCACCCCTATAGAATACCCACGTTTCCTCTCTCAGTCATTTATTGCCTGTAGCTCTTCAACTTGTTCTAGGCCTTGTAAGATTTCCCCCATCCATGATATAGTATCAGCTTATGCAGATCTTGTTTAGGTGATCATATTTTTAAATTTTCTTGGTGATCAAAATACAAGCTGACCATGAGCTGCTCAACCACTGCTGATACGTCTATAGTGCAATTTCTGTAACTCCTACATCTAAGACTCATAGAACATATTGCAGAAGAGGAGCTGGAGAACCAGAGGACTAGGAGGTCTGCTGTGAGATGGCATCTTTTATATATGACAGGGAAGCTGAGGGAAGGATTCCATTCTGGTACTTTTTTATATTTTTAGCAACTTAGAGGCTTTATCTAGTACTAAACATAGAATAGTTTCTCAAAAGTTACTTATTAACCAGCTGAGTATTGCTATAGATTAGACTCACTTTTGAAGATGATCAATAATAAAGAATATTTCCAGTGCAAACAACAAATAAGTCATGGAAGGGTAAAGTCATACCTCATTTTATCCAATTAGAAGAAAATCTCCCATGAAATACAATAGACATATTTAATATCTATGCAAGAATCAAACCTTTACAGAACACCAGTGGCTTATGCTCTAAGATCAAGAATAGACAAATGGGACCTCATGAAATTACAAAGCTTCTTTAAGGCAAAGGACACTATCAATAGGACAAAACGGCAACCAACAGATTGGGAAAAGATCTTAACCAATCCTATGT
>CM052722.1:95601950-95679588 GCA_028551405.1 Uromys caudimaculatus
TTTCTGGTGTGTTGGGGTATCCAGGGCTTGCTGTGGTGGGAGAGCTGGATTTTGATGATCCAAGTAGCCTTGGTTTCTGTTCCTTATGTTCTTACCCTTGTCTTTTGCCATCTTGTTAACTCTGATGTTGGCTGGTCTTCCTCTGTCTGGCTGTGGCTTGCCCCTCCTGAAGTCCTCTGTGTCAATACTCCTTGAAGACCGGCTCTCTATGAGAGGTACTTGGGCCTAGAGAGTCATGGCACAGGGGGGTGCAGATAGAAACCAGAAGGGTCCTGTCCCCAGCTGTCCCTTGGCTCCTATGTCCTGATGGCTCTGCAAGGGTCCCTCTTGATCCCGTGAGCGTGAACAGAAGTGGTGGCCCTGCCTGTGCTCAAAGGTGTGTTAGCACTCTTGGGATACCAGCTCTCCCCTCGAGCCCTATGGCCCAGGCTGAGGTCCCCAGGCACAGATGGAACCGGAAAGTTCCTGCCCCCGACTTTACCTCAGTCCCTGTGACCTGAGGGTTCTGGGTGGGTCCTGGTGAGCAGTGGTGCTTGGCCTAGCCCCACTCTTGACTTTTCCATGCTCCTGGGAGGGCAGCCTTCTCCTGGAGCTCCTTGCCTATGGACCCCTGGTGGCTCAGGTAGAGGTCTCCACCCACCTTTTATTCACTTCTACATAGTAGAAGAAGGCATATATTTAACTCGCTTCAAGGGCCTGACACATTGTTAAAACTCAGACTAATTATAATGAGGAAGAGAAAGGAAATCTTTTCAGTTAATAAAAGCTACCTATAATGAACCCATTGCCAGTGTTCACTGGTAAAATATACACATAAATAAAGCAAAGATATGTGCTCACAAGAGTACTTTGCAACATTCTCCTGGAGATCCTAGACCTTGCAGTAAGGCATGATAAAATATGGAAGGCATAAAAATTGAAAAACAGAATGTATAACTGTTTCTATTTGCATATAATATAATTATTTACATAGACAATTATAACAAGTATATAAAATATCACAAGAAATTTATAGGAAATCTTAACACTGTCAGAGAACACAAGATAACTATACAGAATAATATTTTATTAAAATTCTGAAATGAAAGAAAATTGGTACAAAATTGAAATAATTATAAGGAAAAAACGTATTGTTGGAAACTTTGCTGAGGCTTCAATGCTTTAAAAAAACCAACAACACCAACACCACCACTACCACCAACAACAAAAAAACCCAAAAACCAACCAACCAACCAACCAAACCAACAAAAACAACAACAACAACAACAACAACAACAACAACAACAACAAAACAGTTCCCGAATCAAGATACTAACATTGACTCATAACAGTTCCATTTCATGGGGCTCCTTCCTGCTGTCATCCGGCAGACATACTTTCATCTTCCATCGCTAGTGTTTTGTAAGTTTAAATTTTATTTGTTTATTTGGGTGAGTAAAGGTACATCTCTGCTATGATGTACATGTAGAGTTCAGAGAACAACTTGCAAGAGTCAATTCTCTCCTTTCCCATTTTAGGTCTCAGGGATCAACTCATGGCATCAGACTGGGTGGCTAGCACCTCTATCCAATGATCCACTTCATTAGCTGCTTTCTATTTTTCTTTTTACTGAAATAGCTTTCTTTCTGTAACATAATATATCCTGATTAAAGTTTCCCCTCTACTTCTTCCAGTTTCTCTTTTCCCCCCCATCCAGATCTATACTTTCTGTCTCTCATTAGAAAACAGTCTTCTAAGGGATACTAATAAAAAATACAATAAAATAAAACAAAAAACTAATGCATCAGAATAAAACAAAACAAACAGAAGAAAACGAACCCAATAAAACACGCAAGAATCAGATCTACATGTAGAGACTCACTTAGAAATCCTAACACTACCCTGGAAGCCATAATATATACCTAAAGTACCTGTAGAGTAAAAAGAAAGTGTATATGTGTATGCATATATTAGTATTATATATATGTATATATACCCTCAAATATATGTATATATGTTTAGGTATATTAAAGTAAAATGAAATTTAAAAAGAAGATACATTTTTTTTTAAAAAAGCCCAACATGACATAAGACAGGGAACCCCCAACAATGTTGAGTTTGTTTTCTGTTTACATCTACTATTGAACATTCAGCCTATAGTTAAGAGTAGTTTGTTTTCTCAGTGAGGCTCCTTTGAGGAAACTAAATTTTCCATTGCAAGCTATCAATTGGAGATAGCTTCTAGGTTAGGAATGGGAGCATGTGTACACTTCTCCTTTCAGCTCCAGGACTCCGTCTGGTGCAGATCCATGCATACATGCTGCCTCAGTCTCTGTGAGTTCATATGCGCTTTGTTCATTTGATTTAGAAGACCTTGTTCCCTTGGTGACCTTCATTCTGTCTGGCTCTTATACTCTTTCCACCTCACTTTCCTCAGGGTTACCTCAGTCTGGAGGGAAGGGATTTGATGGGGACCTTCCATTTACACTTGAGTATCCCAAGGTCTTGCACTCTCTGCACAATGACTGGCTGTGGGTCTCTGTACTTATTCTTAGGTACTGCAGAAGGAAGCCTTTCTGATGGTGGCTGATAAAGACACTAATTAAGACTATAACATAATGTCATTAAGAGTTGCTTTATTTCTATATTTGATAGTTATGTGCTAAAGGGACATAATAACTTTGATCTTTTGGTCCAATCTACTTGGTGTTCTGTATGCTTCTTTGTACATTTCTCCTTCTTTCAGTTAGAAAAAGTTTCTTCTATATTTTTGTTGAAAATATTTCCTGGGCCTTTGAGTTGGGATTCTTTTCTTTCATTTATTTATGTATTTATTCTCTCATATATTACATCCCAACCACAGTTTCCAGTTTCCCCTCCCTATACTCCTTCCAGTCTGTCCCCCTACCTCCTGTCTCCTCCAGATCCACTCCTCCTCTGTTTACCTTCAGAAAAGAAGATGCCTCCCAGGGTTAGTCACTAAACATTGCATAAAATGTTAGAATACAGCTAGGCACATAGCCTCATAATAAAGCTGAGCCAGTCAACTCAGAAGAAGGAAAACTGTGTCCCAAGAGCAGACAAAAGAGTCAGAGCCATGCCCCTCCTGTGGTTAGGAGTCCCATAAGAACATCAAGGTATAGATAGAACTATAACATACATGTAGAGACCTAGGTCCTTCTTCTTGCTCTTCTGTAGGATTCCCTGAACTCCACCGAATTTTTGGCTCTGAGTTTCTGTATGTTTGGCTCTGAGTTTCTGTATTTGCTCCTGTCATTTGCTAGGTAAAGCCTCTCTAGAACCAAATACCACTGCCCCTGGCAAAAGTCAATGAAATGATTCCTAATGACATTCTGCTATACTCATACACTGGAACCTAGTATACCTATTATTAAGTTTAGTCTTTTGATGGATTCCCAGATTTTATGGATGTTTTGTGTCAGAATTTTTTTCAAATTAACTTTTTCCATCTCTTGTATTCTGTTGGTAAGGCTTATCTCTGAGGTTTCTATTTGAATTTCTAAATTTTATTTCTACATTTCCTCCAGTTTGGGTTTTCTTTATTGATTCCATATCCACTTTTAGTTCTTGAGATGTTTTATTCATTTTCTTTCACTGTGTTTTCATAGACTCATTTCCTCTTTAAGGACCTCTATCACATTTATAAAAGTCATTTTAAGGTCTTTGTCTTGTGTTTCTGCTATGTTACAATATTCAGGACCTATTGTGGTAGGGTTGCTGGGTGGGCTCTAATGGAGACACATTGTCCTGGCTGTTATTGATTTTTACTTTACATTTGCTTCTAGTCATCTAGGCTTGTTTTGTGAAGATTATAATTCTAGGTGCTCATATATGTTTTTTTACCAATGTTGGGTGGGTAGTTTTGTTCCTTTGTTTTTGTTATCCCTCTGGTTCATAGGAATGTGTAGTGGCTGTTTGTTGTGATCCTGGTTGGTGTGGTCACTGGGGATTCCAGGTAAAATGTGTTTCTAGATATTGGTAGCTGAAACTTACAAATGGAGATAGGCTGGTAAGGGGAACTAAGGGAGTCCTCAGAAGGTAAGAAAGCATATTGTGCCACCAGGATCTGCTTAATCCCCTGAAAGTGGCCAGAGACTGACAGAGGCTATACCAGATTGTCTGCTATAGAGTTGGGGATGAGACCAGGGCATTGACTATGGAGGTGAGGAGAGAGAGTGAAGATTGCAGCTTGAGTCTTCTTGATTTGGAAACCTACTTGTTTCTCTAGCAGGTTTGGCTGGTAGGTTCCCAGGAAAAGCCTGTTGGAGTTGGAGGCTGGAATTCAGGATGAATGATGAGGAACTTTGGCAGAGAAGATCTGCATCATCCACTGGAGGTGGGGGTAGAGAGCAAGGGAAGATATAGCAGGTGGTCTGCTACAGGTCTGGGGACAAGACTGGGGCACTGGATTTGAAAGAAGCAAGGTGAGAAATAAAGATCTGTCAGTTAGGCTACCTGCTGTCTTGGCCAGAGTGGCCTGAGGGTTCCCCAGGGACCCTTCTCTCATTCAGGGACTATGCTTTATTATTGTAATTCTGTCAGTATAAATCGAACCAAAAAGATATACTACTTTCACAACTACTGACTTATTTTACTGTATTTAAACTTATGGATATTTGTCCAAGTCATTATGTACATCTAGAAATACTTTTCTTCAATTGCTGGGTAGTATTCTATTTGAGAGCTATTAAAGGACATCTGGGTTTCTTCTATTCTTTGCTCTGTTATAATTAAAGTTGATATACTGATGTTTAGATTTTGCATGAGCATGGCTTCTTTCTCTGAGATAAATACTGTGACTAGTTATATGGTAGTTGCAAGTTTAGTTCTGTTTTAAACTGCTTGTTTGACAGAATTGTTAAGCTCATTTGCATTCTTTTTACCATTTTATGAGGGTCCAGCTTTTTTTTTTTTTTTTTTCATTCTCAAAAGTGGCTGGAGTTATTATTACTTTCTGTTCTGCCAATTGTGGTAGGTGTGTATCTTACTGTGGTTTTAATTTACATTTTCTCCTGGCTAATGACATTTGAAATATTTTAAGTATTTATTTGTGATCTATCTTCTTTGATGAAATATCAGTCCAAGGCCTTCACAGAATTTATGATGCTATGAATTCATTTACTAACTGAAATGCTATATAGTTTGAAAATGGTTTCTCCTTATTGGTAGCTTATTCTCTTTTCCTTTAAGAATGAGGTTTGAAGATAAATTTCTTAAAAATTGGTGATGGGTAACTTATCAGTATTTAACTTATATTGTTAGAGAAATTTGCTTAGCTCTTGATTCTGAATATTTTACTTCATTTTTTCTATTTTATGAGTATGTACATGATCTGTTTTCAGTTCATTTTGGTTCAATGTGTGATATATTGGTTAAGAGTCATTTTTGTGGATATGGGTGTCTACCCGCACTAACATCATTTGTTGTGATGGCTACCTTTTATCCATTGATTTACCTTTGGGGAGTGGAAAGAGTTTATTTTGCCTTACACTTCCAAACGGATAGGATATAGTGTATTATGTTGTGAATGACATGGTAACCAGCAAGGAAGGCATGGTGGTAAGAATAAATACTTGGATGACTATTCACATTGTATCTATACTAAGACAGCACACAGTGATGAATGCTTGTGCTCACTCCACTTCTTTTCTTTTACAAAGTTCAGAATCATAGATTTTCTGACTTTATGGATACCACCCCCAGGTATGCCCAGAGGAGAATATTGTTTAGCCAACCTAGTTGAATCTGTGATCTCACTGTTCATTTAAGACCCCTATCTCAAATATAGTACTCATATATGAAATTTTCAAATAAATTAAAAACATAAACTTAAAAGTAAATTAAATAAATTCCTGGATAGTTATTCTAAAAAAAGTAAGATAGAGATTGAGGAAGTCATCCAATGTTAACTTCCATTCTCCATATGTACACACATATATACAACAAAGATAAAATTACAAAGAAAATAAAAAGAAATAAAAGCAGATGTGAAGAGTGGAGCAGAGACTGAAGGAACGGCCATCCAGAGACTGCTCCACCAAGGGATCCATCCCATCTGCAGACACCAAACCCAGACAATACTGCTGATGCCAAGAAGTGCATGCTGACAGGAGTCTGATATAGCTGTCTTCTGAGAGGCTTTGCCAGAGCCTGACAAATACAGAGGTGAAGGCTCGCAGCCAACCATTGGGCTGAGCATGGGGTCCCCAATAGAGGAGTTAGAGAAAGGACTGAAGGAGCTGAAGGGGTTTGCAACTCCATATGAAGAACAGCAATATCAACCAACCAGACCCCTAGAGCTCTCAGGGACTAAACCACCAACCAAAGAGTACACATGGAGGGACCCATGGCTCCAACCGCATATGTAGCAGAGGATGGTCTTATCTGACATCAGTGGGTGGGGAGGACCTTGGTCCCATAGAGGCTCAATATCCCAGCATGGGGGGAACTCTAGGGAGGTGAAGCAGGAGTGGGTGGATGGGCAGGTGGAGGAGCATCCTCATAGAAGCAGGAGGGAGAGGGTGTGAGATAGGGAGTTTGCAGAGGGGAAACTGGGAAGGGGAATAACATTTGAAATGTAAATAAATAAAATCACCAATAAAAAATAAAAATAATAAACCTGAAAAAAAGTAGATGTAAGACTATTTGTGGAGACAGAAGGGACCAAAAGCATGGAGTGAGTACAAAACAGAGAAATAAGTTAATACAAACAAAGCATATAATATACATATATAAAACTATTACAAATCCTATTATTTTATTGATATATGCTAATTAAAAGGAAAATAGCTCATGTATGTACATGTGGCTGATGCTGCAGTCTCTATTTTGTTTTATCAGTGCTATAGGACAGCAATATTACCCTATCAAAATAAACCACATTTCAATCTATTATATATATATATATCTTGGAAAATGAATTTCAAAAGTAATTCTGTATATAATAGCCTCAAATAGTTAAACAGGAATAAATTAAACAAAAATAAGCAAGGCCAATATATACATTCTCATGAAAAATATCTAACAAAAACAATAAATAAATGAGGTGAATACACTATGTTTATGGTTTAGGAAGGAGAAGAAAAAATTATTTTTCCAAACTTCTTTGTTGTTTCAAATTTATCTTACAATCGCAGCCAAATATAAACAGATATTTTTTATACAAATTGACAAACTGATTCTTAAAAAACATATAACATTCAAAAGACTGGGAGAAAATGAGGCAATGTTACCAAAGAATATCACTGAAGGAAGTTCTTTAGTTGATATAAAAATTAATATTAAGGTCAAGACTGTGATATTCTCCCAAGTAATGACAGATATATTATTAAAAATAGAAATTCAGAAATAAACCTGAACTTAGACAGTTATTCAATTTTTGTCAAAACAAAGGCAAATCTACAAGGAAAGGAAAATATTTTGATTTCGTTTTGCTTGCTTTTTGATCTCTTTTTACAGATGGTTCCAGAATAATTGCATAACCATGAGGATAAATAAAAATCTTAACCTTTTTGTGACAGTAAATATGAAAATTCTACATATAAAAGTAATAATATTTAAGCCTTTTATCATAAGATATACAGACTTGATCAAGATGGGCTACAGACATAAGCTAAAGGTTAAACCATTGGTAAATATTTTTCATAAGCCTGTAGATGAGGAGTTTGTGTACAAGGCACAGAAAAAAGTAACAATATAAAGCTGATAAACATTCTATCAAACATTAAATCCGTTGCTCACTCTTGCTCACAAGGAGACTATTGAAATACAAAAGCCTTTACTACGAGAAAAAAATTTTAAAATTGATATCTGATAAGACTGATACTTAGAATATCAAAGAATCTCATACAACTTCAATAATAAAACTCTAAAAAGTTTTAAGTGTATAGAAGTTGCACAGTCAGCTCAGAGAGCAGTTTGCTCGCTTTTTATAAAACTGAACGTAGAATTGTGAGATGACTCAACTTTCTCATTATTACACACTTACCTAAGTGAATTTAAAACTTATATGTACACAAAAACTGTATAGTAAGGGTTAAAACAGTTTTACTACATCTCCAAACTGGAAGCAAACTAGAGATTATTCAGTAGGTAATGGAACTAGAGGCAATGGAGTATTATTTGCTAATCAAAACAGACAGATGGCTGCTTTTGCAACAATGGAGATGAATGTTACATGGATTTTGGCATAGTAAAAGCAACATACAGATGACAGATCTTTGGTTTCTAGGAGTTTTAGGGGGCAGGAATGATTACAAACTGACTATATATGTATTTTTTAGATGATGGAAGTGTTCCTTGTCCCACTATGTTAAAGACACGTGAATACATATTTTTCAAAACCCATAGTGCCATCACAGAGACTGTTTCACTGCATAAACATCAAAAATAATCTAGTATGTCAGCAGAACCTGGGGTGGAACGAAGAATATGACAAATATATCTAACTTTTATAAATATAATATAGATTTATTTCTTGAAGTTAAGAGGGAAGCAGCTGACTTGATTTGGTGTGTCTTGATAAAATTCCCAAGATAAAGAAAAACAGAATTCCACACAAGCACTGTATTATATATAAATCTCTTCCTTAAAAGGGTACAGTTTAGCAATTCGGAAACTTACTTCATTGCATGTTTGCTGGGGTTGAAAAATATACGTGCCTTAAAAGTAGTAAGAGCAAGCTTTCTCTACCAGAGAAATAATTAACAAGTAAGACACAAGAATGGATTAGTTTTCTACTGCGGTTATAATAAATTACCATAAACTTAGTGCCTTAAAATAACACATTTATTTTCATAAAGCTCTGTAGATAAAATTTCAGTATGAATCTTAAGGGTGAAAATGAAAGTGTCAGCATGCTGCTTTCCTTACTTACCTTTACAAAGGATAACCTGCCTTCTTTTTCTTTCCCTGCTTCTAGAAGGACATGGGTTATTTGGCTCATAGTGTCCTTTCTCCATGAAAGTTAGTAATGTTTTATCTCTCCATGTCTTCCTTGCAGAGTTATATCTTCCTCCTACCAGTTTTGTGTACTCCAGATCTTTATGGATATGGTGAAACAATGAGCCCAGTCAGATGACCCAAGGTACCTTATAACCATCTGATCAAAAACTTTAGTTCTTTTTTGCAACTTAATGGGACATACTTTTTGCTTTCCAGGTCCAGGATGTGAGTATCTTTTGGAGGTCACGTTTTTGCCTACTGTGGGAAAAACAATAAAATAAACCTGTTTGTTCTGGATTGGTATCAGAGGTATCAATGTAAACCTACTAGTTTTACTACGTATATGGATCAATTAAACATAAAATATGCTTATTTAGTCATTACTTTCCTGGCTTTACATACCAAGAAGATCTAGAAAGAGAAACACCTTGTCAGCGACAAGCAACCCAGGGTCACACCTTGGATTCTGTCATACTTACTGTTCTATTATTGTGAAGAGATACCACGACCAAGGTAATAGAAGAAAGTATTTAATTTGGTGCTTGCTTTCATCTTCAGAGGGTGAGTCCATGATTATCATGTCAGGAATTGTAGCAGCAGGCAGGCAAGCATGGTGCTGGAGAAGTAGCTGAGGGCTGTATCTTCATCTGTAGAGAGAGACTGGTGCTACTATAGGCTTTTGAAACTTCACCCCCACCCAGTGCAAACCTTCCAGGGCACATCTCCCAGTCCTTCTGAAACAGTTCTATAAACTAGAGACCAAGCACCGAAACACATGAGCCTTTGGGGGCATTCACATCCAAACCACCACAGTTTCTGAATATTACTCTTCATTAAAACCAGTTGAGTTCTTGAAAAATTAACGATTCTAAGGAATAATCAGGGTCCATACAAGACAAACTTAAATAATGTTGTATTGAAAGAAACTGCTTTTAAAAGCAACCACAAAGAAAAGGGTCATGTCAAAATGATAGAAGGTCCAATCTATGAGAGTCCCTAATGGCTGGATAAAGTAGAACAACTACCTAAATAACCATAGTAATATACCATTAACGAAAGAATATGTACATCTACATTTCCATAGCTAATATAATAAATAAATGGAGACTGAAGACTAAGTCTTTTTCATAGAAGAATTCCAATTAATAAAAGTGGAAGAAATGAGAATAAAAGAAAATCAGTATTGCAATATATTTTGTAAGCAAAATCTACTAGTGAATGCTAAAATTAGCAGATCAAACTTTACATGAAAAATAAACATTTCTAGTTACTTTCAATATTAATTCTCTGGTTATTCCGCGTGTTTATCTTTAATACTCCTCCATATGCTACTTGGGATTTAGTTCTCCTTCTGTTACCTGTGCGATAGACTTGGCTATTTATACCTAGTAGAAAGATTATAAAGTCTGTATGAGTGTATATTATAAATATGCTGAGGATGTATGCTACTGCAGAATTTTGCTGTGTAAAACCTAAGGTACCACCATGGCTAAGCAGCTAAGGTTCACATCACCACTGATAAATCTCATGTCAAGTGTCTCTGCTGTCATAGGCTGAAAGGGCACTTCGCCTCATTCCTACCCTTAATACATGGACCCCAGTCTGATTCTGACAAGACATTAGACAAAGCAAAATTGATAAATAGTCTACAATACCCCTCAAGAGTGTCAATATGATGAGTCAAAAGTAAAGATTAAGAAACTATGACAGATTGGGTGACACTAAGGCAAAGAGACAATGCAGCATCCTAGATTGATATTGGTACAGGAAAAGGCCATCAATCGGTAAGCTTACAAAAGAGCTCTAACAGTTTATAGTCAGCAGCAAATGTTACCCTTTGATAAATGCATTATCATATTTGCATAATGTTCTAACATTATAGTAACTTCTTTGTGGTAGTATTATAACACTCTCTTAAACCTAAATTTATTTTAAAATATTTAAAGGGGCAAAAAGGTTTGAATTGACAGCCCAAGAGTAAATATAGGAAAGGCTAGCATGAAAAGTACTTAATATCATTAGGCATCACAGAAAAGCAAATTAAAACTAAAAGTCTATATCAACAATCACCCAACTGAACAGGGCAAATTAAGAAAATTGTCAACATCATATGTGGGCAAGAAAATGGAGCAACCGGAATTTTCCTACATTTGGGTAGGAGTATAAAATAGTACTATGACTTTGGAAAATATCCCAGCAATTTCTTCTAGAATTAAATTATTCTACAATCAAGCAATTAAACTCCTACATATTTAGTAATAACAAATCTAAAAGCATATGTTCACATAAAATATATTCCCGAATACTCATTGAAGTTTAAATCATAGTCGCAAAAACTAGAAGCATACTAGGTGTCTATCAATATAACAAAAAGCTTGCTATTTTCAGAAAATTGAATATCACAATAATTTGGAATCCACTACTTTTAAATATGAAATAGCATGGATACACGGAAAAAAAAACATTATTTTGTGTGAACAAATCTCACATAAAGTATTTGCTAATGTTCAGAAGAAAAAAAATATAAATATGATGTGGGAAAGAATAGGAAGGATATGGCAAGGATCAACTGACTGGGCTGGTAAATGACAGAATTCTAACTTGATAGTAATTTTTTATATTCTGAAAGTTATTTAATATATATGTGTGAATTTGTCAAAATGGAATGAATATGAATGTAAGGCTTTTTCATTTAACTGTGTGCATTTTTTCTCATCAAAAGAAAATCTGTTAATTATTCAACTCTCACTCCTGATATGGAGGCTGAGGGATTGAGGTGACAAAAGCACATGTGAGGCTGGGAATTAGTGACCTAATGAGCAGGAGCATAGTGACGTAATATGGAAGTCTTGTAACCCAAACGAAAAATATAGAAGAGCCATTAAAGAAAATTACTCTTTATGATTGGATGACACTGGTCCCAAAAGCAGTTCCCAGGCCCAATCAACATCTTTCCCAGTCCCAGGTCTGAAATACTGTCACAGAAATATGTCAGGGAGGCCCCAAAGGCCTCCAAAACAGCCCAGTTCCCTGCCAATCCCCTTCATTGTTTACCAGAATTAAGAGGATAAACTCCTATTAACAGAAAGCACTGCTCATCTTGGTTATCAGATATAGAGAAAGCAGGCTAGAACTGACCTGGAAACTTCCTCCCTGATGGCTAACATTCAAACAACTGGAAGGTGCTAAGGGAGAAAAAGGCATCACTGACCTTTCCTAGCTGTGAACTCTAGGAGCTAGAAGGTCATTCTGCTGGAGAAAATATGCCCAGCTCTGCAATAGTGGCCTGACTGCTTTGGGGGTAACCAATTACCCCCTGTCTGGATTTGGCTCTCACTTCATGGGTGGGAAGGTGCTAGAGGGAAACTGCCTGGTACTATGAGCCCAACTGACAGCGCCAGTCTGGAGAGGTAGTAGACCCAGGTGGGGAACTCATTACTGCTGTTTAGCTCCACTGACACAGCGTCTAAGTACTCTGTAAATACTTTTGTTTTTTCCCGTAGACAAGAGCTGTTCCCAGACTCAATCTAAGAAGCCTCTTCTTACAGAGAATCCAGAGTCTCATGGCTGCCCAAGATGTTGAGAATAAATGACACTTCTGGACTCAGTCATAAACAAGACCCTTACACCATCATCTCTAAGGCTTAGGGAGCATTGTTAAAGAGGGAGCAGGAAGTATGTCAGAGCCAGAAGACAGGGCTAAGGGATGCAAAATGCCATCCTCTGGACTCAGTATAGCCATTGCAATCCTCAACTCCTCACAACTGTGGTTACCTGCACTGGGACCACAAAAGACTGGCCATATCAAATGTTGGTCATGGAAAACTGTGAGGATCATGGGAATTTGTGCTTTACTATTGAACTGCCTGAAACTGATAGAAGTTAAGACTGAGAAAATGATTGATTTTAGTTGTGCACCAAATACTGAGTCTACCAGTCTCTCATGGATAGCTCCAAACCCATGGTCACACAAATGACTCTGCTTAAGCTTAGTGGGTCACAGTACAAAATAAATAGATATGAACTGAACATGAGAGAGAAATTTGTTGGGGGGAGGGTGTGGACAAGGATGGTAGGAAAGTTGGGATGAGAGTAGTCAATATATGTTGCTGTGCACATGTGTTTAAGAGCAATTTTAATTAACTAAAAATTCCTGAAAGGTTAAGAAGGAGTCTATTGACATTTGGAATTCACTATAAAATATATCAACACATATGATGAATTGATGGATGGTAAAAAGGATGCTTGACCTGATGGATATTTGATGAGACAATTATAGTAAAATGGTAATATTAAAGTTGAGGCCTTGAAACGGCTCATGATGTAATTATTTTTCTTATAATCTTTTGAGGCAAATCCTCACAATGAAGCCCATACTTGCCTTGAACATTCTGTGCGGCTTAGGCTGGCCTTGGATTTGTGGTCCTAATGCCTCATGCTCTTATGTGCTGAGACAGAGGCATCTTTTGGTTCTGTATTTACAAATACTTATTTGAAATATTTCAAACTTTTCCCATTAGAATTGCAAAGATATGTCTAAAAATAGGAAGTAACACACCTGCCATGTGGTTTAAATTCAATACTATCTATGAAACATCAAAGAAGCATTAATGCTCAGTACCATTAGTTTTAGCATGGACATTTTGGGTAGTTCAACATCAAAATAACATTAAACAAAATTGTTACTTGGGCTGGAGAGATGGCTCAGAGAATAGGAGGACATAGTGCTCTTCCAGAGGACCTGAGTTTGATTCTCAGCAGCCAAATAGTTGCTCACAGCTCCAGTTCTAGCGGATCTGATACTTTCTGTTCTGACCTCCCTGAGCACTCAGGATGCAGTAGGGACACAGACATGCATATTGGCAAAGCATACATACAGGTTAATTTTTTTATTATTTATTCACTCCACATCTCAATTGCTCTCCTCACTCCTAGTCGAACCTCCCCAAATCCCTCCCCCTCCCCCTCCCCTTCTCTTCTGAAAGAATGGAGCCTCCCCCGTGGATATCCCCCCCACCCTGACACATCAAGTCTCTGCAAGGCTAGGAGCTTCTTCTCACTGAAGGCAGACAAGACAGCCAAGTTAGGGGAACAGATTGCACAGACAGGCAACAGTTTTAGGGATAGGCCCAATTCCAGTTGTTTGAGATCCACATGAAGACTGAGCTATACATCTGCCACATGTGCATGCAGGGGGTAGGGGGTGTGGAGGTCCAGCCTGCGTATGATCTTGGTTGGTGGTTCAGGCTCTGAGAGCCCCCAAGGGTCCAGGTTAGTTGAGTCTGTTGATCTTCCTGTGGAGCCCCTATCCCCTTCGGAGCCCTCAATCCTTCCCCTAGACTTCATTAAGAGTCTCTAAGCTCCATTCACTGTTTGGCTGTGGGCATCTGCATCTGTCTGAGTCAGCTGCTGGATGGAGCCCCTCAGAGGACAGCCATACTAGACTGTTGTGTGCAAGCATAACAGAATATCATTAGTAGTATCAGGGATTGGTGCTTGCCTCTGGGATAGGAATTTAGTTGGGCTGGTTATTGGTTGGCCATTCCCTCAGTCTCTGTTCTATTCCCCCAATCCTTGCATTCTTTATAGGCAGGAAAAATTTGGGGTAGAAAGTTTTGTGGGTAAGTTGGTGACCCTATAGCTCCATTGGGGTTCTTGCCTGGCTATAAGAGATGGCCTCTTCAGGTTTCATATTCCCACTGCTGTGAGTCTCAAATAAGGTCGCCCCTATTGATTCTTGGGAGCCTATCTTATCCCAGGTCTCTGGCATATCCTTGAAATGCTCTTCTCCCCCAAGCCAGCTGCAGATTTCTATTCATGCACATGGCTATCTGGGCATCTTTCTTCTCTCTCCCAACTCCTGATCCTGAACCCTCCCCATGACCCTCCCCATCCCCTCTCCCACCCAGGTCCCTCCCTCCATCTGACTCCTACAACTATTTTATTCCCCCTTCTGAGTGAGATTAAATCATCCTTACTTGGTCCTTCCTTTTTGTTTATTTTCTTTGGGTCGGTAGCGTTTAGCTTGGGTTTCCTGTATTTTATGGCTAATATCCACTTATAAATAAGTACATACTGTGCATGTCTGATTATGACATTTGCGGTCTGAGTTACCTCACACTGAATGATATTCTCAAGTTCCATGCATTTGCTTGCAAAATTCATTCTTTTAATAGCTGAATAGCATTTTATTGTGCAGATGTATCACGTTTTCTTTATCAATTCTTCAGCTGAAGAACATCTAGGTTGTTTCTACTTTCTAGTTATTAAAAATAAAGCTGTTATAAACATACTTGAGCAAGTGTCCCTGTGGTATAGTGGGGCATCTTTTCGGTATTTGTACAGGAGTGGTATAGCTGTGTCATAATGGAGAACTGTTCCCAGTTTTCTGAGAAACCATCAAATTGATTTCTAAAAAATGGTTGTACAGGTTTGTACTCCCACCAGCAATGGAAGCGTGTTCCCCTTGCTCTATATCCTTATCAGCATTTGCTATCATGTGCTTACATTATATGTAAGATGGAATCTCAGAGTCATTTTGATATGCATGTCCCTGATGACTACAGACTTTGAACATTTCTTTAAGTGCTTGCAGGCCATTTGAGATTCCTCTGTTGAGAATTTTCTGTTTATCTCTGTACCCCATT
The DNA here is from genome assembly GCA_028551405.1 of Uromys caudimaculatus. Lineage (NCBI taxonomy): Eukaryota > Metazoa > Chordata > Mammalia > Rodentia > Muridae > Uromys > Uromys caudimaculatus. Next base: position 95,617,541 of record CM052722.1, read on the forward strand.
TTTAATTGGTTATTTGGGTTGTTAGTGTTTAACTTCTTGAGTTCTTCATATGTTTTGAATATTAGCCCACTGTGAGATGTAGGGTTAGTAAAGATCTTTTCCCAATCTGTAGGCTGCAGTTTTGTCCTATTGACAGTGCCCCTTGCCTTACAGAAGCATTTCAGTTTCAAAAGGTCCCATTTATCAATTGTTGATCTTAGAGTCTGAGCTATTCATGTTCTTTTCAGGAAGTTATCGCCTGTACCAGTGAGTGCAAGGCTATTTCCCAGTTTCTGTTCTATTAGGTTTAGTGTATCTGGTTTTATGTTAATGATTTTGATCCACTTGAACTTGAGTTTGTGCAGGGTGATTAATTTGCATTCTTCTACATGCAGACTGCCAGTTAGACCAGCACCATTTGTTGAAAATGCTTTCTTTTTTCCACTGTATGGTTTTGGCTTCTTTTTCAAAAGTCAAATGTCCATAGGTGTATGGGTTTATTTTTGGATCTTCAATGCTATTCCATTGATCAACCAATGTCTCTATACCAATACCATGCAGTTTTTATTACTCTTACTCTGTAGTACAGCATGAGGTCGGGGATGGTGAGTCCTCCAGAAGTTCTTTCATTGTTCAGGATATTTTTAGCTATCCTGGGTTTTTTGTTTTTCCAAATATAGTTGATATTTCCTCTTTCAATGTTTGTTAAAAGTTGTGTTGGAATTTTGATGAGAATTGCCTTTGGAAAGATGGCCATTTTCACTATGTTAATCCTACCAATCCAAGAGCATCGGAGATGTTTCTGTTTTCTGTTATATTCCTCAATTTCTTTCTTCAGGGGCTTGAAGTTCTTGTCATGTAATTCTTTCACTTGTTTGGTTAGAGACACACCAAGATATTTTATATTGTTCATGTCTATTGTTTCCCTAATTTCATTCTCCTTCCGTTTATCATTTGTATAAAACAAGGCTACTGATTTCTTTGAGTTAATTTTATATCCAGCTCTTTGCTGAAGGTGTTTATCAGCTGCAGGAGTTCTCTGATAGAATTTTGGGGATTGCTTATGTTATACTACCATATCATGCACAAATAGCTATGCTTTCAATTCTTCCTTTCCAATTTTTATCCACTTGATCTCCTTTAGTTGTCTTATTGCTCTAGCTAGAACTTCAAGTACTATATTGAATAGATGGGGAGAGAGTGGACAGCCTTGTCATGTCCCTGATTTTAGTGAAATTGCTTTACTTTTCTCTCCATTTTATTTGATGTGGTTATTGGCTTGCTGCATATTTCTTTTATTCTGTTTAGGTATATATCTCTGATCTTTCTAAGGCTTTTAAAATGAAGAGGTGTTAGATTTTTTTCCAAAGGCTTTTACAGCATCTAATGAGATAATCATGTGTTTTTTTCCTTTCAAATTGTTTATATGGTAGATTTTGTATTTTGATTATTATGTGACAGGAGGATTTTTTTCTAGTTCATACAATGGAAAAAAAACAAAGCATCTTCACTAAATGGTGCTGCTCTAACTGATAGTCAACATGTAGAAGAATGAAAATTAATCCATATTTATCACCCTGCACAAAGCTCAAGTCCAAGTGGATCAAGGACCTCAACATAAAACCAGATACACTGAATCGAACAGAAGAGAAAATGGGAAAGAGCCTTGAACTCATTGGCACAGGAGGAAATTTCCTAAACAGAACTCCAGTGGCTCAGGCTTTAAGATCAAGAATTGATAAATGGGATCTCTTGAAACTGAAAAGCTTCTGTAAGGCACAGGAGACTGCCTTAAGGACAAAACAGCAGCCTAAAGATTGGGAAAAGATCTTCACTTAACCCTGTGTCCAATAGAGGGTTAATATTCAAAATATATAAAGAACTTAAGAAGTTAGACTCCAAAAATCCAAATAACCCAATTAAAAATGGTGTCCAGAGCTAAACAGAGAATTCTCAACACAGGAAACTTGAATGGTCAAGAAGCACCTAAAGAAATGTTCCACATCCTTAGTCATCAGGGAAATGCAAATCGAAACAACCCTGAGATTCCATCTTACACCAATAAGAACGAATAAGACCCAGTATTTCTTTAAGGCATTTGTTTCCTCTTCATAGGCCTCTACCTGTTTGACTGTCTTTCCCTGTAAGTGATTTATTTATGTCTTTTTAAAAGGCATCTAATATTTTTATAAGCTTGAGTTTTTTAAGGTCATTTTCTTGTGCTTGGGTTGTGTTAGGATATCTAGGGCTTGATGTAGTGGGGTAGCTGTACTCTGAAGGTGTCATACTGCCCTGACCTTTGGTGACTGTGTTCATATAAGGGCCTTTAGCCATCTGGATGGCTATAGTTGGTAGTTGTAGGTGCTTGGAGGTGGTCTAATCTCAGTGATCCTTGTGTGGTGCGCTTCTGATGGTTATACTTGGGCTGTATGGTTCTGGATCAACAGGTCTTAGGAAGGTGGGCTGAGAGGTGGCAGGAGAATGGGGGTACCCAGGAGATAGTAGGAGGCTCATGTCAGCTGGGGATACCCCAGAGGACTCAGTGGGCAGGGAAGTTGTGTCCCAGAGGGAGGCTAACCTGCATGGTTCCTCCTGATCAGTAGTTCTGATGAAGGTGGGCAAAGACGTGACAGGATAATGGAGGTCCACAGGGGATAGCAGGAGCTTCATGACAGCTGGGGGTACCCCAGAGGAATCAGCAGGCAGGGGAGATGGGCACAGGAAGGGAGTCTATACTGGTTAATTTTTCAAAGTATTTAAAATTGTCACTTAAAAATGATATGGGAGAAGAGAACACATAATCCATGAAGTAGTTCTTAGATGGATGACAAAGGCTTAGTGGCTCAATAACCAGAAAGAAAGGAACACGAAGGTGGTAGCTACTGACACAGCATCAGACAACATGTTATAGAGATACCCACTCTATGACCAACCATGTTCAGAATAAACAAGATACTCCAGGGTATATTATCAATGAGCTGCATTTAAGGATAGTGAAGGGTAAAATATTTTTTATTAAGAGGGACTATTAAGTCTTATAGGAATGAGGCTACTACTGTAGAACTAAGGATAAACGATGAAACTAGGTAATAGGTAAAAGTTGTGCTGACCGAAATTCTGAACTCATGACAGTTATTCAGGAGGGAGAAAATCTAGAGGGCATGCAAGGGAAGAAAAGTTATCTTTAGTTATTGTCACTGTCAGGACCTCAACATCATGTGGCATAGTCCCAAGATTATTGCCACCAGAAACAACATAGAGATAGGGAACGCTGCCTAATGGAGAGTCCCACATCCTAGAATATGTAGCTGATATTGGCCAAATTAGCCTTTTCCTTTCTGAACATGAACTAGAGTACCAATCCTCAAGAACAGCAATATTGTCCAGTAGGAGATGTTTGAAAAGTTATGGAGACATATTGGTTATTACCATGTTTGGTTGGCGCTACTGACATTCAGAAGATGGGGACTAGTGACTCTCCTTGTCCTAAACTACATAGAACCATATGAAATTTCATATATCATATAAAGCTTTATAATCTCGCAGCGAGCTTTAATAATACAGATTTTTTAAAAAGAGTTGATATTTACTTGAGACTGGCATTATTTTACTGCATCTTTTATACTACCGTTTTTCTGTATCTTTGCCTTTTATATTATTCTTTCTTACATGTAATGATTTGCAATCCTTTTTATAAAAACCTATTTATTGTAAGTTGATGCCAAAATATATTTCATTATACTGTCTGATGTGGTCGTGTCCCTGCATTTGTATATTGAAATATGTATCATTTTATTGTAAATTGTTTTCCCTTCATTTCTCATTTATATTTCTGTTAGGTCACGGTATTGATTTTATCTAAATTATGTATGTAGGTAGGGCATATTATCTATGAACTTCATTTGAGAATAGAAGATTGGTGAGTCACAAAATTCTTGTTATTAAGAGGCAGTTTTGTCTCCTAGGAATGAAAACCACTGATATAGACTTAAGAGTGAGAGACGCAACTAGAGAATAAGTAAGGCTTGAAGTAATTGAAATTGTGACCCACTATAGCTATAGTAGGTGGAACAAATCTGCATGCATGAGCTACAGTACCTGAAACTTTCTGCTTAGGAAAAATCATTACTACTATGTGCCATACCCTTCCCATCTGCATGGTAATTTGTCTTTATAGCAGTTGTGTAAGATAGGCTTTATCCTATCTTCACGTTTTATGAAAGTCTGAGGTCATTTGGACCTCAGAAAGTAGAAGTCAACTGTCATAGTTCTCTTACTCAGTGGCAGACCTTGATGGAAGTTCACTTTGGTTAACTTCCATGCACGTAACATACCTTTTATTATCCTGCTTCTCATCTTCTCTAAAATAATGATGGAGGGGTAGAAAGTGCTCAGCATTTTCATCCCTCTACAAGGAAGTCATCTTTGAGAGGATCTGTGATTGAGGATCTTTGAATGTTTATTGAATGTTTTCATTTGGGCTAAGAAACAATTTTAAACCTATAAAACCAACTTGTATTAAATGAATTTTGAATATAATTGGATATGAAAGATATGTCATAAGTTCAAGGTTAACAAATAAGAGAAAATGGGGGTAGTTGAAAGAATAGCAGAAATTCTCTTTTTTGTGTATATGTGTGTTGTGTGTGTATATTCCTGTGTAGTATATGTGGTATGTGTATATGTACAGTATGTGTGTGTGTGTGTAGATGGTTTGTCTGTGTGCATATGTGTGTGGTATGTATGTTTGTATATGTAGTATGTGGGATGTGTATGTGTGTGTGTATGTGTGTGTGTGTGTGTGTGTGTGTGTGTGTATGTGTAACTCCATTGTGCCCTATGTATATCAAAAAGAAACAAAGATTTAAAGAATGTCCATTATGTGCATGGCAAAAAAATAATCTAGAAAGAAATTGAAGGCACAGTGAAATGCTAGAACAAGCAACCAGCCTCTGTGAAGGTGGGAGGAAAGTAAAATGCTTACAGGTCTGAAACCTTCCAGAAGAGAGGACTGAAACTTGAAAGAAAAGTGGAAGTCATACTGGCAAATTGTTAGCCAGATATACTATCCAAAGGCTGGAATGAAGTCATCCTTAACTCACCAAGCTAGAGTCAAGAGAGAAGAGGTATGTTGGGAGGCCAAAGAGACCAGAAAAGGTTTGGGACATGCTGTGGGCGTGAATACATCCAAAGAATCAACAGGAAATGAATAAAAGATTGTGGAGCTGCCTGCAGGGCTCCGGTGAAGCTAAGCTGCTGAGATTTATGCATTTGTTGATTATCCACTTTGTGCACTACCCATAGTAAATATTCAACCCAAGGCAGCCGCCTCTGTCTCTGCACCTTTCCCACTCCTGGGCCCCCCAGCCAATGTTCTGTCTCATTTAATTCTAAGTTGTGAGCAATCTGAGAAACAAATTATAAAGACAGTGCATACACACGCTGTTATACTAAAAATTTACAACAAAATTAATCTGACACATATTTAATGATATGCATAATTGTTATTGTGCTGGGTGGCGATTAGGCATAAATTGTAAACAGTTTATATAAATGCCTGTAATTAGAATTACTTCCAAACAGTTAAACCAAATTCTTACTTTCTTTCCTGTTTGTGATCCTTAGTGTATCCCTTCTCTGCAGTACATGAATGAGTTGGCATTGATTATCACCTTCATCTAGCACTTGTTTGCTTGAGCACAAAAAACCTGGGGGCAGGGGGTCTCATTGTCCAATATCTACTTCTAACTGCCACTCAAACATCCCTTTGTCTGAAGTATTCTAATGCTGTCTTCTGCCAGCATCTAGGGGACACTCCCATCCTTTCCAGAAGACTTTCCGAAGGAGTTAGGAAGAAGGTCTTTGACAGTTGTAGTAAAACAGGGGAGTAAATGAACTCTGAATCTCAATATTCAGAACTCCAATGGCAGGTGGTTCAGGAAATAGGAGGAAAACTGGGCAAATTCATTATGCACGCTTCCTCCTCCTACCCTTTATCCCATGAAATGACTAAGTCACCTTCACAGATGTCCCTAAGGGGATAGAGTATCACTAAAAGGAAAATCCTGCTTCAGTCTAACCCTCAAAACACACCCCCATGCTAAAGGCACTGACTGAAATACCTCTGAATTCCAAGCTTGTGTTGCTTTGATTTTGCTGTTAAAGTAGTCTTAAAAAATCCCAAGGAAGCCAACATATCCATGGGAATACCTGTTAGTAGATGAGCTGTAGAGTCGTATAGCTAGATCTGTACCTCATAAACTGCAGCCCATGAAATCTTGGTATTTCCCTTCTCTGAGCCTCACCTTCTTCATCTGTGAAATGGTAATAAACAGTACCTATTTTGCAGGACTATTGGTGAGGGTTTCATGGAATCGTGTCTGTAAAACATTACCACATTGCCTGGAATAGAGCAAAATTTCATTTACTATTAGATGCATTTGTATTACTGTGGCTATGGTTGCTTTTAGCTGTAGCCTTGGCTTCCTCATTACTGTGCCTGTGTTTACTTCTGTAGGAAGTAGAACTGCAGGAAATGAATGTATGAAACGCTAGTGGTAAAATCTGGATGGCAAAGCCACAGATGACCTTAAATCAAACAGAACAGCACAGATGGCTCAGACCCTCATCTATATTCCATATTTGTTAGAGGAGGCTGATGCAAACCTGGAACACACTGAATCCTGGCATTTAGAGGAGACCAAAGCCAGACCAGATGAAAATGATCATTAGAAACATTCATTTTGTCTATGGCCACCCTGAATGTGCCTGATATTGTCTTTGCTCAGAAGCTAAGCAGGGCCAGGCATTGCAGGTACTTGGTATTTGAAAGGGAGAATGTACACTTAATCACCAAAAATGTATTCACTGAGCCTTCAATGTAAGACCCTGAGGGTACGAGTAGTATAGGCAAGATATTTTAGAAAGTGAAGGAGAATGTAAGTTAATATGTGCACAAGGGAGTCAACAGAGCATATCTTCCAAGCAGTGGAAACAGCTCGGATGAAAGATACATTCACCTCTGTGTGAGAGGTTCGGGGAAGCTTTGCTTCAGTGAGACAAGGTTTGAATTAAGTGCATGAAATACAAAATCATATAGTTAAAAAAATCTGCTGACAATCAAGAAGCTTGTTTTCCCTTCCAGCTTAAATTTCAGAACTTACTTTGTGTCTCTGAAATACTGTGGATTTCATGGCTTCTCTTTTGGTTACCATTGCTTCATAATAATCACTTCTACCAAATTAGTATATTAAAAACAACAACTGACTTATGTTCACGGACTCTGTGGATCAGAAATCTGGGCAGGTCACAGTGGGAGTGGCTTATGTCTGTCCCACGTCTGGGACTTCGTTTAGGGAAGTTGTATGACTGGCAGGGTCTTGACAAGGAGGAAGAATCATCTAGTGACATCTGCACTACATCATTGATGGTTCATGCTGGTATCTGTCAAGTAGTCAGACTCAGTGAAAGGCACTGCACCCTTTAGATCCCACATCTCAATAGAAAGAATATCAAAGAATTCATTATGTTAATTGGACCTTATAGATCTCATATGGAAATCATTTCTATCTCCCCAGAGACCATTAACTAATAAGCACCAATATGTGAGGACAAGAAAGGGTAATGGTTTAAAAAAAAAATCTCTGCGGGGCCTCTCAGTGTGACCTCAGGTCTGGGGACCTTGGGGTAGTCAAACTTCTTATAAATACTCTTATAAGGTATTTCAGTGCTATGAAGGAAAGTTTGTAGTGAAGAGGAATACTTTCTATGGCCCACATGTGGAAGTTACCCCCTCTATTCTGAAAGCTACTGCTGTACCCAGAATATCATTTGTTGGTGTCTATGCCATGCTGCACTGTTCCAAGTAGTAACAATGTCAAATTCAAAAGGGAAGACATTCATTCTGCTTATAGTAAGACAATTAATGAGCTTGCGAGCATGCTTCAGATTCAACTGCGTTGCTCATCTGTCAAATCGCAACCACTGACTATCCTTCCAGTGACTCAGTAGGCATTAAAAAAATCCAAAGCCATTTTTTCCTAATATATTTTGAGAACTTACATTGGGGCAGGCACAGAAGTTCCAAGACATACACATAAAACACATAAATACACAAATTAGTTCATAATGATCAGTTTACTAGACAATTTTTATAATGACTTTAAAGTCTATCCTAAGTGGTGGTAGGTATTGGTGTATACAGGGAAGTCAACCTAAATGAGATAGTCAGGAAATATGTAGCTGGTAGGAAATTTAAAGGAGTGTGGGAAAAACCTACTAACTGTATCCGGGTCTTGAAAAGAGTATTCTAAGTAGAAGAAATACCAAATGCAAAGAATTCTTAGGCAAAAAGAATTTGAAAATTCAAGAAATGGAATTAACGTTCCAGTGTGGACAGAGCACACACAGAGAAAACAGTGAAACAAGATAAGGTTTGACTGGTAGATAGGGGCCAACCATGGAACTACTGAATAGGTCTTTGTCCATTAGCCCCTCTTCTCTAATTAAGCCCTAGTTTTGTTTATTTCAACACTACTCACTGTCAGAAGGGTGATTAGTTTTTTCCCATGGAAGAAAAGTGTGAGTTAGTAAAGAGGAGAAAATGTGGTTTCGGCAGAATACTGAGGTTGAGCCAGACTGATGACAGCACTAGAGCAGCCATTAGAAGCACCAGGGCCCAAAGTTTCTGCAAAGTCTTTCTGTCAATTAATATGTGAAACACATTGTTTCAAAGCATTTTTCCATTTCCAGAAAGGATAGTAAACAAAGAACCAAGCAAAACAGATAACCTCAGAAACTTGCCTCCTATTTTTCTAGCACTTGATTTTAAAGCACTTCACAATGATTTAGATAAGGTCCTGACCCATACTACTTTACTATATCAAGGGAGGGACTGATGACATCTACAAATGGTAATGGCAATAACTATTAAAATAATAATTAACACAGATCAAATACCTGTCCCAAGCCAGGGGTTTTATGCATCATCTCCTTTAATGATCTCAGAAGCCTTGGGAGATAAGATGCTACTAGTATTTCCGTTTTACATATGAGAGATTTGAAGATCAGATAAGCTAAGTTACTTACTTAGAATCATAGAGCCAGTTGCCAAAAGTGAGTGTATGCAGTAAGCCAACTTTTTAAAGCATTACTAAATACTATAATTCTTCTACATAGCAAAGAACAACTGGGTACTTTAAAATGTGGTACATACAGTTCTTCTAGAAGAGAAGAGGTATCTAAATTTTCATTGTTATCCAGATGCCTGGCATCATATCAGCCCAAAGTGTGTCCCATATAAAAGTAGTTCCCCTTGTTCAAGGCATTGTCTTATATCCCAGTTATTATGTTTTCTGATAATTTCTCTCAAGAGCTAAGCCCTTGTTCAACATATTTGCCTTTAATTTATACTGAGTTATTAAACATGGATACCTTTTCAAATGGTAATTAATTTAGCATGATTCCCACCTTATAAGGTATACCTCCCCTAAATTTAGTTTTTTTAACCAAGAGACAACAGATAACATCAAACTCCATATGGCTTTGTCTATGTATCTACAATTACATGTGAATATTTTAAATCTATCCTTTTTCTGAGGGAGAGCTCTCTATGAAGTCCTGGCTATCATGTTGCTCACTGTCTAGAACAAGCTGGTGTCAAACTTACAGAGATCTACATGCCTCTATCTCTCAAGTCCTGGAATTAAGGGTAAGGGTGAGCACAATAACAACCAGCATTAATTTATCTTTCTTTGAACATGAGATGGCATACTCTATACTTTGTACAGACTATATTGTAGAGATCTCTCTATATATAAGCACACAGAGTTATCTAGTTTTCAATTGTTGCTTATTTTCTTTGCTTATGGATGTATTATATTCTTATATGTGGATGTCTTTAAATCATAGAACCAGACATATTATGTGAATATTCCTGAGCTAAAAATAATTTTGATTCTTCAATATTTTACCTCTTTCACTTTTATCATGACTTTGGTTTTTTTGTTTTTTGGGTTTTTTTTTTTTTTTTTGGTTTTTCGAGACAGGGTTTCTCTGTGTAGCCCTGGCTGTCCTGGAACTCACTCTGCAGACCAGGCTGGGCTCGAACTCAGAAATCCACCTGCCTCGCCTCCCGAGTGCTGGGATTAAAGGCGTGCGCCACCACTGCCCGGCTTATCATGACTTTGGAGAGGAACACTCAGATTTCAATTACATTCCCTTGTCTTTTCCTTCATCTCTCCTCTCATCTAATGTCCTCCTCAGCAAAGTGAACTAGAGGAAAAGTTCTCCTAAGAAATGTTCTCCTAAGAAAAAAAGGGTTGTCTTCCATTGTCCAAGAAAATTGTTGTGGACACTTCAGGGTTGTGAATTTTCCTCAGATAATAGAAACAGTGAGTTTGGTGCTAGGCAAACTATGGGCTCAAACTCAAATTATTGCTTCAAGACTGTCTAGGTAAATACTATGGACATTTGCAATTTGTTAGCGTTTTCAGTACGTGTCATGAGCCCTTACAATTTTTCAACCATCTTTGACCAGGTATGTACGTCATTGTGTCAATTTTCTCAAAGCTACCTTCACATCCTTGTTCCTTAGGGTGTAAATGATAGGGTTGGCAGCAGGGGTAAACACGGTATACAGAAGAGAAAGCAACTTCAATACACGTTCATACTGAGGTGTTGATGGGAAGCCATAGACAATGCCCAGAGTCCCATAATAGAGACTGACCACTATTAGGTGGGACGAACAGGTGGAAAAAGCCCTCTGCCTCCCTGTGGTAGAAGGGATCCTCAGAATGATGCAAATGATGTGGATATAGGAAGCCAAGGTCAGTAGGAAGGGACCAAGAGCGAATAACGAGGTACATATAAAAGAAGTCATTTCAGCTACTTGAGTATTAGTGCAGGCCAGTTTCATGATGGGCTTCAAATCACAGAAGAAGTGGTCAATCTCATTGGAAGAACAAAATGTTAAGTGAAAAATGAAGATCATGAGCAGGATAGGTGCCAGAAATCCAGCTAACCAAGAGGCCACTGCTAGCTGGAAACAACCCCAGGAGTCCATGATACTGGAGTAGTGTAGTGGGTTACAGATAGCTATGTATCTATCGTAAGACATGACAGCAAGGAAGAAGCATTCTGTTGCCACCAGAGAAGCAAAGAAATAAAACTGACAAGCACAGGCTGGAAAGGAGATAGGCACATGAGCTGATAACAATGTCCTCAGCATTATGGGCTCAATTGTTGTGGTGTAGCCGATCTCTAGGAAGGAGAAGTGGCCAAGAAAGAAATACATGGGTGTGTGAAGAGAGCAATCAGCTGATACCACGGTGAGAATTACAATGTTACCCAGGAGAGTCATCACATAAATGGCTAGAAATAGCCCAAAAAGAAGAAACTGAAAGCCATGGAGATCCCCAAAACCCAAAAGAATAATTTCTGATATTTGAGTCATATTTTCTTCTTCACTGATAGCCATGATTTGGATCTAAATGGAAAAATATTTGAAAAAGAACAACTGATCAAATACTACTTTAGGAAGAAATCAAAGTGCTGAGAGGCTTTATCCATGTCAAGCCTAATTGGCTTCTTCCGGATTCTGAAACTTAATGTGATTGAGTACAGTCTCTCAGGAGCCATTTAGAAAGTTAATCCATGTTTTAAATTGCCCTGTTGTATTTAGAACATGACTGTGACACATAGATATGCACATTTCCAAACACTTATTTGGGAAATAAGAGATAATATCCAACCTTTGGAAATCTTACTTTATTTTTCTTTTCTTTTTAAATTCCTGTGGATGGTACAATCTCAATCATCAACAGTTCTAGTCCTTGTATGTAAAATGAAAGCTTTTTTATTTTCTGTTTTTCCCTTTTTCTTGTTTCAATTTTAATTTTTATTTTTCCTTTTTAATCTATTATTATTTTTTACTTATTCAACTTTATATCCCACTCACTGCCCCCTCCCAATGACCCCCCTCACAATCCTTCCCCCATCTCTCCTCTCCTTTAGCTCTGAGTAGGTGGGAGCCCGCTGGATATCCTTCCACCCTGGCACATCAAGTCTCTGTGAGGCTAGGCACATCCTCTCCTACTGAGGCCACACAAGGCAGCCCAGCTAGAAGAACATATTCCACATACAGGCAACAGCTTTTGGGATAGCTCCCATTGTAGTTGTTTGGGACCCACATGAAGACCAAGTTGTACATCTCCTACGTATGTACTTTCTGGCATCAACATTCTGGTGGCATGTAAATTCCTGAAACAAAGAAAGTGACCTACAGAAGAAGTTTGAGATACTTACTAGGAGTGTAGCAAATATACAAAATAGAAATCCACTATATATGCATGGTGAAAGAAGGATATTTTGCCTGAGGTGGTCACAAAAAGACTAAAAGGCGTGATATCTAAGAAAGAAAGGAGATAGTAAGGCAAACAGTGGAAGTGAGGATAGAGGTAAACATTCTAAACAATGCACTAGGCCTTGACCCAGGGAAAGAATGATCTTTTAAAAATCTAAACTAAACCAAGTAAATGAGAGAAAGAGATAGAGAAATAAAGCTGACAGAGATGGAGATGGAGAGAGAGAGAGTATGTGTGAGAGAAAAAGAGAAGAGGAAGAGGAGGAAAAGGGGGAGGAGGAAAAGGAAGAAGGAAGATGGGGAAGAGTATGGCCTATGATTTACTCTCTTATAGGCCATGCTAAATAAAGTATATTTAAGTAATGTATGGGTCCATGGGAGAATATTAAGTAGCAATTTTATCTACTGTATGGCTTCAAACACTTTTGATGTTATACAACACATAAGTTAGAGTAAGAGTTTCATAGACAAACCCAATAGAATGCCTGATTTCCAAAAAGAAAGAAATAAGACAAATTGATGTGTTTGGGAGGTAGAAATGCTAGGATTTACTGACATTAGAAGTGAGGTGTAGCCGGGCAGTGGTGGCGCACGCCTTTAATCCTAGCACTTGGGAGGCAGAGGCAGGTGGATTTCTGAGTTCAAGGCCAGCCTGGTCTACAGAGTGAGTTTCAGGACAGCCAGGGCTACACAGAGAAACCCTGTCTTGAAAAACCAAAAAAAAAAAAAAAAAGAAGTGAGGTGTACAGGACAGGTGAACGATAAGAAGTGACTTGTGGGTTTCCGGTTTCAATAACTGGCACCATTTACTCAGATGGTTCAGTCTGTGTGGAAGGAAACTTCCAGGGAGACATACAATCAGTTTGTATTACATCTGAGATGTATGTAAAATTCTGTGTAGGGAGGATCACACAGCCAGATTTGTATGTAACCCAGAAGAGAAGGCAAGTCTGGGACATGAATTTAGAAGTAGTCTGAATATGGATAATATTCAAGGAAATTGGACTAGATGACATGACCTAGAGAAAGATTATAAGATAAAGAAGAATGCTTAACATAGAGCTTTGTCTTTCTCTTTAATTTAGGTTAAGCAGAAAAGAAGAAAGCTGAGGAGACTGAAAAGTCAGAGAGGTGCGATTTAAACCCAGGAGGACATAGACTAAGAAGATTGATATTGCAGGAAAAATGTTATACTTAAATTTGTTGTAGGAGTATGAGGGAAACAAATTCATCTCTTAATCTGGCTGCATGGATAACTGAATGATGAGAGTGATAGACATAGAAGGGAAATGGGGGGCTTGGTTAGGAACTGTAGAGAGGTAAGCACTACCCTGCCTTTTCCATGCTGATAAGAATGACCCATGATAGAGGGAAAGTTGGTGGTGCATAAATAAATGAGGACCTAAGTTGGGGTTGTGCAATTTTGGAGAAAGTGATAGAGAATGGAATGTAGAGCCCAAGTGAACAGGTTACGTTTTGATTCAGGAAGGTACATGGTTATATTGTCGTTGTCTTAGTCAAGAGGAAGGGCACAGAAAATAGTCACTGTTAAATTGCTACATTTAATCTTCGTGCTATGTCTGAGTTTGCATTTGCAATGTGTTTTCTTTCAGCAAAGGTTTATAGGTCATTCTGTAAGGGATGGGTGAATGCATGTGGGAGGCTTAAGGGCAAAGGAAAGCTGCAAACCAGTCAGACCTGGAAGTTAGGCTATATGCCATAGCCCAGCAAAAGAAACCCGGATTCTCAGGCAGTATTCAGGGGTCATTTGATATTTGACATTATAGTTTAATACTGTATAGCTACAATAAGCCCATTTATCTGTGATCCTTGATAGAATGAATGAGTTTTTCTTTGTAGGAAACTGGCTTCCAGAATTATTCTCCATGCAGACCTAAACATCCCTTAGACAATTGTCTAGCACTTGGGTAACTTTCACAGAAACAGGTGGTAATAATAAACAAGCCTGAAGTTGAGAGTAGGATATGTTGGCAGAGTTCAGGAGGGCATGAATATTAGTAAAATGTGTTGTATGCCTCTCTGATATTCTCAAAACATAAATGAAAATTTATCATTAAGAAAATCTTTGGCAATACTTAGCTGCTGGGATAGCAAAGCAGATATCAGGTTAAAACCAGTTTGGGACTTTGCTATGTTAAAATAATGGAAGGGAAGAAAATCAGAGTAAATATAAAAAAAATCAATTACACTGAAAAATGCTAAGTCTCCTCCTTTCTACCACTGATTGTTAAGTCATGGGATGCTGAAGAGGGAATGGAATTTTAACCTATCATTTGACCAAGCTCTTCATTTGCTCACTGCCAGGGAAGGTACAGACAAGTAAAATATCTTTCTTAAGGTCTGAGGTCTAGTGAAAAACAGTAGATACAGGCATCAAGTTTTCATATCTAATTCTTGCTCCTTCCACCATAATATACATCTATTTATTTATTTATCTATTTATTTATCTATTTATTTATTCATTCACTCATTTATTCATTCATTCATTTCTCTTTTCATTTATTTCCAGTGCCCCAAGCAACCACCTTAATGTGTGATATGTAAACACCGGAAGAAAGAATTCCCTGCCACTTACTAACTCACATGTTGTCAGCATACCCTTTGGAAAAGTTTCAAACTTCTTGCTAGTTCTAATCTTTCTAAATATCTTGTGAGGCCTTAGCAAGTAGGTCTTTGATTTCCCTCACTGGACTTACAGATGAGAAAAATGAATAATGACGGATGCATCGTCACCACAACACAGTGGTATTTCAATTATAACCCTTTCCCCTAGCGACAAAAAGTTAATCTTATGCATATTGATGTAAGCGTGAATTTACAAAATGCTAATTACATTAAGAGCCAGACATTTTGGTCAGGTAACTGGATAATAGGAACCATATGGAGTTGCCATCATTCTGAGCTAAACAGCAAATGTAGGACATTGTGGTAAATTTCTATGAAAGAGTCATAACAACAACAAATAGAATAGGCTGCTTAGAAAGTACAAGTCTTGGGAGGTAGAATGGCATTATGATGCTTCAGAGCCTGAAAATGAGGAGAGAGAGTTTCCAGGAAGAGCGTGGAACAAAGAGTTTAGGAAGGTGATGTTTGTGTTGGTCATTAGATTTGGAAAGATTTTTAGTGGTCTGAGGGCTAAAGAGAATTGACAGACATACACAGAGTTTTGGAGAAAGAAAAGACCTGAAAAAGATTTCAAAAGTGAGTCGTGGGAATGGAAGAAACAAAGAAAATATCAGAGTTCACAGAGGAAGTGAGGTCTCTAGTGAAGAGGGCATCATGACTCCTCAATGTGAGGGACAGCAAGTAGACTGCAGGGCAGGGTGAAGGCAAGAGGAAGTAACAGGCACGGATTGAATAATGAAGAATATTTTGGAGAGAGAGAGAGAGAGAGAGAGAGAGAGAGAGAGAGAGAGAGAGAGAGAGAGAGAGAGAGAGATCCAGACAAAGATGAGAGAACTGATGGAAGTTTCATTCTTTCTCTCATTTGCATTTGTAAAGAAGAAACTTAACCTAGTTCCTAAGCAAACAATATTAATAGAGAGAAAAGGAGGGAGGAAAAACACACAAGGGGATGTGTGATTGAGCAAATAATGACTCTGAAGAAAATGGAGGGGCTAGGATGAGAAAAAAGTATGACTTTAAGGTGGGACAGAAGAAGAATAGTTGTGAAAATATGCAGTTAGTTGAAAATGGATAGTAAGTATAAAGATATTTACCTCATTTTCCTTCCATCTGAAAATGGAGACTTAAGCCATCCTTAGATATCTATGATGAGTCCATTAGAGAGATGTTCACTTTGCTTTCTTCAAACCTGTCTTCTTGTTCCATCTATATTTTCAGAGCCAAGCACACTTGGTCGAGGAGACCAAAGTAAGATGCTAAAAGGGGTAGCACTTCTCAGTAACATTACTGTGTTTTCTAACCAGGAGCTGAAACAACATGGTGGCAGATATATCACATACCTTCTTGAATGTTACACAAGCCATAAGAATCACAACTTTCTACAACTCTTTCTGTTCCTAAACAATCATGATTTTCTAACTTCCTTGAATATCCAAGGCTTCCAAAAGGAATAATTAAGCAGTATGTCACCTGAAGTTCTTTTTAGTTTTCAGGTGGTTGTGATAAAAGCATTTTTGGCCCTTTCAGTGATCTCCTTTGGGTTTAGAATGGGCACAATGCTCACCAATGTATCTCCTCCCTTTTAAGCTCTCCAGCAACCTTCTGCAAGCAGAACCTGGGAGATACAGTTCAAACAAGAAAACCAATTATCTTTAAGTTTGGCTCCCAGGGGAGCTTTGCTTTTTAATTGAGAGATCGATGTTGGGTTCTTGTGACATCCTGAACTCCCATTCAGTGACTGCCCACTAATGGTGTGAAATTGGATATTGGAGTATGTGACATGTCATATGGGTCAAATGCACCATCCGTCTAGGTCAGACTCCAGAAGCTGTTGAAAGTACCAAGCAATAGTTTGGGGGAGGGCAAAATGCTAAAAGTGCTGAAACTAATGACTGAAATGAAGCTTTTAAACCCAGATAACTCTATGCCTGTACAATTTTGTGTCATTTACATTCACACAGACACAGTTTTTCCTATTTTGAATTGTCCTGCTGACCTCACAAGGTTGTTTGACTCAAAAGCAGTACTGTGTGAGGAGTCCCTGTATTAGCTAGTAAACGCCATAATATATCCTACTAGCATTTTATAGACCAAATGAATGGTTTTGCTGATCACAGAAGTTGAAGATGGTTTTGTCTTAAAATTCAAGGAGGTTTTGACCCTCCAAACTGGAAGTAGAGCCCTGCTTTACCATTTCTATCATTAACTACAACCTGAAAATATCCAAGTTCCTTTTCCCTCATACCTTCAGACAACCTTAAGTAAATTCTGCATACTAATTAACAGCACAACTGCTATAGTTTCATTTTATAATCAAATTATAAGCCCTCTTACACAAGCTGTCAGAGGCAGTTTTTCAAAGCAGTTACCTTGTCATTAATCCCTTCTTGGACAGATTGTATGTGCCTCCCAGGTTCATTTCCTTGGCACTTGTTTATGTGCTTTTGCTGTTTTCCAGGCTATGCAGAAAAGAGTTTAGAAGTAGAGCAGATTTTTTCTGTGAATCCTTTCCTGTTTCTTTGATGCTATGTAAGCATCCTTTGTGTATGTGCTCTGTATGTGTGCAAAAGTGTTTGTGTGAAAGAGCATGCACACGTATGTGCCCATGTGATGGAGGCCAGAGAACACTCTCAAGTACCACACCTGGAGTGTCATCTAACTTTTGTTAGCCAGTATAAAAATCACATAAGGTGATGTTTTGTTTTAAATCTATGTATTTTTAAAACACTAGATTTCATGAACAATATATAATTTTCACACAACGTAATTAACACAGTAGAAGCAAGTCTCCCACCTTCCCCCCTAGTTTGTTAGTCACTCCTCTAAGACACAGCTACTAAAAGAAGGTTGTTGTGGGTACCAGAGGGAGTTTTGTATGTTTATACTATCCTGAACATATCTTATTTTTCTATATGTTCACAATAGTGATAACACAATGCACAGTGCTTTTATGGAGCTTTATTTTATCTTCGAGTTATTTCTGCATTGGAACACATACATTGATCAGATCTTCCTCATTTTAAAGTTTGCATAGCGTTCTTAGGGAATAGTCAAGACTTTATTGTACCCACCTCCCAACTCGCGAGCATTTTCATTCCTCAGGAATGTGTTGTTGACTGAATCTGTTCATCGGTGCGCCAAATGCTGGTGGGTTGTCCTTTCCTTTATTGCTCACATGTTAAAAGAGAGTCCTGCAATTATATCTACGTTTCTCAAGTGTCTGTTTTGAGGTTGCAAAGCCAAGATTAACAAAGGTGTCAGATGTTCTTATACATTGAAAAAGCAATTCTTATAAATTGCAAACCTGAAATTTTATGTCAGGAAAGAATAGATATTTATGTTAAAATATCTTAGCTCTTACAGAGTCACAAGAGTATCCATCAGTGTTTTCCTAGTATTTCCTTCAGAAACCAAGGAGTTAAATAGCTGACGCATATAAGCATATTTTTAGTTTCACTGACTCCTGCCAACTTCTTCTCCAAAGTTATGTAGAACAGTTTGTATCCCCGCATTCTTGTTGGCACTTGATATCAGCAGATGTTTTTATTTGGGGCAATCTGATGAGTAACGACTACTATCACTATGCTAATTTAATTTGCATTTCTCTGATTAATACGAGTATAAGCATGTTTTCATCTATGCACTAGCCACCGAGGTTATCTATTCTGTGCATTAGCCATTAATACCTTGGGTATAATTAACTTAGACTGTTTTAATGGATGTGATCCTGTGTGCAGTCCATATTTGTGTGTTATTTGTTTCAAATGTCTTTTCCATACCATTTGTCTGTTAATTTTGTTTGATTCCAATGTCTTACAGTACAGAAGGATGGAGGTCTTGCCTCTTGCTGTGGTCAAATGAATAAATCCTTTAAAACTTAAGTGAGGGGCTGTGTCTTATTCAGGAAGTCACTTCTTAAATAAACAGGAAAAGCAAACCAAGCTAAACCAAATAGATGTCTAGATTTAAGACATTGCAAGGAAAGAACGCAATAACCAATCCTAAGATGTGAAAAAAACAATAAAATTATGTTGAAATGTTCAAAAAAGATTGGAAATTTCTTTCAAAATCTTAAAATTATTCTATCATCCACTTATTAAAATTGTCTGGAATTTATTTCTGTATATGACACAATGTAGAAACTGATTTAATTTGTTTCAATATGAGAATGTGATCCTTTCTATATAATTAAACCTTTCCCTTGACTTGAAATGTGAGTTATGCAATACACCATGGTTCCTTGTGTTCTCAAATTTGTGCCCAAGTCTCTTTTCTCTCCTCCTAATCTGGTTGTCTCTCTGCTCAAACACTGTAGTCTTCTAATTACATGGTCTTCCAGAATTTTTCTATCTGTAGAACTAGTCCTTTCTATTTGTTCTTCAAAATTATCTTACATATACTTGAATTTTTGATTTTATAATCAGCTTTTCAAGATTCATAAAGCACATCCTTTGGAACTTTTAACTAATATAGAATTTAATTTTTGAGAAAGCAGGCATCTTTTGGTTGAATTATCCTTTTACAAGACATTTTTGTTTTGGAGATTATAATATGATTGCAACATTTCTCCCTTTTGACTCTCCCTCCAAAACCTCTCATATACCCTTCCTCACTCTCTTTCAAATACATAGCCTTTTTTTCATTCATTGCTATTTGCATACATTATATATATATAGCTAAAATATAAACTGCTCAATCTGATTGGTGTTACTTGTATGTAGGTTTTCAAGTCTGACTACTTTGTATTGGATAAATTACTGCTTCCAGTATTCCTCAGTTGTCTGTGATTCTTTGTGTAGAGTTGAGGCCTCATGGGCTTTCTCCCACCCTCTCTGGTATGTCTATTGGTGTCTTTCATGTTTAGGCAGTCATGCTGGTGAGACTATGAGTTGTAGTTACTATTAGGCATCGTCTCACAGCAGATCCTTGATCATTTGACTCTTGCAATCTTTCTGCCCTCTCTTCTGCAATGTTCTCTTAAGTTTAGATGCAAGTGATTTGTACACATAGCCAACAGAACTGTGCATCACAACTCTGCATTTCGATTACAGTTTTCTGTAATGATCTCTATCTGTTGCAAACTTTCCTCAATGCCGGGTGAAGATTACATTTATCTGTGGGCATAATGACAAATACTTATAGATTGTTGTTAGGCATTATTATCCTGGTTTAGTAAAGTATTGGGCGTAGGTTGTCCTTCAATATCTATGACATCACTAGCACTGATTATTTAGCTTGGTTCAGTACCAGCATGGTTTCCTTCTTTTGGGCAGATATCAAACCTCGTTAGGGAGCTGTTAGCTACTGCCAAGGTGTGAGTGCCACTACTGGACCCCTAGAGTTATCCTGTAATGTTGATGGTTGTTGTGCTTCACAGACAATATAGTTGGATTGAACTGTTGGTTACCTCCCTTCTTTGGAAGCTTGTATGGTGCTTTTTGATACCGTGAAAACTAGTTCTCAGGGAGAAGACATTCATGTCAGTTCCATCTCAGGGGTCTCTGGGTCCCATATTTGAAGTTCATAATGTGTTCAGCAGTAAGGACTTACCTTTCACTGCTCGGGACAAACAAGGAAAACAGCAATAGGCTGTTTGTTTTTGGAGTCTCTTGGACAGCCTTGACCAACAACTCAGAAGAGGGCTTCTCGTGTCTGTTATTGGGATTTTGTTAGGTGATCTTCGACTCTAGGAAAAAGCATTTTCTATTGTGCCTTCCATTTATGTCTTTCAATGTTGTTTATACTCTTTCCATTATACACATCTGTTTTCAGATGTATACCTACTTACTTTAAAGGATTGCTTATTATTCTGAATGGTAGTTTTAGTTTTGCTGGCTTTATTGAGCAGCAAAAAGAACTTGTTGATTGTGATCTTATGAATTTTGGTAAATGTGTAAAATTGGATAATTATAATGTAATCAATAAAGAAAGCATTCTTCTCTCAAAAAGATCCTCATGCATTCTTTTTTTAATTAATTAATTTGCGTTTTACACTCCAGATTTTATTCCTTCCCACTCAGCCTCCAACTTTTCTACATCCCATACCTCCTCTCCATCCTCTGTCTCAATGAGGATGTCCTCAACAACCCCCCCCCCCGACCTCTAAACTCCCCGAGGCCTCCTGTCTCTTGAGGGTTAGGTGCATCATCTCTGATTGAACCCAGACCCGGCGGTCCTCTGCTGTGTATGTGTTGGGGGCCTCATATCAGCTGGTGTATGCTGCCTGGTTGGTGGTCTAGTGTTTGAGAGATCTCCAGGATCCTGATTAATTGAGACTTCTGGTCCTCCTACAGGGTCAGCCTCCTCCTCAGCTTCTTTCAGCCTTTCCCTAATTGAAACATAGGGGTCAGCAGCTTCTGTCCACTGGTTGGGTGAAAATATCTGCATCTGACTCTTTCAGCTGCTTGTTGGGTCTTCTGGAGTGCAAAGACGATAGGTCCCCTTTTGTGAGTGCTCCATAGCCTCAGTAATAGTGTCAGGTCTTGGAACCTCCACTTGAGTTGGATCCCACTTTGGGCCTGTCACTGGACCTTCTTTTCCTTAGGCTCCTCTCCATTTCCATCCCTGTAATTCTTTCAGACAGGAACAATTATGGGTCAGCGTTTTGACTGTGGGATGGCAACCCCCTCTCTCACTTGATGCCCTGTCATTCTGCTGTAGGTGGCTTTACAAGTTCCCTCTCCCCACTGTCGGGCATTTCATCTAAGGTCTCTCTCTTTGAGTCCTGAGAGTCTCTCACCTCCCAGGTCTCTGGTGCACACTGGAGGGGCCCCCAACCTCCTACCTCCTGAGGTTGCCTACTTCCATTCTTTCTGCTAGCCCTCAAAATCCCTCATGTGTTCTTGAATCCCATGTCTCATTGAGTACTGAGTGATCAGTTGGTGTTTCTTGTCACAATCATTTGAATTTTTCTACGATTTCATGTAAGTGAAACAATATAACATTCAGCCTTTGTGTCTTGCTCTTGTTTCTTTCATTCAATGCAAGGATGTTGAGATTTCCCTGTACATTTTTTTTTTTTGGCACAACGAATTTCATTTTATTTCTAAGTAGTGTGTAACTATATGGGTGAAGCAGAATATTATTTCTTATCTACTCACTAATTCATGACTTTTTAAAACAAGGTTGGCATAAAATGGTTAGTTATTCTGCGAACATTAACATAAGTCTTTGTGTGTACATATGTTCCTGTTTCTAAAGTGAAAATTTGAAATTCTTTATGCTGTGCTGCATGCAATTGAATGTTGAACATTATATGATATCATCAATCTGATTTCCAAAGAGACTGAAGCATTTTACACCCCTAGCATGTATGAAAGATCTAGAAGCCTTTCCATATTCTCAACAATGGCTTGTATTGGCACCTGTCCTACACAGGCAGTTAATATTACCTTCGTTAAAATCATATTTTCTATTTGCATTCAACTTTTAGAAATACCTGTTTGTGTTGATTTTTTAAATTTTTATTTTTGGATATTTACTTTATATACATTTCAAATGTTTTCCCCTTCGGAACCCCACTATACCATTCCCCCTCCCCTGCCTCTATAAGGGTGCTCTGTAATTACCCATCCACTCTTGTCTTCTCTCCCTGGCATTCCCCTTTACTGGGGCCTCTAACACCCTCAGGCCCAAGGGCCTCTCCTCCCCCTGATGGCCAACAAGGCCTTACTCTGCCACATATGTGGTCTGAGCCATGGGTCCCTCCATGTGTATTCTTTGGTTGGTGGTCCAGTCTCTAGGAGCACCGGGAGGGGGGGTCAGGCCAGTTGACACTGTTGCTCCCTCCGTGGGGCTGCAAACCTCCTCAGCTCCTCAGTTCCTTCTCCAACTACTCCATCTGGGATCCCATACTCAGTTCAACGTTTGGCTGCAAAAATCTGCCTCTTTATTTGTCAAGTTCTGACTAAGCCTATCTGGAGACAGTTTATCATGCTTCCATCAGCATCACCTCCCAGCATCCACAAGAACATCCGGGTTTGGTGGCTATATATGGGATGTATCCCCAGGTGGGGCAGTATCTGGATGGCCTTTCCTTCAATCTCTGCTCCACATTTTGTCTCAATGTTTTCCACTGTGAGTATTTTGTTCAGACTTCGAAGAAACACTGAAGCATCTGCATTTTGGTCTTCCTTTTTATTAGGCTTCATATAGTCTGTGAATTGAATATTGGGTATTCCGAGCTTTAGGGCTAATATCCACTTCTCAGTGAATGTTTGTTATTTTGTGACTGAGTTATCTCACTCAGGATGATATTTTCAAGTTCCATCCTTTTTCCTAAAAATTTCAAGAAATCATTGTTTTTAACAGCTGAGTAATATTCCATTGTGTAAATGTACCACATTTTCTGTATACATTCTCCTGTTGAGGGACATCCGTGGTGTTTCCAAATTCTGGATGTTATAAATATGGCTTCTATGAACATAGTGAAGCTTGTGTCCTTGTTACATGTTGGGATGTCTTCTGGATATATCCCCAGGAGTGGTATAGCTGGGTCGTCAGGTAGTAATATGTCCAATCTTCTGAGGATCCATCAAAATGATTTCCAGAGTGGTTGTATCAGGTTGCAATCTCACCAGCCATGGTGGAGTGTTCCTCTTTCTCCGCATCCTTGTCAGCATCTGCTGTCACCTGAGTTTTTGATCTTAGCCATTCTAACTGATTTGAGGTGGGATCTCAGGGTTATTTTGATTTGCATTTCCCTGATGACTAAGGATATTGAACATTTCTTTAGGTACTTCTCAGCCCTTCAAGTTTCCTCAAGTGAGAATTCTCTATTTAGCTCTGTTCCCCAATTTTAATAGTATTATTTGGTTCTCTGGAGTCTAACTTCTTGAGTTCTTTGTATATATTGGATATTAGCCCTCTATCGGACATAGGATTGGTAAAGATCTTTTCCTAATCTGTTGGTTGCCGTTTTGTCCTATTGACAGTGTCCTTTGCCTTACAGAAGCTTTGCAATTTCATGAGGTCCCATTTGTCCATTCTTGATCTTAGAGCATAAGCTGTTGGTGCTCTGTTCAGGAACTTTCCCCCTGTGCCCATGTGTTCAAGACTTTTCCCCACTTTCTCTTCTATTAGATTCAGTGTATCTGGTTTTATGTGGCGGTCCTTGATCCACTTGGATTGAGCTTTGTACAGAGAGATAGGAATGGATCAATTTGCATTGTTCTACATGTTGACTGTCAGTTGAGCCAGCACCATTTGTTGAAAATGCTGTCTTTTTTCCACTGGATGGTTTTAGATCCTTTGTCAAAAATCAAGTGACCATCAGCATGTGGGTTCATTTCTGGGTCTTCAATTCTATTCCATTGATCTACCTGCCTATCACTGTAGCAATACCATGCAGTTTTTATCACTATTGCTCTGTAGTACAGCTTGAGGTCAGGGATGCTGATTCCCTTAGAATTTCTTTTATTGTTGAGAATAGTTTTTACTGTCCTGGGTTTTTTGTTATTCCAAATGAATTTGAGAATTGCTCTTTCTATGTCTATGAAGAACTGAGTTGGAATTTTGATGGGGATTGCATTGAATCTGTAGATTGCTTTCAGCAAGATGACCGTTTTTACTATATTAATCCTGCCAACCCAAGAACATGGGAGTTCTTTCAATCTTCTGAGGTCTTCTTCAATTTCTTTCTTCAGAGACTTGAAGTTCTAGTCATACAGATCTTTCACTTATTTGGTTAGAGTCACACCAAGATACTTTATATTGTTTGTGACTATTATGAAGGGTGTCATTTCCCAAATTCTTTCCCAACATGTTTATTCTTTGAGTATAGGAAGGCTACTGATTTGTTTAAGTTAATTTTATATCCGGCCACTTTGATGAAGTTGCTTATCAGCTGTAGCAGTTCTCTGTTGGAGTTTTTCGGGTCACTTCAGTATGCGATCATATCATCTGCAAATAGTGATATTTTGATTTCTTCCTTTGCAATTTGTATAACTTTGACCTCTTTTTGTTGTCTAATTGCTTTAACTAGAACTTTATGTACTATATTGAATAGATAGGGAGAGAGTGGACAGCCTTGTCTAGTCCCTGATTTCAGTGGGATTGCTTCAAGTTTCTCCCCATTTAGTTTGATGTTGGCTACTGGTTTGCTGTATATTGCTTTTACTATGTTTAGGTATGGGCCTTGAATTCCTGATCTTTCCAAGACTTTTATCATGAAGGGATGTTGAATTTTGTCAAATGCTTTTTCAGCATCTAATAAAATGACCATGTATTTTTTTTCTTTGAGTTTGTTTATGTAGTGGATTACACTGATGAATTTCCAAGTATTGAACCAGCTCTGCATGCCTGGGATAAGCCCTACTTGATCATGGCGAATGATTATTTTGATGTGTTCTTGAATTCGGTTTGCTAGGAGTTTTTTTTTTTTTTTTTGAGTATTTTTGCATCGATATTCATAAGGGAAATTGGTCTGAAGTTTTCTTTATTTGTTGGGTCTTTGTGAAGTTTTGGTATCAGTGTAACTATGGCCTCATATAATGAATTGGGTAGTGTTCCTTCTGTTTCTATTTTCTGGAATAGTTTGAAGAGTATTGATATTAGGTCTTCATTGAACATCTAATAGAATTCTGCACTAAACCCATCTGGTCTTGGATTTTTTGGTTTTGTTTTTCTGTTTTTTTTTTTTTTTTTTTTGGTTTGCAGACCTTTAATGACTGCTTCTATTTCTTTAGCATTTGTGGAAGTGTTAGATGGTTTATCTGATCCTGACTTAACTTTGGTATTTGGTATCTATCTAGAAAATTGTCCATTTCATCCAGATTTTCCAATTTTGTTGAGTATAGGTTTTCGTAGTAGGATATGATGATTTTTTTGAATTTCCTCAGTTTCTGTTGTTACATCTCCCTTTTCATTTCTGATTTTGTTAATTTGGATGCAGTCTCTGTGCCCTCTGCTTAGCCTGGATAAGGGTTTATCTATCATGTTGATTTTCTCAAAGAACCAACTCCTGGTTTTGTTGATTCTTTGTATAGTTCTTTTTGTTTCTACTTGGTTGATTTCAGCCCTGAGTTTGATTACTTCCTGCCCTCTGCTCCTCTTGGATGTATTGGCTTCTTTTTGTTCTAGAGCTTTCAGGTGTGCTTTTAAGCTGCTAGTGTATGTTCTCTCTAGTTTCTTTTTGGAGCCACATAGAGCTATGATTATTTCTCTTAACACTGCTTTCATTGTGTCCCATAAGTTTGGGCATGTTGTACTTTCAGTTTCATTAAATTCTAGGAAATTTTTTGTTTCTTTCTTTATTTCTTCCTTGACCAAGTTATCATTGAGTAGAGCATTGTTCAGCTTACATGTGTATGTGGGCTTTCTGTTGTTTTGTTGTTATTAAAGACCAGCCTTAATCCATAGTGATCTGATAGGAGGCATGGGATTATTTCAGTCTTCTTATATTTGTTGAGGTTTATTTTGTGACCGATTATATGGTCAGTCTTGGAGAAGGTACCATGAGGTGCTGATAAGAAGTTATGTTCTTTTGATTTAGGATGAAATGTTCTATAGATGTGTGTTAAATCCATATGGCCCATAAATTCTGTTAGTTTCAATATGTCTCTGTTTAGTTAGTGTTTCCAAGATCTGTCCATTGATGAGAGTGGGGTGTTGAAATCTCCTGCTATTATTGTTTGAGGTGCAATGTGTACTTTGAGCTTTAGTAAAGTTTTTTTTATGAATATGGGTTCCCTTGAATTTGGAGCATAAATGTTCATTATTGAGAGTTCTTCTTGGTAGATTTTTCTTTTAATGAGGACGAAGTGTCCTTCCTTATCTTTTTTGATGACTTTTCATTGAAAGTTGATTTTATCCAATATTAGAATGGCTATTTCAGCTTGTTTCTTGGGACCATATGCTTGGAAAATTGCTTTCCATCCCTTTATTCTGAGGTAGTTTTTCCTTTAACACTGAGGTGTGTTTCCTGTATGCAGGGAAATGCTAGGTCCTGTTTATGTATCCATTCTGTTAGTCTATGTCTTTTTATTGGGGAATTGTGTCCATTGATGTTAAAAGATATTAAGGAATAGTGATTGCTGCTTCCTATTATTTTGATGTTATTTTTATGTTTCTGTAGCTATCTTCTTTTGAGTTTGTTGAAAGAAGATTACTTTATTGCTTTTTCTAGGGTGTAGTTTCCCTCCTTGTGTTGGCGTTTTCCATCTATTATCCTTTGTAGGACTGGGTTGGTGTAAACATATTTTGTAAATTTGGTTTTGTCATAGAATATCTTAGTTTCACCATCTATGGTAATTGAGGATTTTGCTGGTTATAGCAGCCTGGGCTGGCAGTTATATTCTCTAAGGGTCTGTATGAGATCTGCCCAGGATCTTCTAACTTTCATAGTCTCTGGTGGGAAGTCTGGTATAATTCTTATAGGTCTGCCTTTATATGTCACTTGACCTTTTTCCCTTATAGCTTTTAATATTCTTTCCTTGTTTTGTGCATTTGGTGTTTTGACTATAACATGATGGGAGGAATTTATTTTCTGGTCCAATCTATTTGGAGTTCTGTAGGCCTCTTGAACGTTTACTTGCATCCCTTTCTTTAGGTTAGGAAAGTTTTCTTCTATAATTTTGTTGAAGATATTTACTGTCCCTTTAAGTTGAGAATTTTGGCTCTCTTCTGTACCTATTATCCTTAGGTTCTGTCTTCTCATTGTGTCCTGGATTTCCTGGATGTTTTGTGTGAGGAACGTTTTGCATTTTGCATTTTCTTTGACTGTTGTGTTCATGTTTTCTATGGTATCTTCTGCACCTGAGATTCTATCTTCTATCTCTTGTATTCTGTTGGTGATGCTTTCATCTACGACTGCTGTTCTCTTTTCTGGGTTTTCTTTCTCCAGGGTTGTCTCCCTTTTTGATTTCTTTATGGTTTCTATTTCCATTTTTAGATCTTGGATGGTTTTGTTCATTTCCTTTGCCTGTTTGATTGTGTTTTCCTGTAATTCTTTAAGGGATTGTTGTGTTTTCTCTTTAAGGGCTTCTAGCTCTTTACCTTTTTTCTCTTGTATTTCTTTAAGTGAGTAATTTATTTCATTCTTAAAGTCTTCTATCATTGTCATGTGATGCGATTTTAAAAGAGACTGCTTTTCTGGTGTGTTGAGATATTCATGGTTCACTGTGGTGGGAGAAGTAGGTTCTGATGATTCCAAGTAGCCTTGGTCTCTGTTCCTTATATTCTTGCCCTTGCCTTTTGCCTTGTGGTTATCTCTGGTGTTAGCTGCTCTTCCTCTGTCTGACAGTGGCTTGTCTCTCCTGCAAGCCTCTGTGTCCGTACTCTTTGGAGACCAGTTCTCTCTGAGTGGAATTTGGGTTTGGAGAATTGTGGTACAGGGTCAGCTCTGGGGTGCAGACAGCAACCAGAAGGTTCCTGCCCCCACTTGTTCCTTGGTTCCTGTGTCCTGATGGCTCTGTGAGGGCTCCTCTTGAGCCAGGAATTTGAATAGAAGTTGTCATCTTGCCTGTGGTCGAAGGTTTGTTGGCATTCTTGGGAGACCAGCTCTCTCCTGGTACTATTAAGCTAGCTATGGAGCCCTGTGGCACGGGATCCCGGGCTGGGAAACCGTAAGTCTGCCCCTTGTTCTCTGTGTCCTGAGGGATCCGGGCAGGTCCCTCTGAGCAGACGTGCTGGTCTTAAACCCGCTCACAGGTCTGTTTACACTCCTGGGAGGCTAGCTTTGATCTGTCACTATTTGGGTATTTAGCCTTGTGGCACAGACTCAGTTCCCTGGCAACACATGGAAACCAGAATGCTCCTGTCTCGGGCTGCTCCTAGGTCACTTTGTCCTGAGGGTTCCTGGAGGGGTTCCCCTGAGCAGAAGTGCTGGTCTTACCCCCACTCACAGGTCTGTCCACAGTACTGGGAGGCAAACTCTCTTCCTGCGCTATTTGGGTATGGAGCCATGTGGCATAGGCCACAGGAGTAAACTGGAAGGCTCCTGTTCTAGGCTGCTCCTAGGTCCCTGTGTCCTGAGGGTTCTGGGTGGGTCTCTCTGAGTAGTGGTGCTGTTCTTCCCTCTGCTCACATAGGCTTGTCCACACTCCTGGGATGCTAGCTTTCTCCTGGTGCTATTTGGGGTTGGAGTTGTGTGGCACAGGCTCAGGTCCTGGCCACAGATGGAAACCGGAAGGCTTCTGTCCCAGGCTGTTCCTAGGCCCCTTTGTCCTGAGGGTCCCTGGAGAGGTCCCTTTGAGCAGAAGTGCTGGTCTTACCTCCACTCATAGGTCTGTCCACACTCTTGGGAGGTTAGCTCTCTCCCTGCATTATTTGGTTATGGAGCCGTGTTGTATTGGTTTTTATAAATATTCTGTAATGAAAATATTAGAATAGGTGGCACAATCCTGGACAAATCATATCAAGCTACTGGTCTTATGTGGGAGGTTTCATTGGCAAAGGCAGCCTCTGGGAGGAGGTGAAAGGGAAGAAGGAGAATGAGGAGGAAGAGGAGGAGGAGAAGGAGGAGGAGGAGGAGGAGGAGGAGGAGGAGGAGGAGGAGGAGGAGGAGGAGGAGGAGAAGGAGAAAAGAGAGAGCTGTTAGCTAGAGGACGAGTCTTTTATGTGGTCTATGACACACTTGACTCATGCACAAAGGGATGTGCTGAGGGATGGATGCAGGAGCAGCATTGTCACCTAGAGATGACATGTCTCAGTGCTGGGTCTGGGAGCTGGCTGTAAAGATACTTCTAGCTGTCCACAAATGTACCTGATGCTAACATTCCTCTCTTTTTCTTATCATAAAGAGAGAGGAAATGGGAGGGCAGATGGTAATGTGGGAATAGGGGCATTGAATCTCTTAAACAGCTTCCTGCTCTCTAGAGCCATCATCAAGTTTTGGGCATAGTTGACCCTTACCATTGGGGCTCATTCACATCAGGCTCCTCTGTAGGCAGTGGTTGGTAATCCTGTAAAAGGAAGCTGTTCCCTGTGGTTTTGGATGGCTGATTGTAGTTGCTGGATTTTGTTGCTCATTGTTCAGGGTTTGTTAACGTAGAAGCAGCATTATTCTTGGAGAAAAAGACAAAGACCACCTTCTTTATCTATAAGAACATCTAGTCCCCATCGGTTCTGATTGGTTACTGGCACTACTGCTGCCAGGAAATCGATCTGTCTTTAGAGGCTAAGCATGGTTTGGGTCACCTCTTGAAGACTGATATCAAGCTGGGATGAGAAAGGGGACCCAGATTGGTTTGTAGTAGAGCTTACCAACAATGCCTCTTTCCCACCTGGGATTCCATGGGTCTTGAATATAGAAGAGGGTCTTGCATTGTTGACAGAAGTGATTGGTCCATGATCCTAACATATGTATCTGGCACATCCAATATGGGCAGCCCCCATATTCATCTGGTCATTTATTATAATCATTTTTCATCTGGTCTAAGAGGAAGTAAACAAAGAGGTCATCATATTTAGATGGAATGGTAGATATAGGAATGACAGCAATTTGGATCAGCTCCTAGCATCTGCCTATAAAGCAGTTTTCTGACCCTATTTGGAGAGACTGTTATCAGTGGGGGGTTCTTGAACCTTGAATCTCTAGATGTAAGGGCTACCCTGGATGGAAACAGCAAGGGGGGATTAGAAACCCAGATCTAATACATTGGAGAGGACTCAAATGCAGCTGTGGGAGTGTTGTCTCATTTTTCTGGGATTGGGGACAATCTGGAGCTTAAGAGAGCAGGGTCCTATTGGGGATCCATGCTTAGGATGATGAGTTATTTTGAGGTAGAGGAGTGAAGAGTTTGAGGTGAGACAGGTGGGTTCAATGAGAGAGTCCCTCGAGTTTAGCAGTTGTGGGAGTCACAAGAATTACATTGAAGGGACCCTGCTATTTAGGGGAGAGGAGTGAGGGCTGATGGTCTGGAGGGGATAGAAGAACTTGGTCTCCAATATTGATAGGCAGTGGACAGGGGACAATGTGTGGCTGTGGAAGATGGTGGTCAGCAAAGTTCCATAGGAGAGAACAGAGGTGGCAAAGTAATGGGGTGAGTAGATGATCAAGGAGAGGAAAGTATTTAGGTGAAAGACCATGAGTTAGAACCAGACATCCATACATGAGTTCAAAAGGTGAGATGAGGAGAGGTGGCTTGGGGAGAGCTCATACCCTAAAAACAGCCAGGAGTAGGAGTTTTACCCAATCAAGGTGAAGTTCCTGTGACAGTTTGACAAAAGTAGTTTTTAGGGAGCAGTTGGTTCTTTCCCAATAAGGGGAAAGAACACTTTGGCGCTACCAAAAAGAAATGGGTGAGAGGATGGTAAAGTGGAACGGTAGGCATTAGCATTAGACACAAGAGGAAACAGAAGAAATCCTGGGGGACATATTTTGGACAGGTAAGTATGCTTGGGGGGCAAGGGGAGACTAGAGAAAGGGAGAGAAAAGAGTGAGTAGATGTATACATACGAGGAAGTATCACCAGGAACCGCATTTATTTTTACAAATCATATATCTTAAAATGTAAGTTAAAAAGCCGGGGGATGATGGACCAGCAGGGAAGAATACTCTACAAGCAAAAGGACCTGATTTCAAAACCCTGGAAACCATATAAAGAGATGGGCATGATCCAGGCCCTGCGTTTAGCTCCAGCTCCACTATAGTGTGCCATGATAGTAATATCACTGTGGCTTGCTTGGTAACAATTATCCTAGCTCCATGTTCATTGAAAGACTATCTCATGAAAACAATATGGAGGATGGTAGAGCAGGATACTCAACATTTTCCTTTGACTTCCATGTTACAACCATTCATTTCCATACATATATATGTGTGTGTATATAAATGTAAATTAAAACATTAATAATGTTGGACTGTTCTTTAAGTCTTAGAATAAAGTTTATTTGGTTCTAATCTAATATATATATATATATATATACATTATATATTATTTATATTATACATATATATATAATTATACTTCTCTACTTTCCTCCCTCCATACCCTCCCACATGTCCCTCCCCTTGAGACTTCAAATTCATGGCCTCTTTTTCCATGAATTGTTATTTCATGTGCATGCGCATATATATATATATATCCTAAACATAACTTTTCTCAGTACAATTTACTGTTTTAATTTTATTTTTTATAGATGCATAATAATTATATATAATGAGTAAAGACCAGACCAAAGTTTTAGGCATAGCCATCACCCCAGACATTTATCTTTTCTGCATGTTAGGAACATTCAAAATTCTCCCTATAAATTATGTTGAAATATGCCATTAACTATTGTCAAGAAGGCTGGATCAATGTTAAGAGCACTTGCTGCTCTTGCAAAAGACCCAAGTTTGGTTTCAAGCATCTATGTCAGGTGGCTCACAAATGCCTATAACTCCAGCCCCAGTGGATCTGTCAGGACCTGAAGAAGTTCACATGAGCCAAAAATGCCAGCATGGATGTGGGGAGTGTGGACATGAACTCCTACTCCTTGTTGTGGAGCTATTCGAAACTGACAGCTGACGGGAGAGGGAAAGTCAGTTTCCTTTAAAAGTGTGTCCCCTGGTGAGTTGATCATGCTCCAGTCAATGACCATATATCCATGATTATGTGGATAGCCCAAACTGAACTGAATACATTCTCATTATTTTATGAAAAGGACATGAATTTGGGGGCTGAGGAGAGGCGGAGGTTAATTTGTAAGGTGTTAGAGGAAAGACTTGAAGGTAAATATGAACAGAACATGTCCATCAAAAGCCTCAAAGATCTAATAAAATGTTGTTAAAAATAAAAGAAATAAAAATAAAGCTTATAAACAATCACAGATCCTGCGTGGGCCTGAGCTAGGTCTTCTTCATATACATTGTGAATGTTTAGCTTGGCACTCTTTTGGGACACCCAACAATGGGAGTGGAAGATGCCTCTGACTCTTCTACCTGCTCCTTAGGACCTTTTTCTCCTACTGGGTGGCCTTGTTCAGTCTTAATACGATATTTGTGCCTTGTCT
Organism: Uromys caudimaculatus; assembly: GCA_028551405.1. NCBI lineage: Eukaryota > Metazoa > Chordata > Mammalia > Rodentia > Muridae > Uromys > Uromys caudimaculatus. Next base: position 95,650,461 of record CM052722.1, read on the forward strand.
TATTGTATTCTGTTATGTCATGTTTATTTGACATCTTTAGTAGGCCTTCTCTTTCCTGAAGGGAAACAGGAGGAATGGATTTGAGGGAAAGGAAAGGTGTGAGGAAACTGACAAGAGGGAAGGAAGGTGAGGCTGAAGTCAGGATATAGTATATGAGAGAAGAATAAAGAAAAAGAAAACAATTATACAAATGCATTGATGCTTATGCATAGGTGAAGTCACATGTTAACTAATACTTTTATATGAGTTAGATATCAAAACATACTCACTCAGGTCTTTATGCTTACATACAACAATTACTTGACCCAGCAAAGCACCTTCATCCCCCTTATTCATTGCTTTTAGGGAATCCTCTATACTGGCATCCATAATGGGCATATTAATTTATATCCCTAATATATATCAATGTATGAATATTCTCCTTTCTTATCACCCTTGCCCACATTTGTTACTTTTTGACTTTCTGATAAAAGCAATTCTAACTAGAGTAATATAACATTTTATTATGGTTTTCAATTGTATTTTTGTAATAACTAATGATGTTGAGCATTTTCAACGTGCTGGTTGACCGTGTTTATATCTTATTTTGAGAAATACATACTTACTTAGCTCACTTGTCCATTTTTGAAATCACATTATGTAGATTCCTTCATTCATTCATTTTTGCTACTCAATTGTTGAAGTCCTTTATGCAGTCTTAATATTAACCCCTTCTCACATATATAACTTGTGAGAGCTTTGATTTTGTAGGTTGTTTATTCATTCTGGACTTTTGTTTTCTTTGCTGTATAGAAGACTGTCAATATGATCTAATCATGTTTGTTAATTTCTGCTCTAGTTGCATGGAGCTTCCAAGTCATATACAAAAACAAGAGCCTTTGTCCAGACCAATGTTCTAAAACTTTTTCCTTGTTTTTCTGGTAATTAGTCTTCTAATTTTAGGTTTTACATATAAGTGTTTGGTTTGTTTTCAGTTAACTTTTAAGTATGAAAATGAGAGAGGAGAGAGAGCTAGCTTCATTTTCTGCATGTAGAAATTCGGGTTTCCCTTACTGTTTATGAAGTGACTTCCTTCCCTTCTCTTGTGTTCTTGCTGTCTTTGTTGAAAATCAATTAGCCGTGGAAGCACAGATTTAACTAGACAAGTGTTGAAGATTTTAATTAGGACTTTAAAGACCATATCAAATGTGAAACTTGTGTCTTATTATTTTTCTAATGATCTCATTTCATTTTGCTATCACAGTATTTTAAGCAATGCATATTAGTAATATAAAAACCATTTGTTGCATTAGGAGATTTTACACATGTATGTAATGCACTTTTATAAGACTATATCTCTGATGCCCTCTCTTTTCTCTTTTCCCCTTTCTTCTAGTCCTCTTCTTCCTCTCAAATGCCCCCCCTTTTTATATTATTTAAAATTTTAGATATAGGTCTTATAACATGGATTGGGAAGTTTTCCCCTCTTTTTCTGTTCTCTGGAATGTTTTATATAAGATGCAGCTTGCATGTTCTTTGAGGGTGTTTTGGTTAACATCTTTTATTTTCTTTGGCAGTACTTAAGATTGAGCCTGGGGCCTTGCACGTGTGAGACAAAAGATCTACCACTGAGCTACATCTCCAGGCTTGTTTTTTTGAACTTTGATAAAATTTGCTTGCAAAAACATATAGGACATAGTATCTGTGGTCACCCAAAGGTACTACTTATTGAATTTCTTCAGCATTTAGTAGCGTAGTTTTATTTTGATTAAATTTTGGTGGCTTTTAATTTTCAGCAGAATTATGCAGTCTCTCAGCTTTTCATATTGAATGTTAATATTTCATAACATATTTTGTGGCTTTTTATTATTAATTAATTATTTTATTTATTTATATCCAAAATGTTGCACCCCCAGAGAATTAATGGAAATATGCAGCTTTCAAGGAGTCCCAGAGACCTAGGATTTGGGAGGCTCCAAGGACTCAATGAGAGTGACCTTAGCCAACAGTGGGGATATGAAAACTGTAGAGGCCATCTCCAGTAGTCAGACAGAACCTCCATTGGAGGGGTGAGGACACTAACCCATATTCAAAATTTTTGACTCAGAATTGTTCCTGTCTAAAAGAAATGCAGGGCTAAAAATGGAGCTGAGACTGAAGGAATGGCTGACCAGTGACTGGTCCAACTTGGGATCCATCCCATGGACAGGCACCAAAACCTGAAACTATTACTGATGCTAGCATGTTTGTAACATATTTTTAAAATTTGAAAGAGTTTTGCAGGGATATCTCCAATTTATTAATACAGTTTATGCAAGTATTTATTTGTCTTAAATTATTCAATTTTGTCACACTATTGCCCTTTTTATTATTTATCCTCTCCCATACATTACATCCTGATCACCCCTTTCCCTCCCTTCTTCCCCCTCCACCCCCAGTTCCTCTCTTACTCCACCCCTTTCCTCCAGATCCACTCCAACAAACTTTAAAAACTGTCTTGGTTTTCTTAAGCACTTTGATTATCATTTTATTTCTTTAATTATTGTTTTAATATTTATATTCTTTATCTTGATGTCATAGGAGTTGAGACATTTTCTTTTAGTGTCTTGTATTTAATGCTTAGGTGCTAATATTCTGTTATATCGTTGAGAGCACTCGTGTGCATGCATGCATGTAGGCCAGAGGATAATGCTGAGATTCTTGCTCTATTGCGCTCCATATTATTCTCTAGAGATAACCTTTCAACATATTTAGGGCTTCTTGTTTGTCTAGACTGCCTGGACAGCAAGTTCCAGGGGTCTTCTGGTCTTCATCTCCCACAAAGATGTGATAACATTAACATTCAGCCACAAATAGCTTGTATGTGAATGTATGGGATTGCTCTCAGGCCCTGGTGCTTCTACAGCAAGCATTTTCCCCACTGAACCATTTCTCCTAAGCCTTGAAGTTTTAATAAATATGATACCGACCACAATATAAAAATGTAGCATGTGCCATTAAGTTATAATTTCTGTTTTAAAAGGTTTAATCCAACTTTGGGTAATGGCAATGAGTTTTGCCTCTATTTGAGGGAAATATTAACATAATAATGCTCATTTTGAATTTGAGAGCTTTTCCTCATTACTAACCTTGAATTATGGTCTATGTTTATAAATGTTTCATTTGTTTGAAAATGATATACATCCATATTTGTGAGCCCAAGATTCAATGTATGTATTAATTTATTTTTAATCAATCATATATATTCTTACAGTTCTGCTTCCTCCATTTCTGAGATGTCAAGGTCAACTATTCATAGTAATGAGGATATGTCCACTATTTATTCGGAAAAATTGCTTGATTTTTCAGAACTTCAGATTTTTGAAAAATAAAATAAGAACTTGAGAATAAAGGAAGTATCTGTGTGATTGGTGGGCAGTAACAAACAGTGAGCAGATTCTCATTTCAAAAAGTCAAAATTGTACTTCAACTTCTGTGTCTGGCTGCCTTTGGACTTGAACTGACATCTGTAAGCTAAACTGGCATAGATATTACTCAAGCTTACACTGGCATGAGTTTTTAATTGAGGAGTGGTTGTCTGATGGACCTTGTTATCAAGAACTCAAATCAGTCTCTCATCTGGTCAGCATGAAGAGTGTAGGCTGTAGTTAGAAAGAGGATTTGGCCTCAAAATGTTGAGTCTTAAGCACAGCTCCTTTCAGTCATACGCTCAAGCCTATCAAGTCCAAATTATGGACATTAGAGAAAGATTTTTCCTACATGTGGTACACATGACAGGAGGTGATTATTTACATGTTAATGAGATCTATAAACAGGTTATGACAAATGGCAAGAATTCCCAACCCATTTCCTCCTTTCAGCAATATCTTAATTCCAAATATGTCTTACAACTGCTCTAGACCAACAAGGCACCTGCTCATTGAGGTCTTGCTGGACAAGCTTTGATCTTTTGTTCCCTTCTTTCCTCTCACTTATCCTACGCATGTTAACTATTTCTTTTTTTCAGCTATGACATTTTTTATTGGTTATTTTATTTATTTGCATTGCAAATATTTTCCCCCTTCCCAGTTTCCCCGCCACAAACCTCCAATCCCCTCACCCCACCCCTGCCCCATGAGGGTGCTCCCTCACCTGCCCACCCACTCCTGTCTCAGCACCCTAGCATTTTCCTACACTGGGTCATTGAGCCTCCACAGGACCATTGGGCTCCCCTCCCACTGATACCAGATAAGGCCATCCTCTGCTACATATGCAGCTGAAGCCATGGGTCCCTCCATGTGTACTCTTTGGTTGGTAGTTTAGTCCCTGGGAGCTTTGAGGGGGAAGTCTGGTTGGATGATATTGCTGTTCATCCTATGGGGTTGCAAACCCCTTCAGCTTCTTCAGTCCTTCCCCTAACTCCTCCATGGGGTCTCCACGCTTGGTCTGATGGTTGGCTCCGAGCATCTGCATCTGCATTGGTTAGGCTCTGGCAGAGACTCTCGGAACAGCTATGCCAGACTCCTGTCAGCAAGCTCTTCTTGGCATCAGGAATTGTGTCTGGGTTTGATGTCTGCTGAGGGTATAGATCCCTAGGTGGGGCAGTCTCTGGATGGCCTTTCCTTCAGTCTCTGCTCTACTCTGTCCCTGCATTTACTTTTAACAGAAGGAATTCTGGATTAATGTTTTTGAGATGAGTGGCCCCATCCCTCAACATTTGGCCTTGCCTATCCACTGAATATGGTCTCTATAGGTTCTATCTCCCCTCTGTTGGGAATTTGGCTAATGTCATCTCTGTTGGGTCCTGGAAACCTTTTCAGTCCCTGGCATCTGGGACTTTCTAGTGGCTACCCTCAGTTTCCTATCCCCCACTGCTACACATCATTCAAATTCCTGACCCTTTGTACTTCTTCTCCCATCTCCTCCCACATCTGATCCTGCCCTTCTTTTCTCTCCCCCTCCTCTCTCCCTCGCAGATCCCTCTTTCCATCCCGTGACTATTTTCTTCCCTTTTCTGAGTAGGACTGAAGCATCCAGACTTTGATGTGGTTATTCATCTTCTTTGGTTTCATATGGTCTCTGAGTTGTATTGTGGGTATTCTGAGCATTTTTTTGTGGCTAATATCCACTTATCAGTGAGTACATACTATGTGTCTTCTTTTGTGACTGGTTACCTCACTCGGGATGATATTTTCTAGTTCCATCCATTTGCCTGTGACTTTCATGAAGTCACTGTTTTTAATAGCTGAATAGTTCTCCATTGTGTAAATGTACCACATTTTTTTTTATCCGTTCCTCTGTTGAAGGCATCTCGGTTTTTTCTAGCTTCTGGTTATTATAAATAAGGCTGCTATGAACATAGTGGAACATGTATCCTTGTTATATGTTAGAGCATCTTCTGGGTATATACCCAGGAGTGGTATAGCTGGGCCCTCAGGTAGTATTATGTCCATTTTTCTGAGGATCCGCCAAACTGATTTCCAGAGTGGTCGTACCAGCTTGCAATTCCACCAGCAATGGAGGAGTATTCTTCTTTCTCCAGATCCTCGCCAGCATCTGCTGTCACCTGAATTTTTGATCTTAGCCATTCAGACTGGTGTGAGGTGGAATCTCAGGGTTGTTTTGATTTGCATGTCCCTGATGACTAAGGATGCTGAACATTTCTTTAAGTGCTTCTCAGCCATTCTAGATTCCTCCTTTGAGAATTAGATTGGGAAAAAATCTTTAACAACCCTACATCTGATAGATGGCCATTATCCAAAATATACAAAGAACTCAAGAAATTAGACTCCAGAGAACAAAACACAAAACAAAACAAAACAAAGAAACCCTATTAAAAATGGGGTACAGAGCTAAACAGAGTATTTTCAATGGAGGAATCTCAAATGGCTCACTACTTCTTAATTTTCATAGACTTTCTTCAAACCATTTATATCGTTTTAGGTACCTTTTTACAAGGCCAATCTCGTTTTCTTCTTGACTTGAACAGTGACCTCATAGTTCACATTCCTTGGCAACTAAGAAAGTGATGCATCATAGTGAAAAGAACACTGAAGAGGAAAAAACCCAAATTATTTACCATTTACCATTTATCCTTTGTCTTTAAAATGTGTGATTTATCACACTAAAGACAGTAAGCCTTAATGTAAAAGGTTTTAACTAAGCTTGTCTCCCGGGTAGATCTTTTGTCTTTTCAATATGGATGATGACTGTAGCTTTCTCCTTTATGATTTCTTCTTACTACTGTGTCTTGTGTCAATATATTATGTGTTAGAGTCATTTAGTTTTCTGATTGTACTTGTTGCAAAGACACAATTAGTAAACTACCTACAGGAAAAAAAGCTGATCTTAAAAAATTGAATTTATTATAAATTTGAGACTAAATTTATCAGTAGGGAAATTGTTTCAGAAATGGAGCATTTGGGTGTGAAAAGAAGGCAGTATCTTACCCACATTGAAACAGTGCAGTGTAGAATAAAAAGATTTTCATAATTAGCTAGTACAGTATTGAAATATGAGTTCCACTATAGCAAACTATATACTATTATATAAATCAGGAAACCACTAAGTGTTTCAGTTTCTGCATCTACAGATTGTGAATACTATCTTGCACCATGTAAAAAGGATTCAGGATAACGTCACTTAAAATTTCTTAGGACTGCCTAATAATGGTTGGAGACAGAAATATCTTTTTTCTGCTTCTCTTTGTTTTCTTTTACTCTTCTTTACTTTTCTGGATATGGGGTGGGTCATCTGGGCGTATTAAAGAAAAACTGCAATACCTTCATGAGGGTGTTTCCCAATATTTCCTTCATGTCTCTCTTCTTATAGGTTGCACATGAGAAGGGTCACTGTGTGGAATAAAAAGTTCAGTATTTCTCTACCTAAGGACTACTTAAGGAATAGGCACAGAGAAGTGAACACTGTGCCTCCATAGTTCAGAATGACCCATCAAGTATGATAGATGATTGTTTTATAATAACAAGGAAGGCACATGCTTATGAGCAAAAGATATTTATCAAGGGCATAGACTTATTAAACTTGTCTTTGGCTTGGATAAGAAGCTGGAGAGCCCATTCATCACAACAGGTGAGATTATACATTGAGTGGGTTTGTCGGCAAGATAACAAAACAGTAATGACATGAGATTAACATAAAGTCTGACAGAAGATTATGAAGCTGAGGCCTATTTCAGAACTGGCAGCTATTGTCTAATATTGTCTAATATGGAAGAGCAGAAAATTGAAGATGGCCACATAATGGTAATTGGTTGTAAATGCCAATGGGAAGAGTACACGACAGTGAAGATTTAAAAACCCTTCAATTCAACCCCTCTGTCACTGAAAGAATGTCAAAAAATTGATTATATTAATCAAAAATAGTTACAAAACTTTGTAAAGACCACATGACTGAAAAAGAAAAGCAAGGACAAGCCACAACAAGAGAATGAGCACTGGTGTAGGCAAGGAGGAAGGCACTAAAGCACCCCTGTTCACTGAAGAAATAAGCACAAGAAGGAAGACTTTTCTTATACTGCTCATCTTGATATGCTTCCCTAGGTCAATTGTGGTATTTGGTAGATGCACAACTGATAATGGAGTGGCATAAGGAATTCAAAGACCTGTAAGGACTCATCTTGTCTTCCTAGGATATGACAAGTCTTGTGTGCAAATGTCCTTTTGCAAATTCTTCATGCTGGCTCACTCTTCTCTTACAGCATTTAGCCAATTGATGACTACATTTTAAGTAACAAAGATGGAGTTTGGTGTCTGGAATATGGGGAAACATGTAAGTGTAAAAAAAAAATTTATGGAAACTGTATGTTATGATAGGTTTTATAGAAAACATGTAACAGCATGTAAATAAAAGTAGAGACAAAAATTCAAATTTCTTTTCTTCTTCTACACCCCTCTTTCCAGTGTTAGCCATGTCCAGCTTTTATGGACTCTGCACAAAAAAGCAAGTTTTTTTTGTATACATGGGAAAGAACCCTAGTAATATGTCAGCCCTTCCATTATCAGCTTGGTGTTGGGAGCAAAAAGAAAATGGAGGATACAGAAGGTTGACTATAAAACAGTGTAATAGGAAAGAGGGTAGGCTCCAAGGCCGTCATCTGTGGGCAACAGTACAGCTCTGACTTCTTAGCATAGTGGACCTGATCTAACTATATGTTCCATCTGAGCTTTGCTTTCCTCTTCTATAACAGAAACATACTAAGGATGCCCCAAATCATTAACTAATAGAAAGATTAAATGAGATAATTCATGTAAAACATTAAGTACAGAGCCTGGTACATGGTTACACTTAGTCACGTGAAATCTGTGTGTCCAAATTACCTCAAGTTTCTTTTAGGTTTGGCTGAACTCATCCTAGCAAGAAACCCTCCTTTATTATGTTCTAATTACTAGTCACTGTATTTTATAAGTGTATAGTAATTTTAGAATGTATAAAGCATAAGAATAGCTTCATTTAACAATATATTGAATAAAAGTCTATATCTAAAGGAAATGAAATTGGGATGTCAAAGAGACATCTGTACAATCATCTTTATTCCAATACTGCTTGCACTAGCTAACCAAAGAATGGACATAAAAAGAAACATGGTATATATTCATAGCTCTATACTATTCATCCATAAAGAGATTGAAATCCTACCATGTGCAACAATACACATTAAATCAATCTAAAAAAATAAATCAGGTACAGAAATATAAAATCTACATGATCTCAAGTATGAAAGAAGCTAAAAAGTATTACTCTCATGGGAGTTGAGAATAGTGTATGGGAAGGGTAAGGATGAACAGGCTGAAAAAAATTAATCAACAGGTAAAATATTACACAGATAAGATAGTAAGCTTTCTTGTTTTATGGTAGACCACTGTAAATGTAGTTAATAACAATAAAGTGCATATGTTAAAAACTAGAATAACTAGGAGTGTTTTCATTGTAAGGATATGATATATTTCAGGAAGTAGATATGCCAGTTACACAAAGTATACATGTATCAAATTTCATACTGTACCTTCTGAGTATACTTACTATGAATGAACCAAAATTTATAATTATATAATATATTGTATATTGTATATTAATCATATATTATAGCATATAGCATATCTTATATCGCATATCTTATATGTTATATACAATGTATTATATATTATACCATATACTATATATCATACATCATATATCATATATCATACATCATACATCATATTTCATATATCATATATCATAATTTTAAATGGGGAAATGTGCTACTGATATCTCCAAATGATACAAATTCAAACAGATTTTCATAGACTTAGATCTGGATCCCTGGGATATCTCCCGATAGAGACAGAGATTCGCAACCTCTGATCCTCTTTAAAAATACAGAATTCCGGGTCACTTAATTATACGATCATATCATCTGCAAATAGTGATATTTTGATTTCTTCCCTTCCAATTTGTATCCCTTTGACCTCCTTTTGTTGTCTAATTGCTCTAGCTAGAACTTCAATTACTATATTGAATAGATAGGGAGAGAGAGGGCAGCCTTGTTTAGTCCCTGATCTTAGTGGGATTGCTTCGAGTTTCTCTCCATTTAGTTTGATATTGGCTACTGATTTGCTGTATATTGCTTTTGCTACGTTTAGGTGTGGGCTTTGAATTCCTGATCTTTCCAAGACTTTTATCATGAAGGGATGTTGAATTTTGTCAAATGCTTTTTCAGCATCTAATGAAATGATCATGTGGTTTTTTACTTTGAGTTTGTTTATGTAGTGGATTACACTGATGGATTTCTGGGTATTGAACCATCCCTGCATCCCTGGGATGAAGCCTACTTGATCATGGTGAGTGATTGTTTTGATGTGTTCTTGGATTTGGTTTGTCCTTAATTGCTGGTGGGATTGCAAGCTGGTACAACCACTCAGGAAATCAGTTTGGCAGACCGTCAGAGAAATGGACATAATACTACCTGAGGAGTCAGCTATAATACTCCTGGGCATATACTCAGAAGATGCTCTGCCGGGAGCCAATGGATTTGCAGCCTTCTTATTAGCCTGAGTGAAGCCATTTTGTGTTAAAGTTAGGCTTGGAAATAACAGTAGGCCAGGGGTGCTGTTTTCTGATCTGCAGGATTTTGTTTAGGTTCTGTCTCTCAAGATATGGATTCTTTCCCAGGTCAGGGTGACTCCTTTGAGGTTAGGTGGCTGGCAGAATACTTGGTAACATGTCCATGTCCTTGTGGCTAGGAGTCTGTAACTCATTGGATTTTTCCCATCCCTGTTGCTTTGTCTAAGTCTTGGCTATATTGTTTAAAGTTCCTTTATCTTTCTTATTATAAATTGATGTATGAGAATTAAAGGTTTTTGGAGCTTGAACGGAGAGGCTCTGTTTTGCTCCCAGCTATCTCTGTCTCTGTCTCTTTTATCTGTCAGTTCCCTCCTCAGAACCACGCTGAATACCCCACAGGCTGGGGCAATGCTCCAACATCTAATAAGGATACATGCTCCACTATGTTCATAGCAGCCGTATTTATAATAGCCAGAAGCTGGAAACAACCCAGATGTCCCTCAACAGAGGAATGGATACAGAAAATGTGGTACATTTACACAATGGAATACTACTCAGCTTTTAAAAACAATGACTTCACGAAATTCACAGACAAATGGATGGAACTTGAAAATATCATCTTGAGTGAGGTAACTCTGTCACAAAAGAATGAACATGATATGTACTCACTAATAAGTGGATATTAGTCCAAAAGTTCGGAATACCCAAGATTCAATTTACAGCAACCATTGGACTGAGCGTGGGCTCCCAGATGGTGGAGTTGGAGAAGGGACTAAAGGAGCTGAGGGAGTTTGCAGCCCCAAGGCGTGAGCAACAATGTCAACTCCTCTGACCCCCCCCCCCCGGAGCTCCCAGAGACTGGACCACCAACCAAAGAATACACATGCAGGGACCCATGGTGCTGGCCACATATGTGGCAGAGGAGGGCCTTGTTGGCCATCAGTGGGAGGAGAGGCCCTTGGGCCTGAGTGTGTTAGATGCTCCTGTATAGGGGAATGCCAGGGAGGGAAGTCGGGAGTGGGTGGGTGGGTGGGTGGGGGAATACCCTCATAGAGGCAGGGGGAAGGGGGATGGAATAGGGGGTTTCCAATGGGGAGACCTGGAAAGGGGAAAACATTTGAAATGTAAATAAAGTATCAAAAAAAGATCAGAGAATTCAAACGTAAAGTTGTTATTAAAAAATACAGAATTCCTCTCCTCATACAATCACAATGGGTGGGAGTGGGTTGATTTATGCATAGTTTCTTGAGTAATAGCAATGATAAGTTCAACACAGGGCCATGTATACCCTTTTTCTTAATAGTAGAGACCTACAATGTCTGACACTTTTTTAAATATTTTTTTTTTTTTGTTCTGTCATAAGGTAGGATACTGAAGGACAAACTAGAGCTTTGCACAGAGATTTATACAAAGGGATTTAGACTTGGTATATTTGAGTTTCAATCGTGATGTATGCACTCTGAGCTCTATACTGTGTAGCAAATCCTTTCTGAGTCACAGTAAATTCATGTGTAAAATAAGAATAAGAACACTTTTCCTTCTAAACTCCCACATTTGTTGCAGAGATCAGGTGAAAGACTTATGAAAAATGCTTTGTGAACTGTAAATATAGTCAGAATGGATACTCGGGGATCATGTCCTGGGATAACCAAATCAGCTCAAAAAGTTATGTATGACAATTGTTAAATTGCAATCACTGAGCCGCTCTTCCCGGAGTTCTTCCCTGATATCTCCCAGCCTGTCTTAGGTTTCACATTTCCCTCTCTCTTCTTAGCTCTGAGACAAGGCCTATCAAAATAGAAAGAAAAGGAAGGAAGGAAGGAAGGAAGGAAGGAAGGAAGGGAGGGAGGGAGGGAGGGAGGGAGGGAGGGAGGGAGGGAGGAAGAAAGAAAGAAAGAAAGAAAGAAAGAAAGAAAGAAAGAAAGAAAGAAAGAAAGAAAGAAAGAAAGAAAGAAAGAAGGAAAGAAAGAAAGAAGGAAAGAAAGAAAGAAGGAAAGAAAGAAAATGATGAAAGAAGGAAGGAAGCACAAGGGAAGGGAAGGAAAGAAGAAAGGAAGGGAGAAACTCCTGATGACTATCTCAAAACACTTGAGTTAAATGGCCAATGTCTTTCTGTCCACCTTGAGGCTGTGTCTGGCTGCTTCAGATAGTTGTTCCATTAAAATCCCCATGACAGCTACAGTTGAGTAAAGAAAGTTCAATGGTGTACAGTACCAGTTGTTTAAAACTGGAATATTATCTTTAGTACAGTAACAGTTGCTGTATACACAGTACTTAGTTGAAGAGGATGGTTCTGATGCTAAAGTCTTGTTACCCAATTAGTTCTTGATTTGTCAGTAAAGAAAGCCAGGGCCAATTGCTGGGTACAGGTGGGACTTCCAGGTCCCAGAAGGAAAAGGCAGATGCAAGGAAGGAAAGACAGAGCTTTTCTACTATGCTTTGGAGGAAGAAGAACACAGCAACCATGTAAGGGGAGCTGGGGCCTGTGGTGGCCAAGGATATTTGGCAGGAGAAGGTGAGACTAGCCACTGAAGTTTAGGGTAAGTGGAGAGATGGAGATAATAAATTGGTAAGGGCACACTGTTCCAGGTGGGAGATAGTAATGGCCAGCAATTGTGCCTAGAAGGCAAGTTGTAAAGTAACAAATTGTGTGTGTGTGTGTGTGTGTGTGTGTGTGTGTGTGTGTGTATGTGTGTGTGTGTGTGTGTGTGTGTGTGTGTGTGTGTGTGTGTGTGTGTGTGTGTGTGTGTGTATGTCTTTTATCCATGGATTCTTGGGTCTTAGGAGGGGGCTGGTAGTGCAGCCACCTCCCGGAGCTAAAGGCAGTAGCATAAAACTATATGCAGCACTTCGTAGCAGTGCATTGTTTGATTTTAATAAGCCATTTTATTTGATCTTCTAATACCTATAAACAGTACCTACTATTGAAGCTCTCAGTTTGTGAACCAGGCAACTGAGGCTTGGGGAAATACAAGGTTCCACTGAAATTCTCATAGTTGTGTGTGGCAGAATCTATATCAAATACAGGTTGATGAGCTGTGGCTATAGCTCAGTTTAGTGGTAAATCACTTGCTTGACATAGGGGGCTCTATGTTAAACCCATGAGTGCTGCTAAAAAATACTGGTTTAACCAAAACAGGAAAGAGGGACTATTGTAGGGATACAGGGAAAGTGAAGATATGTGGAAGATAACACAGGAAGAATAACAGTAAATTATGAAAATGAAATGTCACCATGTACTCCATCACTTCATATACTAATCAAAATGACTTAATACTAGTATATTATTCAACTTTTTTTCCTAAATATGGTCTCACATAATTGAGAACTTCTAAAGGTTTATTTCCCCAGAAACCCACAAACCTATCCATTCATGATGCTAATCTTAAATAGTTTCGCTTAATTTTGCAAGCTATAAAATGTTTTCCTTTGGCAAACAAAGATTCATTCATTGAACAAAATATTCGCCAAGTCCTTAGTGTATTTCAAGCAGTGTGATAGGCACTAGTGCAAAACAGTGTCCCTATTCTAATGAACATTCTAGTTGAAAAGAAGCAATGGACAACAAAGACAAATCAACAAGGGCAGCACCAAGAGATACACTAACAAGAAGAGGATGGGGGAGCTTAGGAGTCGTCAACAAAGAATTACAGCCAGCTAAGGAGTTCTGAGAGCAGGAGAAATAGTCTAGCACACCAATTGGTTATCCAGTACTGATATTAGCCTTAAAAACACACATACACTAATATTATACAAACAGAGCACGTTGTACTTACATATTTAGCAACACACACATAAATAACAATGGTTTGCAAAAATAAAAAAAAAAACAGCTCATGAATTTTAGAGAAACAAGTGAGGGGTATATTGGAAGGTTTGGAGTGAGAAAAGAAAAAAAATGATGTAATTACATTATAATCTTGGAAAAATGAAAGAAATTATAACATTTAATAAATAAGTAGAAAAGAGTAAAGCAGTTAATTATATAAAAGTAGAATAAGTTAATAGAGAAAAGGTTAGGCTTGCAGGGCCAATACTATGCAGTATGACAGCAGAAGTCTCAGAGGACGTGACATTAAAACCTGAAATCTGAATGGTAATGAGCCAGCTATACAGACACCTAGTGTATAAAGAGATTCTTGCCAAGAATCAGCAACAAAGCAGAGTGCCTACACCTACATGGACCCCTGTCTTCTATCAGAAGTATGGACTAAGTAGAGGCTGACCAGGAATGACTAGGAATGACTAGCCATGTGGAATATTTGATCTCTGATCATAAGCATTCTTGGCCTTTATCATTGGCCTTGCTTCTTTGAATGTCACCCTAGAAATCACCAACATCCACTAACCCTTTGCTCTTTCTGCACTCGTTCAGAGTGCTCCAGGGTGGAATTGGAGGTTGGGCTCTTTCCAGATGTTCCTTTAGCAAACATAAAAAAGTCCACATGTCACGACTGAAAAGCCTCTGGAGCTAAGATCTAAGTCATAATCTTTGCCATTTCTCCCTCAGGACTTGGCTATTACTCTGTAATTGGCAGAATCATTAATATAACAAAAGCTTCTGCCTTCTTGACTGCTCTCCTGAGATGCCCAGAGAAGTAAGCCCAGAGGCTGAGCAGCTCTGACATCCAAGGTGGCAGAGCAGGAAGCAGAACCATCGCAATGGGGTATTTTCACTGACTCATACTGAGAGTTTGGGGACTTGCACTTTCCACTGAGATATTTTGGAAACAATTGGAAGAATAAAATTGACTGTGAGATGTATTGGCTTATAACTTTTTATTTAGAATTCATTCTTGTTCTTATTAAATGTCTTAGCCAAAATTAAAATATTGATCGTTTCCCCAAGTGAGGGAATCTAAGACAATATGCGCAATGGTCAATATAAATGATAGTGAGAATACATTTCATTTTATGTTCTGTCATATCACCTTGTTTATTCAACCACTTAGTCTGATTACAAACTATAGATCACTTTTAAACACCAAAGATTTATTTAATTAGCTTTATGTCATCAATAAAGTTTTTGAGTGCTGCTTACTTTTCTATTAAGACACTCTCGTATCTGGGATCTCTGTGGTGGCTGGTTACCTTGTCCTATGCTTTTCCAATTTTGTCAAACTAAATTAGGTTGTGAAAGTATTGTTTCAATATTTAGTGTCTTATTTTTAATTCAATAAATGTTTATTAAACACTCATCACGTGTTTGTCATTGCACTAGGAACTGGGAATGCAAATCAATGATCATAATAGGAAACTCTACATATACTTGGTTTCTGCTCCCTAGGGTAGACATACCTATACTTGTATGATCCTGCATTATGCAAACACACAAACTCTTCCATTTGAAAGGTAAAAAATATCTTTAATTTTTTTTTTTTTTTTTTTTGGTACTAGCTCATTAACAGCAGGTTTTTTTTTTTTTAAAAAAATCAAGTTATTATGTTTAAAAGGATAAAACTATTGATATTTAAGGCAAGGAATTTGTTTGAATAGTAGATTTTATAGACATCTCCCTTGTGGACAGATCCATTTAATTGTATTGCTTAGCTGTGCAAAAAATTTGCAGTCATTTGAAGTAGTGAAATTATCCTTTTTTTTTCCAAGTTAAATTGTAGTACATTAGGTGTTATTTGAACCAGTTTATGAGCCTCAGTCGTGGCATGATGGGCTGACTGCAGGGACTGAAGAACGCTGTCCCCAGATTTAATTATCTTGGGGCATCACCACTGCACAGGCTAAAATGAGTCATTTTGTTCACTGCATCTGCAGCCTTTGCTGAAATGGAGGTTATGGGATAACAACTTAAAGGCTAACTCATTAATGCTGGGGATGAATGAGGTAATGTGTCGGCAGACCAAATTGGTGCCCAGATGTGTTCAGCTAGAGCCCTGTATCTTTTTCCCAGGTTGTAATGTGTTAATGGGGATGTCTCTACGCATCATCACTGCCTGTACACATTGGAATGATGTAGATGTGATACCTTCTGGATACCCAGTCTCTTGCACTATCAATTCCATAATCTACAAAGGTTTCACAGTAACCAGCAGCAAAATTCTTATGATGCCATAAAGTGTGTAATTTATAAGGATTCTAACCACAAATCATTGGGGTCCCTGCTTTCTCTCATAAGGTGCTTACTAGTGAGTACTGCACGATCCTAACTGTTTGATGGCACAATTGAGTAAATTAGTCCTGTAAATTGTGAAGGCTGTGGATTTATGGCTAGTAGAGAGTGTTTCCATCTTCTTAACATGGAAATGGGTGACCTTTCTAACGTTAATTTCTTTCACCATCTGTGCAGTGAATTTTGGGAGGACGTGAGGAACAGGCTTGATGGCAGGCAAATGTGCTTCCACATTTCTGTAATGCCATGCTGCTGACTTGATCAAGGAGTTACCTGTACCAGGGGGCAATATAAGGCTGTCTTTTCACCAGTCTTCAGTGAATGGACTCGGGCTATTCAACTCCTTGGAGCCTGGAACCCAAAAGTTTTGATGTCCCTCCTATGATGTCCTTCTTGCCATTTGCTCTTCCAAATTAAATTCTCTTCTACTGTTTTTCTGGATTTTAAATGGGCACTGTGTAGCTCAGAGATTAAATTTTCAAGTTTAAAAGATTTATTGAGCCAGTCTGTACAAAGTACCGTGATAAATTCAACCTTTGATTTTATGTTTTTTTTCTGCAATTATCCATGAGATAGGCACTATCTTAATTTTTATTTTACAGAGAAAGTGAAGTTCAGATAGAGGATCAGACAAGTGATACATAGTCAAGCCAAAAATGTTTTCAAAGTATTTTTACCTTAATAATCTAAGGTGTTTTGCTTCTAATACGTTTCCATAATTGTATAAGAAGATGTTCTTGGTAATCAGTTCAGTCTTTCTCTGTAAAACAAATAGTTATTATATACTAGTGGCATATTTAAATCACTGTGGAGTTTCAAAAAAGCCCATACTTGTCCTCAGATTCTCTTGGAAGTGTTCTTGATGAACAGTGATTTTTAAAAGTTTTATTAAAAAGTTTTTGGAAGTTTAATACATGCGTATTACATTGACATCATTTCCATTCCTTCCTCTCCTCCTTCCAACTCCTTCCAAGTCCCCTGACTCACTATCATCTCCAATTATACTCTCTCTCTCTCTCTCTCTCTCTCTCTCTCTCTCTCTCTCTCTCTCACACACACACACACACACACACACACACACACACACATACACACATAAACACACACATATGTATATACATATGTATATACTGTTGAATGTATTTAATGTTGTTTATGCATACACATTATTAAACACAGTCACCCTACTATGCAATCACACAGTAAATTTTTTTGTCTGCCTGTTACCTATTATCCACTAATCAACCATTCGGCTTCTCTCTTTGAGCACTTTCTCATGCTTCTAGTTACCACCATTTCATTCTCAGCCTCTATGAGATCAACATTGTAAGATCCCACATATAAGGGATATCATGAAGTATCGCCAACCTCTGCTTGGCTTATTTTCATTTAAGATCATGATCTCCAATTCCATGCAACTTGTTATAAATGGGAGAATTGAAATTTTATGGCTGAGCAATATTCTATTATAGATGTGTACAATTTTTATCTATTAATCAGCTTATGCTGAAAGGTGCTCAGTGACTTCTCCTGCTATTGTGAATTGTGAACTGTGCTGCAGCAAACCTTGGATGGTTGATGTCTCTTCAACATACTGACTTTTATTCATTTTAATAATTACCCAAACTTGAAATTCAATTTTAGAAGCAAGGAGCTTTGTTCATTGAAGGATACTCCTTCTGTCCTGAGTATGACAAGTAGTTATTGTGCCATTTCTTTCATCAAATAAGTAAATGTGTGAAAAATTTTCTGAATGTCAATAACACAAGGAAGAAATATAATGATATTCACAAGTCCTAGGCGGTGAAGGATGCTAAGTGTTCTATAGCACTTAAGACTGCATTGTGTAATTCCCTTGACAAAAGTATCCCAACTTAAATGTCAATAACACCTTTGCAGAGAAATAATAGTATGCGAGCCAGATTTAGCATTCTGGCCTTTCTGGCCTCTCTTTGTTTACCATCTTTCTGCTCCTATTAAGATGCATTAAAAGAGATTCTTAGTTCATTTATCAAAAAGGCACTACTGTGTCTTTGCTGTAAAAGAACCAAAAGATAGTTTTTAACTTTAGAGACTTATCTCCAATCAAAAGAAGAGAGGTATTATTAAAATGACATAATTTTCAGAATCAGATAGAAAGTTTCAATTCTGGAGTCCATGTTGTATTTATATAAGCACTTGAACAAGATAGCCAACATTTACATGCAGTTTTTATTATAATGCACACAATGGAATATTTATCTTGTATAGTCTAGATAATTATTGCAAATAATGATTTATGATAATGCATTTATTTATTACAACACTGATGACATAGGAAGTGTCCAGCAAATAACATTTCTGATTATAAGAACATAATGTAGTTAAAAGCACTTCCCTCTATGGGAGTAAAATAAATTTTATATATCTTATTTTGGATAAAATATCATACATTGTTTTACTCACCTTTTAAATATTCTGGCATTTTGTTTTACTCTCATTGCAAACATAATATTTGGCAATTGCTCTATATAGTGGTTTGAAAGAATAAAACTCATACTTGGTAAAAATATGACACATTTTGGTATTTTGGGATAAAACAAGTATTTCAACAACATGACAGACTAACTGTAACTAAGTTATAATCATAGAACACTCCATTTAGTAATAGCAGAATTCAATTACCAATATAGAATATAGCATACTAAATCATAACATATAAAAACAGTAGAAATTGCATAAATATGGGCTGTGAACATAATTGACTTATACTAGAAATCAGTAACAGAATATTACCAAGAAAATTTCCAATCACTTCAAAATTAAACTGTATATTAATAAATAACAATGGATTAAAGATGACATTTCACAGGAAATTAGAAGATATTTGGAATGAAGCAAAAAGGAAAGATAAGACATCAGAAACACATAGCAATGTTTGGAAATTGGGGACTTTCAATATTGTTGGGTGGTTAGCAAAAGCTTTCAGCCACCATAAAAATTAAAGAAAGCAAAACAGTATAGAGTTTTCTCAAACATTTAAACGTAGATTCATCATATAATCAAAAAAGTCTCATTTCTGAATATATACCCAAAGGAATTAGAACTAAAACCCTGAAAAGACTCCTATAGTTTTTTGTTAATTTTAGCACTAGTCCTTATAGTCAAGATACTGAAACTGTATGTATATATTATTTACAGATATTTGTAACAACAAGGAAAAGGTGATCTATTGATACAATGGACTACTATTCAGCTTCAACAGAGAGAAAAACCTTCCATTTCCAACATTTCTTAGAAGATTCTGAAAGACATTATCTAACTGAAATACACCAGAAAAAATATACTTCATGATCTAATGTATGTGTGAATTCTTTTTAAACTGCCTTGTCTGGCCGCAGTGGGAGAAGAAGCACCTAGCCCTTTAGAGACTTGATGTGCCAGGGTCTAGGAAAATCCACAGGAGTCCACCACCCTCTCAAAAGAAGAGAGGGCATAGAAGAGGGCAGCAATTGTGTTGTAAAGTGAATAAATTAATAAATTTTAAAAAGGAAATTGAACAGAGGTATGTAGCAATGGGGGATGGGAAACCGGGGTAGCCACCAGAAAGTCCCAGGTACCAAGGAAACAAGAGGCTCCCAGGACCCAAAGGGGATGGGATTAGTTGAAATACCCAACAAAGGGGAAGGAGAACCTATAGAGACCATATCCAGAGGTTAGGCAAGATCCGTGGTTGAGGAATGGGGCCACCCATTCATCTCCAAATTTTTAACCAAGAATTGTTCCTGTTTAAAGGAAATATGGGGACAAAGTGTGGAACAGAGACTGAAGGAATGGCCATCCAGAGACTGCCCCACCTGGGGATCCATCCAGTATACAGACACCAAACCCAGGCACTATTGGGGATGCCAAGAAGTGTTTGCTGACAGCAGCCTGATACAGCTATCTCCTGAGAAGTTCTGCCAGAGCCTGACAAATACAGATGTGGATGCTCACAGCCTACCAATGGACTGAGCATGGGGACCCCGATGGAGGAGTTAGGGAAAAGACTGAAGGAGCTGAAGGGGTTGCAACCCCATAGGAAGAAGAACAATATCAACCAACCAGACCCCCCAGAGCTCCCAGGGACTAAACCACCAAACAAAGAGTACACATGGAGGGACCCATGGCTCCAGCTGCATATGTAGCAGAGGATGACCTTATCTGGCATCAGTGGGAGGAGAGGCCTTTGGTACTGTGAAGGCTTGATGCCCTAGTGTAGGAGAATGTCAGGGCTGTGAGGTAGGAGTGGGTGGGTGAGGGAGCACCATCATAGGAGCAGGAGGAGGGGAGGTGGGATAGGGGGTTTGCAGAGGGGAAATCAGTAAAGGGGATAACACTTGAAATGTAAATAAATAAAATATCCAATAATAAATAAATAAATAAATAAATAAATAAATAAATAGGATTCTCATAAGAGCTGAAAGTTGAATCATGGTTACCTATGAGTCTTCAGAGCAGACTGTGACAAGTCACTAAGTGGGTATAGTTTTACACTAGGAATGAGTAAATTCTAGTGGTTTGTGGTACAGTAAGGTGGACATAATCAGTCATTAGATATTATGCATTTTTAAATGACTAGAATAGTTTTAATGCTATTACCAAAATGAAAAGATAAATGTTTAAAATCTCTTTTATTTGTTAATCTTACAATGTATAGCTGTATCAAGATCACACCTAATTGACCAAGGCCACACCTACTCCAACAAGGCCACACCTCCTAATAGTGCCACTCCTTGGACTAAGCGTATTCAAACCATCACAGAACACAGAGAGTAGAGGTACAGAGAATGCAAACATGCCAGTAAGTCAAATTGTAGGGAATAAGTGACTGTGGCACGTTCAGTCCAAAATAGAACATCATTATGAACTTACAACCTCAAGATTCAAAGAACATCATAGAAGAGGGGAAGAAAAGATTGTGAAAGCTAGACACTGGGGAGAACTGTGCAAAATAGCATCTTATGGACATAACAGGCCCATTCCACTAATAAACTCACAACAGTTCCTGCTGCTTGTAAAAGACCCATAACAAGATCAAGCCAGTGAACACTCTAGTATATATGAAAGGAATTTAGAGGCCCCACTCTTAGATGAGAAGCTTTTGGAAGTTCGTGGTTTCTGGAAGAGAGATGGTCATTTTTTAGGGGTGTGGTCTGTATTAGGTTGCTCATGATACAGTGGATGCCCCTATCCTCATGTGCATATGAGTAACATAACTAGCCTCAATGGGTTATAAACAAATAAAAGAAGAAGTATTGAGGAAGATATTGGGAGTCTGGTAGAAGTTGGAGGAGTAGAAGTGGATATAATAAAAATATATTGTATACATGTATGAAATTCTCAAAAATCAATTAACAGTCATTAAAAATGAGAATGTGAGCTGAGCATATGCATTCATCACTGTCTTTTTCCTAATTGTGGATCTGATGTAAATAGCAGCTTAAGGCCCTTGCTTTCTTGACTTCACCGTCATGACGGAGCACGTGCTTGATCTGTGAACAAGTTTCTTCCTAACTTGCTTTCATCAAATATTTTATCACAGCAATAGGAAATAAAACTAAGACCAACCAGGATAACACACTAAAAGGCAATAATGGGTATGGTGATGTGCAATTCCAGTACTTGGAGACTGAGGAATGAGAATCACAAGTTTAACAGCATCTATGGTTATATAGTGAGACTCTTTTGCAGGGAGGAAAACATTTGCAATTTGTATATCTAATATCTGATATTTAATCAGAATATATGCATAACTGAGCCTTCAGGACTAAATGTCAATCATAATCTAAGTAGGAAAAAAATGGTTCATATCAGTATTACACCAGGGGATAAGTCTTTCCCGGCAGATTATTATTGTAGTTCACATGGTTCACAGATGGGTAAGGCTCATGATTTCTTTTCTACCCCAGTTGCAGGCACAGTAACTTCCAACACTATAAAAAGCAAACCAGATGAAACATTCAAGAAGTAACAGTTTTATTTCTCCGTTGTTTATGGTCAAGTATATGATGTGTTCAGCAACAGGGTCTTACCATCAAGTTCTTGAGGGTAACCAAGAGCAACATCAGTAGCAAGAGCCTGTAATGTTTGGCAATCTGTGGGATCCCACCGACAAACAGCTCCAAAATAAGTAACCTATTACTGTGACTGGGCTTTTAATTTGTCACCATGTGATGAATAGTAGTGGCATTGTCAGCCCTAGGTAGAGTAGCTCCATTTTAGCTCTGTTTATAATACATTAACATGGTCTCAGGTGCCAGCACAGGCTACTCACATCTACATGGCTCCCAGTAGCATCACAGCCCACAAAGGCATGGCTTCAGGCAGCAGCACAAACCATAGACATCTGCATGATCTTTGGTGGTAACACAGGCCATGGATATCAACACAGGCCATGGATATCAACACAGGCCATGGATATCAACACAGCTCCTGGTCGCAACACAATCCATGGGCCTCATGGTCCCTGGTGTCACTACGGGCCAAAGATATCAACATGTGTACATGTTGCCACCAGGAACCATGCCTGATACTATGGTCCTGTCCAGCTTGTGATGTCTGTGGCACATGCTCCAGTGACTATATGAACAACACAAATTGGATATTATTATTATTATTATTATTATTATTATTATCATCATAATTAATCTTTTTTTGAAGGGGAGGCCACAAGTGTGTGTGGAGGCAGACTTGGGAAAAGTGTGTAGTAAAGGTGATCAGGGTACATTATGTGAAATCTCCAAGTAATCAATAAAATATTATGTAAAAAATAAATAAATGCATATGTGTGTATTTTAGGAAGCTTCTACAATAGTGGGTTTACACGCAAATTTCTTAGAAACTTTTTTAGTGATTCTTCCCTATATTCTCTCCTCTACCATGCCTTTCCATACCTCACCCCAATTTAAACCTTTCTGTTCCATTATTTCTCTTTGACACTTTATGCCACTGCGTTCCACGTCCTCTTACTTGAAAATGCCTCCTCAGTGCCTCATATTAATGTACTAACTCATAATAACCCAGAGCTCTGTGAGTATTCCAAATAAAACACTGCCTTGGAACTTTCCGCATTCCTCAAACAAATGCGTGGGAATATAGAGTATATACAAAGAAGAGCAGGACTTTCTGTAAATCAGTAACACTATGAAGGTCAAGAGAGTTGTGACTGTCATGTTGTGAATGTGCCCGTCGTGGGCATATAGGAGAGATGGGGAAACAAACGAATGTGAGTGGAGAAGAAGGTCCTGAATCATTTCTTGAGCATGTCCTGAGCTCTCCGTACATTATCACAGCAATGGAGACCGGCAAGTCTCAAAAATGATTATGCAGAGGAGTACGTGATTTTGTAGGAATTTAGGCACCAGAAATGCAGGCCTTATATATTAAGTAAATTCATAACAAGTTGAAGATAAAGTGAATAGCCGACCATCTGTGAAATATTTCCTCACTGACTACTATTATTGCTGGAGAGATCTAAGGTCTATTTAACCTGAGCTAAAATAAACACGTTTAAGCTGTAAACTATTAGCACAAAAACCATGTTGACTTTGTTGCTATGTGAAAGGTTTAAATCCTCCATAATCCCTGTCAGAAGTAAGTGAAATGGTTAATAAAGCTACTCCTAATTTTAAACACTTGGAAAGAACCAAATGATTGATATACTGCCACGTTAATTCCCATTTGATGAAATTCTCCCAGATCCCAGGTTACAAATATGTAGGGAGAAAAACAAGAGCTCTAGAAACTCATACATAAAGGTTAGACTTTACACAGTGCTTCAGTTCCACTAGCATGCAGACTATCTTGGGCTTTATGATTGAAATTCTTGGAGCACTGGTTCTGTCATATTCTTAAATATAAAATGTTATCTATATGAATTGAAGAAGATAGAAAAAGCTTATACCTAAATGAGTCATGGAATGATTTCAGTGACTCAGAAGAGACCAAAATACAGGACCTTATTTGCATATAGATATTTAAATAATAAAAATTAAACACACCTTTAGCCATCAAGAAAAATTTCCACTGATAATAGTGTATTAAAAACAAAGCCTCTAATATGGAAGGTGCTAGCTCTTCGAACTTCTATGCATTACAGGAATATATGAAGATGTCCTTTATAAGTCTTTTTAAATAAAAATTTCATTTGAAAAAGAAGTATTCTTCATGTTCAAAAGAACACTGAGTGGAATTCCAAAGACACAGTTTAGTCTATCAAAACTTTGTTTTTCATACATTTTAATTTGTCACTGAATAATCAAGGGTGGAACCAGAAAGTAGGTCCTATCTTTAGTGGGTGACCACCTTTAGAAGGTGGCATTGTACCTTGTGGCTCTGTTGTCTGAGAAAAGCATACAAACTCAGAAAGTCTTATTGGAGTTATTGAAATGAAGGAGTTTAAAAGCTGGAAGCAATGTACTGAAGAACATGAACTGAAAACATGAAGAAATGTAAACAAAGTACATGTGGGGATTGAAGAAGGGAAGTTGAAACAGAAGAAATGGAAAACGGCTGTGTTGAAGACCTTAGGAGAAAGTTTGCCTCATCCAAATCCCAGGTGTGTCTCTTGGAGTTGTAATTGGGGTGAATAAATGTTCACAGGCAGTGTCTTAGTCAGGGTTTCTATTCCTGCACAAACATCATGACCAATAAGCAAGCTGGGGAGGAAAGGGTTTATTCAACCTACTCTTCCACACTGCTGTTCATCACCAAAAGAAGTCAGGACTGGAACTCAAGCAGGACAGGAAGCAGGAGTTGATGCAGAGGCCATGGAGGGATATTCCTTACTTGCTTGCTTTCCCTGACTTGCTCAGCTTGCTTTCTTATAGAATCCAAGATCACCAGCCCAGGGATGGTACCACCCACAAGGGGTCCTTCCCTCCTTGATCATTAATTGAAAAAATGCCTTACAAATGCATCTCATGGAGGCATTTTCTCAACTGAAGCTCCTTTCTCTGTGTTAATTTCAGCTTGTGTCAAGTAAACACACAAAGCCAGTCAGTACAATTGATCCCTTGTCAACTTGATACACAAACACATCACTATTAAGCCTTAATCTTTACTTTCTTACTCTTCCCCCAAGATCTAAATAACTTTAAAAGTTCCACAGTCTTACATATTAAAAGTTCAATCCCTTTAAAACATCCAATATCTTTTAAAATTCAAGGTCTTTTAAAAATTCAAAGTCTCTTAACTGTGGGCTCCACTAAAATATCTTCTTTCTTCAAGAGGGAAAAATATCAGGGCATAATCACAATCAAAAGCAAAATCAAACTCCAACTGTCCAATGGGATCCACTCACTATCTTCTGGATTCCTCCAAGGGCTTGAGTCATCTCTCTAGCTCTGCTCTTTGTAGCACACATCTTATCTTCTAGGCTCCAGATGACTATACTCCATTGCTGCTGCTATTCTTGGTGGTCATCTCATGGTCCTGGCACCTCAAAAACACTGCTGTCTTCTGCTGTAACTAGGCTTCACCAACAGCTTCTCATAGGCTTTCTTCATGGTTCCAAGCCTCAACTCCTTTGTATGACCCCTTCAGTCCTGGACCATCAATTGTAACTGAGGCTGTACCTTCAACAATGGCCTTCCATGGACTCTCATAGTGCCTAGCCTCAGCTGCTCTTCATGACCCCTTCATGCCTTCAAAACCAGTACCACCTGGGTGACTCCTACACCTTACCAAGTCCAGCCACAGCACAAGGTACAACCTTGGCTATCTTTGGAACAAGCCTCTACGCTCACAGAAAACACTTCCTAGATTTCACCTCAGTGATGCTGGTCTCTTCTTAATCACCGCTAATTTCTTAGCTCCAGCTAACCAGCATCAATAGTCCCAGTAATACAAAGGTTTCGCTTTAGTAGTTCTGGTATCTTGTTCATCACTGCTGATTCTTCAGTCACAGCTAACCAAACCCACAAAATCTTCACAATTAAAATAGCAATGGCCCTGATAAGAGTCTTTAATCTTCCCTCTGAAATTTCACAAGCCAGGCCTCCATATTCTGAACTGTTCTCAACATTATCTTCCAAGCTCCTACACAACATTCCACAGAACTCTTAGCACCGAATGGATCTTCTAGCCCAAAGTTCCAAAGTTCTTCTACAGTTCTCCCCAAAATATGGTCAGGTTGTCACAGGAATACTCCACTATGTGGGTACCGATTTGTCTTAGTCAGTGTTTCTATTCCTGCACAAACATCATGGCCAAGAAGCAAGTTGGGGAAGAAAGGGTTTATTCAGCTTACAGTTCCACACTGCTGTTTATCACCAAAAGAGGTCAGAACTGGAACTCAAGCAGGTCAGGTATCAGGAGCTGAAGCAGAGGCCATGGAGGGATGTTCCTTACTGGCTTGCTTCCCCTGGCTTACTCTGCTGGCTTCCTTATAGAGCCCAAGACTACCAGCCCACAGATGGTACCACCCACAAGGGGCCCCTCCCCCCTTGATCACTGATTGAGAAAATGCCTTACAGATAGATCTCATGGAGGTATTTTCTCCACTGAAACTCCTTTCTCTCTGATAACTCCAGCTTGTGTCAAGTTGACACACAAAACCAGCCAGTACAGGCAGTAATATTGCCAGCACCATTACCAACAACAACAACACAACCACCACCACCACTGTCTCCATCACCACCATCATCTTTTGATGTTAAGGAAAAGAACAGGGTATATAAGAAACTGAAGATGCTCATATTTGATTTAGGACTTCAGAAAGAGTAGAACAGCACTACCCTTGAAGAATATCTTTACTAAGTTTTTATGGCAGAAATATGCATGGAACTGACAGATAAATTGAGACTTGTATTAATTATGTTCCTCACCACGAGACAATATACCATATAATGGACAGCCACAAAGCAAGAGAATTCATAAAAATAAAGCCATGAAGGATCTTTTGGAGAAGGAGGTTTTGCACCATGCTAAGAAAGTTTTTCTCCTCTGTTCTGCAAAAGAATCTGGGAAGAAACTTTTAAAGCATAGGCTCAGATATGGAGGAATCTAATGTTTGAGGAAATTTCTGAATTAATGTCTTGTTTTGGGGTGGTGAGATTTTTTTTACCTTGCAATGTTCAATCCTAATTCTAATATCTCTGTTTAACCTCAATAATGTCCTAAGATTTAAAAAAAATGAACTGTACCATTATTTACATTTATGTATCTTTTAAATTCTTATTTGGAGAAGCTGGCCAACAAATTACGAGAAATACTAGTGAAACTGAGTGAAGCTAATAGAAGGGTACAGAGTCCATGAGACTATAGAGAAACCATCCTGTGTTCTTACCTTTATCTGTTGCTACAACTTCTATATTAGTGCAGACAGCAAAAATCAGTCACACCTAGGTCAGAGTGTCCCTGCAGCTCTCAGGCAATAATCTAAAGTCAAAGGACAAGGACCCTCAAGGATCCTGCAGATACTAGCACCACTATGTAGTTCTCATGGCTATTTCCTTCTCAACGTATTCGGATTGACTTCTCACCCTTACAGGATTGAGTTCCAATTTTATAGTTGGACACTGAAGTCTTCTGTATCATAGCCCTTTGCAAATTATTTTAGCCTTGACATTGATTATATTTATAAATTTGCTTTGGGAATTTCAGTCAGTAAGAACTGCATTGTCTCCATGTGAAAGATGAAGATTAAGTCATGAAGAAAGAGCGAAATCCACCATTGTAACTTGGTTACTTCTCCCCTAGGGTGAATGCTGTGGAGCAGAGTCTGGTAGAAGGACAGAAAAACATGATGATAACAAATAATGCAATTTCTTTATGATCAGGCTGGGATATTGGGCCAAGATCATGTCACAGGGGGTCTGTCATACATATATGAGTTTTTCTTAACCATACTAATAACATGTTCAATGTCATTTGACTTGAGTCAGTTTCATCCTCAGGGTTCTCCTTTTACCTGTGTTAGTACACATTCTATTACTACAAATCACTAAGGGTAGAGACGTATAAAGGAAAGACTTTCATTCAGTTGACAAGTAGAAAGTCCAAACAGCATGACTTTAATGATGCTCCATTGTCTGGCTTATATAATGACACCTGATAGGGCAAGGACAGGAATGTGAGTGAGAGATAGGAATTGTCTGACCAGACAGGAAGACAGAGGATGGGTGGAGAAAATGCTCATGCTCTCCATCTAGGCGCAACCTTGAATAATTACCCCAACTTGTATTTTTTAAATTACGTGTGTGTGTGTGTGTGTGTGTGTGTGTGTGAGAGAGAGGGGGGGGGGGAGGAAGGGAGGAAGAGAGAGAGGGAGGAGGAGGGAGGGAGGAGGGACGGAGGGAGGGAGGGAGGGAGGGAGAGAGAGAGAGAGAGAGAGAGAGAGAGAGAGAGAGAGAGAGAGAGAGAGAGAGAGAGAATGAATTCCTCTGAGCATTTCTGTTGCCCAATCCTACCACTCTTAATATTTCCACCCTGGGAACCCAGCTTTGAGCACATAATATCTGGCTGACAAATTAGAGTAGTACTGAGTGATTTGGTTGTTTGTTTCCTTTGCTTTCCTCTCCGCATTAAGAGCTTCTTTTCTTTAAACTGTGTGTCAAAATGCCCTTCTTCACAGGAAACACCTCTAATGGGTGCTTCCTCAGCATCTATGCTCTCCTTCCCTCAAAGCATGTAGAGTTTGTTCACCATCATGTTGCCATCATGACTAATGAAACTAAGGACACCAGCTAGATCCCAACCCCCTCAAGACACCCTCCTACCATCCTTTCTTTTTTCGTTATACCCTAAAATCTTTCTTCTCACTTGGTATACACAAGTCCATCTCTTCTAAGAGAGTCTACTATCATCATTGCTCAGTCTTTTGACATATTTTCTTTTACATTTAACTGTTGGAACTTTTTTCATTCGCTTGATTCTTCATTGGTTTAATTTAGAATTATACTTGGAATTATATATGTCTGTGTTTCATGTAACAGCAGTTTTGACATTATGACTTCCCTC
>CM052722.1:95679688-95782164 GCA_028551405.1 Uromys caudimaculatus
CCTTCCCTTCCCTTCCCTTCCCTTCCCTTCCCTTCCCTTCCCTTCCCTTCCCTTCCCTTCCCTTCCCTTCCCTTCCCTTCCCTTTCCTTCCCTTCTCTCCCTTCCCCTCTGCTCCCCTCTGCTCCCCTCCCCTCCGCTCCCCTTTCTTTTCCCTCCCTTCCCTTCCTTTCTTTCTAAAACAGTCACTATCTTTTCTTTTGGTTTCAGCCACCTTGAAAGATCTGAAAATCCTCCAAACTCTAATTTTAACCCAATTGTTTCTCCCGAGGTCTAGGTCTACATTTGATTATGTGAAGATCATCCCAAGGCAAATGCTATCTAACTTAAGCTTGGCCTTCTTCTCCCATCTCTATATCCATTAACACTCTGATGTTGAGTATCACCGATCACTTCCTCATGCTTGCCCTCTATGCCAACTCTGTCACAATTCAACCTTCCAAAAAGATCTCATGTCTCTTTATCCCAGTTTCCTCCCATCTCTACTATTTCTGCCTTAG
Source organism: Uromys caudimaculatus (assembly GCA_028551405.1). Taxonomy (NCBI): domain Eukaryota; kingdom Metazoa; phylum Chordata; class Mammalia; order Rodentia; family Muridae; genus Uromys; species Uromys caudimaculatus. The sequence goes on from CM052722.1 coordinate 95,680,186, forward strand.
TTTTCTGGTCTTTGTTTTGTGATGTGTACAGTCACCAAGTTTTGCCATCTCTCTTTCCCATTTCACCTAGTTCACCTTCCATCTGTTCTTAGAGTTATCTATTTAAGTTGATTTAACCATGCAGCTCCTCTGATTTATAACTCCTTGCTTTCCAGAGTACAAAGCTCACCACATTTGGCATAGCATTGGCAGGCCATCACAATCTGTGTCCAAATCAATTTTCCAGATACTTTCCCCATCCTTCTGTTCATGTGTCCTAGCCTTTAACTCTGCTTAAACAACAGTTTTCCAGCATGTAAATATACAACATGATGCAAAAATATGTATTTTAACCTTTATTTTATTGTTTGAAGATACTGATAAGCATCAAGAGGGCCAGGACTACATATTTATAATCTTTTAGCTCAAGTTCTTGACCAAAGTTTATCTTAGTAAACCTTACATAGAAGAATGGGTGAGATTCATTTCTTCTGTCCTTTAGCAATGTGACATTTAGTCAGTTTGGAGCCTTGGTTTCTTCATCTGTGAACTGGGCTTAATAACAGGTGCAACCTTGCCCTTTGGATTGTGAAGAAAGGGCACACAGGCCCTTTATACCTTTGCTAGCTTCTCAAGTCCCTCTCCAAGTTTTGGCAGACAGTGTCAGAGAGCTGTGGGGCCAAACTCTGAGCAGCAGCTGCAGTGGGTCAGCTTCGCAGCAGCTGCTGCTGAGGCTTTGGAGAAGCATACAGTGTTAACCCTTTGGGTCTCGATCTTGAGAATGCTATGACTTGCTCAACTTTGATCTCTTAACTTCATAGTTTCTTCTACATATCTGGCACAGATTACTTATCCACCCTCTGGATCCATCCCTTCTAGGCCAGCCTTCTTATGCAAAGCACTGATTAGTAGCAATTTCTCCAATTCATTTCTCAGACAAAATAGCTTTCTTCACCTCCTCTCTTTTGTCAGTTCTCGTGTGTACTTTCTTCTCAAAAGCACAGTACTTCAGGTATTGCTTGATATGTACGAATACTTGTTAGACTCAAACCTTGACTCTCTGAGACATTCACATTTTGCTCCTGGTAACAGCTGTGTCGTGTCCTAGTCTCACTTCAAGACATGAGCAACTGAAAAAGTTCAGATCATCTTCACACCAACTGCTGTCATAACAAGTGATCCTCTGTGTGCAGTTGGTGCTCTGACTCTCAAAGCAGAATGATGTAACTGGTAATTAGTATCTAATGTTCCAACAGGTTGATATTCTTTGAAATCACAATTCTGTGATATACCTCCATTCTTATGCGTGTCTTTCTCTCACTCACAGCTTAAGTCATCTATTGCATTAGTCATTAGCTTGTGTCTTCATCCATATAATCTGTACATTTCCCCCTAATTATTTGTCATGGGAAAATATAACTTGACATTTATAATTTTAGCCATTTCAATGTATATAACTGAGTGATATTGGAAACATTTTGTATAAAAATTTTTATTTATTTATTTATTTTATTTATTCACTTTACATCTTGCTCACTGACCCTGTCAACCATTCCCCCAATTCTCCACCTCCATTCACCCATACCCACATTCCCTTCTCCTCTGAGTTGGTTGAGACCCCTCTGGATATCCTTCTACCCTGGCACATCAAGTCTCTTTGAAGCTAGGCACATCCTCTCCCACTGAGGCCAGACAACGCAGCCCAGATAGAAGAACACATTCCACAGACAGGCAACAGCTTTTGCGATAGCTCCCACTCCAGTTGTTCAGAACTCACATGAAGACCAAGCTGCACATCTAGTATATGTGGGTAGGGGAAGGGTGACTAGGTCCAGCCTGTGTATGCTCTTTAGTTGGTTCAGTCTCTGAGAGCCCAAGATTAGTTGACTCTGTTGGTCTTCCTGTGGAGTTCCTATCTTTTCTGGGGCCACAATCCTTCCCCCAACTCTTCCATTAGAGTCCCCAAGAACCACACACTGTTTGGCTGTGGGTCTCTGCATCTGTTTCAGTCAGCTGCTGGGACAGACATGCTAGACTTCTGTCTGCAAGCATTACAGAGTATCATTAATAGTGTCAGGAATTGGTGCTTGCCCATGGGATGGATCTCAAGTTGGGCTAGTTATTGGTTGGCCATTCCTTCAGTCTCTGCTCCATCCCCTGTCCCTGCATTTCTTGAAGTCAGAATAAATTTTGGGTTGAGAGTTTTATGGGTGTGTTGGTACTCCAGCAGGGTTCTTACCTGGCTACAAGATGTGGCCACTTCAGCTTTCCATATCCCCAATGCTATGAGTCCCAGCTAAGGACATGCCCGTTGATTGTTGGGTGCCTCCCCTATCCCAGATTTCTGTCATGTCCTGGAGATAGCTCCCATGCCCCATATCTCCCTACCCCTGTCAGTTACAGATTTCCATTCATTCTCATGGCCATCTGGCCATCTGACCATCTCTTCTGTCCCTTTCCACACCTGATCCTGAACTTCCCATTCCCCTTCCATCCCATATTGCACCCAGTTCCCTCCCTCCATCTGCCTGCTATGACTATCTTATTCCCTCTTCTAAGTTAGATTCAAGCATCCTCGCTTTGGCCTTCCGTCTTGTTTAGCTTCTTTGTGTCTGTGGAGTGTAGCATGGGTATCCTGTATTTTATGGTTAATATTCATTTATAAGTGAGTACATACCATGCATGTCCTTTTGGTTCTGGGAAAATTTTACATCTATGCAAGAATACAATACAACTGCCACCATTCTTAGTATCATTCAAATGATCTCTTAAAAAATTCTATATTCATATAGGGCCACTCTGTGTTAATATTTATTATTTATCACATACAAGTTTTGATATCTCTCATATATATGTACATGCACACATACATACACACATACATGCATATGTATGTTATACTTAGTTTTGCTTCAAATTCTACTTGCTGGAGATATTTATCATTAAAAGTATACTACATCTCTTAGAATCAGCAGTATGAGTCCAGGAAATGACAAGTGAAAACGTACTTAGCAATAACTACCTTAGTGGAGCAAAAGTATCAGAAAAATAAACACATTAGAGCTAAATAACTAATGTTTAGTAGTTCCAATCTAATAAAAAGTACTTAGTAAGTACCTGCCATGGCTAGATGCACAATTCTGAAAATTTGTCAAATGCAATTTCTGTTTTAATGTACCTAATAATATTCTTGGGAGATGGGACAGTTTATCATTTTAAACACATTTTGGATCTTATCTCACCTGGGCTATTTCAATGACTCAGTTTCTCTTTGGCTGTTCTGGCCTCACCCATCCAGGAAACCCAGGGGACCTTCCATACTATCATCCAAATGATCTTTTAGAAATTCTGCATTCTTGTCTTATTCCTGGATATGCCCTAGAAATACCAGAGAACAGCCTTTAACATGTTAAAATAGTTTTGATGTAAACCACTTCTGTAAGAGTCACATGCCTCAAACACAGTATTTTTGAAGATTCCCAGTTATTTCTGCTACCTGGTACAGTATGATAACCATTGTTGTGAATGGAGTCTATCTGCCACCTTTAAAATACTCATACCTTTTTGGTCTCTTCTGTCTGGGTTCCTTAGTATGGATTTTATGAATTTGAAGATCTAGCCTGCACTTCATTTTTGAATAATCATCCTGCTGCAGTATAATCCCTAAATACTATCTTGCTTCACGGCACATATTTTGATAACTTCCATCCCCTTCAAGAAATATCCCAGCCTTTCTTGACTGTCATAACAGGGCTCATTATTTAAAACTTTAACATGTCCTGTAGAAAGTCTATTCCTGAATGTGTTGTCACTGGAGCTTGTAAACACTTTTATCATTACACTTATCACTTTAAATATATCCACTAGTTTGCATGCCTCTCTACTACTTAACTATACAGGTTTTGAAGGCTGGAGATGGATTATTTACTGCTCCATATCCTCCAGATTTGGCCATTTGAACTGGTATCGAGTCAGTGTCCAATACATTTACAGAGTTTATGAATGAATGAATTTTATGCATATTTCAGCATCTCTGAGACAGAAAAAATGGACAAAAAAAGAATGAGGCAGATTCAAGAAAAAGAGTTTATCAGGAGAAAATTCAGCGGGAGACTTTCTGTCCTTGGGCAGAAGGGGTTTTGTCTGGAGAAAACCAGGCTGTGTTTAGAAGGGATAACTAATTCTAACCAGACATGCAGCCAAGAGCAGGCTGTGGCCAAAGTGCTGATGGATGACAGCTGGAAGCATGCCTTGTGAACCAACTAAAAATGACATATCAATCTGAGCTGAAAAATAAATCATTGGGGCTCCAGAGGCTTTTGTTCTCTTTAAAATCTCACTCTACATGACCATATAATAAGAACACCTCAGCTTGTTATAGCGCTTTACAACTTTACACTCCACACAGTTATGCACATGATCCCATAGAAACCTCCTCATAATCCTTCCAGTGATGGAAAAGACAAGGATCTAGACACTTCAGGGACTAGCCCATTGCCACAACGTATGTAAGTGGTCATCAAAGCACAAGTAGGTCTTCAAATAAGGGAGAAGGAAAACTAAGGCAAGAAAACCAAATGACAAGATAAAGAACAAAATCTACATAGCATATGCACTGCATTTTATTCTAGATCTTACTGTCATCATTGCTGTACTCTTCCTGCGTAAGATTAGGGCCATGAGGTGATGATGACAGTGAGGTGATCCTAGGCTAATAGCATGTAAGGTATAGGTCACTTTTCATTTAAAAGCCTTATATTGTTGGTATTATTATCTATAGTTAAAGTGAAGAAATTTAGCCTCGGAATGTTTAAATACCTTACCTAGAAATCCGCAAGAGTTACATAAAATGAGCACCTTCTTATTTGAATCAAACATCAATATAATTTAGATATGAGCAGCCAGTCCTTTTGTAGATCGTATAACACTAAGAATGAATTTAATGCAAATTTTTCCCTAAACCAATATCATAAAGTATTTCCCATGTTTTCCTCTAACACAAGTGATTTTATTGTCTCTCAGTTCCATATTTAACCCTATTTGACATCATTTCTTGGTATAGTGAAATATAAAGGGCTTCATGTGGATTTCTGATTTTTATAACACAATTTTATAGAAGAGGTCAGTTCCTCAGTATACATCGTTGGCATCTGTGTCAAAACAAACAAACAGATAGTTGGAAATGCACAGATTTATTTCTGGGTTCTCTGTTCCATTCCATTGTTCTGCAGGGCTCCATTTATACCAAAAGTACCGTGTTGTTTTGTTATTTTATCTTTGAAACCTACTCATTGTGACAGTTCTAGCTCTGTTCTCTTTGCTTAAGATTGTGTTGGCTATTTGAGGATTCTTTATTGCTCTACATAAATTTCTATACAGATTTTCATTATTGCTTTTGTATGAATTGCATGAAATATGCAGAAAGAATCTGTAGAATTAGAAAATATTTGTGACAGGATCCTTCTGGTCTTCATTTGCACCTGGAAGATAGCTGGTACAACCACTCTGGAAATCAGTCTGGTGGTTCTTCAGAAAACTGGACATAGTATTACCTGAAGACACAGCTATACCACACGTGGGCATATACCCAAAAGCTTCTCCAATATATAACTAGGACACATGCTCCACTATGTTCATAGAAGCCATATTTATAATGGCCAGAAGCTGGAAACAACCCAGATGTCTCTCACCAGAAGAATGCATACAGAAAATGTGGTACATTTACAGAGTGGAATACTACTCAGCTATTAAAAACAATGAATTCACGAAATTCTTAGGCAAGTGGATGAAACTAGAAAATATCATCCTGAGCGAGGTAACCCAGTCACAAAAGAACACACATGGTATGCACTCACTGATAAGTGAATATTAGCCCAAAAGCTCGAAATACCCAAGATACAATTCACAGACCACATGAAGCTCAAGAAGAAGGACATGGGTGCTTCAATCCTTCTTAGAAAGGGGAACAAAATATTCATGGGAGCAAATATGGAGACAAAGTGTAGAGCAGAGAGTGAAGGAAAGGCCATCCAGAGACTGCCCCACCTGGGGATCCATCCCGTATACAGAGGAACCCATGGCTCCAGCCACATATGTAGCAGAGGATGACCTTGTTGGACATCAATGGGAGGAGAGGCCCTTGGTACTGTAAAGGCTTGATGACCCAGTGTAGGGGAATGCCAGGGCGGGAAGGCAAGAGTGGGTGGGTGGGTGGGTGGGGAAAACCCTCATAGAAGCAGGGGGAGAAGGAATTGGATGGGGGGATTGGATGGGAAACCAGGAAAGGAGATAACATTTGAAATGTAAATAAAGAAAATATCTAATTAAAAAAAAAGAAAAGAAAGAAAAATATTGGCAAAAGACAAATCTGGCATTGGTTCTATATAAAAATATAAACAACTCAGTGAAAAATCTCTATAATATGTGCAAAAGTTGTACATAGAAACTTCTCAAAAGAAGACATCCAATTAGGCAACAGATGTATGAAAAGTGTTTGACATCCTTAATTATCAAGCAAATGAAAACCTAAACTACAATGATACAATCAATGATATATTGTTTCAAACTTATTGGAGTGGCTATTTTCAAAAGCACAGAAGGTAAAGTGCTACTAAAATTGTATAGAGAACAAACTTTCTGTACACTAATGATGAAATTCTAAACTAGTAAGATAATTAGTTTGCAAGCTCCTTTAAAAATTAAATGTGTGATTTCTATATGATCCAACAGCCCCATCTATTTTCCCTCTCTGTCTCTCTGTCTGTCTCTGTCCCTGTCTCTGTATCTCTCTGTCCTCTCTCCCTCTTTCTCTGTTTGTCTTTTTCTGTATCTATCTCTGTCTCTCTGTCTCTGTCTCTCTGTCTCTGTCTCTCTGTATCTGTCTCTCTGTTTCTGTCTCTGTCTCTGTCTCTCTCTGTCTCTCTGTCTCTCTGTCTCTCTCTCTCTCTCTCTGTGGGAGTGTGTGTGTATGTGTGTGTGTGGTGTAGTGTAAACCAATTATGTTAAGAGATGATCTTCACTACCATATTTATCATAGCACTATTAACATTTGGTAACATTCAAATTATGAATTCAACCTAATGATGCACCTAATGATCCTAAAAAGATAAATGGTATTTTTACATAATGGAATAGAATGTTTTTCGATCATTGGAAAATTAAGCATCCATCTGTGATGACATGAGAAAATGTCTGTGGCATTATGTTAGGTGAAATAGGGCAGTCACAGACAGATAAATACCACATGATCTCACTTATATGTAGAATTGAGAAACTTGATCCCATAATAGAAGATATTATAGTATTTACCAAAGGCTGATGATTAGCTACATGGAGAGATAGATAAATGTCATTAAAAATACATAATTATAGTCATGATGAATACATTTCAGAGTTTCTATCATACAGCAAGGTGACCGTAGTGATAATATGTTATATTTTTTTAGAAATATAAAAAATAACAGCATTATAACCTTTCCTCACAAAAAATGAGTTGGTAAAAGAACCATTAATTAGATTAGCTACACTGAAGCAATCAGTAATGTATATATACATACACACACACACATGTGTGTGTGTGTTTGCTGCAATGAATATATATACATACATATATGTATATGTATGAGGGGGGCATGTTGTATATGATAAACAATTAAAATGGAAACTAAAAAGTAAATGTATTGAAAATGCTCTGTTAGCACATTATCTGGGATACATAATAGCTTCTTATGAAAGTAAAGAGCAATGTCAGAGAGTGAATCTGCATAGGGATAAAGTAATGATGAACCTCACAGTGGAAGAAAGTGAGGCTTGACTTGAGCTTCACTTGAGCAGCACCTAAGTGAGAATGAGCATTGCCCCAAGCACTGGGGAAAGTACTGAGGAGAGCGGCATCTGCTGGAGAGTTAGAAAAGAACCCCCAAACTGTGGGTGTGACAGATAGTTGACTACTGTGAAAGCAATACAAACTGCCCTAAACTTCAGGGCTGAAGGGACTCATTCTTCCTCCTGAGATTTTGTGATTTAAAAGAAGCTAAATACTTGGATGGTACCATCAAGTGAGGGCTTTTCAGGTACAGGGAAATTGAATTGCTGATTGCTGGGCTGTGTTATGAAAGAAGGCAAGTCATAGGTTATCATCAGCTCCCTGCAGGCTCCACTCTGAAAACAATGATAACTGGCTAAGAAACCTTGAGATAAGAACAAGAGAAGAAATGAAAGATGAGATAAGCAAATATAAATTCAAAAGAAGTAGGTTTTCTAGATTAGGTTTGTTTATTGAAAATTTAATACATGCAGTTCACACAAAACTTCCAGGGCACAAATAAGTCCAATGTAAGCCAAACTTCCTCTTCACATGGACATATGTGTGTGTGTGGTCTTTGTCATCAAAAATGAGAGTGCATTGTACACACCATTGTGTACCACAAGTGCTGTTTTGAACCCTAAAGAATTAAAATTGTAAATAGTTTCATTGCAGCACATTTAGTCCATTTTTATTACCTTTATTGGTTATTATTTCAATATAGAAATATAGGCTCATTAATTTAACCTATGCCCTATGAGGCCCATTGAGCCTCATCCCATATTTCATTCATGCAAGCAGCACTGTAAGGAATACCCTTGCACTCGTATTCACTTGCATACCACTAGGAAAATTACTAAGTGTAAATTTTAAATACTTTTTTCATATTGTTAGATCTTACAGAATTGTGTTCTGTGAAGGGATTGAATAATTCCACCTCCCAGGTATGAAATGCTCATTTCTACTAGTTCATATTCTCTCTTTTCCTCCTCTTGTCTGATAAGATGAAGGAAAAGGATATTTCATGATTGTTTTTAACTTAAACTGCTTTCATCACTTGTAATATAAACCAGTATTTTTGTATGCTGATTAACTATGTGCAGGTGGAAATATATATACCTGTGTTTTCTTATATTTTCTCTATGTGCATGTATTCATTCTGCAGTTTATTTGTAAGAGATACTCCCATATCAACTTATTCCACTATTATTTGGAACAAATTATTGGTTATATTGGACCGTTATTTACCAGATACAATCAAGATATTTTTAAAATTAGCTTCTGTGTCTATTATACTTTTGTGAAAAAATAAGTACAGTTAAATTTATCAGCTTATGCCGTTTTGTTTTCTGGTCTATGGCTCTCGAGAAAAGCCCATTTTCCTTCCAGATTATGTGAATTTTAATAGATTTATTTCATTTTATGTGCATCAACTAGTGTACTGCAGCACATGTGCCTGTTGTCTGAGGAGTCAGAAAATGATGGTGAACCCTCTGGAACTGGAGTTATGGATGGTTCTGAGCCACCATCTGGTTGTGGGGAATCAAACAAGGGTCTTCTGAAAGAACAAGTGCTTTTAACAACTGAGTCATCTCTCCCGCCCAGTTTCTAGTGTCGTTATAACATTGTTCTCCATTTCATTTGAGTAGGACATTGAATAGTCTCTACTGAACCTAATTTATGAATAATCTCTACTCTATCAAGCCAATTTATTAAACAATTTATCAGTTCATGTACCAGGACCAGCGTTTAATCATTACAGATTTATAGTTCCTTTGAGCATATGAAAATTTCTTCAAACATTTTCTTCATTTTCTACCGTTTATTTTTTGTCATTAAAATTTTTGACCTGAGGGAAACTATGTACAGTATTGGAAACCTTACTATGTAGTCCTAGTGAAGTCATGAATATTGGAAGAGAATCTACAACCATCACTTTACTAAACAAGCCTAATGCCTAACAACAGGCTATACATATTTTTATACCCATAGATAAGGTCAGTTGTCACTACAACAACGAAATTTCTCTCTGTAACAGGTGGAGACCATCAAACAAATCCACAACCAACCAAAATACAGAGTTGTGGAGCCCAGTCCCAATGGATATGTTACAGCATGACTCCTGCACCAAAGGCTCTGGATCACTGCTGAAGAGGGGGCAGAAAGATTGCAAGACCCAGAGGATCTGGGAAATTGCTGTGACACTGTATCTCCTAGTAATGTCAGATACCACACTCATAAATTCTCACTAACATGACTGAATAAATGTGAACTGAACAAGGTTGACACCAATGGAGATGCCAAAATGGACAGAAAAAAAGCCTCAACTCTATACGAAGACCTACATATAATGAGGAATGCTGGGGGTGAAAGAGATAGTTTTCCCTAGAGAATAGCACACCAATTGATTGCTGCCAAATGCTCAGCCCTGAAAACATAGCTATAAGCAACATTATATGGGATGAACAGATTATATATTTAGGAATCTATATGTATATATACATACACATATGCATACAAAAACAATTAGTGAAAAAGAGATCATGAATTTCAAGGCGAGCAGGGTAAGGTGTATGGGAGGGTTTGGAGGGAGGCACAGGAGAGGAGAGATGTAATTACCTTGAAATCTCAGATATAAAATAAAAACAATTATTTGAGCTGGCTTTGCGTAAGCTCCTATTCTCATATTCTCTCCCTCCCTTCCTCCCTCTCTCCCTTCCCTATCCCCTCTCCATCTCTTTGTACTTACACAACACTTCATTAATCTAAGTGATTGACAGATGTTGCCTCGAGAGTAAAAGCATGCACCAGAATTTCCATTTGAGAGTCACTCACACATACATAAACACATACTCCATAAAGAGGTAGAAGTAACAAATTTGGAAATGGTGCCATTTAGAAATGAAACTCCTGCAATACTTATAACAACACAAGAGTCATTTTGCTAGAATTAGCTATAAAACATACAGGAGGTCTAATTAGATTTAAATATCTCACAAATAATGAACTTTCAAAAGAAATATTTCCTAATAAATGTTTTGAGTGGTATTTATTTAGAGACTGCCTTTTTGCCTGCGATTTATGTTTTGGTGAGTGTCTTCCATTTTACAGGAAAAGGAAACTGAGAGGCATCTTGAAAGTACAAAAGAAAGTTGTGTGGATTGACAAATTAACACATTTTGGTTGATGGAAAGCTGTTAATACAGGCACTTAGACTTTGGCTCCAGCAGAAAAATTACAATTCCGGGGTGTGAATCAAAAGAGCTTGTTTTGTCTTCCCAGCCTTGGCTTAAAAAAATAAAACCTCTTGAATAAATGCAAGAGGCTCAGTGGATATGAAAGCTTGAGGCTTTTTAAATCTAGTTTAAAATGCATACCAATTTAATGAAAATTAAAATTTAAGATTCTATTATATTTGTATCATACCACGAAAACTTCTGATGTACAGGTTTTCAAGATTAGCATTTCAAGTATAAATTATTATAAAATTCACAAACTTATTTTATTTTTGGAATTGGTAAAGACATGATATTATTAATCACTTTAAATCATAGGTTTTAAAATACATGAAGATTTATTAAGTCTTAATTTTTTAAGGGACCATGATACTTGTATCAGAAATTAGGATAATTTGCAAATCATAAACATTTTATTCCCCAGATCTTCAACCAAACTTAATGTTTAGAACAATTCCCTATGCTTGCTAGTTAGGTTTGTTAAGAAAAGCCTTGGCTATGAAGTTATAAACCTGTATGAACATATCATACCTGCCTCTGAATTGTTTTGTGCTATAAATGTGTGATCAATGCCTTTGACATCAAGTTTCTTCATGTATAAAATGGACAGAATAATCCATTCTTTATAGAATTGTTGTATACAGGTAAAGTTCATGACACTTTATAGATAGCTCACTGATGTCAACTGATTCAGAGCTAGGTAGATATTTAAGATATGTATATTTGCAAAATTGTTTCCATTCACACTTTTCTAGTGAGTAGTAAAATACTTTAAATTTTAATTTATTCTTTGAGGATTTTGTAGATGCTTATAATGATCATAACCGACTCTCTATTCAGCTCCCCCAACACCTTCATGACTACCTGCTCCCCTGTACGTTCCACTCCTGACATCATGTTCTTTTATTTTTGATTCATAGATTTCAGTTAGTGCTACTCATACGTGCATGTATAGGGTCATCCATGGTAACATACCAGGAACTACACTTCAAAATGACTCTTACTATCCCAGTAGCCACCATCTGCTCCTCACCTAGAAGTGGAGCATTGTATTTCCTGCCCCAACCATGCTGGAACGGTGAGTGACTAGACGTTGTGCAGGTAACCTCAGCCTCTTATTCCATGAGTCCTGCACACCACGGAGACACTGGCTTGCAACATTCATCGCTAACCTCTGGTTCTAACAAACTTCTAGGATGCTCCCTGAAACCTGGGGTGGTAAAGGTCAATTTAAGACTGAGAACTCCACAGCCATTTATTCTCTGCACTTTGACCTGATTTGTTAACTGCTATCCACTGCAAAAATAATTTTTACAATGAGGACTGAGATCTATATTAACATATGGATCAAAAGATAAACAAATTAGAAGGCAGTTAAAACAGGTGGGAGGAGGAATTCCCTCACAGAGGCGGGGAGGGGGAGGGGACACGGGGTTTCTAAAGAAAAGGGGAATCATCGGAAATGTAAATAAAATATCAAAAAAAAATAAAATAAAATAAAATAAAATTAAAAAAAAAAAAAAAAAGAAAGAAAAACAATATTACTAGGGTCTCCCTATAACCCCTCCACTAGAGGGTGGAATTTGGTTTGACATTTGAATTTCCTTCAAATTCTGATGCATTTTTTTAATTTATGTAAATATGAGAAACTAGGAGATTTATAATTTTTTTATCCAATATTAGTGCACATGGCATGAAATTTGTGAACCTGAAATATATGAGGATCTTTGTAGAAATTTAATGATTTGCAATAACGATTTATTTATTAGAAAAAATAAAACAATGAAAGCCTCTTCTTAACACCCCATGGGGCAAAAGTACCAAATTAGACCTGGAAAGCAGGATTTGAATCTCAGGACTTTTCTTTGGTGCGCCCTTAGAAATAAGCTTATTCTTGGCTACATTGCCTCACAGATGGGTATTTTCAGCCTCTTTTTTCCTCATTGGAAAGATTTCAAGGATTTGTTATATTTTGTAGAATGGTTAGATATGGGAAAAGAGCCCAAGTTCTGTTGCTGCCTTCAGGCATTTTGGAAGGCTTGCTGATCTGTAAGAACAGTGTAGTTGTTGCTAACAATGTGCAGTATCAAAGAGCTACCCCAGGAAGAGGAATCAGAGATGATTTCCTAGACATAGGCATTGGTAAGTCCCATAGATCACATTGTTCTATGTATGCGAGGAGGGAATTAGAAAGGTGGGGTTCTGGTCAGCAATCTGGAAGAAAATGTTTCAAATTACTTTGCCTCACTTTCGTCATTTAGAACTGAAGTGAAGGTAGAGAGAAAGTCTCAACAAATCTCCAAGCCTGAAATGAGTAGAAAACTGAAATGAGTAGAAAACAACGACCTTTGGTGTTCTGTGAACAGACAAGTAGTGTCTGTAAAAGCACTGAGGTTATGATGCATCTGTCCCTTATATTAATAATGGAATGAGCAAGAGCAATGAGCTATCCTTCTTGGTTGAGAGTTCTGGAGAATGTGACATTAAGTAAACATGCAAACCTAAAATTTTTGAGAGAACTTTGGGGAAGGCATAACAAACTATTCCTTCAACGCCTCTTCTTCAACCGTTTTTCTCTAGCCAGCTATTTTTTTTTCTTTAGGCAGCTTCAATTGCTCAGACCCATACAAGCCCCCACCTCTCTCCCTCTTCCCTCCTGTCATTCTCCCTCTCTCTGTCTCTCTGTCTGTCTATCTCTCTATCTCTCTGTCTCTGTCTCTGTCTGTCTCTCTCTCTCTCTCTCACACACACACTCATTGTGGTAGAGATTCTGATAAATATATGCTTGTGCAAATATCAATGGCTAGATGAATATAAAACCTATCATGAAAGGGCATATGATGAGATTGAAAACCATAAATAATATGGATATGAGTATCAAAATGAAACCTCATGATTGAAAATTATCTTAGAGAAATTAAGAACAGTGAGAAGAAATCATATAATCAATCAAATAAAAACATGAGTTATCATATCATTTCCCAAATTCTCTTCTAGCTCAGACATTTTTCATTATTTTTCGATTTTTGAAATTTTAATGGATTACATCAATTCCTCCTTCCCATTTTTCCTCCTCATATATATTCCTTATATATTCCTAAATATATAGTACAACCTGCTCAGTCTGAATAATGTGACTTATATATATGTTTTCAGGGTAGGTCATTTGACCTTAGATAACCATTTGGTATGCTCTTCCTTGGGGAAGACGGTTCTCCCAACTCTCAGCTCAGTATTCCTTAGTTGTGTGGTTCTTTGTATAGTACTGGGGCCTCTTGGGTTCCCTTTCATGCCCATTGTTGTGATCCTTGTTCAGGTCATGTTTAGGCAGGTTTTATGTTTAGGCATAAAGTCTTTAGCTAGACTTTATGGTATAACTTCTGACATTCCTAGGAGATGAAGTCTCACAGCAAACCCCCTGTTCCTCTGGCTTTTCCAATCTCTCCTCCCCCCTTTCTGCAAAGATCCCTGCAGCTCAGATATTTTCCATGAAAACTTCTGGATAAAAGCACACCCAACATTTCACTCCCTTCTCCATTGACATCTGCTCATTCTTCCTCCACTAACTTCCTATGTTTTCTCTTCCCAGCTTATTCCAGATTTTCCAAATACAAGTTTCACTCTTTCTCCACTCACCTGCTAAAGCCTCCTGTATTTTGAAGCACAAGTTACCAATGATGAAATGAGAGATTGTTGCCTAGGGAATATGCTGGGTACTTTATGAAATTTCTAATTCTCAAAAGTCATTGGATGTAGGCTTTGATCTCCCCCATTTATGAAAAAAGAAATAGAATCTCCTGAAGTTTAAGAAAAAACATGCCTGAAGAAAATGTTTTCCATATATATATATATATATATATATATATATATATATATATATATATATATATATATATAAATGATTAATATCCATATACAAAGAACTAAAATGACTAAGTATCAAGAAACAACACAGTCAAAAAGAAGGGATTTTAGAACACAAGATTTTCAGAAAAAGAAATGCAAATGGCTCATAAATGTGTAAAAATTGTTGGAACAGTGATAAGGCTCAGTGAGTAAAGGCACCTGTCACAAAGCCTAAAAATGTGGGCTTGATCTCTGGAACCCACTTGGTAGGACGAAAGAATTACTTTCACAAGTACTACAAGAGCTACTTTCATTTCCACACATAGGCAATTGTAGGTGTGTGTGTGTGTGTGTGTGTGTGTGTGTGTGTGTGTGTGTGTGTGAATATATGAATATATATATATATACATATATATTTCAACTCCCTTAGTCATTAGAGAACTGCAAAGTAAAGTAATTTACTTTTAGATTCCATCTTTATTCCAGTTAAAATGGCTATTGTCCAGAGAATAATACATGACAACAAATGCTTACTAACCCTGTGGAAAGAGGGACCCTGTTTGCAGGTATAGTTTACAGCTACCTGTAAAGTTGTACAGTCAGTGTGAAGATCAGGGTGGAAGTTTCTCAAAAAGCCTAAAACTAGAAACACCATAGGTACAGCCACATCAATTCTGGCTATGTACCCAAAGAACTCTGTATCCTACAACAAAGATACCTGAACTGAATTTCTGTGTTTACTGCTCCTGTATTCATAATAGCTAGGAAATAAAGCCAGCTGAGATGTACATTGACTAATAAGTTGGATAGAAGCTAGGCATTTTAAAACAAAAATCCCAGTTCCAGCAGTAGGAAACTTTCGTAGGAACTGTTTGTTAAGGAGAGCCCTGAAGCTCCAATACAAGCTATTGCCACTGCTCTTGATTTTGTACTAGAACTAGATGGTAAGACCCTATTGGTGAAGACAGCTCATGGTTGTGTTGGAGGACATAACTAAATCAAACTGGAAATAAATCACAAGATTCTGTCCTGCTTACTATGTTTCATAGATGTTATTTGGGCTGCTGGGAGAAAAAAAAAGAATCAGTCGTCTCACCTGGTTGGATGCTGCACAGTACAGGACTGAACTACCAGTCACGATGCACCCGATGTTCAGTGTTACAGGGATAACCAGTGGCTTTCTGATTGGATTAAAAGCCAACTCCACAAGGGATAATTCATGTCTGGTACTCTATGCTTGCTCCAGAGCTTGTGGCTTGGGAAATCATAGACAATGGAGAGAGCTAGTACTGTTATTTTGCTAAATAGATGTATTGTGGCCCTGAAGCTGCCTTCTAAGTGCCATATAACCAATAGAAGAGCAGTGTTCTCAGCCTTCATCAAAGAAGCCTTGTTTTCCAACAGGTGCATGTTAATGTATAGTCTCCTGATTGCTTAAAGTGTTGAGGATAATTGACTGTTGCGTGTGCAACCTTAAACAGGATATTTATGTCACCTACCTTAAGGCACATGGAGCCTCACAGAAGCAGAAGAAGAAAGAATGGAAAATGGGGGAAAGTGCAGTGGCAAGCTAACTTCTGATGTGACATGGCTGACGTACTTATGAGCTCATAGCCAGCAACTGTTGTTACCTGCACAGACCTTGCCTGATATTGGGTCCAGCAACTTTTTGTCACTCATGGGATTCTTAGGATTCATGAGCCCCATCCTTTCCTGATGAGCTATTAACAGTTAGTGGGTTTGGGGGGTCATATTTTCTTCAGGGATGTAGCCAGTGATTACATGGCCATGTTCTGAACTCAGATAGACAGCACACGCACACACACACACGCACACACACACACAAACACTACCACCACCACCATCACCACCACAACCAGAAACACCATCACCAGCAGCAGCAGCAGCAGCAGCAGCAGCAGCAGCAGCAGCAGCAGTAGTAGGAGGCAGAAAATAGAAGGGAAAGTAATTTGGAAGAAAAGTATAGTAAGAGGGGTCAAGGGAAGGTAAGGAGGTGACTATGATAAAAATTCAGCATGCATGAAAATACATATGCATAAAATTGACAAAATACATTTGGAAGAAATTATTGAAAATAAATTTTTTAAAAAAAATAAAACATGCTAGAGATCATAAAGCAGGGGCAGTGTTAGGGTTTAAATTACAGTCAGTCAGTCTCCATAGTTGGGCTTTCTAATTCCATGCCAACTAATACATTCCCAAAGACCTTCGTTAGGCACAGACACCTTCTGGGTTTTCAAATCAAATCATTTAATATTATCTTGTCGGAGCGTTATTTGATTTCATATCTTTCCATTTCAATTCCTGTTTGAGAAATGGCCATAGTGAATTGCACCGTGTACCTGGTGGCCAGGTCTGTGACTTGTACACAGTAGGAATTTAATAAATATTTATTGATGAGTGGACATCAGATTAATTTTTGTTCAAAAACCTGTGATTGAGTATTAAACATGTTTTTATCAGTGGAAGAAAACTGTAGCTAAGGTAATTTGTGAGCTCTAGCCATTGTTACCTCTGTTGCTAAGGGAAGTCAGTTACCCTGGGATACTAATTAACTGCAGCTATTGTGGAAATGAAGCCAGCAGCCCCCAGCAGGTTCAGAGAGCTGATGGGAGGAGAGAAACTAGGTGTCAAGTAAGAACGTATATTTTCTGATTTGAGGCAAAGTAAGGAAGGGAGGAGGTGGCTTGTACACTTTCAGCATCACTAGACCCCCTCCTTAGTGAGCAAAGAAGTTGTTCCTGTAATTAGCTCCAACAGTGGAGGGAACATGAATAGACTGCCTGTGGCTGAGATCTACACTTCTTTTTTTGCTAGCTGTTGAGGGAAAAGTATCTATGGTGGGGGTTGGGGGTTGACGTCAAAGAAGTACCAACGCTGAATGGCTGAATGAAATGTACTTGTCAAAAAAGACTTTTGACTGTTAAGATTCTGGTTGAGCTGATAAAGAGAAAGAAGGAGATCAATAAGGAAAAGTAACAGAGTCTTCCTGGGGTGCCTATTGCATTCAAACAAATGATCTTCGAAATTGGAGTTCAGAGTTTTCATTTATGATTGTAGAAGGAAGTGTCACCAGTATAGAGCAACCCACCCAGAGCTCATAGTCACTGGGATTGGACTCAAATTGTTCTAACAGGCTGGTTCCACCTAGTGATAGACTACCTAAATCGCATCTTGTTTTTCCCAAAAATGAAAAACGTGTCCTTTACAAGCAGCCACTGCAGCATGGAAGTCATGAAATTATTCAACAGCTGAGACCTGGCTTCCTGAGAAGCCCTGGGGTAGAGACAGTGACGACATGTGTCTGGAGAAGAGGGAGTGAGTGCTTTGCATATTGGCCAAATGAGACAATAATAAAACTTTTGATTAACAGCAGGAGATGTGAGTACCAGGCCTCCAGGAACCATATAAAAGAATATTTAAAGGCTTCGGCGGTGGGAATAACCCTCTCCCTGCTGACTTAGACTGTTCAATGATCAATATTTCAAAGAGAAACTCAGAACCTCCCCTCTGCATGAAAGAGCCATGATGAATAGGAAAGGATGGCGATCCCAAGAGAAGTTGGGACCAGAAGGATGACAGCACAAGAAACCTAGAAGCAGCACACCCCCACTTTCTTTTTAGTAAAATGATTCTGTTAAGTGACTCTCCATGTTCACTGGACAAACACAGGGTCTCCTTAGCTCATACCCAAGAGAACAAGGGTGTAATAGCAAGCACAGGTCCCAATGCCTGGCTTGCTGCTTCCAGTCCAGGCTTTCCTTCATAAGGGAGTAATAAAGCATCTACACTTTCTATGCAGAGATATGGACAGTATGTTCTGAGCCCCAAATTTACAGGTGAATAAGGCATCAGTGATTCAGATAGAGGAGACTTTGATAGTGCACCTAACCGGTCTCTTTCCATGAAGTTCATGGCTTACAGGTATAAACCTTGAATGCTAACACCCATAGTTGGGAATTTAAATCTTGAAAATACTTTTTAGAATTGATGATTCCTTTTCTCTATCTTAGATGTATGGAGGTCAACTTTGTGTACTGATGCCGAGACAGCTAATATTCCTCACTTTCACATTACTCAACTTTGGCCAATAGATTCCTACTCCTGCCCAGACTCCAACCGTGGGCCTCCTGTAACTAGGTCTTCTGTCAATCCAGTGAGCATCTGGTTAGCACACAGATTGCAAAGTGAGCCTCTATGGCTCTAGATTATGGGAGCAGAAAATAAAGGGATAAAACTAGGTAATCAGCAACTTAGCGAAATCACTCCTGTTTGTCTCTAATCCGGACGATCAGAAGAAAAGACACTGTACTTAATTTTGCCACTGTGTTTCCAGTTCCACTTCTACTAAGAACTTTGTAGGGTCATCAATCAGCCTTGCTTGACTCTCTATTCCTTTTGAATTTATATAGTATAGAATCAAGGCCTGTGGCCTTTTAAATGACTCTCAGATTTGATCAGCACAAACTGTTACCTAGTATAGGACTTCCTTTCAAAAGACCTCCATTAATAGTTTAAACAAGAGCTGTTTTAAACATTTGCAGTTTTTTGTTGAAAAGGCATATTGCTTCACAGGGTTACTGTCTCTTTGAGAAACCAGTTTGGAGAAATTCCTTGGCTAAAGCAGTTTGTAGCTGTTCCCCCGGGTGTGTGCCTTCTATTAAGGCGATGATCTCAGAATCCTTGCTACCAAAACCCAAGCAAAATGCTAAATCCCTTCAAGCACCCCTAGACAGGCAGATATATTGGTGGTCAGCTGTAGAGGGCAGCTGGAAAACTGAAATCAATCTGCTTTAGCTTCAGCGCTTTAGCAGCATCTTCTTAAATTGCCCTTCTCTGTTGCTAGCTGCTTTAAGGTGCCTTCTGTTCAAAGAATATTTATGCGTGTAAACCTCAAAGAACAGCTACCTAGCACAGACCCCTAGAAATACAAGCTATTTCAAAGATGAAAACAGAAAGAAGACATGTTTTGGAAGGAAAGAGTTATCCCCTTTACCTTGTAAATGTCACCAGGACCTTCATTTAAGCTTATATTAATTAAATAATGAGTCATTCATTAGGATTGAATTGAAGTCCCCTCAGAGACAGAAAGGGCTCCTGGGAAAGGAATCGACATGGTTACTGTCATGTTTCATGGCTCCAGGGGCACCACTGTAATTGTAAGGAATGGAAAAGTCTCCAAAGGATGATCTGTTAGCAGCAAATGAAACAAATGGCATGCAAGAGGTCGAAGAAAGTGGTTTGAGACTAGAGCAAGACAGGGAGTGTCTTCATATAACACAATCTGGTAGAATCTGTATGGCTCTGTGGAGCCTCGGTTCTGTGGGTCAGGGCAAAAGAAGTCAATGAGGGCTGGAAATCCCAGCCTGTACCCAAGTTCTGAAGTATGCTGTGTAAGGTGGTGCTGGTGTGGAATTAACAAAGGGACTTAGGATGTACAGTCTGAAAGACTAACTTGTATACCAGGCAGAATGACAAAGCAGAGTAAGTCTGAAATGCTGAGACCTAGGTAGCGCTTACTTCCAATGGATTTAGTTGTTCCAGCTGTGGAAACTGAAAATAAAAAATCTGCTGAGTATCAGATTGGGAGAACTAAACTCAAAGTCTTTCTTTAATAAATTCTATCATATTTACAATATTTTTAATGGGACACTTAAATTTATACCATGAAATTGTAAGGATAGTACAAGATTCCCACATATCCCACTCAATGTGTTTTCCATAACGCATTAATATGAAATAGTTTCTCAACAGAAGGTTATATAGTGACACAGTATTTGTTCACCAAGAGCCATAAATTAGTTCAAATGTTCATGATACTCCAGCCCGAATCATACATTCCAGCTAGCTTTCATGACTTCTTAGACTTCTCTTGGCCTGTATAGATTTTCAGGCTTTAATTGTGTTTGATGTCCTTGATAGCTTCAAGGAGAATAAATATGGTGTTAAATATAATATTCATGAATTAAATCAATGAAAGACCATTCATAAAGTGTATCACATGCTAGAGAGTGCATGCGCTATCAGAACTGATCCTAGTTGTTAATCTTGAGTACCTGGCTGATCTCATTCTTGTCCAGGTTTTGAAGTATAACTTTGCACCCCAGAACTTTTCATAATATACACTGGTGCAGGGAGTTAAGGTGTATAGCCTATGCTTATGGAACAAGGAGTATCTCTAAGCTGAAATATCTTTATAAATTATTTGGAATTCTTCACATACTGGTTTTCCCCTCAGTTTTCAATTTAGTTGACAATTCTGATTTGGCACATATATATGAATTGAACTCACAGAAATTTATTTTTAAGTGGGATTTTATTTCAATATTACTTAATTTTGTTGCCAATATTCCAGTTTGGGGATTACATAAAACTAAAGGCTTTTATACAGCACAAAAAAATTAATCAACAGAGTTAAATGGCATGATACAATGGGGGAGAATACTTGCAAATCACATATATATTAAATGGTTCTTATTCAATTTATATTTGAAGCCACAGGTAGAATTCAATGGTGAAAATTGAAGAACATGATGTAAAAATGCTCAAGAATTAGAGTAAACATTTCTCAAAGTGAAGCAATCAAGTGATCAATAGGCATATGAAAGATGCCCACCATTAGAAAGTATTAGGAAATTTTAAATGGTAATCTATACTATATTGTGAAGCCTATAAAATAGAGTAAGTGTTGACAATGATGTACAGAAAAGAAAACCTATACATACATGCACTGTTTGTAATAGGGATATTAATGCACACAATCATTATGGAAAACTCAAAAATCTAAAACTGAAATTATCTATGAGATGTGATCTCACAGCAAACTTCCTGATCCTTACATTCTTCCTGCAATCCATGGCTCCCTGTTTTTCTATGATCCTGAGCCTTAGGCGTGGTAGTTGTGTTGTAGATGTATCAGTGGGCACTAGGCACACAACACAATTTCTTCTCTGAATTCTGATTGGCTGTGGTTTTCTGCAATTGTCTCTGTCTATTACAAGGAAACATTTCCTGATGAGATCTGAGAGCTAATCTTATCTGTGGGAATAAGCATAAATATCGACAAAGCAATTGAGAACTATGCTGGTTTAGTAAAGTGGCAGTTGTGGTTTCCCTCAAAAACCCATGACTTCACAAGCCCTGCGTAGCAAATTAGGTTTCCAGTACCAGGCATAATTTATCCCCTGATGAGCAGGTCCTAAATCCAATTAGGAAGCTGTTGGTTACTTCCAAGGTATGCATGCCACACTTGAAAAATGATGGATCATGGTAACATGAAAAGGGAACTCTTCCTTGCCTTGTACCCTAGATAAAAAGCTACAGGCAACTAAGGATCTTCTGACAGCTGAAGAAGCAGTCTTCACACCCACAGTGAAACAGCGGATACAGCTTGGGGACTACTATGGAAGAATAAGGGGAACGATTGCAGGCCCGGAAAGGATGGCAACTCCATAGGATGACCAATAGAGTCAACTAACTTGGACCCTTGGCCCTCTCAGAGACTGAACCACCAACCAAAGAGCAAAAATGGTTTGGACCTAAGCCTTCCTGCACATATGTGGGTCCCAAAGAACTGGACCAGGGGCTATCTCAAATGCCCTTGCCTGTACGTGGGATATAGCCCTCTAGCTGGGATGCCTTATTTGGCTTCAGTGGGAGAGAATGTGCCTAACCCCACAGAGGCTTGATCTGCCAGGGTGGGGGGATACATAGGGGGCTCCCACCTGATTAGAGGAGAAGAGGGAAATGGGGAAAAGGAACATGGGAGGGGGTGAGTGGGAGAAGCAGTAAGTGGGACTTAAATCAAATAAATAAATACATACATACATACATAAAAGATTTCATTTTTACAATAAAAAAGAAATAGTCTTTAGCTTGAAGGAATAGTCCTCCTCCAAAGGAGGAGCCTCTTCCCCTGTTAATTATCCAATATCAAGTAGCCAGTCCTGAAACAAAAGTAACATTATACAAATTAAGCAGGATTTTCTTTATATTTTTAGGAATATATATTTTAACAAATAAAGAACAGAGACCATGAATTTGACAGAGAACAAGGCAAGTTGCATGGGAGGAGTTGGAAGGAAATGATGTAATTATATTTTAACTTCAAAAGTAAAACAAAAAAAATGATTAAAAAAGAACAGCAATCTTACTTTGAAACATGTACCCAAAATAAATATAATGAATAAGCTAAAGAGATAGCTTCAGTGCCGTATTTATTGGAACATTATATAAAATATGCAGCATATGGAGTATGTATGTAGACACAACAAAATATTCAGCTTTAAAGTACAAATAGATTTTGTCATTTTTTTCAACCTGTATAAGCCTGGAAGACATTATGCTAAATGAAATAAACCAAACACAGAAAAACAAATATTACACCATTATGTGTATAATAAAAAATTTATGTATAAAATCTGCTGCTACCAGTTTTAAGGTACAGTACATTGATATATTAATTCAGTCCTTTGCTGCACAAAAATACCTTAACTCAGAGAGTTAGGGGTATATCTCAGTGTTGGATCACGTTACCTAGCATGTGAGAGCTCCAATCCATAGTAGTGTAAAAATATGCATGTGCACCAGGTGTATACAGGTGCCTAAGAAGAAGGTGTAGGATGCCCTGGAATTGGAGTTACCCAATACGGGTGCTGGGCACTGAACCCTGGTCCTCTGCAAGAGTGTTCTTAACCTCTGAGCTATTATAAAAACCTAATACAGTAGAAATTTATAAATATATGCATATATAAAATCACCAAATAATGTGTGAGAGAGTCCCAGTTGCTCAATTCTTATCACCAAATGAAGCTTCTAGTACTGGGATTTGGTTACATGTAATTGAGCTGTTGGCCAAAGAAGCCCATGAGAATCCCCAAGCAACCCAGGTTGTTGTCAAGACTATAGGTTATTCTTCACAAACTGACAGCAACTCACTGAACATGGAGAGGTCAAGCTGGTGCCCATATAGAATTTTCACCACTACAGTCTAGTATCTTTGATACTGGAAGTTAAACTGGATGTTCTCAAAAAAGAAATATAAACACCAAGACAGTCACAAACCTTTATCTACAATAGTGTACTACCTGCAAGATATGCATAAAGCTTGTAGGAATAACCAACCAATAACTAATCTGATTTAAGTCCTTCTCCAGGAGAAGGAACCTATACCTGACATTGCTGAGTTGACCAACAATCTGAGATTAGCTAGCCCAGAGATCTGGGGTAAAACCAAATAATATTCATCTATGAAAAAGTAGTAGTAACATGACAGGGCTGCTTTTATGGGCATCCTGAGCTTGCAAAAAAGTGGCTCTATGATCTTTGTGCTGTCTCTTGGGCTCTTTTCTTTCTGTTGGTTTGGCTTATTCAACTTTGATATGATGGATTTTTATTCTATTCTATTTTATTTTGTTAGTTTTTTTAAAAAGAAGGAAAGAAGAAAGAAAGAGAAGGAAGGAAGGAAGAGAGAGAGGGAGGGAGGGAGGGAGGAAAGAAGGAAAGAAGGAATTTAGCCACTATGGTATAAGTTAACAACTGAACTGTGAGTTATACCTGCTGGGAGATGGACAATCAGTTTTCTCTAAGGGAGTGACACTGAGTATATCAACCACTCAAAGGCAGGCCTCATCTTCAAGAGTAGCAAACTGACATATAATGGACTCCACAGGTTTTTTGTGTAGTTTTATTTGGTTACATTTTAGTGTTTTTCTTTATGGATGGTCTTTGATCTTGTTTTCTGGGTTTGTGTGGGGAGGGGTTGTTGTTGCATTGGGTTTTTGAGAAAGAACTTAAAAATTAAGCAAATGGGGAAGAGGAGAGGATCTAGATGGACTTAGGGAAGGGGACGAATATGATCAAAGTATATTTAATTTTAAGATATTTTTTAAATAACAAAAGTTTAAAATTCAGTTCATTCACAATAATATGTAGCCATTATTATTATTTTCCAAATTTTTCATCATCCCCATAAGAAACTATGCATACATTAAACAATATCTCCCCATCTCTTCCACCTTAACCCTTAGTAATCTCTAATCCACTTTCTGTATTTATCAATATATTCATGGTAGGCATTTCTCACAAAGGGAATCAAATTATACAATCATGTCCTTTTACATTTAGCAGAGTTTTATAAGATCTCTTCATGCTAAGGCATATGTTAGAACATCAGTACTTTTACAGCTGAATAGTATTGTATTTTAACATAGATATCATTTTGTTTATCCATTCATTTACTGATGAATCCTTTTTTTTTTGTTTTTGTTTTTGTTTTGTTTTGTTTTTATCTTTTGACTATTGTGGCTAGTGCTACTATGAATATTGGCCTACAAGTATCTGTTTACATTTCTGTTTTCAATTCTTTTGGATATATATGTATGCAAATGCAATTTTGGGGTTAATTGATAATTCTATGTTTAACTTTTAGAGGAAGAGCCAAACTCTTATCCACAACAGCTGCACCATTTTGTATTCCCACCAATGATTTACAGTGGTTCAAAGGTTCTACTTTCTCTATGTCTTTGCCAGTGTTTGCTATTTTCTGGGTTTTTAAAAAGCAATCTTAGTAAGTATGAAATATCTCACTGTAATTTTGATTTTGGTTTTCCTAATTATTAATAATGTTAAGAATATCGCCATATCTCTTTTGGCCCCTTTGATAGTTTCTCTAGATAATGCTCATTGAAGCACTAGATCTATGTTTTCATTGAATTATCTCTCTCTTTCTCTTAAGAGAGAGGGGGGGTATATTCCAAATCCAGGAAGAAGCAGAACTTGCAGATTCATCCATGTAGTACTAGCTTTAGTGTCAAGGATAGAAGAAAGGAATTACGGAATCTCCCTCTGTGACTAAGGAAGGCTGCTGAGACCAGGCATGTGGCAGAGTTGTGCTACATGGAGGCCTATATAGCCCATTATGTGAAGCTCTGGTGAAGCTTAGATTGCCTTGGAAACCCCAAGAAGTTGGAGATGCCAGAATTGTGGGATGCCTGCCAAGGAAAGCTGCAGACCGGTGTGGAAGCAACCCAAGAATGAGAAGTGTGTTGTAGTCAGCAGAGCTGAAAATAGTTGGAGACCTGAAGAAAGCTTTGACATCAAACATAGAGATGCAGAGTTTGGAATTTGCCCAACTGATTTGAGGTCTTGTGTTGGTTCAGTATTTCATCATTTTGTATCTTTACACCCTTTAGGAATTGTAATATATATATATATTGTTCCATTATATGTTGGAAATATGTAAAGATTTTAGGTTTTGATTTTAGAGGACTACAATTAAAAGATTGCCATGAAACTCAGAAGAGACTTTGGAGTTTGGCTTTTAAACAAGTTCAGAATGTTATAGACTATGGAGACTTTTGACATTGGACTAAATGCCGTTTGTATTCTGACATGGTTACAAGCCTATAGGACCCAGGGAGTGGAATGTGTGGTTTGAATAAAAAGAGATTCCATAGGCCCATAGGAAGTGGCATTATTAGGAGGTCTGGAATTGAAGGAGTAGATATATCATTATTGCAGAAAGTATGTTGCTGGGAGTGGGTTTTGAGGTCTTAAATGCTCAATCATGCCCATATTGGCATTCTCTTCCTGCAGCCTGTGGATCTAGATGTACAGCTCTTAGCTACTTGTCTAGCACCATGTCTGCTTGCATGGCTCCATGTTTCCTACAATGAAGATAATGGACTAAACCTCTGAAGTGGTAAGCCAGTCCCAATAAAATCTTTTCCTTTATAAGAGTTGTTGTGGTCATGATCTCTCTTCACAGAAATGGAAACCTAAACTACTACACACACATGTGGGGCACTGATCTGTGGCAGGCAGTCTGGCACCCGGCTGAGCACAGGCTGAAAACTCTGGGAGACCCAGTGGAATAATTCATGAGGGACTGGGATATGTTTTTGGCCAATGCTCCTGGAAGACTCCTGTAAAAAAAGCTACAGCTTTTACAACCCCTACAGAGAGGCCTGTCATGTGAGATTTGTCATGTAGGAGCAACACTAAGCCCTCCCACATGCAAATAAGGTGCCTCAAAGCCCTTAGACCAAACCAGTGGGAAGTATCTGTTGTCAAACCCCTGACCCCTCCCAAACAGTATATTAGACCATCCCAACCTGTGTAGGAGAGTCCACCATCCAGAAGTAATAAAGGTGTGAGAACTACTCCCGCTTCGGCCCGGGAAGAGATCTGCTCTCCCAAATGCCACCAGAAGCTTCCCGCACTCCGCTGACTAGTCGGCCTCTCTTAGGCTCAGCCTGAGCCGACTCAGCACAGGGCAGTGGGTGCAGCATCTTGGCGCAACCCAGGCAGCAACCTCAGGGACCGAGGTGGAGGAGATTCCATCCCCACTCATGCTCTCCCCCTTGACTGAACCCTCGCATTTGGCCAGCCAGAGATCCCTGAGGAAGGCTCCCAGCACGCAGCCCAACACACACACACACACACACACACACACACACACACACACACACACACACACACTATGAAACTATTGACTGTTGGTCCACAGCAGGGGGAGGGAGCGTGAGCGGGGATGGAGTCTCTTCTGCCTCGGTCCCTGCGACTGTTGCCCGGGCAGCGCCAAGATGCTATTTTCACCCAGATGCTGTACTAGCACAGCACTGTGCCGGGTCAGATCCAGGCAGCCGGAGACGGGGCAGGTTGCGAGTGCAAGCCACCTCGGCTGCTCTCCTGCTCCAAGCCAGGTCCTGACCACAGTGCGATCCCCACAAGATCCACAGCCACTGTTGGCACACGCCCCCAGCACTCAGCTCTGAGAGCAGGAGGCTTCAGGTCGCGGGAGAGCTGATCTCTTCCCAGGCTCTTAGGACAGAAGCTCTCAGACACCGGAGCAGTTTTCGCAACTTTATTCCTTCTGGATGGCAGGTGGTGGCTGGCAGGAGCAGACAGGGCAGGCAAGGCAGGCAGAGCAGGCAGAGAGGGTACACAGGTCGGGTCGGGACGGTCTGTTATACTGTTTGGGAGGGGTCAGGGGTTTAGAAACCCGTACTTCTCATTGGTTTGGTCTGGGGGCTTTGTAGTGCCTCATTTGCTTGTGGGAGGACTCAGAGTTGCTTTCTATGTGACAAATCTCACATGCCAGGCCTCTCTCTATATAGGGGTTGTGAAAGCTATAGCTGTTTTTACAGGAGTCTTCCGGGAGCGCCAGCTAAAAACATAATCTGATCCCTCATTGGGTCTCCCAGAATTTTCAGCCTATGCTAAAACGGGTGTCAGATTGCCTGCCACAGACTACTGCCCCACAATTGACAAATCTAAGGTCACTAAATTTTCCTTCAAAAAGTTCTTTTGATTTTTACTTTTTAACTTTAGATATTGAATTCGTTTTGAGTAAATGTTTAGAAGAAGAATACAAAAAGAATCAGGCTTTGTTCTTTTAAGAGTAAATATGGTTCAGTGTATCTGGTTTTACATGGAAGTCCTTAATCTACTTGGACTTGAACTTTGTACAGGGAGAGAGGAATGGATCAATTTGCATTCTTCTACATGTAGACCGCCAGGTGAACCAGCACCATTTGTTGAAAATACTGTCTTTTTTCCACTGGATGGTTTTAGCTCCTTTGTCAAAGATCAAGTGACAGTAGGTGTGTGGGTTCATTTCTGGGTCTTCAGTTCTATTCCATTGATCTACCTGCCTGTCACTATACCAATACCATGCAGTTTTGTGTTTTTTTTTTTTATCACTACTGCTCTGTAGTACAGCTTGAGGTCAGGGATGCTGATTCCCCCAGAAGTTCTTTTATTGTTGAGAATAGTTTTTGCTAATCTGGGCTTTTTGTTATTCCAAAAGAATTTGAGAATTTCTCTTTCTAAGTCTATGAAGAATTGAGTTGAAATTTTGATGGGGATTGCATTGAATCTGTAGATTGCTTTCAGCAAGATGGCCATTTTTACTATATTAATCCTGCCAGTCCATGAGCATGGGAGAGCTTTCCATCTTCTGAGGTCTTCTTTGATTTCTTTCTTCAGAGACTTGAAGTTCTTGTCATACAGATCTTTCACTTGTTTGGTTAGAGTCACTCCAAGATACTTTATATTGTTTGTGACTATTGTGAAGAGTGTCATTTCCCTAATTTCTTTCTCAGCTTGCTTATTCTTCGAGTATAGGAAGGCTACTAATTTATGTGAGTTAATTTTATGTCTGGCCACTTTGATGAAGTTTTTATGAACTGTACCAGTTCTCTGGTGGAGTTTTTTGGGTCACTTACGTATACAACCATATCATCTGAAGATAGTGATAATTTGATTTCTTTCTTTCCAATTTGTATCCCTTTAACATCCTTTTGTTGTCTAATTGCTTGAACTTCGAGTACTATATTGATTAGATAGGGAGAAAGACGGCAGCCTTCTCTAGTCCCTGATTTTAGTGGGATTGCTTCAAGTTTCTCTTTATTTAGTTTGATGTTGGCTACTGGTTTTCTGTATAATATTTTTACTATGGTTAGGTATGGGCCTTGAATTCCTGATCTTTCCAAGACTTTTATCATGAAGGGATGTTGAATTTTGTCAAATGCTTTTTCAGCATCTAAGAAAATGACCATGTGGTTTTTTTTCTTTGAGTTTGTTTATATAGTGGATTACATTGATGGATTACTGGGTATTGAACCATCCCTGGAATGAAGCCTACTTAATCGTGGTGAATGATTGTTTTGATGTGTTCTTGGGTTTGGTTTGCAAGAATTTTATTGAGTATTTTTGCATCGGTATTCATAAGGGAAATTGGACTGAAGTTTTCTTTCTTTAATAGAAGAGAAAGTAGGGAAAATTCTCAAGCACATGGGCATGGGGGAAAAGTTCCTGAACAGAACACCAATGGCTTATGCTCAAAGATCAAGAATTGACAAATGGGACCTCATGAAATTGCAATGCTTCTGTAAGGCAAAGAACACAGTCAATAGGACAAAATGGCAACCAACAGATTGGGAAAAGGTCTTTACCAATCCTACATCCAATAGAGGGGTAATATCCAATATATACAAAGAACTCAAGAAGTTAGACTCCAGAAAACCAAATTACCCCATCAAAAAATGGGGAACAGAGCTAAACAGAGAATTCTCAACTGAGGAAATTCGTAGGGCTGAGAAGCACCTAAAGAAATGCTCAACATCCTTAGTCATCAGGGAAATGCAAATCAAAACAAGTCTGAGATTCCACCTCACACCAGTCAGAATGGCTAAGATCACAAATTCAGGTGAGAGCAGATGCTGGCGAGGATGTGGAGAAAGAGGAACACTCCTCCATTGCTGGTGGGATTGCAAGCTGCTACAACCACTCTGGAAATCAGTTTGGCGGACCCTCAGAAAAATGGACATAATTTTACCTGAGGAACCAGCTATACCACTCCTGGGCATATACCCAGAAGATGCTCCAACATGTAATAAGGACACATGCTCTGCTATATTCATAGCAGCCATATTTATAATAGCCAGAAGCTGGAAACAACCCAGATTTCCCTCAACAGAGGAATGGATACAGAAAATGTGGTACATTTACACAATGGAATACTACTCAGCTATTAAAAACAATGACTTCATAAAATTTGCAGGTAAATGGATGGAACTTGAAAATATCATCCTCAGTGAGGTAACTCAGTCACAAAAGAACAACATGGTATGTACTCACTAATAAGTGTATATTAGTCCAAAAGTTTGGAATGCTCAAGATTCAATTTACAGCAACCATTGGACTGAGCATGGGGTCCCATATGGAGGAGTTGGAGAAGGGACTGAAGGAGCTAAGGGATTTTGCAGCCCCATGGAGGGAGCAACAGTGTCAACTGGCCTGATCGCCTAGTGCTCCCAGAGACTGGACCACCAACCAAAGAATACACATGGTACTGGCCACATAAATGGCAGAGGAGGGCCTTGTTGGTCATCAGTGGGAAGAGAGGCCCTTGGGCCTAAGGATGTTAGATGCCCCAGTATAGAGTAATGCCAGGGAGGGAAGATGAGAGTGGATGGGTGGGGGAATACCCTCAT
This sequence comes from Uromys caudimaculatus, assembly GCA_028551405.1. Classification (NCBI taxonomy): domain Eukaryota; kingdom Metazoa; phylum Chordata; class Mammalia; order Rodentia; family Muridae; genus Uromys; species Uromys caudimaculatus. The sequence continues at coordinate 95,711,070 of CM052722.1, forward strand.
AGAGGCAGGGGGAGCAGAATGGGATACGGCGTTTCCAAAGGGGAGACCTGGAAAGGGGGAAACTTTTGAAATATAAATAAATTATCAAAAAATAAAAAAGAATAAAAATCTTATTAAATAAAATTTATAAAGAGTAGATATGGTGCTTTTCCTGCTCTAGTTGTTGAAGACAAAAGTTCTTTCCTCATTGAACTGCTGTGAGAATATTTTTCTGTGATCCCATTCTTCACATTTGACCTTTATGATAACAGCAATTGTTTTTATTGGTATGGATATATAGTCGGTCTAAAACCTGTAAGTGAATACTCTAACTTCATTTTTCTTTGTAAGCCGTTTAAACTATTTGGATACTCTTCCAAGAATTTTTAATAATCCTTTTAAATTAAATAGTTCATTTTTTAAAAAAAAATGCCCACCATGATTTTATTAAAGTTGTATATTATTTTAGGGAGAATCATTATCTTAACACTAAAAAGTTTTCTGGTTTTTGAACATAAACTATCTTTCATGTATTGAAACCTACCTTTTTTTTCTGCCAACAGTGTTTTAGATTTTAGCACATAAGTCTTGGCTTTCTTTGGGAAAATGTGTTCCTCCTCTATGGATTTTAAACAGTTTTTATATCTATTTTTTAAGTGCTGAATTATCACTTAGTTCAATATGATTACACATGAGAAATGGTGCATATTTTAAAGTTCATTTGAAACAATAATTATTGGTCCATTGAGAATTTTGATTGTAGTCTTCCCTCTCTCTTTTCCTACAAGGTGTACCTATCCAAATGTATATAGTCTTTTTAAAAAAAAACATTGTCTGAGTTATAGACTCTATTGCTGGGAGAAGACACCATAACCATAACAACTTTTAGTAAGGAAACCATTTAACGGGGGCTGGTTTACAGTTTCAGAGGTTTAGTCCATTATCATCACGGTGGGAAGCATGGCAGATCACAGGCAGACATGGTGCTGGAGAAGGAGTCCAGAATTCTACATCTGGATCAGCAGGCAGCACAAGAGAGAGTGAGCCACTCACTGGGCCTGGCTTGAGCTTCTTCAAAGCCCATCCTCAATGATGTGCTTCCTCTAATAAAGCCACACCTATTCCAACAAGGCCCCACATCCTAATCCTTTCAAATAATGCCACTTCCTATGAGCCTATAGAGGCCATTTTCATTCAAACCACCACACATATCTAGTTCACCTTATACTGTTCATATATCATTGGATGTGTAGCAGTCTTCCACTGGACTATGGTTGATTTACCAGGGGCTGCATTCATAAAGAAAACTGACTTTTTTTTCACTCAACAACTATAAACAGTCAGTACATCCTTAGGTAGTGTTGTGACTTTGAATCTACCTCCCAGCTCCATACTTGGATTTTGTCAAGCCTCAACTTATACATGCTGTCACAACTGCTGTGAGTCCATATGTATGGCCACCCTATTATGTTCAGAAGACACTTGTTCTTGTATTCAACTACCTCCTCTTGTTCTTGCAAACTTTCTGCCCCTTCTTCCTGAATGATCTCTGATTCTTGGTAGAGAGAGTATATTATAAAAGTCCTAATAAAAGCCGAGAATTCTTCAGTCTCCCATTCTGTGCACCTTGACCATTTTGGGGTCTCTGTGCTAATCTCCATCTACTGCAAATAGAAGCTTCTCTGCTGAGAGTTGAGATAGCATTAATCTATTGTTTTAGTAATGAGTCATTACGAATAAGTTAATACTATGTTCATTTAGCAGGTGACTCTTTGCTATGGCCTATGACTTGTTAAGTCACAAGTTCTTGGCCTGGTAATGGCAGCAGAGATGGCCTTCTCTTTGTCACATGGAAATTAAATCCAATAAGAAATTATTGGCTGTTCTTATAATATTAATACCACTATTGCACTCATGGGCATGTCTTGCTAGGTAAGTACTTATTTTATCTTGTATTGTTCATGTCTGGGTAAGATTACTGGTTGATTTCTCCTCTGGTGATGTCATTTGAAATTCTAATTTCAATTTTTAATTTAAACCTCACCAAAGAATTAAGAAAAGACCGCTTAGACCAAAATGGCAAAGAGAAGGTGTGGGTTTTTTCACATATTTTATTATTTTGATTTTAAAAATTTAATGGATGTAATGTTACAATTGATATATGCACACAAAGTATAGCAATAAAATTAGCATAGCTAAAGTTCCTAACTCTTTAAGAATGTTTTTGGTTTTGTAGTAGAAAAACAATCTAAAACTTATAATATCACAAAAAATACACCATTGCTATTGATTTAAATAGTTATATCTTAGACTTTTTAAGTATTGATGTATTTCAAGGTCGTAGTCTCTTGTTCTACTAGAATTTAAAAGAACAAAGTACTTTAATGATATTTAATATGTACCAGAACAAAGAAAAAGAAGGAAAGATTCCAATACCAAAACTGAGATATCATAATCAATTCTTCATTATTAATGCCAATGAAAGATATAAAATTAAATGCTAACAAATAGAGACCTTAGCCCCATTAAAAGAGAAAAATAAACCAAGATGAAAAGTTTCATACTGGAAAATTTTAAAAGATCAATGATTGGTAAATAATATAATTGAGCACAGTTTTATCAAATAAAATCTGAAAATAATTCCCTTAAATAACATTAACTTTACAAAAATTCAATAACTATGATTAATCAAAACAGATTGTCACCGTGGAAAAACAGTAAAATGAAAATTTTAGAAATCTCTAGTATCCCATTTACTGGTGAGATACTGAAGAAGTAGCTCAATGTCAAAAATAAAGGAAGTAGGTCTGTAATCACCTCTGTTATTTAATCATTTGGGTACACTCTAGTATAACTAGAAAAAGCTAAAAAAAATTAAGATATAAGTATTGGAGATGTTAAAATGCTGCATTATTCATATACCTTAAGATAAGAGTTGAACAAATGCATGCAAATTATTTTGAAAAGTTAATGAAGTCACATTCCTCTTCCATTGAATTCCTTGGACACAGTGTTGTGACACAGCATGAAGGTAGCAAGAACAAGGAAACAGCAATGGAGCCGTGAGCTGGAGAGACTGCCAGCATAGACCAGCAAATGTTTATTAGAAGGAAGTTGACTATATCAATAAAGAAGGAAAATTAATGAGAGCTAGGTGTTTCACTAGCCAAGAATTTATTGACAAATATAGAAACAAAAAGTCTAGAAAGATCTCTGAGATGTTAGGTCTGAATTAGAGGGGTTAATATGTGCTCAAGAGGTTGGCGGAGTAGAAAAAGACAGTCAACCAGACAGAAAGATAAACAAAGCACATACATACATGCACACACACATACATGCCTAGAGAGAGGGCGGAGGGGAGGGAGAGACAGAATGACAGAGAGACAGATAAAGAGATATACAAACAGAATGAATATGCTATGCACACACCATATGTTTCTTCTTTTTGCCTGCTGAAGGACAATGAGCCCATGGATCTCACACTCCTCTCAGAGGACTTAAGCAATCTTAAAAACAAACTGATACTATGATTAGAACAGTGAAAGTACAAGATATTTCTGAAATATCTTACTTGTTGGAAATTAAGGAGGTGACCAGAGAAAGTGACGTATCAAAAAAAAATTGGAGTATGTCCTCAATAATACAGCAATCCATTTGTGAGTCCATTCTGAAAACTTTAATTTTTTAATTGGAGCAAAGTAAAAGTTATTCCCCACAATGGAAGATAAACAGCTATAGAAGGAATTATGTTAAAAAATCATTACTTAAGAATTGCCATTGTAGTGGCTCATTTTAGAAGAATCATCATTTAATGTCAAGGCATATAAGAAGGTATTTAATTGACAATCAGTATAAGAGAGTCTCAGAATTTCTCATTATACAATATCTAAGCATTACAAAAGAAAAAAAATGCACTCCTATGTTGGAAAAAGCTCACAGGCACCTTGACAAGTAATTATGATTATAACCACCACTATGGGAATATAATTGCCATCAAATATCCCTTTGATATATTTTGTGTACTTCTAACACAATGTCATTTCTTTTGGCATCTAGCCCAGAATGAACAACATGAATATGGCAGGATTAGTTATAAAATACATCTTACTTGAGAAACATCATGATAAATGAAGGACATACACTCTTTTAAACATTCAAGGTAAAAAAAAAAAAAAGTCAGGGTAGGCTAACAAGATGGCTACATGGACAAAGGGGATTACTGCTAAGTCTGATGAGCTGAGATGCTCTGGAAAGCCCACATGGAGAGAGAGGCAACTCCTACAAGCAACTCCCACGACTTCCACATGTACACACCCCCCATAAACAAACCAAAAAACAAACATAATTTTAAGACAAAGCTAAGAAATAATCCAGAGAGACGGAGACTAAAATTCATGAAGTCAAAAAGTAGTATCTGATATTGGGTTAAATCCTGGACCAGAAAATGGAAAGAGACACTTTAGGGACACTTGGCAAACATTGTGTGATATAGGTGAGTTGGGTGGCCATGGTGAGTCTATATTTATTTGTTGAATGGGACAGTTATGGTTATAAATATGAATGAAAATTTCCTTGCTTTTGTGAAGTATAGATTGACAGACTTGGGTGAGATTGGGTATAATACCTAAAACCTGATCACAGCGCAATTGGATCATAAAAAGAATAGTGTGTATGTAAGAGAGAAAAAGAGACAGAGATGGGTAGACACAGAGAGTGAGTACCCAAGAACACACATGTGCTAAAATATTAACAATTGGTGCTACACTGAAAAGGGTTGCAAGACCTGTTCTTTCAATATTTTTAGCAATGCCAAAATATTGTAAAACTATATATGTTCCATGTTATAACTGAGATGTAATAAAATCATGAAAATAAACAATGCAGGAAAAAAGAATAACATTGTATAACCAACTTTCCTTTGGAAGAAAAAAGGTGATTATCAAAATTTGTGATTTTTTAAAAAAATTGTGTGGTATTTTAAATATGTATGATGTTCGTGCCTGTGCTTATGCATGTTTGTATGTGCTTGGACAGAGATATGTGTTCACGTCCATGTGGAGGTCCAAAGTTAATCTGTAAGGTTTCCTCCACCACTCCTTACTTAATATACTGAGTCAGTGCCTCTTGCTGGACTCAGAGCTCTGCTATTGAGCAATGTCCTTGTGATTTTTCTCTCTCTGCCTCCTAGGCACTGGTGTTCTACACAGGCTTTTAGGTGGGTCCTGGGAATCTGAACTCCAGTTCTCTGCTTGTGAATCAAGAGCATTACTTACTGAGCTATTTCTCCAGTCCTTAGGTTACTGCAGTGACAATGATAACACCATTCAAAATTTATCCATGTTTATAATTTATATAAAAATATACACAACCTTTTCCCCATTAAGAATAGCAGAATTTGGGCTTAGGAATATGGTTCACTTAGTCAATTACGTGCTCCAGAAATGTGAGGATCTGAGTGCAGATTCCAATAACTTATATAAAAAAGCTGAATAGACAGGAGAGAAGCCCAGAAGGTCATGAAAATGAATAGAAGCCGGGCAATGGTGGCGTTCGCCTTTAATCCCAGCACTTGGGAGGCAGAGGCAGGTGGATTTCTGAGTTCAAGGCCAGCCTGGTCTACAGAGTAAGTTCCAGGACAGCCAGGGCTACACAGAGAAACCCTGTCTCGAAAAACCAAAAAAAAAAAAAAAAAAAAAGAAAAGAAAAAGAAAGAAACTGAATAGAAATATGTAGCAGTGAGGGGTGGAGAATGGAGTGAGTGGAACCACTAGAAAGTCTCAGACACCAGGGAAGCTAAAGGCTCCCAGGACTCAACAGGGATGACATTAGCGGAAATACCTAACAAAGGGGAGATAGAACCTGTAGAGGTCACCTCCAGTAGATAGGCACAGCCTCTAGATGAAGGATGGGGTCATCAACCCATCCCAAAATCTTTAACCCAGAATTGTTCCTGTCTAATGAAAATGCAGGGACCAAAAAAAAAAAAAAAAAAAAAATCGAGCAGAGACTGAAGGAAAGGACATCCAGAGAGCTCCCCACCTTGGGACACATCCCATGCACAGACACCAAGCCCTGATATTATTGCTCATGCCAAGAAGTGTCTGCTGACAAGAGTCTGGTATGGCTGTCTCCTGAGAGGCTCTGCCAGAGCCTGACCAATATAGATGCGGATACTCACAGCCAACCATCAGACTGAGCCCAGGGACCTCAATGGAAGAATTAGGGCAAGGGCTGGAGGAACTGAAGGGGATTGCAACCTGAAAAACAACAGTGTCATCTAATCCGGACCCCTCAGAGTTCCCAGGGACTAAACCACCAACCAAAGAGTGTACAGGAATGTGTCCATGTGTAGCAACCTATGTAGCAGAGGATGGCCTTATCTGGCATCAATAGGAGAGGAGGCCCTTGGTCCTGTGGAGGCTTGATGCCCCAGTGTAGGGAGATGCTAGGGCAGTGAGGCAGGAGAGGGTGGATGGGGGGGCACCCTCTCAGAGGTAAAGGGAGATGCAATGGGGTTTTGCAGAGGGGAGGTCAGGAAGGGGACAACATTTGAAATGTAAAACAAAAACAGAAACAAAAACCAGCTGAGTGGAGCAAGCAGCACAGGCCTGTGATGCTACCACTGGGAATGGACTCAGATAGGCAGAACCCTCACTATGGTTCTCCAGCCAGTCTAGTCAAATTGTTGAGCTTTGCCTTCAGAAAAAGACTCTGTCTTTAAAGAATAAACACGGAGGGAGTGGGAGGAAAGACATCCACTGTTGACCTCTGGCGTCCGCATGCTTGTACATACACATCCATCCACAGACACACGCACACACATATATAGTACTCTTCCACAGAGCTTTTAAAATCGACATATCTCTGCTTCTCTCTCTCTCCCTCTCTCTCTCTCTCTCTCTCTCTCTCTCTCTCTCTCTCTCTCTCCATATATTAGAGGTTAGGGTTAGGGTTAGGGATACATACATATATATATATATATATATATATATATATATATATGTGTGTGTGTGTGTGTGTGTGTGTGTATATATGTATATATATATACGTGTGTGTGTGTGCACGCATGTATATATGTACAGATATATACAAATGTATACACACATGTATATATACACATATGTATAAATATGTGGATATGTACATATATACGTATATACATATACACGTATATATATACATATATACATACACACACGCACACATATATATATATGAGATAGAGACAGGATTTTTGTGTGTAACCCTTGCTATCCTGAAACTTGCCTTACACTCTGGGCTGGCCTCACAGTCAGAGATCAGCTTCTGCGTCCTGAGTGCTGGGATTAAAGATTCATGCCAGCATGCCCGGCCCTTACTTTATATTTTTAGTCAGAGTCTCATTATGCTGCTCAGACAATCCCTGAGATTGCTATTTTCCTAAGTCAGTCTGAAAGTTTATATGACCAACATGAAACATGAATTGTTATTGTCTTCCAGTCTATAAGATGCCCTTTTATTTTATGTTAATACTATATATAGGTGGTTTTAAAAATATTTCAATGGCTTATTTTGAAAATTGCACATAATACAAATTATAAGTAAGTGGATATCTGATTAGGAATGCAGGTTCAAAATTCTGTTTTGATCATAGTCTAAATTATACTCTTTCCTTTGCTGAGATATTTATCTAACCAAAATTGTGTGTGTGTGTGTGTGTGTGTGTGTGTGTGTGTTTGAGTGTGTGTTTTTGTATGTGTCTGAGTATGTATATATGTATGTTGTGTGTGAGAGTGTAGGTATGTGTGTGAGAGTGTATTTGTGAGTGAGTGTGTCTGTGTCTGAGTGTTTCTGAGTGTGGGTGTATGTATGTGTGCTTTTGTTTTTGTGAGTGTGTCCATGAATGTGTTTGTGTGTGAGTGTGTAGGTATGAGTGTATGTTTATGTGTATGCCTGTGAGTGTAAGTATGTGTGTGTTTGTGTGTGTGAGTGTGTGTGTGTACCTGTTTGTATATGAGACTGTGTGTCTATATATGAGACTGTTGCTACAGATTGAACATAGTTTTGAATATGCTAAACAAATCTTCCATCACCAAATTATGCCTCCAGCCTATAGACTATCCAAACAAATTCTTGTTCTTTTGGGGGTACTCTGCCTATGTAACCCAAGGCAGCCACAAATTCAAGATCATCCTGCCTCAGTCTCTCAAATACTGGGATTATATATATGAGCCAACATGCCCAATTCTCCACCATATTAAGAAAAATATTAAATATTGAAACTCAATTACATTGCTAATTCTTTGGCTAGAATGAGACCGTGAGAGGCTTTTTGTTTGTTTTGACAGCTTTATTGAGGCATAATGCATATGCAATGATGTTTACTCATTTAATCTTTTAATGTACTCAATTCATAATTTTAATATATTCACAGTTGCCATGCAACCATCATGGCAATCAAACTTTTTGACCACCCAAGAGAGAAGGCCCATGCATATAATCAATCTCTACTAATTTCCTTTCCACCTATACTTCCGGCAACACTATTTTATTTTCTTTACAGTTTTAAATTTTCTGGACATATCCCATATGTAGGATCAAGCAAACAGTATGCAGTATTATCTATGGGACTTACGTTTTTGACATGGTTTTTTGACATTTTATCCATGTTATAGCATGTATCAGTACTTCTTTCTATGGATGAGCAAAATTTTATTGTACAAAAGTAATACCAGTTCTATGAGTGGACATATGAAATTGTTGTACCTAATGGCCACAGTGAATAATGCCTTTATGAACATTTATGAACAGGTTATTGCATGGATAACTATTTTCATTTTTCTTGGCTAGATACCCAGGAGGAGACATTCTGGATGATATGTTTATAGTTTTAATGGGTTATCAGGGTATTTTTTTTCACAGTGAATGTGTGTGTGTGTGTGTGTGTGTGTGTGTGTGTGTGTGTGTGTGCGTGTGCCTGTGTCTGTGTCTGTGTCTGTGTCTGTGTCTGTGTGTCTATGTCTGTGGTGGGTAGTATGTGGTTATGACCTACCTAGTATGCCATTTGGATGTTAAAGTAGAAGTTAATTTTTCTACCATGTGGGTCACAGGATTGAATTCACATTTCTCCAATTTGGCAGAACATGTCTTGTTATCTGATGAGCCATCTTTCCAGCCCTCTCTAGACAATTTCAAAAGTAACTTGCTTGTTTCTCCAAAATATTATATAAAATTTTATAGGAATTACCTAAAATGTGTAGTTTGACCATTTCAAAGAATGGGCAATCCTCTATCTTTTGGTTATTATGTATTATTCATTTAGGTTCACTAGAATTTGTTGATAAGTATGATTTACTATGCCATTTTGCTTTTCAGATTTTTTTGTACTTTATTCTTTTCTAATGCTTTCCATTCATCACTAATTTCTTTAGAGTAAAATTATCATTATTAATGTTAAACTATATTATGGGTTTTTAAATACTATTTCTTCTTATCATTTAAGAGTTTCCTGATTAGAAAGGACATTTTAATCCAGTTTGAATGATAAGACTTTCACTTCAGCACAAAAAATTGTTTGGAATTAATCTAGTTCTATATTGTCTCTCTCTGTGATACATGTTTCTATATCATAGTACAAAAGGGCATTATTATGATTATTTACTTAATTCATGCCTTTTGAATTGGAGAATGAAAAACATTACCAATCTTCTTTGTTTATTGATGTGAATTGTAGGTACTGCCTGTTGGCCTTCTGTTTTCCCTGGAGACTTTTTAAAGAATTCATTCTAGGTCAGGACATTTATTGCATACCAGGAGTATCTGTACTCCTCCGCTGTCTCTGACATATGTTCTCATTAGGTACCATCTTAAAGTCTTTTCATTTTGTCAACTTTTCAGTTTCTGCATGTCCTGGCCAATGAACTGATTCGTAAATGGAGCAATAAGAATTAAAATACTGAGGAAAGTTATGAGATAAAGTAGTAATGAAAACATCGGGGCACAGAAAAAGAGAAAAAGACAGAGAAGATAGAAAGACTTGTGACTTTACATAAACTAAGGCTTCAGAAATTTAGGCATTAAGTCTGTCTGCATTTAGAACCCACACTCTTCCCACTATATTACATTTTACTGTTAAAAATAAGACCAGAAATGGAGTAGAGATTGAGGTTAAAGGAGGTAGATATGAAAGGACCTAGGACTGTAAATTACCAAAAATTATCTTTTCTCTGTTCTGTCCAACTCCTGGTATTGTGCATTAGAAGTTATATCAGATTCTTGCCACAGGATGCTATTTTCTATATCTTGGAGTGGAACTGTACTTCCCCATCTGCTGTGTCTTTCCACTCTCACTTCCAATTAGGTGCACAGGTGGTAGCAACATAACATCCTAAGGTCCTGCATCGTCATGTCTGAGCTTTTCCATGCACATGGTACCTACTATTTGATGGATATTTTTATAGCCTGAGACCTGAAATTCACAGTCTCAGTTGATATCCTGAAGCACTGGTGATTGTGTTTGCGTCTTTTGAGAAGGGGAGAGGAGATTTTTATATCTACATGAGAAGAATTCTAATTTCACTATCTGCTAGGTGCTCCTCATACAACAAAGTTACAAAATTATTCAAAGTTATTTCTTGGTGGTGGACATTACCACTATGTCTTCCTCATTAGTCCATAGTATGAATCAAGACCTAAAATCCAGCATCTGTCTTAGGTTTCAGCTTTCAAGTAATGACAATTTTTCATGAATTACATTAGGTACATGATCTTATGAAGTTTCCATAATTATCTAGACATTGTGATTAACTTTATGTTATGAAGAATCCAAAGTTTATAAAGCATGAGAAGATATAAAGTTAAAGGTTGAACAAATAATAGAACTCTCATTTCTCAAGGGACTATCCATTGGATGTGGGGGTGTAGGAGAGAGTGTGGGGGATGTAGGGTACAGAACAAAGGCAATCACTAAGTAGAAAGAAGACAGCCCTCTATCCAGATGGTTTAAACTAATGATTCCCAACATGTTCCATGTTATGACACACTAATTTTGTCTAATTTTACTAATTCCCCAAAGCAATATGTGGGTTCTTAAAAGTAATTGAAGTAGAATTAAATATTATGTTAATTAAACATGGCTTAAATGAATTTTAAATGATGCAAATTGGCTTCACCCCTTGGGATAGCTACAAATTGCCTATCCTTATTGTGTGACAAGTCATAGGATTAGGAACTGAAAACTTCACCAGCATGGATGAGGAGCCTGAGCCAGAATATCTGTTGGATCTGTGAGTTTACCTTAAAAATTCTGTTCTAGATGCCTCTGGGTGCTGGTTTTTGAGCCACTTTGATAGCTGTGCATGCAACATCTTTGTCAGCCCCAGAGTTTCGCACCTTCTATTCTGCACCATTCCCTTCTGTAATAAACCTACTTTGGTGAATGAAGCCAGTCTCTTAATCTTTCTCCTCTGGGGTCCTATACTTCATACACAAGGAACTACTGAGTTTTCCCACCCTCCATAGACTCTGCTCTAAGACAGGAATAAGTTCTTACATCCCTGTTTTCCCAAATTACTCCTATAACTTTGTGCTATAAAACTAGAGGTTTTGCCTGATCCTCCCCATGAACCCCCATCCTCAGAACGGACCCTCTCTGGTCTGGGAGGGTTCTGTTTGTTGTGTTCCGTGCTGAAAATGAGCTGCATGTCCCATTCCAAAATCTTATGACAAACCTCCAGTATAAATGTTCACTGTCTCAGCCTCTTTTTTTCTACTTATTCAAATTCATTTCACTTCAAGCCTTTGTGTTCATATGAGATTTGATCACAGGAGATAATTCTTCCTGGGAACTTCATTTAGCTTGTACCTATTTATGCATTTTATAAAGTACAGTCACACCCCCAATTGTGTTTTTCAATCTTGCTTTGAGAATGTTGATAGAAGCTATTGTTAACTATATGTTCTTTCTATCACCTGTTTCAAAGTTCTTTGTTAACAATTAGTCATGATGGTTCATCCATACACTTTTGTATTATGCAATCATTAAACTCAGGAGAAATTACAATGCTTCATGACATGCATATTTTCCTGATATATTTTAAGTGAAAAGAGAAGGGTACAAAAGAACATCCCATTTTTCTGCTTTTACACATGTATGCAAAACCCTATGCATGTATTTAAGAAAACAAAACCACCAAAACTAATACACAAAAGTACTAATGCTAACTGTCTGTAGAGGCTGGGGCTCATCAATTTATATCTTTCTTTTCTCCATATTTTCCAGTCCTCAATAATGACCATGTAGTTATAACAATGAGATGAGGAAAGGGTGATTTTGGGTAATTCAATTAGTTATTATGGTCAACTAGCATGTATGGAAAAGGTGACAATCCTTACCAAAGAGAAATTAACACCTTTATTGTTATGAATTGAGGTCACCTTTTAAAGCAGGAAGATATCTCTAAAATTAACAAAGAAATAAGTAGAAATTTATTGAGTTTGAAACAGACATTTTACAAACCATTTTTTAAAAAAAGAATCATAAAAATAAAACCAATTTCTATCTGGTTTGTTTTTCAAGTTCTTGACCATTTTTGCTACAGGATCAATATTCTATGCTTTAAAGGAGAAAGGGCTACAATCTCTGTTTAATGTTGTATCTCCCACACCCCTCCTTGCTCTTTTCTGTGAGCTTCTACACAGCAAAAATAATTAATACATGCAATGTGTACTCAAAATATTCATGGATAAACTAGCATGTGTCTGTTCTCCAATAATGCCAGCTTAGCCATATTTTTGGAATTATACAAAACACAGATGACAGAAGGTTAGTGGCTAAAATATATAAAGAAATTAGAAAACCAAATACTAAGAAAACAAACAACCCAATAAAAATGAGGTCATGTGATTTGGTAGGAGCACTCCAGAAGTTCCATAGCTACCCCTGAGAGACCAGTGGACTCAGGACCCATTACCCCCCAATCACCTCCCCCCCTGCGAATACCACTCCCCTTCCACCTGGTCCTTTCTGCTGGGCACACTGCTAGCTAGTCTGCTCCCCTGGAGACACCATATCCTGAGCCATCCCAGAAGATCCACTGCACTCAGAGCAGTTGTTAAGAACCCCCTGGAAGTCCCATAGTTGCTGCTGGGAGCCCACTGGACTCAGGACCCATCACTCCCCAAACCCCCTTCCATGCCTAATACCACTCCCTTTCTGCCTAGTCTTTTCTGCTGGGGCAGACTGCTATCTAGACTGCTCCCCTGAAGACATCATATATTGAACCATCCAAGATCATCAGCTTTTCTGCTCCCCTGAAGACACCACAGACTGAAAGCATCCCAGGAGTTCCTCTGTACACAGGTCAACTGGGCAACAGACACCACAGTCTGAAGACCTCCTGGGGGCTCTGTGACATGCAGGGCAACTGACCCAACAGACTGAAAGCCTCCCTGGAATTGTGCTGCACACTGGGAAACAGAAACCACAGTCTGTAGCCCCAATTCCCCCGGAAAACATCTTCACACAGGACAACAGCTTGACTGCTCCTCTGAAGACCCAACAATCTGAAGGCCTCTCAGGAGAGATACTGTAGCCAGGGCAACTGATCAGCACCTTCTCTGCCCCTCTGAAGAACTCCCAGTTGGAAGGTCTCATAGGTGGTCTGCAACAGCCAGGGCCACAGCCTACCAGGCGACCTGAAGCAACCCAGGGACAAAAGAGGCAGACTCCAGACAAAGTCATCCAGACCATCAAACACCATGGATAACCAGATGGTGAGAGGCAAGTTCAAGACCATAAGCACCAGAAGCCAATATATGTGGGCGTCATCAGAACCCAGTTCTCCCACCATACCAAGCCCTGAATACACCAATATATCTGAAAATCAGGAAGCTGACCTAAAACCCTATCTCATGAAGATAATAGAATCATTTAAGAAAGATTTAAATATCTCACTGAAAGAAATACAGAAAGGCAGAGGTAAACAGGTAGAATCCCTTAAAGAGGAAACAAATAAATCCCTTAAAGAAATACAGGAAAACACAATGAAACAGGTGAAGGAATTGAATAAAGCAGTCCAAGACATAAAAGTGGAAGTAGAAACAATAAAGAAAACACAAATGGTGGCAAACCTAGAAATGGAAATCCTAGGAAAGAGGCCATGAATTATAGATGTAAGCATCACCAAGAGAATACAAGAGCTAGAGGAGAGAATCTCAGGTGTACATGATACCATAGATGAAATTGACAAAACTGTCAAAGAAAATTCAAGACATAATAAATTCCTAAGCCAAAGCATCCAGGAAATTCAGGACACAATGAAAAGTTCAAATGTAAGAATAATTAGAATAGAGAACTAAGATTCCCAGGTCAAAGGACCTGAAAATGTCTTTAACAAAATCATAGAAGAAAACTTCCCCAATCTAAAGAAAGAGATGGCCATAAAGGTACAAGAAGCCTATAGAACACCAAATAAATGGGGCCAGAAAAGAAAATCTTCTTGTCACATGATAATCAAAACACTAAATGCCCAGAACTAAGAAAGAATATTCAAAGCTGCAAGGGAAAAGGGCCAAGTAACATACAAAGGTAGACCTATCTGAATTACACCAGACATCTCAACAGAGACTATGAAAGGCAGAAGAGCCTATTCAGAGATCATGCAGACTCTGAGAGAACACAAATGCCAGCCTAGGCTACTATACCCAGCAAAACTCTCAACCAACATAGATGAAGAAGCCAAAATATTCCAGGACAAAACCAAATTCAAACAGCAACTATCTACCAATGCAGCCCTACAGAGAATCCTATAAGGAAAACTACAACACAAGGAAGGTACCTATAACAAAGAAAAGACAAGAAGACATTAAGCATCTCACAACAAAGCCAAAAGGAGAGAACCAAAAGCACATAAAGCCACCTACAAAAAACAAATATATCAAGAACCAACAGTCATCTGTCGTTAATATCTCTCAATACTAATGGACTCAACTCACATATAAAAAGACATAAGCTAACACATTGAATATGCAAATAAGATCCAGCAATATGCTGCATAAAAGAAACGTACTTCAATAACAAAGACAAACACTATCTCAGAGTAAAAGAATGGAAAAGTTCTTCCAAGCAAATGGTCCCAGGAAACAAGATGGAGTTGCCATCCTAATATCCAATAAAATAGATTTTCAACAAAAAGTTATCAAGCGTGATGAGGAAGGACACTTCGTATTCATCAAAGGGAAAATCCACCAAGAGAAAGTTTCAATTCTGAACATCTATGCCCCAAATGCAAAGGCATCAACATTCATGAAAGAAACTTTACTAAAGCTCAAAACACACATTGAACCCCACACAAAAATAGTGGGAGACTTCAATACCCCATTCACACCAATGGACAGGTCATTGAAATGGAAACTAAACAGTGAAACTAATAGAGGTTATGAACCAAATGGATTTAACAAATATCTACAGAACATCTCACCCTAAACCAAAATAATGAATACACCTTCTTCTCAGTACCTCAATGTACCTTCTCCAAAACTGACCATATAATTGGTCACAAAACAACGCTCAACTGATATAAGAAGATTGAAATAATCCCATGCATCCTATCAGATCACCATGGCTTAAGGCTGGTCTTCAATAACAGCAAAAATAACAGAAAGTGCACATACACATGGAAACTGAACAACTCTCTACTCAATGATAACTTGGTCAGGGAAGAAATAAAGAACTAAATTAAAGACTTCCTGGAATTTAATGAAAATGTTAACACATCACACCCAAACTTAGGGGACATAATAAAAGCAGTGCTAAGAGAAAAATTCATAGCACTAAGTGCTCTGGTAAAGAAACTGGAGAGATCTTACACTAATAACCTAATAGCACACCTGAGGAACTCTAGAACAAAAAGAAGCAAACACACCCAAGACGAGTAGACAGAAGGAAATAGCCAAACTCATGGATGAAATCAACCAAATAGAAACAAAGAGAACAATATAAAGAACCAACAAAACCAAAAGTTAGTTCTTTGAGAGAATCAAGAAGGTAGATAAACACCTAGCCAGACTAACTAAAAGGTCCAGAGGCAGTATCCAAATTAACAAAATCAGAAATGAAAAGGGAAACATAACAGAAATGGAGGAAATTCAAAAAATCGCCAGATCCTACTACAAAAGCCTATACTCAACAAAACTGGAAAATCTAGACGAAATGGATAGTTTTCTAGATAGATATCACATACCAAAGTTAAATCAAGAGCATGTAAACTATCTAAACAGGCCCATATCCCATAAGGAAATAGAAGTCATTAAAAACCTCTCAACCAAAAAAAGTCCAGGGCCAGATGGATTTAGTGCAGAATTCTACCAGACCTTCAAAAAACACCTGATACCAATATTCCTTAAAGTAGTCCATAAAATAGAAACTGAAGGAATACTACCTAATTCATTCCATGAAGCCACAATTACTCTGATAACTAAACCACACAAGGACCCAACCAAAAAAAGAGAACTTCAGTTCAATCTTGCTCATGAACATCGATTCAAAAATGCTCAATAAAATTCTTGCAATCTGAATCTAAGAATATATCAAAGACATCATTTAACATGATTAAGTAGGCTTCATCCAAGGGATGCAAGGTTGGTTCAATACAAGAAAATTCATTAATGTAATCCTCTGTATAAACCAATTCAAAGAAAAAAGTCACATGATCATTTCCTTAGGTGCAGAAAAGCATTTGTTAAAATACAACACCTCCTCATGTTAAGTGTATTGGCGAGATCAGTAATTCACAGCCCATACCTAAACATAAAAGCAATTAACTGAAAATCAACATCCAATATCAAATTAAATGAAGACATACTTGAAGCAATCCCACAAAAATTGGGAATAATACAAGGATGCCCACTCTCCCCATATCTACTCAATATAGTACTCAAAGTGCTAGCTAAAACAATAAGACAGCAAAAAGACATCAAGGGGATACAAATTGGCAAAGAAGAAATAAAGGTATCACTATTTGCAGATGATATGATAGTATACATAAGTGACCCCAAAAATTCTACTAGAGAACTTCTCCAGCTGATAAACAACTTCAGCAAAGTGGCCGGATATAAATTAACTCAAATAAATCAGTAGCCTTCCTTTATACAAATGATAAACAGGCTGAGAAAGAAATTAGGGAAACAACTCCCTTCACAATAGCCACAAATAATATAAAATATCTTGGGGGTAACTATAACCAAACAAGTGAAAGACTTGTATGGCAATAACTTCAAGTCTCTTTGGAAAGAAATTGAAGAAGATCTCAGAAGGTGGAAAGATCTCCCATGCTCATGGATTGGCAGGATTAATATAGTAAAAATGGCCATCCTGCCATAGGCAATCTACAGATTCAATGCAATCCCCATCAAAATCCCAACACAACTCTTCAAAGACATGGAAAGAGAAATTCTCAAATTCATCTGGAAAGGCAAAAAACAAAAAACAAAAACCCAGAATAGTGAAAACAATTCTTAACAATAAAAGAATGACTAGGGAAATCACCATCCCTGACCTAAATCTTTAATACAGAGCAATAGTGATAAAAACTGCATGGTATTGATACAAATATAGACAGGTTTATCAATGGAATAAAATTGAAGACCCAGAAATAAAACCACACACTTACGGACACTTGTTCTTTGACAAAGAAGCCAAAAATATACAATGGAAAAAAGAAAGCAGCTATAATAAATTATGCTGGTCTAACTGGCTATCTGTATGTAGAAAAATGAAAACAGACCCATATTCATCACCTTGTGTAAAGCTCAAGTCCAAGTGGATCAAGGACCTCAACATAAAACCAGATACATTGATTCTAATAGAAGAGAAAGTGGGAAAGAGTCTTGAACTCATTGGCACAGGGGGAATTTTTCTAAACAGAACTCCAATGGCTCACGCTCTAAGATCAAGAATTGATAATGGGACCTCGTGAAACTGGAAAACTTCTGTAAGGCAAAGGACATAGACAATAAGACAAATAGGCAACCTACAGATTGGGAAAAAAACTTCACTAACTCCACATTTGATAGAGGGCTAATAGCCAAAATATATAAATAACTCAAGAAGCTATCCATCAAAACAAAAACAAAAACAAAAACAAAAAAACAACCCCATCAAAAAATGGGGTATAGAACTAAACTGAGAATTCACAACAGAGGAATCTCAAATGGCTGAGAAGCACCTAAAGAAATGTTTGAAGTCCTTAGTGATCAAAGAAATGCAAATTAAAATGACCCTGAGATTCTACCTTACACCAATCAGAATAGTTAAGATCAAAATCTCAGGTGACAGCATATGTTGGCAAGGATGTGGAGAAAGAGGAACACTCCACCATCCCTGGTGGGATTGCAAACTGGCACAACCACTCTGGATATCAATCTGGAGGTTCCTCAGAAAATAAGAAATAGATCTACCTGAAGACCCAGCCATACCACTCTTGGGAATATAGGCAAAAGATGCCCTACCATGCCATGGAGGTATGTGTTCCACTATGTTCATAGTGGCCTTGTTTGTGATAGCCAGAACTTGGAAACAACACAGATGTCCCATGACAGAAGAATGGATATAGAAAATGTTCTTTTACACAGTGGAATACTGCTCAGCTATTAGGAATGAGGACATCCTGAGTTTTGGCAAATGGATGGAACTAGAAAATATTATCCTGAGTGAGGTAACTCAGAACCAAAAGGACATGTATGGCATGTCCTCGGTAATAAGTGGATATTAGCCCCCCAAAAAAGTACAGAATACTCAAGATACAGTCCATAGAACTCAAAAAGGTCAACAAGCTGAAGGGCCCAAGTGAGGATGCCTCAGTCCTACTGGGGTGGGAGAAGAAAGCAACCACAAGGGGATGAAGGGAGGGACCTGGGATTGAAAGTGGATGTGGGGGTGGGAGGAAAAGGGGAACATGATGTGATATTGGGTGGGGGAAAAGGACTGAAACACTGAGGGCCAGCAGAAAGAATGGAAACAGGCAACCTAGGGAAGTAGGAGGTTGGGGGGACCCTCCAAAATGTACCAGAGACCTGGGAGGTGAGAGACTCTCAAGACTCAAAGTGAGGGACCTTAGGTGAAATGCCTTAAAGTGGGCCCACCTGCAGCAGAAAGTAAGGGCATCAAGTGAGGGATGAGGTTGCCATCCCACAGTCAAACTCTGACCCATAGTTGTTCCTGTCTGAAAGAACTGCAGGGATGGAAATGGAGAGGAGTCTGAGGAAAAGAAGGTCCAGTGACAGGCCCAAAGTGGGATCCAGCTCAAGGGGAGGTCCCAAGGCCTGACACTACTACTGAGGCTATGGAGCGCTCACAAAAGGGACCTATTGTGACTGCCCTCTGAAAGACCCAACAAGCAGCTGAAAGAATCAGATGCAGATATTTGTACCCAATCAATTGACAGAAGATGCTGACCCCTGCAGTTGACTTAGAGAAATGCTAGAAAAAGCTGAGGAGAAGGGTGACCCTGTAGGAGGACCAGCAGTCTGAATTAACCTGGACCCCTGAGATCTCTCAGACACTGGACCACCAACCAGGCATCATACACCAGCTGATATGAGGCCCCCAACACATATACAGTAGAGGACTGCTGGGTCTGGGTTTAGTCAGAGAAGATGCACCTAACCCTCAAGAGACTGGAGGCCCCAGGGAGTTTAGAGGTCTCGTGGGGTCGGGGTGGTGGGTGGGGACATCCTTGTAGAGTCAGGGGGATGGAGAAGAGGTATGGGATGTGGAACAGTTGGAAGTTGGACTGGGAGGAGAATAAAATCTGAAGTGTAAAATAAATAAATAAATAAATAAATAAATAAATAAATAAATAAGGATAGATAAAAATGAGGTCATGTAACTAAACAGAAGTACTTCAAAAGAAGAATACAAATGGTTGAGAAATATGTGAAAAAAAGTTCATCATCTTAGTTATTAGGAAAATGGGAATTAAAATCACATGGATTTTTCATTTTATACCAGTTAGAATGACTAAGATTAAAAACAAAGACAATGCTTTGATGTCCTTTGTCTGTACTCTTGCTGAGGACTATGGTGTTACCCCATGCCCCTGACCCCAAGGCTGTGTTTATGTCTGTGGTCTGTACTGGCAGGGAAGACCATCCTGGGGTCTATTGCTGAAGTCAGAAACCATGTTAATGTGAACATCCATGGTCCATGTTGCTGCCAGAAACCATGTGTAAGTCTGTTATCTATGCTTCCAATGATTGTAAAAGGCAAGGAAGCTACTCTTGCAGTGCCATTGGTGACAGCAGAGTAACAGTTGAGAAACAGGAACAGAGAAGGCTTTGGTGACCACACCTAACCCCACCCCAACCCCTGAAAAAAGTAACAGTTTATTCAGGAAGCAATGAACAAGAACTCCTAAAAATTGTGATGAGATGCTGATGTGTAGCTCTCCATGACTGATGGCTTCTGGCAGGCTGCAGGTGGGAAGGACTCAGTTACCTTTACAGGGCTGGTCACTAGGAGTTTGCTCATGCTCCAGTGAGTATATGGGAAATACAAATTGGACTCATGTATTTTGTTGGTTTGTTGGTTTCTATGTTTTTGTTTTTCCTTTTTAGGGGCTAAGCATAAGAGGGGTAAATTCCCAAATAATCAATAAAATATTATGTCAGGGGAAAAGAAAGCAAATATAAGTGTGGATGTAGGAAAGGGTAACATTTATTCACTTTTAGCTCCCATGCAGACTGGTTCAGCCACCATAAAAATCAATCTGAAAGTTTTTCATAAAGCTGGATATATATCTATCATCTAACCCAGATATAGCATTCCTGGAGATAGTCTTCAAAGACTCTGTATCCTACTACAATGACGCTTGCTTATCCATGTTCATTGCAGATTTATTCATAATAGCCTGGAAATGAAAACATCCTAGATGCCAACAAACTGATGAATGGATAATGAAAATGTGATGCACATATACAATGGAATGCCATTCATCTATAAAAATAAAATTTGCATGTGAATTCATGAAACTGGAAATAATCATTGGGTGAAGCCACCTAGACCTAGAAAGGCAAACACCGCATATTTGCTCTCATATGTGCATACTGTCTTTGGATGTTAAGATGTATATGTTTGAGCTAGACTATTCATACAAGTAAGGAAGGTAAGGGATTTCCAGGGAAAGCAGATAGAAGGCAAGTGGCGTGAAGAGGAAGGGGAATACTGGAATGGGAAAGGTTAAATTGGGTTGGTGGTGGGAAGGCTAGGTAAAGGAGAGAGTATGGGGAGGAATAACTAGTGCTAAAGTCCTTTGAAACTGCTACTACTGAAGAAACATCCTAAATTATATACATCTATAAAGAGAGTTTAAATGGAGCTATCTCATAATGGGGCTAGAAAGAAGGCAATGCCTCTCCCAAATAAATAAAGTGCGACTTACGGGTGATTTATTTAGAAGTTGCTGATCAATGGGGTCCCAGGAATGCTAAAGAGTTATAGACAATTAGCATTGCTTTTGATTACCCTCCAGAATGTGGTAAGACTCTATTGCATTTGAGTCATGAAACATGGAGAAATCAAGCTGGTGCTCATCCGGAAGCTTCATTCCTGTTGGTTAGTTTTCATGGTGCTGGAAGGTGCTATGCATGCTAGCAAAAGAGAAAAGTAATCCCCAGTCTTGCACAGGTATGATCCCTGTCAGCTACAATAACTTTAGCCTAGCAAGACATTCCCACTGGTGTAATCATAGCAAAAGTATTATAGGACTAACCAACTACAATCTGATTGGATTTAAAGCCCATTGAACAAGATGGAATGCCCATAGATCAAAATGCCATGGCTGACTAGATCACAGGTACCAAGGAAGAACCTAATACTATTATTGTGCTAAATTAATATACTAATAAACCATATCCTAAGCTCATATTTTATATTCAAACATTAATGTTATATCTTAGCCCTCATCAGAGAAGCTCCTTTTTGCAGTAGATGATGATTAATACAGAGACCCATATCTGGTAAAACACACAGAATGAGAGGCTGCGAAATGCTCATTTATATATTTGATATCTATATTATATTTCTAATTCCACAGCCCAGGAACCATTGTGAAAGAGAAAGCAGAAAAATTGTAAGGTCAATATCTGGAAAGCCAGTTAACAAAGGTCTGCCATGAATAGGGTGTTCCTACTCCAACATCTCCAAGCAGCTTAATTAGTCAGTGGATGATGCAGCTCTGGGCCAAAGAAGTCCCTAATATGTCCTTGTCTTAGACAATAGCACTGTCATCTGACCTCTGCTACTCAGCCTGAACTCTCTAGAACGGTCCTTACTTTCCTATATGTACCAATAAACTCCATGTACAGGATCCAACCTGGGGACTTATTGGGACTGAGGTCAAGAGATGCTGTTTCATCATGATTGCTTTCTTAGAGAGCCCAGAGCCAGATAATGCTCTGAGCACTAGCACCTAGAGCAAGACCAGAAGGTATCACCAGCCCAGAACAGCTAGAGCCATGCACACAGCTCCTAGGAAAGCAAGTCATGGTGTCTGCAACTCTGACCAGTGGATGAAGGCAGAGAGCAGAGTTTGTTCAAAACATCTCAGGTGGGGGTGGGGGATGGAGGGTGGGGCAGCTGCTTTTCCTCAGGGAAGCTTCACTGCTCCTGACAAACTTCTCTCTGCTATTCAGCATCTCAACCACTGAGATAAGCTTTCTACCTTTGAAAGAGGTATACCTATTAGGCCTGAAAGCTGACCTAAGATCTATGGGTGAAACACCATGTTTTAACTCCTAAGGGTTAGCTTTGGAGCAGCAAGACTGTGAAGGAGAGCTTAGAAATTCCCACAGATGGTCATTTCCATTGATCCATTATTTATGAGACAAATGAGGAAAATGTCTTCTTGGGAGCCTGCTGGAGAAGCCAAAACAACCGAGTTAATGATCCTCAAGGTTAAATTTGGTAATCTTGAAACTCAGAAGGTCAGGTCTTGAGTTTTGTGAAACAAAAAGAAAAACCTACTAGGAATGCCTCACTAGATCTACTCAGTTTATACAAATTTTGAGGAGTTCCACATAAGCCTAGAAGACTACTGGAGGCTAAGTCTGGCTATATGCTATATGCACTTGATAAAAATAACTGAAATAAACATTGGCAGAAGATTTATTCATAGTATATGGAATCTAATTCCTGTATTGGAGATTGGAAAATCAGAATCCTATAACCTATAAATGAAATCATGAGTCAATTTTTGATAATGAACCAAGTTAGGACACTATTCTAGGCAATGCGGCTTCATCACCATAGAAAAGAGGCCATCTTATCACTATTTAACAAACAAAGAAGCTGAGACAGAGAAATGTTAACTTGCCTGAGATCACAGAATTAGAAAACAAAGGGAGAGTTCAGTAGTTGGCAAGTTGACTCTAACTTAAATTCTTTCTTATTATGATGCAAATGGAATTTAGAGTCTTGCGCACAGTATTCAAGCAAGCCACCACTGAGTTCCATTCTTTGTCCACAGCATTTGTCCCGTAACTACCATGTTCTACTCTTTAAATAAACCCTTCTTTATAAATAGAGATGGCTTTATATCATGTGATCAGGGTATTTGACAGGTCCCAGATCTAAGAAGGGTCCTAGACTTAGAATTTAACCTCACATCTATGACATTTTAATATGCTGAATATTTTTGTCATCTAAGTCTACAAGTTTAATTGCATGCATAGGTGCAGCTTGCAGCTTCTAATGGCGTACAGTCCTGTTTTCATTACCTCTGCCATCTAACCTGACCTACTCTATTTCATCATTCTCTACCCTCAGAGGCTTAAATGTGAGCATAGATGGGCTTGATTTCAGGTACAAGAACGCTGCAAAATATTACTGTGGTAACAGCTATCCTCGCCACAAATTGTCACTGACATAATATCACCTTTTGCAGGTGACTGAGTTGGAAATACTGATGACCTTAATAGAGGTCCCTAATGTACCTTGGGTAAAACTTAAACTACCTTTCATGGGTTAGGCATCCTATCCAGGGAAAGGTAAAGTGCTCAAGTTAACTTTGTCCTCTTGTCCAACAGTTGGTAGCAGGAGAAACCTGATATTCAGTAGACCCTGTACACCTAAATCTTAGTAAAAGGCTACTGGGTACCTGTGAGTGTTTGCACTTGCCCCTTAAGCATTCCTGCACCTGAGATGTTGTAACACTAAATAGCCAATTTAAAACATCATGACAGGTTGAAGAAAAGACTATAGAAAAAAAGCAATGTTTGAGGAACTTTAGTAAAAATGTTTCCTGTTGCTTTTTTTTCCCCTTAGAGGGCTTTATCTTCATAGATACATCTTGTTCTGAACCTGAAAATTATGTTACCAGTCCTATGCATGAGGCATATCCATTACTAAAGCACTTTGATATCCCCTGAGGCCCATAACTTCCTGTGGAGAAATGATGAAAGCCGATGAGACTGTAGCTATCTGTAACTTCTATGAGGTTCTTTAAGGTGTGTATTTAGGGGTGGGCATTTCCCCACGCTAAAAAAACAGGTGATAATTTAGCATTTGCAGCATAAATCTATAAGGTCCATTTCATCATAGCCTCCCAGCTTAGTAAGCATCACAGCACATTAAAACATAGTAGTACACAGTGTTCGGGGTTATGAATCAATAAGCCTGAATTCTAATTCTACTTCTGCCACTGACTAGCTGAGTGATTTCTAGAATATCCTTCTTCCCTTGAGGATATTCTGAAAAGAACAGCTTTTATCAATCCAGTGTTTTCTGTCATTGAGCTTCTGGAGCTATGGCTTAGAGAAAAATGGCGAGAGCCAGGTAATGAGGACGTCATACTGTCTACTGCACTGTTATGCTTTCAATCTTGAAGATGTCTCAGTACTGAAAATACTAAAATGTACCATTCTCTGTTCTTTTTGTGGTCTGTTACCTCTGGCTTTCAATTTGGAGAACAGGACATAAAGATGGTCTTTTATTATAAGATGCAATATATATACATACTTGTATCTGAGGCTATAGAAGAACAAAAATCTAGAGAGGACATCAGATTGATATGGTGGTGGTGGAGAGACAAAGGTTAAGGGTGATTGAAGGAAAAGGGGTTTACATTCCCTACTATGGAGCAATGTCAAGCATCCACAAATCCCAAAGGATTTGTTGCATTGTGGTGTTCTAGGAGACAAAACTTTAACTTGGCCTTCACTGCACAACAGAATATAACAATATATGGTAGAGAAAGAGAGCTACATAAGAAGGTTAGTTGTAAATGAATTTGAGCTCTGTTTCTTTCTTTTAGCCTATCTTAAGTAACCAGGACCGTTCCTAGGCATATGATTAAAGATTTTCCTGCTTGCTTAAAAGGATAGGGATTTGATATGTTTATTTTGTCTTTAATTTTGAGATGTGTTCTCGTCATACAGCCTTGGCTAGCATTGAATTCAGCATGCTGGTGCCTCTGACTCCCAAATGCTTGATTTCAGGTATGTGCCATGATCTCTGGCTCCAGATATACTATTTTCTGGTTTTCCTTGAATCTACAGCTTGTCTATTGCTATGTATTTTAATGCTAAATTCGATACCCAAAGGCTGAGTGACTTCTCATGTTCACAAGCTTTTGTTGTGCAAACCTTGTTCTTGGATATAAAACTATTGGTTAAATAAAATTGGCTACAGGGAGGGATTAGAGGTAGGTGGGTTTGGAGTGACCTTGTTGGAGGAGAAGAAACCAGGGAGAGAGGAGGAAGAAGGAGAGAGAGGAAGCCACCAAACAGGAGATAGACCATGAGTGCATGACCAGGAGAAACAGAAACTATCTGGGGTTCATCACTGGGGAGGTAGTCTGGCCAACAGTTAGAAGAGTAGTTTAGGAGTTAACCCCAGTAATTGTCAAAGCCAAATAAAATAACCATAGTCTGTGTCTCATTTACTTGTAAGCTAGTCAGGAATAAGTTTAAATTGGTTACACTACACCAATGAGATTGTTTCTCCACAGCTAGTTGTTAGAGTTTGTTCAATTTCCTGTAATTATATTCTCATTTATAAAAATAAATAAGATTTTATATTCTTTAGATTTTTTTCTTATGGTGCAGTGGTGTGAGGATGAAACAGAACATCATGTGATCTGAGTGAGTTCTCTGTCATTGAGCTGTACCACCAGCATCATCGCTCACAGTATTTAGAAACTATAACAATCATCATGTTTTTGTCACATAATTATAAGTTCTGATGAGTAACTACGGACTAATGAGTTAATTGGGGTTATCATTCCATTTGTGTTTATTGTTGTTGTTTCAAGAATATTCAGTGATCACAATGAACTTGGTCTAGTTCCAATCAAAATTTGCATGCAGCAATCACTGCAGCAATTCAGCTGGATGTCTCAATAAGCAATGACCAATTGTCTTTCGTAAAGGATCTTGAAATTCTAATTAGTGAGTCCTCTCTATTTTGTAGTTCTTAAGATTTACCCCTACAAATCTCAGTAATGAACATCAAGGAGCCTCCTGAATCCTTAGCACAGATGTAGACTGAATCTAATTCAACCTATGGCGCATCACGTAAATCCTCAACATAAGTAAAATGAACAGTATTATTTGCAATCCAGTTGCCACTTATGCTTAATTCTGTAAAACATAGTGAGATTAAATATTTTCTAACCTACCTATTAACTGAGAATTATTTTAATTTCTAACTAGTATTTTACAAGCTTGTATATAAATATGTTAAAATGACATATTTATAGCCCTAAACTTAGATTTCTTTTCTTCTTAAATATTTCTCATCAAACAACTGTCTCAGAAATGTAGATTATATTGCATAAACAATCTTCCCCTACTGTATTTTGACTTAACTACACAAACAGTTCTAAACAATTAACCAGAGAAATTAAATTGTTCTTAACAAGTTTTCATATGTAACACAGGAAAACACTGAACAAAATGTAAGCCTTTGTAAAAATCTATTATCTCTTGAGACACAAAATAGATTCCTGACTGTGCCTCAGTATTTTCTGTAAGGCAGCTTTCACTTCCTGATTTCTCAAACTGTAGATGAGAGGGTTTGACATAGGGATCACCATCGTATAAAACACTGAGATCATCCGATTTCCTGCTTGAGATCCATGCCGAGAGGGCTGCAAGTATGTGTACATAGTTGTTCCATAGTACAGCGCGACGGCAGTCAAGTGGGAAGCACAGGTGGAGAAGGCTTTCTGTTTGCCAGAAACTGATGGGATGCCCATGATAGTCATGAATATAGACATGTAGGAGACAAGAATGACCACAGCAGAGGTGACAAGGGTGAACCCCCCACAGCCAACTACCAAGATTTGGGTTATCCAGGGATCAGAACAAGCCAATGCCAGCAGTGGGGGGATATCACAGAAGAAGTGTGAGACAACGTGTGGCTGGCAGAATGACAGTTGTGTGACGGAAGTTGTTACAGCAACCATGTTAAGCAAACCACCAAGGTAACATCCTGCTACCAAGAGGAGACAACGAACTTTTGACATGGTAATATGATAAAGCAATGGCCGACAGATGGCAGTGTAACGGTCATAGGCCATGGAAGCCAAAATGTTACATTCAGCAGAAGCGAAGATTATGAACAAGCCCATTTGAGCCATACATCCAAAGAAAGAAACTTCCTGTAGTTGAAATAATAAGTTGACTAAAGTCTTTGGGGTTGTGATGGAAGAGAAACAGACATCAAGGAAGGACAGATTTGAGAGAAAAAAATACATAGGTGTGTGGAGGCGGTGGCTAACTTGAATTAGGACCACAAGCCCTAGGTTCCCCAGGACAGTGATGAAATAAATAATAAAAAAGAGTCCAAAGAGTAGGACTGCAAGCTGATGGTTATCTGTCATACCAAGAAGAATAAATTTAGTCCCTGCAGATGAATTCTCCACTGACATGACTGTGAATCACTCCTGACTTGTTAAAAACTCTTTAGGCATGCTGTGAGAAAATAAAAAGAAAACTAATTGATATGCATAAAGTAGTCCTCCAAACACATGAATCAGGGAACTCTCCAACTCTTCCGTAGTCTGTAGTCACACGTCAAACCCCTTTCCATAAAGGAGCACCATTTCCAGATAAAATGTGTAATATGGAAAGGCTAAAGAGATTCAGAGAAACAAGACAGAGTTTAACAAAACTCAGGAGCTAAGAGGACTTTAGGAGGGACCAAAACAGCAAAGGCCTAGGAGGCCGATGGGACCTCACATTATTTGTCAAAGGAATAAGTGGGGATTTACTACATGTGATTACAACAATAATAACAACAAACAACAAAACAATGACAAAATGAAATGTGCCTATGGAATGAAAATGAGGCACGAGGCTACAAAATGACAAATGGGTCAACTAATTCAATCACAGACTACCTTTCCCCACACCTTCAGAATCTGGAACATTATTTCTGACAGAATAGGAGTTACCATTACTTACTATTTATGTTGGTCAGCAAAGTGTTTTTCAAAGTCATGGTCATCACCTCACTGAAATACCGTTACAGGGATTAGAATATCCCCAAATGACGACAAGATGTTGAGCTATGATGTGAGCCACTTATATCCTATGAAAGAGCAAACAAAGAAGGGCAAACGTCCCATGGTTTGCCAGCTTCCAGCTGTCTAGCTGTTTGAACCTTTGACCATTCCTAAACAAAAGGGAATGCAGGTGCAAAGTCAATTGACTCCCAAGTGCACTCAGTGAACGGCTGTGTCTAGGCAAATGACTGACTAGCAAAGTGCTTATTGTTAGATGGTATCAGGAGTGCATGGGTTCTGGCCCCCACTCTTACGCTCACAAACTATCTCTGATGCTAGCTTGCTACCTCACACAAATACCAGGCCCTTGCCCTAGGTAAAGACCAGACAACAATCTTTGTAGTTGCAATTCATCGGAAGGCAAAGGTTCATCACGTGGGATAAGAGTTATCATTTCTGTCCTTGCAGCCATTTATACCTATGTGAATCTTCTCAGGAGAACAACAACTCTGTGACCAGGGACTCAACCTATATCACTTTTAGTTCACTCTGTAAAAGAAGGACAATAGAATCTATGCTGTGGAACTATTGTGAAAATTCAATAACATTTATTTTCTTAAAGACTAGAGGCATATAGGCAATGGCATCATGTGTGTTATTACCATCATTGCAGGTAGTCAGAAGAGTCCCTTTGGTAACTAGCTAAAATATAAATCTCCAGGCACTACAAGCTCCACTCGTTTATAATGGTATCCTACACACACACACACACACACACACACACACACACACACACACACACACTCAACTTTTATCAGTACAGACGTCAGTTGTACTTGCTGATAATATGTCACTGGTTTTGTTTGCTTGGGGCTTGCTTTTGCTCCTCCAATAATGTTTGGATTCCCTTCTGCTACTGCAGTGTCCCACGGAACATTCCTCAATGTCTACCTTTAAATGGGGAGACAGCAAGAGAAAGGGAGGGAGAGGGCTGAGTGGAAAGAAAGCTGCTTACATTTAAAAAAAAAAAAAAAAAAAAACAAGAGTTGAAATCCTGGAACTAATTCATATTGTCAGTGGATGACGAAAAACAACAAACAAACCCATACCAACTTTGAGTCCCATGTTTTGTCATCACTGAAACAGGAAAAAAACAACAACCACGATTCCTATTTTAGGGTTGGCATGAACATCAAAGAAGATAATGAACGTGGAAGCGCTCTGTAAACTCTGCAGCGTGATACGATACACATGGAACAGAACCCTACTATTATTCTATCTTGGAAGGTGGGAGAGGGAGGAGGAACACGTCAATATGCTCATTTCCTGCTGCCTGTTCCAGCTCCTGCTTACAGAGCTGCACCCTCTGCCCTCCCACTCACCCCCACACACATCATCTGCTGCTATGCCACTCCGTTTCCACCTGGGAAGGCTTAAACCAACAGCTCTAGGCTGCTCAAATACCTGGGAGCTTAAGAAAGTCAGGCTCCCTTCCGTGTTATTTTCACCCTTTTGTGTCATTTAAATTTTTTTTCCCATTTTAGGGTAACTCTTTTCCTTGGCATCTGCATGCATCCTAAGTACTCAATAAGTATACTTGAATGATTAAGTGACTGATAGTCTTAAAAACACAGCGAAATCTCTCTTTTTTTGTATTTAAAATAAGATTGAATTGCTTTCTCTTCCCAAAGGAAATAAACATAAAAAGTACGGCTTTTGTACAAGAATGATTTGATACTTTCATCCCCACATGCTGCTGCATTAACTACTGCCAAGATGACAAGCAAGCAAGTTTATTATCATCCTGGATGATGTGTCTTAGATATTTACTTGTTGAAAATACTCGGGCGCTCCTATTTGTTGAAGAAGTGACCTTTTACAGATATTTTTTAATGCATTCCTGTGCTTGTTCATACAGGCATTTACATTTATAGTACCTCTTCTTCAAAAAGTTCATTACCTTTGCCAGTTCTTCAGTTAGGCAGTTCACAGCGACTCTTCTAAGAATAATGAAGCATTTGGAATTTAAAGAAGACTTCACTAAAATGTTTTGAGTGTTTACTAAGTGTCAGGCTTCTAAAAGTTATCTCTTCCAATGTGTTAATTTTTAGTTAAAGTAAGAAACAAGCATCCAGAAAGAACAAATGATATAGTTAAGGACTCAGTAAATGAGAGGCACTGCTGGTATTGAAACCCAGATATTCTGGCCCGATGCAGTGACTCTTTATATAATACCATTTTGATTTATTCTTAACTTGTTTTTGGAAATTATTCTATAGGGACCTTCTCCTTTGGTGCATTCATCCCTCTTGCAATGACTGGAAGGTAATTCTCTGTCCCCGTATTTCAGGTATACGATTGGAAGCAAATTGCTTGCTTGTTGAGGGTCTTAGTTCTTGCATCAGTAAAACAGAACAGCTAAACTTGGTGGTCTCTGAAGCTCTTTGCAGCTTTGCTCTCTAATTTCCCATGGCTCTGTGAGTCACACTGTTCAAAGGTCACCAGCCATTCTCAATATCTGATGAAGGGAAGTAGCAAGAGCAAATTTCGATGGTGATGTGCATCTGTGCTCTACAAACCTTTTTGCCCTGCAATGCCCTTTCTTCCCTTGGTACCAGAAATGTTCTATTGGTATTTGCACTTCTTGCAAGTCACTGAAACCACGGAGACAAGCACAGGAGAGGGGTGTTTGCAAAATGTCCTCCTGAACTTAAAATACAAATTGCTTTCCCAAAGATCTAGTCACATCCTCACAACATCACAAATTGATCAACCTCTCTGAAGCCCATTTACTAATCTAGAGTTGGAAATAAGAATATTTAACTTTAATGACTGTCTTGATGGAGACTATAACTGAGAACCATAACTGGTCAAAATTCATAGAAGTGTTGTGAGGTGCCCAGCCCTAACAAATACATCTTCAATATAACCCCTACACCTAAAGGCTCAGGGAAAATCATGGAATAGGGGGTGACCACCAAGCTTGTAAAAGCCAGAATACCATGGTACCTGCTGGTAGGTAGTGTTGTCTACACATGGCGTGGAAACTGCACCCATGAAATCTCAGTGATGAGGTTGCCTGAACAAGGCATGCATAAAGACAGTACTAGTTCATATGCCAAGGCAGACAGAGGAAATTCCAAAAGATCCCATGCCTGGGTGTAGAAATGCAAGGGGTCAGTCTCTGCAGAGAAACGTATAGTCAGTGTTTTTCCAGGGACAAGCTCACAGATAGGTTGTTGACATGTGCATATAAGCTGTATTAAATAACTCATGAGGGTCATCAGAGGTTTTGTTATTGTTGCTTTAAGGGGTGTGTGTGTGTGTGTGTGTGTGTGTGTTGTATCTGTATAACAACAAAAATTAAAGAAGAATTGGTCATGAATTTTGGAGGGAATTGAAGAGAATGATGGGAGTTGGAGGGGAGAGGGAAGGGCTGGGGTAATGGTGATACCATGCTTATGCATATATCTATAAATTTTGAATAAATATAAACAATGTATAAACAAATAGTAGTATAAGTATTAATAAAACTATAAATAACCTGTGAAAGCTCAATGCCCCAGTGTAGGAGAATGCTAGGGTGGTGAGGTGGGAGTGGGTGGGTGGGTGGGGGAGCACCTTCATAGAAGCAGGGGGAGGGGGATGGGATGAGAGGTTGTGGAGGGGAAACCTGGAAAGGGGATAACATTTGAAATGTAAATAAATAAATAACCAATAAAAAAGTATAAATAAATATTAGCAGATATTTAGATGTTCACTATATGTGAATTGCATATCTTTAAAATTCATTTGTAGTGTGAGCTTCAGAAAGTATAGTTACTAGTTCTTGCTAGGGTCTTAAAGTTGCTAAAATGGAGGGTATAGGATCTCTTTTTGGATGATAAAAATATTCTACAAATGGTCAGAGTGATAGCTGTGCAACTGGGAATATATTAAAACTATTGTATAATTTAGGTGTATGGATTTCATGTTATATGAATTATATCTTAATAGAGACTTTTACCAAAAAAGTTATGATAAATACTGAAGAGAAACAATATAGATCAGTCACCCTTGCTGTACATGCATTCTCCTAGTAACCTATGGCAGAAAACCCTATACATGAGGTGTTATTGTCAGCTTAGCAATACTTTGAAAAATGTAATAATGGCAGAACAAATATATGCTCATGAATGATTAAATTATAATGTTAGACATAAAGACTTGAATAAATATAAAGACACAATATACGTGACTAGTAATCTCATTTAAACAAACATACAGATTTGTGTGATGTGAATTTGCAAGTTCAGTATATGTATATATATATATATATATATATATATATATATATATATATATATATATTCAAACTGTAAACTGATGCCATTTTCCTACAAGAAGAAAACAAAACTATCATGAGATTATTTAAGTGATGGAGGTTAAAGTGTCTCATAGTTTGAACTTTATTGCAAAGACATTCATATAAAGACTGTTTAGCATCAGACTCAAAAGCAAAGACTGATCAAAGAAATAGCATATGTTAGAAGACAAAGAACCAAGTTCAAATTCTTACCAAAAAACAAAAACAAACAAAACCCAACATCCTCGGGGATGTTAGAGCCTACAAACACAGACAAAAAAATAAACACTTGTAATTGAAATACTTCAATAATTGTTGTAAAACACTACTAGTAGTAAGATGAGAAATGAATAGGGGTACAAAATTTGTATCATACACTCCATTAAGTTTCAGACAGATCAAAAGTTAAACAAATCTCTCCTGTGAAATTAGAAAATGAAAACAAAAGCAGACCAACACTGTTTCTTTAGTTATGTGGTTGCTGAAAAGATGAGGAATCATCAAGTCAGAGCAATGTGCTCAGAAGGAGGACTATGCGTTAAAACAGATGATGAAAAATCTTCAAACTGAGAATCACTAAAAGTAATAAGACATTGCAAACAGAATTTTTAAAACACACTACTTAAAACATACAGAAAATGATAAAACATGAGACAGCAATGTAAATAGCTCTTTTGATCTGTTCTCTTAGTTAAATAGAATACACAATAAGGAACCTGCTATGTAATCATATGAAGGGCATACAACCTCATAATAGTATACATTGAAACACAAAGCTTCTCCTAACATAATGTGTATATATGCCATAAAAGTCACAGTTTGCTCTTTTCCTAAATAACTCCATCCATTTGGAGAAATCAAAACACAAAGGTATTACCCAAAATAAATGTTAATTACTCAAAAATGTTCATTACATTGTTTTTCTCAGTATACACCTGCTGTATTTATAAGTCATAACAGTTTATGTTTAGGTGATTCATTTATGTGTGAATTCTAGGTGTTGCCTTGAAAGAACTAGTAATATATTAGGGAAGGCAATTGCAAACGTAAATACTTCCAAGGGAAAATAAGATAAAAAGTCACAAAAGAAAGAAAGAAAGGAAGGAAGGAAGGAAGGAAGGAAGGAAGGAAGGAAGGAAGGAAGGAAGGAAGGAAGGAAACAAAAGGGGCTGATTTCATTCCTGGGATTGGAGCAATATGAAGTGAGGGAGAAGGAAGCTTTCAAACGGGAGGTGGGACTGAACACAGACCCTGAAAGGGGAGAAGAATTTTATAAAGTATATGAACAGTTGAAAGAGAAAAGGGCATTGTGTGAAAAATTGTAACTGCCCAGAGACTGTGGGATGGCTAAACATATTTGATATTAGAAGGTTAGATGGCCATGTATTTACTAGAAATGATGAAAAGAAATATATTTGTGATATAACCTCAGGCCACATAAAAGCATTACTGTACCTTGAAAATGTCAGTCTGGCACTCCAAGTGCTGGATATCTACAATGTATGACTCAGTAAAGTTCTGCAATCTTAAAAAGTCAACATTATATAAAGGTGAGTGTTAAGTCAAACCTACAAGTATTTGCTGTGGTCCTTGTTGAGGATTAAACTCTCAGGGTCAGGATGGCTGTGGACGATTAGTTACTCTGGCATCTACCAGAAATGATAAGATGTGGTAGCTGCTTGTTGGTTTCTGCAGAAGGCTGGAATCTGTGCATTGTCCCTTCTCATATCGCCTATGAACACAAGCCATCTGTTTGATATGCTGCCTTCCTCCCTTCTGCCTCTCCCCATCTCACATCCTAACCCACTAAATCTTCTTCTATTTCACCAAAGCAATCACAATGCCTAGTCTTCAAAATCCCTGAGTAATAGGACAGGAGTTAGAAGGACTCAGAACATCTGTCTTGTTTTACTAAGTCTAGTGACAGGGAGAAAGAAAACACACAAGATTGCGGACCTTAGTTTATGTAAGCTTGGAATTCATCAACTCTGATTTCTGCCTGCTACATTCTTACCCAAATTTATTGTGTGTTCTCTCTGTAGACATAAAATAGAAATGTGAAAAGCAATTTAGAGTTACTCAAAGAAAAACTGTCTGCCTGAAGTCTTTCAAGGTATAGGCCCTAGGCAAACATGTCAAAATAGATCCATTTTTATTGTATGGCCTATATCAGTGGCTCACCATGAAAGGACCCACCCAAGTTTTGCTCCCTTCTACACTGTGATTACAACAAAAGGCGTGAGGCCACTCTACTCACATACAATTTCTTCTTTTATTTTATCAAGGTGACTGTTAGTATTTCATTCATTTCCCTGAACTGTTTCTTCTGGAATGAATGAGGCATTAGCTCATTGAACGTCTCTCCACATAAATAGCCAATCATGAGCCAAATGTGGAAAGAAAATGTCCTTTATATAATGTAGAGTCACTTTTCCCCAAAAGAATCTTAGCTTAGTTGAAGGATATCATGTAAATAGCATCTCTTTGTTTTATCGTGTCTTCTGCTTGTGCAAATATCCTCCCACAAACTTTGGTCCCCAAGTCAGTTCCAAAGCTGCTACATACTTATTGTCCTAAGCCCCTGGGATCTATGTGCTTTCCATTTGAACTAATTAGTACAAGCCCCTCTCTTTAAGATCCCTAATTAGAAAGAGCAATGGGCAGAGTAACAAATAGTTTAGCTTCAACTATGACCCTAAAGAGCTATCTTACCTCTGACTAATACAGCCTGTTTTCTGATCTACTGTTTACCCATCTACTAAAGAAGAGACTGGTGTTGCCAGTATGTCTTTGAAGTTGCAAGAGCTTTCTGACTTTCTGGCTTAGTGACTTGAGTTCAATCCCAAGAACCCAGAGTGGAAACATAACATTCTTGAAGGTTATTCTCTAAACTCCATGTGTTAATTGGCACGTGCCTCACCACACTCAAAAACACACATACAACACACATACATACATTCATACACACACATGCACACATACACACACACACAGAGGAGACAGAGAGAGAGAGAGAGAGAGAGAGAGAGAGAGAGAGAGAGAGAGAGAGAGGAAAGATCACAATATTGGGAAATTTTTCTTTTTAGAAGAAATAGTAACTAATTTACTGAGGTTTCAGAGCAACAGCCAATGTACAAAAGTCTAAATTATAAACTAGAAAATTCATTATGGCTTTAGCTAGCTTAATAGCTCTGACTCTCGTCTTTTCTCTATAACACTGATATAGTAATACCTTATAGGATTGCTGTGGTTAAATTTTAAAAAGTTAGGTAAAAGCAATAGTACATGATAGAGTCTCTGTCAATGGAACACATTGTAGTTTTCTATCACAAACCTATTTTTAAATTACTTATTTATAAGTACTCTTAGAACTCAAAATAAACATAGATACAGACCTTCTACACTTCCTTGGAAAAAAGATTAACAAGGCTATAATTGCTGTATAAACAGCCTGAGTTTGTATACAGGAAAACCACAGTTAGATGACTTGTTCAGTCATAGAGTGACTGGACACTGGAACCTCACAGATATTCTCTGTCTTTTGATTAGTCAAGGCTTTCTGTCTTTGATGAGAGGTATGAGCTATACTCATGAGCAAGTATAAGGATACGTATTTATAGTGTAACTAGGAATATGATTGTTTACAAAAGCAATGGTACTGGATTCTCCTCTAGGATCTATGACTCTCCAGCTATGGGTTGTTGGCTAGGTTTGCAGGACCAGACATGATTTGCCTCCTATTGCTCAGGATTTATGTCTAACTAGACAGCTAGTGTTAGTCCTCAAGACAGAGGTGTCACCACTGCAATACTGGGTATGTCTTGCTGGGCCTGTCAGTATTGGTATTTATAGGCTTTAGAACTGGGTAGAACAATTGATGGCTTTTGACCCTTGTCAGATTACATACCTCCTGACACTATTAGATCTAGAATTCAGGAAGGAGGCTTCTTGGTCAGTTCTTGCTTGATTGCTCCCATTCCTGGGTACTAAACATATAGTGTCTTCAGAAATAGTATCTTATTTTCAAGCTCTAGGAGGCGACCAAGGGCAATGAAAGTAGCATGTATTGTTTGGGAAGTCTCTTATTCCCCTCACCAACAACTTGAAGGGGCGTGTTTTGTGCCTGACACTGAGGGGTTTCAATTGTTATTATTTTCACACTACAGTGTCATTACAACATTTCTTGCTTCCCCCTTCCCCCTCCAATCTCCCCAATATATACCTCTGTAGGGTTGTTGGCCTGCAACAGTTCTGTCAAAGGACATGGCTGCTTGGGGAGTTGCAACAGGGAAGTTTGACTGCGCTTATCCCACAAGGTCAGGGCAAGTGTTGGGCCATAGGGAAGCTCTGAGGCACCACTCCTTGGGGTGGGAAAGCACAATCTTAGGTGTGGGAGAGCTGGAGCTGCTTTGGGGGTCCCCAGGCTTACCATAAGACTGAGGCTGTGGGTTTCTCAGACTCTTGGACATCCAGGCACAGCTGGTAGACTCAAGAACAGAGAACAGAGAACAGAGTTGGGGACCCACGGGCTGGGGACAGCATCTAGACCGGGGCAGGGGGAGCTCAATAAAACCTTGCCAGGAAGTTTGGTAAGGTAGAGCAGGTCAAGACCTGGAGACTGGATGGGCATACACCTGAGGCTTAGGTGACTTCCAACTCCCTGTCAGACTCCTAACTAGAACATGTGCCACACTTCTTACATAAAAGAGATGTGACCTGGATCACATAGGCCAAAAACAGGGCTCTCCATGATAATGAGGTTCCTAGAGGCTCAGAGAGCTTAGCCAATAAGCTTCACTTCCCAGACATCCCCAACTGCAAAAGGTATTTAATTTCAGGCCCACCCTGAAAAGTGGGGAATGATTTTACACATCCATTTTCTGCCATAACAATAAACTGTTTAGAACCATGGACTGTCTCTTTTCACTAAGATCCACCACGGATAGACACAGAGAAGGCTTTTGCCTACAGAGCCACAGCTTAATCTCCCATAGAAGGCCTCTCTGTGCTCCCAGTCACAAATACCACCAAGCCTGACTCCATCAAGCCAAGGACAATCGCCCCATGTGAGACAAGCTGGAGCTCCTCTTCCCTCCTCCCTCGGCCCATGCTAGACACTGTCCCCAGCCCATAGGCCCCCAGACTCCATTCTCTGCTCTTCCGTGACTCCCAGCAGTGTCTGGATGTCCAGGATTCTGAGAACCCCATAGCCCCCAGCCTGGGGACACTCAAACCAGTTCTGCCTTTCCCACATTTAGGACTGCATTTTCCCACCCCCAGAACAGTACTTGGAGCTTTCCTATGGCCCAGCATCCACCCCAGGAGCAGTGTGTGGTAAGTGATGTCAAACTCCCCTCGAGATCCCCAACCACCCTACACACCTCCCTGCTCTCTTTCAAACTCATGACATTGGATGTGAGGGCAATCTAGCTGCAACATCTGTCACCTCATTGATCACCAGGGTTAATTCAGCTGATGTGGCTAGTAGACAGGTGTCCCCTTCCTCCCTTATCATTCCAGGTATGTTCCTCCTGAAACTGTGTGCTGGGTCCGAGAGGACTATCTTCCAAAATAGATCAGTCTTTAGTCAAAGGTATATGAGTACCTGCACGTCCCTGCTAGAACCTCAAAATAAGCTCTTAAATTCATGGCCTCCTTTCCCCATTGGACTCTTATCTATAATTGTTTTTATACAAAACCACACACACAAACACACACACTAATATATGTTTATAAATGCATAGGCATGATTTGCTCTGTCTGTAATCTTGTTATCTGCAATGTTACTCAGATATTTTCAGGGCTGACCATTTGGTATGGGGTAACCAATGGGTACGCACTTCCTTGGGGAAGACAATATTTTTGTCACTTCAGCATTCTTTTGTTTCCTGTACTTCTTTGTGTATGGTTGAGACATACATAATATTTTTAGCCTTGTTCAATTATTGGCTGTATGTGTGTAGATTCTAACATTACTAGAAGGCACAATCTCACAGCAACCTTTCTGAACCTCTGTCTCTTACAATCTTTCTATCCCCCTCTTCCACAATCCACAATCATCACTCAGCCTTAGGTATGAGAGCTGCATTATAGATGTATCTATCCTCAGGCACTAGTCTCCACACTCAGTATTTTGTTTGGTTGTGATTTTCTGCAGTGGTCTCTAACTGCTGTCGAGAGGCATTTCCTTGGTGATGGTATAAGAATGTATCCTTACGATGTATAGTCCTCACCCTCACCAAAGATACTTCTTTGCAACAGGAAGTGAATGTTATAGAAAAATCACAACTGATCAAAGTGAAGAGTTGTTGAGCTCAGTTCCAAAAGACACATTTATAACACAACTCCTGCACCTAAGACTCAGAGATTATTGCAAGAGAGGATGGAAAGATTGTAAGACCCAGAGGAACAGAGTTTACTGTGAGATTACATCTAGAAATGACAGAAATCTCTACCCATGAAGTCTCAAAAACATGTCTGTCAAAACATGACCTGAACAAGGATGACACCAATAGGGGAGGAGCTCATTTATTTGTGGGCATAAGGACTAATATTTGAAATGTAGTCATGTATCAGGGTGTAAAGTGGCAGTTCTACATACTCCACCAAGATTGATAACTTCACTAATCCTGAGCTGTTAATGAGTTATCCTTAATATAAATATAAACATTGGGGTTTGCACCTCTGGCATGTGCCACACAGCTCCATACCCAAATAGTGCCAGGAAAAAGCTAGCCTCCCAGGAGTGTGGACAAGCCTGTGAGCGCGGTAAGGCCAGCACCTCTGCTCAGTGGGACCCGTCCAAAAGCCCCAGGACCTGGGTACCAAGGAACAGCCAGGGACAGGAGCCTTCTGGCTTCCATCTGTAGCTAGGTACCTCAGTCTGTGTCAGAGGGCCCCATAGCCAAATAGAGCTGGGAGAAAACTAGCCTCCCAGGAATGTGGACAGTACTGTGAGAGGAGGTAAGATAAGCATCACTGTTCAGATGGAACAACCCGGAACTCTCAGGACACATGGACTGAGGAGGAGCCTAGGACAGGAGTCTTC
The DNA here is from genome assembly GCA_028551405.1 of Uromys caudimaculatus. Taxonomy (NCBI): domain Eukaryota; kingdom Metazoa; phylum Chordata; class Mammalia; order Rodentia; family Muridae; genus Uromys; species Uromys caudimaculatus. Next base: position 95,750,923 of record CM052722.1, read on the forward strand.
TGGTTTCCATCTGTGGCCAGGGACCTCAGCCTGTGCCACATGGCTCCATACCCAATTAGCGCAGGGAAAGAGCTAGCCTCCAGGAGCGTGGACAAGCCTGTGAGCAGGGGTAAGGTCAGCACCTCTGCTCAGAGGGGCCAGTTCTGAACCCTCAGGACACAGGGACTGAGAAGACAAACACTACCTCAGAGTAAAGGGCTGGAAAACAATTTTCCAGGAAAATGTTCCCAAGAAACAGGCTGGAGTAGAAATTCTAATATTGGATAAAATCGACTTTCAACCAAAAGTCATCAAAAAAGATAAGGAAGGACACTTTATACTCATCAAAGGAAAAATTTACCAAGAAGAACTCTCAATTCTTACCAGTTATGCTCCAAATGCAAGAGCACCCACAGTCATAAAAGAAACTTTACTAAAGCTCAAAGCATACATTGTACCTTGCACAATAATAGTGACAGACTTAAACACCCCACTCTCATCAATGGAGAGATCTTGGAAACACAAACTAAACAGAGACACAGTGAAACTAACAGAAGTTATGAACCAAATGGATTTAACAGATATCTACAGAATATTTCATCCTAAATCAAAAGAATATACCTTCTTCTCAGAACCTGATGGTACTTTCTCCAAAATTGACCATATAATCGGTCACAAAACGAACCTCAACAGATATAAGAACATTGAAATAATCCCATGCATCCTATCAGGTCACTACAGATTAAGGCTGGTCTTCAATGGCAACAATAACAAATATACATGTAGGCTGAACAACGCTCTACTCAATGATCACTTGATCATGGAAGAAATAAAGAAAGAAATTAAAGGCTACCTAGAATTTAATAAAAATGAAAGTACAACATACCCAAACTTATGGGACACAATGAAAGCAGTGTTAAGAGTAAAACTCATAGCTCTGAGTGCCTCCGAAAAGAAACTGGAGAGAGCATACACTAGCAGCTTAACAGCACATCTGAAAGCTCTAGAACAAATAGAAGCTAATACACCCAAGAAGAATAGAAGGCAGAAGATAATCAAACTCAGGGCTGAAATAAACCAAGTAGAAACAAAAACAACTATACAAAGAATTCACAAAACCAGGAGCCAGTTCTTTAAGAAAATCAACAAGACAGATAAACCTTTAGCTAGACTAACCAGAGGGCATAGAGACAGTATCCAAATTAACAAAATCAGAAATGAAAATGGAGATATAACAACAGAATCTGAGGAAATGCAAAAATCATCAGATCCTACTACAAAAACCTATACTCAATAAAATTGACAAATCTGGATGAAATGGACAATTTTCTAGACAGATACCAAATACCAAAGTTAAGTCAGGATCAGATAACCCATCTAAACAGCCCCATAACCCCTAAAGAAATAGAAGCAGTCATTAAAAGGCTCCCAACCAAAAAAAAAAAACGAGGACCAGATGGATTTAGTGCAGAATTTTATCAGACCTTCAAAGAAGACCTAATACCAATACTCTTCAAACTATTCCACAAAATAGATACAGAAGGAACACTACCCAATTTATTCTGAGGCCAGAGTTACACTGATACCAAAACCTCACAAAGACCTAACAAAGAAAAAAGAACTTCAGACCAATTTCCTTTATGAATATTGATGCAAAAATACTCAATAAAATTCACACAAACCGAATGCAAGAACACATCAAAACGATCATTCACCAGGATCAAGTAGGTGTCATCCAAGGGATGCAGGGATAGTTTAATACCCAGAAATCCATCAATGAAATTCACTACATAAACAAACTCAAAGAAAAAAACCACATGGTCAATTCATGAGATGCTGAAAAAGCATTTGACAAAATTCAACATCCCTTCATGATAAAAGTCCTGGAAAGATCAGGAATTCAAGGCCCATACCTAAACATAGTAAAAGCAATATGCAGCAAACCAGTAGTCAGCATCAAACTAAATGGAGGAAACTTGATGCAATCTCACTAAAATCAGGGACTAGACAGGCTGCTCTCTCTCTCTCTCTCTCTCTCTCTCTCTCTCTCTCTCTCTCTCTCTCTCTCCCTATCTATTCAATATAATACTTGAAGTTCTAGTTTGAGCAATTAGACAACAAAAGGATGTCAAAGGGATACAAATTGGAAAGGAAGAAATCAAAATATCACTCTTTGCAGATGATATGATCGTATACATAAGTGACCTAAAAAACTCCACCAGACAACTGCTACAGCTGACAAACAACTTCAGGAAAGTGGCCGGATATAAAATTAACTGAAACAAATCAGTAGGCTTCCTATACTCGAAGGATAAACAGGCTGAGAAAGAAATTAGGGAAATAACACCCTTCACAATAGTCACAGACAATACAAAGTATCTTGGTGTGACTCTAACCAAACAAGTGAAAGACCTGTATGACAAGAACTTCAAGTCTCTGAAGAAAGAAATTGAAGAAGACCTAAGAAGATGGGCAGATATCTCAGGCTCATGGATTAGCAGGATTAATATAGTAAAAATTGCCATCCTGCTGAAAGCAATCTACAGATTCAATGCAATCCCCATCAAAATTCCAACTCAATTCTTCATAGACTTAGAAAGAGCAATTCTCAAATTCATTTGGAACAACAAAAAACCCAGGATAGCAAAAGCTATCCTTAACAACAAAAGAACTTCTGGGGGAATCAGCATCCCTGACCTCAAGCTGTACTACAGAGCAGTAGTGATACAAACTGCATGGTACTGGTACAGTGACAGGCAGGAAGATCAATGGAATAGAACTGAAGACCCAGAAATGAACCCACACAATTACAGTCCCTTGATCTTTGACAAAGGAGCTGGAAAAAAGACAGCATTTTCAACAAATGGTGTTAGTTCAACTGGCAGTCAACATATAGACGAATGCAAATTGATCCATTCCTATCTCCCTGTACCAAGCTCAAGTCCAAGTGGATCAAGGACCTCCACATAACACCAGATACACTGAATCTAATAGAAGAGAAAGTGGGGAAAAGTCTTGAACACCTGGGTACGGGGGAAAGTTCCTGAACAGAACACCAATGGCTTATGCTCTAAGATCAACAATTGACAAATGGGACCTCATGAAATTGCAAAGCTTCTGTAAGGCAAAGGACACTGTCAATAGGACAAAACAGCAATGAACAAATTGGGAAAAGGTCTTTACCAATCCTACATCTGATAGAGGGTCAATATCCAATATATACAAAGAACTCAAGAAGTTAGACTCCAGAGAACAAAAATAACCCTATCTAATAATGGGGAACAAAGCTAAACCGAATTCTCAACTGAGGAAACTCAAATGGCTGAGAAGCACATAAAGAAATGTTCAACATCCTTAGTCATCAGGGAAATGCACATCAAAACAACCCTGAGATTCCACCTCACACCAGTCAGAATGACTAAGATCAAAAACCTAGGTGACAGCAGATGCTGGCGAGGATATGGAGAAAGAGGAACACTCCTCCACTGCTGGTGGGATTGCAAGCTGGAAATCAGTTTGGCAGACCCTCAGAAAAATATACATAATACTACCTGAGGACTCAGTTATACCACTCCTGGGCATATACCCAGAAGACACTCCAACATGTAATAAGGTCACATCCTCTACTATGTTCATAGCAGCCATGTTTATAATAACCAGAAGGTAGAAACAACCCAGATGTCCCTCAACAGAGGAATGGATACAAAAAATGTGGTACATTTACACAGTGGAATACTCCTCAGCTATTAAAAACAATGACTTCATGAAATTCACAGGCAAATGGATGGGTCTTGAAAATGTCATCCTGAGTGAGGTAACTCAGTCACAAAAGAACGAACATGGTATGTGCTCACTAATAAGTGGATATTAGCCGGAAAGTTCGGAATACCCAAGATTTAATTCACAGCAATGGTTGGACTGAGTGTGGGGTTCTAGATGGAGGAGTTGGAAAAGGGACTGAAGGAGCTGAGGGAATTTACAGGCCCATGGAAGGAGCAACAGTGTCAATTGGCCTGACCCCCCCCCAGTGCCCCTTGGAGACTGGATCACCAACCAAAGAATACACATGGAGGGACCCATGGTGCTGACCACATATGTGGCAGAGGAGGGCCATGTTTGCCATCAGGGGGAAGAGAGGCCCTTGGGCCTGAGGGTATTAGAGGCCCCAGTATAAGGGAATGCCAGGGAGGGAAGATGGGAGTGGGTGGGTGGGTGGGGGAATACCCTTATAGAGGCAGGGGGAGGCGAGATGAGCTAGGGGCTTTCCAAATGGGAGACCTGGAAAGGGAAAAACATTTGAATGTAAATAAAATATCAAAAAATAAATATAAACCTTTAATTAACCAGAGAGCTGTATTTCCTTACATTATGCTATTTCCCAATAATCACATAGAAAAAATATGATTTATTCAAAACTGTATTTCAATAGCTGAGTAGTTAAATGGGCTATCTTTACTTCCTATGATAATCTGGCTATCTCCCAGATCCATCCCATGTTACTTGCATATTATTATTTATCTGGCTCTTTGAACCTCTTCTTCATGGCTCTAATCGCTCCATCCTGCCTGCTGATCTGAATCTTCCTCTCTTGCTCTCTTTCCTCTGGCTGGCAAACATCACACCCCATTCTATATTCTGCTCAGCCATTGTGTATTCAACATTTATTGACAAGGCAGAGAATAAATCGTAAGAACTGTTTACACAAACTTGAGACAGGAGATTCTTGGTATAAGCATTACAGTGCCATGTCCAGATTGAAACAAGATATGAGGGCAGAGAAATCAGCATTTGAATATCCCAAGGGTAAACTTTACACAGCTTATAAAACATTATGCCTACACTGTATAATTGGCTAGATTTCCACTACCAAGCATGACTGTTCTCTTGCTGAGTGGTTCTAAAGTTCAGGTAGAGAGATATTCATTAGCTGCTGCACCCATACCCTTAGCACCCAGCCTGGTTCCTTCTGTTATCATGAAAGCTAGCTCTTAGGGAGGAGGCTTTCAGGTCAGTTCCAACTCAGATACCTCTGAGACCTGTGTCTGAAGTGCAAGATGTCTTTAGCACCTGACGATGGATGGGTGTGTAACCAAGGGCAATAGCAAAAAACTTGTCATGTTTTAAGAGTCTTGTGGAAAACCCTGACCAACAACTCAAAAGATTGCTTCTCACGCCTGGTGTTGATGGGCTTTCTTATATGGTCTTTCATTCTTGCAGGGATTGTTGTCATCCCTGGTGGAAATTTTTCATGTAAATTAAATATGTATATTTATACACTGATTACACTTTATTATTGTCATTTTTAGGTAGACAGTGAGGATTTTATTAGATAAGCTACAGCTTGGGATCACCCTGTGTGTTGTACCTATGTCTCTTTTAAAGTAACATAAAATAGTATGGTTCCCTGTAGCTCTTTTTTTTTTTTTTTTTTTTTTTTTTTTTGCTTTTTTGAGACAGGGTTTTTCTGTGTAGCCCTGGCTGTCCTGGAACTCCCTCTGTAGACCAGGCTGGCCTCGAACTCCCTGTAGCTCTTTTTCAAACATCTTTAATGCTATTTATATCTCCTTCCTCCTCTCCCTCTTTATTTTCCTCCCCCTCCTCCCCTTTTAAATACTTCCTGATTTTTCCCGTTGTCCCTTTCAGATATTTGTGTGTGACCTCTTGCATTTAGTGAAGATTGCTCTCATGAGTAGGGGGTATCTGGGCAAGGTGAAATTACTAGTAGGAACACCAATGAACCAATATGAATACCTACTCCAGCAACCATTAACTGCCTATAGCTCTTCAAGGAGTAGTAGGACCTCATAAATCCCTCCTCTATCGTGATAGAATGCTGATCTGCCCAGCTCTGAGCAGGTCTTGTGCAAGTAGCTACCTTTTCTATGAAGTTGTGGTTACAGGAGTATAGGCATACATTTCTTGCAACCTACATTTAATAGGGGTTCAACTTCTCCTCTAGCCCACCACCCAGGAGAGGTAGTGGAAGAGAAAAGTTATTAGGATATGGGAGAAGTGGACCTGTTCAGTAATAGTCCTTTGGGGGCAAGCTTGATCTTCTTTGGCAGCAGTTCTGCAAACACCAAATAAGATTTTGTAGCTGTAGACCAGTTCTCTGGGCAGGCAGACACCAGGCACAAACCAGCAAATCCAGTCCTTTCAGCAAGCAGACATCAGGAAGCTGTAGTTTAATCCTGAAGAAACCACCAGGCTTGCCAACCAGGCTTACCAACCAGCCTAAGGTGAGGCCAAGGAAACAGCAAGTTGCCACAGGAACCTCACAGGCAGTTTTTTAGTGAGTTTCTCTCAATGGCAGCATTATCACAAGTTGAGCTCAACAATGCTATGTAAGGCAAACCAATACATGAAGGTCCTCAGCTAAGAATAGCAAGGCAGAGCAAACCAAACCAATGTTCAGTGCTCATCTCCGACTGTCTGTGGGATCCTATTTATACTCCTTTTTCAAGCATCTTTCCATGTGTTTGCTATGTCCAAACATCCTTTCACGTGTGTCTGCTTTAGGAAAACAGTCTTTCATGTGTTTTCTTTAGAAAGACATCCTTTCATCTGTGTGCCCCAGCAAAACAACATTTGACATAATTAACTTTCCAAAAAAACTAGGAGTTTCCATTTCATAGTGGCCATTCCAGTCCAGGACATAGGTTTGAATAGCATTCATCTCTATCACCTAGGCCTTACCTCGTTACTTACATTGTTCTGTGGTGTCCCCTGAGCCTTGGATGGAATGATCTATACATCTCATTTAAGGCTAAGCATTCAGAAATCATTTATCCTCAGTACTTCGATAGGTTATGAGCTTCTGCCTTCACCAATATCCACTGGAAAAAAAAGCAGGTTATCTGAATTCCAATTCTTTCTACCTTCTCTAAGAGGTCACAGACTTTTCTTATCACGGTTAGCGAACTAACCTCTTGACTCACATTTTTTTGCTTGTACTTCACTTCTTCAAACAAATATCTTAAGTAGAGCCAGTAACTATTTTAATTAAAATCTGAAATATGCATTTAAAACTATGTATACATATATATTCTTAAGGACCTTGACCATTAAATGAATAATTACCTGACATGCATTTAATAAATGCATGTCACTTATTTTTATTTTGTCCTCCAAATTCTACCAAATGTTGGAACTGAAAACATAATTACGGAAGCAGCCAAGCTATGTATCACTAGAAGAACGGATAAAGAAAATGTGGTAACACACATGATAGAGTATTCTTACACTACAAAGGAAAATGAAATCATATAATTTGGAGGAAAATGGATGAAAGTGGTAATCACGATGTTATGAAAAATAAACAAGACTCGGAAAGACAAATATGCATATTTTCTCTTATATATAGACTACAGACATTTTAAAAATACATAAAACATGGAAGTATGGAAGTAAAGAGTGTAATGTTTAGGAAAAGAGGGTGGCCAGAAGTAACGGGGAAAAAAAAAGAAATAAAAAAGGGCTGTAACCTAATTACATAACATACATGTATGAAAATGACATAATGGAGTATATTGTTTTATACAGTGTACAAGAAAAGATAACAAAATACACAATGGTTAAGATAAAATATAAGCTTATTCACCAAACATTTACTCTCTATGACCTCCTAGGCACTAGGAAAATACAGAGAATGATTGAAAATATTCTTAGTCTTCATAAGAATGCCACATTGGTGAATAGAGACATATTATATACAAACATGAAAGTAACCTTATTAACATCAGCTGTGGAAAAATAAAATGCATAAGAATAAATTTGACCAATAAAATAAAAAGTCCTGTAAATGAAACCTGTCACACACTGAATACAATTAAAGTTAACAAAAGAAATGAAAGTGTTTATTCTTTAATGACAGGAAGAGTCAGCATTGAGAGAATGCCTATATTACACAAAGCACTCTACAAATTCAAGGTAATCTCTATTGAAATACTAATGATGCTCAGAAAATTAGAAAAAATACTATGGTTGCCATGGTGTCAAAATGAAACACAAAATAGTGCAAACTGCTTTGAAAATAACAAAACACAAAGCATTACACTACAGGACTCATTAAGGCACTGTGATAAAAAAGAATATGATTGGTATAAAAGCAGACATTTAGACCAATGGGAACAGAGAGTGTAGAACTCTTGACTCTACAAAAAACATGTTAAAGTCCCCCCTCTCTGTCTTCCTGCATCAGATCTACTGAGCCTGAATCATACAGGTTAGATTCCCTTTCCCCACCCATCTTCCCTGCTAGCTGAGTCCTTTGGAGCAAGCCAAGCTGCCCTGAGCAGCCTGATATCCCAGGGGAACCTCCCTTCTCCCCCCAACTCTCCACTCACTCTCATCAGATCTGTGTATCCTGGACCATACAAGTAAGCTTCCCTTCTCCCACCTATCTTTCCTGCTGGCTAAGTCCTCTAGTCACAACAATCTGCCCTGAGCAGTCTGGTAGCCCAGGTGGTCTTCCATTCTTCCACGACCTTTCTACCCACCTTCATTGGATCTGCCACTCCTGAACCATACAGACCTGCAGATCCAGAGCGATATAACCCATTAGAGTCCTGCCATACCAGAATCATCAAGGTTAATCCCCCATTCAATACTTACTACAACAGTAACATCCAGGCACAAAATCCATCCACATGGCTAAAGGCCCTTGAAAGAACACAATGAACAAAGCCAGGGCAATATGACACTTTCAGAGCAGAACTCCCCCACTATACCAAGCCCTGGATATCCTAACACAACTGAAGCACAAGAAAATGACCTTAAATCCAATCTTACAAAGATGATAGAGGCCTTTAAAGATGAAATAAATAAATACCTTAAAAAGTATAGCAAAATATAATCAAGCAGGTAGAGGTATTTAAAGAGGAAACAAATTCTTTAAGGACATACAGGAAAATACAATTAAACAGGTAAAGGAAATAAATAAAACATGAAAAAGATGAAAATGGAAATAGAAGCAATAAAGAAAACACAAACTGAGGGAATCCTGGGGATGGAAAACCAAAGGAAGAGAACAGGAACAACAGATGCAAGCACCACCAACAGAATATAGAAAATGGAAGAGAGAATAACAAGCCTAGAAGATACAATAGAAGAAATTTATACATCAGTCAAAGAAAATGTTAAGTCTAAAAAATTTCTGGCACAAAACATCCACGAAATCTAGGATACTATGAAGAGACCTAACTTAACAATAATAGGAATAGAAGAAGGTAAATAGTTCCAGCTCTAAAGCCCAGAAAATATTTTCAACAAAATCATAGAAAACTTCCCGAACCTAAAGAATGAGATACCTGTAAACATACAAGAAACTTATAGAACACCAACTAAACGGGACCAGAAAAGAAAATCTTCCCATCACTTAATAATCAAAATGCAAAGTATACAGAACAAAGAAATAATATTAGAAGCAGCAAGAAAAAGGGGGCATACAAAGACAGATCTATCAGAATTACACTGGACTTCTCAACAGAGACACTAAAAGCTAGAAGAATCTAGACAGATATCTTTCAACCTCTAAAAAATCACAGATGCCAGCCTAGATATACCTGGGAAACCTCTCAATCACCATAAAGGGAGAAAACAAGATATTTCAAGACAAATTCAAACAATATCTATTCACAAATCCAGCCCTATGAAAATACTAGAAGGAAAACTCCAACCCAAGGAAACATCCAAGAAAACATAGAAAATGAGTAATTCCATACCATCAAAAATAAAGGAAGCACACACACACTAATACCACCAACATCAAAATAACAGAAAATAACAATCAGTCGTCACTAAAATTTCTCAACATCAATAGACTGAATTCACCAATAAAAAGACATCGGCTAACAGAATGGATGTGAAAACAAGATCTATTATTCTGCTACGTACAAGAAACACATCTCAGCAATAAAGATAGACATTACCTCAGAAAAAAGTTTTCCAAGCAAATGGAGCCAAGAATCAAGCTGGAATAGCTATTCTAATATTTAATAACTCGGACTTTCAACAAAAATCAACCAAAGAGACATAGAAGCACATTTCATACTCATCAAAGGAAAAATCTACCAAGATGATATCTTGATTCTGAACATTTATGCCCCAAATACAAGGGAACCCACATTTGTAAAAGAAACATTCATAAAGCTTAAATTGCACATCGAATTCCACACATTAGTATTGGGAGACCTCAAAAAATTCAGGGACAAAGATGGAGCAGAGACTGAGGGAATTGCCAACCAATAATAGGCCTAACTTGAGACTCATCCCATGGGCAAGCACCAATCCCTGACACTATTGATGATACTCTGTTATGCTTGCAGACAGGACTATGTTGTCCTCTGAGAGGCTCCACCCAGCAGCTGCCTCAGATCCATACAGACACCCACAACCAAACAGTGGATGAAGCTTGGGGACTCTTATGGAAGAGTTGGGGAAAGGATTGTGAGGATCAAAGAGGATAGGGACCCCATAGGAAGACCAACAGAGTCAACTAACCTGGACTCTTGGGGTTGTCAGATACTGAACAACCAGCCAAAGAACATACATGCACTGGACCTATCACCCCCACCCACATATGTAGCAGAGGTGCAGCTTGATCTTCTTGTGGGTCCCTAAGAACTTGAGTGGGGCCCTGTCAGTGGGATTTGTTCTTCTAGCTGGGATTCCATGTCTGATCTCAGTTGGAGAGGATATGCCTCGTTCTTCAGAGACTTGATATGCCATGGACAGGGAATACCAAGGGGAGTTTTCAAGGGGGTTCCTCAAAGGGGAGGGAGGGGGAGGGAGGGACTGTGGGAGGTGGTACTGGGAGGGAAGCCGTGGGTGGCATGTAAGGTGAAGATGTAAAAAATAAATAGAGTCCATGAATCTCCATTAAACTGTTTTTTGACAAAGGTGTTTAGAATACGTAGTACAGAAACGGTGTTATTTTTTATTTTCACTTCTTATTTTTCACTGTGTATATTCCCTGTTGGTGGTACTGTACCGTGCAAGGACATTCTCATACAAATACATATTATAACTTGAGAATATTCCTCTCTTACATCCCTACTCTCTTTGTTAGCCTTTCTCCTTCCTGTTAGTTGACATTTTTCCCTATAAAGTTTCTTTTTTTAAGCCTTCAGTTTATACACACATGCATATTTTTATACAACTCCATAAAATCTAGGGACCAAAAAAAGGAATGACATTTACAATATCTGTCTTTCTGAGTCTTTTTACATTTTTAACAGTTTATTATTTGAGAATTTCATACTTCTATACAATGAAAGTATTATCAAATACACCCTTTTGCCCTTTGTTCCCATACCTCCAATACAGCCTTCTCTCACGTCCTGTCTGTTTAATTTTATCTTAATTTATGAGACTTACATACATTTATAAAATTAAAATAATTATATTTAACATCATTTACTCTTGTAAGGACTACATACCCCTTCCTAACTTCATGGTTCTTTTTAAAAATAACCTGCTCTTTGTAGTTACTGCTTCCCGTGTATACATGGGACTGGAGCCATCTACTAGAGAACAGAAAACTTACCAGTGGCTCTGTTCTATAAAAAGAATAGCTATCCTTTCCTGAGCAGCTATTAACTATCAATATTTTCTGAGATAGGGAGCAGGCCTCATTATGCCTCTCATACTCTATTATAAAATTTTGTCTAGTTTGATCATGAACAAGTAACACAATTGCTATAAGTTTATAAAAGCAATGCTCATGCTATATCCAGAAAAGAGAATGTAACAGCAAGTCCTCTGGCTCTTATACTCTTTCTACCACCTCTTCCACTGTGCCCTCTGGGTCTAGGTAGGGGAGGAACGGAAAAACATGTCCCATTTAGCTCTGAGAACTCATGGTCACTTATTCTTAGCATGTTGACTAGTTACGAATCTGCATTGGTAATTGCTCACTGGAAAAGGGAACTTCATTTTAAATGGGTGCTCTTTATTTCTGTGAGCTTGCAGAGGGAATATGGCAACTAAACAGCTAGAAAAACACTATATCATTGATCTACATATCCCTAGCACTTAAACAGTTTTAAAAATGAATAAAGTTAGGTGGAAAAAGGAGCCAAGAATGTGTGAGCTGAACCCTGAGATTTCAGGCAGGGACTATCTTTACCCATTAGTTTTAACCAAAAAAAGGGGAAATTCTCTAAAGTCATCTTTTGAGTGCTTATTTGGGGATGTAGAAAAGACTTGCAAAACATGTAGGCTATTAGTATTGCCCTTAGTTGTCTCTCCGGAGGTGGAAGGTAAATCTATATTACTGAAGGCACCGTGCACTTCAGACAGAGGGCAAGAAATCTCTGAAGTGGAACAGGTTTTAATGTGTCCTCCCTGAGGGATAGGTTTCATGGTATCATAAGGTGCCTTGCAAGCTTCTAAAGGAGGGAAGCAACCAATGTCATACCCAGGTATGTCTCCTATGATCTACAACATTATTCAGTATGGCAAAAATAGCCTTAAGCATGCAGTAGTGGCATGCATCCTTAATTGCTAACCTACAGCTATCTAATTGGACTTGAGACTCACTCAGGACAGGAAAATGACTAGGACTGGAAACCTAGTCAGCTACTCAGGCTATTGAAGTCATGGAATTTGTAAGAGAACCTACAACCACCACTTCACTAAATGAGTATAAACCTTATACCTACAGGTAAGTGTGGTTCTCACCTCTTATCAAGGAAAATTCTCCTTACAACAGATAAAGACCATTTCAAAAACCACAACCAAACAAAACACTGAGTTGTGAAGCTCAGTCTCAATGGATACATATACAAAACACTCCCTATATCTAAGGCTCAGGAAACTTTATAAAAGAAAGCAGCATCATTGTAAGAACCAGAGGGAAGTTTACTTTGAGACTGTGTCTCCTAGTAATATTAGAAGCTACATTTCTAATATCACTCATAAAGTCTCACTAACATGACTGTGTAAACATGAGCTGAGCAAGTGCAACAGCATGCTAATGAGGACATGTGAAATCCCAGAAGGCCTCAACCCTACAGAAAGAAGTACAGAAAAATGCTGAGAATGGGGAAAAGAGTCTACCCCAGGGAAGAGCATTATAGTTGACTAATACCAAATGGTCAGTCCTGGAACCATACATAAGAATAATATCACGTGGAATAAGCCAGTTATATTTAGGAATATATATGTGTATACATATACATATATGCATGTAACAAAAATTAGTGAAAAAAGAGGCCATGAATTTGAAAGGGAGTGGGAGGTGTACGTGGGAAGGTTTGGAAGGAGGAAAGAAAAGAGGAAATGATGTAATTATATTATGATCTCAAAAAGAATAAAAATGAAGCTTCTCTGACTGAAGCTGAGTGTAGGGTTATGGGTCCCATGTCTGCTCTGCCACAGGGCTCAGCCACTCATGGAGGCAGGACACAGAAAGTTTTGACCACGCTTACCCCATGCTGTTGCTGGGCAGGTGTCGGCTATGGGGAAGCCTCAGGTCACTGCTTCGGGGGTGAGGAAGCTCAGTCTGAGGTGTGAGACAACCAAAGCTGGCTCAGGGTCGCCTGGCCTGCAAGGAGGCCAGGGCCATCTGGTTCTCAGGCTCTTGGGCACCCAGGCACTGCGGGAAGAGCTGAGAACAGAGTGGGGGCCCATGGGCTGGATCTGGCCCAAGGCCGAGAGAGAAAAGGGAAAGAGCTCCAGCTGGGTCCTGCAGGGAGAGAGTCCTTGGCTTGTCGATGGCGGTGGGTTTGAGCTTGGTCTTGGTGGTCATGGCTGGGAGGGCAGAAAGGCCTTCTACAGATTAGACATTGGCTCTTTAGGTGAAAGCCTTCTCCATTGCTCGCCACAGCAGATCCAACGAAAAGAGGCAGTCCATGACTTTAAGGCATTTATTGTCATGGTGGAAAGTAGATGAGTAAAATTGTACCCCACTTCTCAAGCCTGGCCTGAGACTAAATACCTTTTGCAGGGAGGAGTGTCTGGGGAGGAGAGTTTATTGGCTAAGTCCTCTAGGCCTTTAGGTACCTCATTGAAGTAGAGATCTGTCTTGAGGCTATGTGACCACAGGTCACTTCCTTTACCTGTGGAGGGGTTTGGGGCATTGCCCTTGTGTGACTGATGGTGACAAATCTATGGAGGGCTGCAGCCTCCATATGCCAGAAGCCTGGTTCCCCAGGAGCAGGGCGAAACGCATTCTGTCCCTTTAAGGTCACCGGGGTTTCTAGCCTTAGCTCAACTTGGAACTAGGCTGCCTTTCACGGTCCTACAGCTGAGAACAGCACAAGTCCATAGATAGAAACATAAATATTAAGAGGACAGTTAAACAATATGACCTTGAAGAAAAATAACAATATCACTTTCTACTCTAGGACCCATAATCTACAAACTAAGGAAGTTTGACTGGAATTATACCACCAGGCACATAAATTTATGCCTATGGGGCAGGCTTCAAATCCAAACAGGAAGAGATTGGTTCCCCTAATAACAGTAATTCCATTATGGTGGCAGTGGGCACATCTGGATGAACTGGTCAGTATTGTATCATGCAGGTGCTGGTGCTAGGTAAGGCCACTGATGTCTTTTCTCCCCTTATAACCTGCATAGTACCATCTGGCAATAAGAAAACTAGCCTGCAGAAAGGAAGTTTCCCTGTCAGTTTGAGATTTATTTCTCTATCATCCTATAGCCAAATGGCATGTGGTGTCTTCTGCAATAGGTAGTACTGTTTAGTGATGTGGGCACCCAAGAGTGAAGGCAGTAGCTATGACTATTCTGCTGACTTCTGGGACTTCTCTGACAAATAACTCTGAATATTTTAAAAATTGTTTAAGATAAAGATCTTCAGTTGCATACATTTTCTGCAAACAGTATAACATTATGCTAGGAGAGACAGATTCTATAGGTAGGTGTATTTTTTCATTCTTTTGTTATTGGAAACCTAAGTTGGTACTATAACTTAGCCATGATGAATAATGTTGTAATAAGCATTAATGTGCAAGTATCTCTGTGATATGTTGACTCAGAATCCTCTGGGTAAATTCATAGGAATAATAGAGCTGGGTCATACAATATATCTCGTTTTAATTTTTAAGGCAAGTTCACATTGGTTACCATAGTGCTGTACTGTCTCACATTTCTACCAGCCTTGTATGAGAGTACCTTTTCATAAACATCCTTGTCAGCACTTGTTCTTTTCTGTTTTCTCAGTGACTGTCATGACTAGAATGAAATGGAATATCAAGATAGCTCTTATTTTTAATTCTTTGACATCTAGTGAAGTTAAATAATTTTTTCATAAGTTTATTGGCCATATGTACCTCACCTTTTAAAACTTTGTATTCTTCTCTCACACATTACAAATTGACTGCAGTTTTTCCTCCCTCTACTTCTCCCAGTGAGCTCCACCTGAGACTTCCCCTCTCCACTAGATCAAATCTTCCTCTGTTTCACTTCAGCAAAGAAGAGGACTCCCAGGGATATCAACCTAACATGGCATAACAAGATGCAAGAAGACTAGGCACAACCCCTCATATCAAGGCTGGATGAGGTAACCCTGTAGAACCTCATTTTTCAAGAACTCTCACTTACTTCTTTAGGCATTTATTTGCAGGGTTGCATGCTGTTCCCTTTTTGTATTTTTTTAGTTATTTGAATAATCTTAATATTAATCTCTGTCAAGTGGAAGGGTGACAAGTATGTTCTCTCATTTTATAGGTTGTTTGCTAACTTTATTGGTCTTTTTCTTTATCACTGCAGAAGCTGGTCTATTTCATATTCCTACCCGTGTCCTACTCGGGATATCTTTGCCTATGCCTATATCTTGAAATGTTTTCCTTTAGTTTTCCCCCTACTTGTTGCAGAGTCCCGGTTCTTACAATAAGGCATTTGAAACATTTGGATTTCTTTTGTTCAGAATAAGAGATGGATCAAGTTTCATTCTTTTTCATATTAAATATCAAATATTCCAAGCACCAATTGTTAAGAATGATATCTATTCTCCACTGTATGCTTTAGGCATCTTCATCCAAAATCTAGTAGCTGTTGCTGAATGGTTTTACATCTGGGCTCTCCATTCTGATCCATTGATTTATGTCTCTGTTTTAGTGCGAATACCATACTGTTATTGTTACTATGTCTCTGTAGAATAATTGGAAATCAAATATAGTGAGATTGTCAACATTAATCATTTTCCCTAGTATTTGTTTGGATATCAAGGGCTTTTTTGTGCTTCTACATGAGATTTAGGATTGTGTTTTCTATTTTTATGAACAATAACATTGAAATTTTGGTAGGGATTGGATTGAATCTGTAGATTGTCTTTGGTAGGATAACCATTTTTACAAAATGAATTCTTCTAATCCATGAGCACGGGTAGTCTTTCCATCTGGTACTACTTTCTTCAATTTTGTTATTCAATGTTTTTTATCTTTCAATGATTTTATATTTATCCTTGGAAATTTTCATGGATTTATACAGTGTATGTTAATGATAGGAACTTCCACTGTCAAAACATGGTTCAAGAATGAAGTTGTGTTAGGAGATTTTTGGGTTCTTGTTAGAAAACTCAAAGAAAATAAGACAAAAGCTTTATGACCTCAATTTCTTCAAAACACAAAATTGTTCTTGGATTGTTTTCAGCCCTCTACAAGGTATATCAAATATGAGTGAGTTTACTTCAGATTATTCACTACAACTGGATATTGTTACTTGTTTACATACTTCTATGGAAAAAAATGTTTTTGTGTGTGCAACTTGCCCATCAAATGCTACTTGTCTGCCATTTGTGACTTGCCTTTGTGATTGTATACTTAACTCACATGGCTCTTCTTCATCCTCAAAGTATAAATTCTCTGATGCTCTGAATAAAGTTGGCAATTGCATGAAACTTTACTCCACCTCATATATTGGTTCCATTCTGCCAGGTCTGACTGCCTCTGGAATGGGAAGCAACCTGTTACATCCTTCCAATTACCTCGAGACACCTCCAACACATCTCCCTCTCAATTTTATGTCTTTTTAAAGATATATAGCCACTGAGACAAATTATCCCTACCCTTGTGTGCACAGGAGTGGAGTCACCCACTGAGGAACACATTACCTATCAGCTGCCGTGTCTCCAAAAGAGAGTGACTATCCTTTCCTTTGTAGTCATCAACTGCCAATAGTTCACCAGGCAGCGGTAAGATCTAGGAGTGCCTCTATACTCTGGGCTATAATTTTGAACTGGATTGACATTAAATCTTGAGCAGTTACTCAAAGCTGCTGTGAGTCCATGTGTTAAACGCAATATGATGACCTAGGGGAGAACCTATTGTTCTAGGTTCCAGGAGAACAGTATTTCCTCACATAAGACCCATGAATTTGCTAGTCTTGGGTTTTTGTATTCTGTATTTAAAATACTAGGCATGAATCTAAGGGTGCTGTTTGGGACCAAGGTCCTACTGCATCTGGGGTCTGTGATAATGTCCATGGCCTGTGTTGCCACAAAATGCCATGCAGATGTTTGTGGTCTGTGCTACAGCTTGAAGACATATTTATATCCATGTTTCGTGTTTCTGCTATAAGTAGCCTGTGCTGCCACCCTAGCCAATAGTGATTTCTATGATCCAGGCTGTCTCTGAGGGGCATTCCAGGTGCAGCTGGGGACCATGTTTGTGATACGTGCTGTCACCAGAAACTACATAGAAGCCCATGATCCATGCTTCCACCAACTATAAAGAGCAAGGAAGCTATTTTTGCAGTGATATAAATGAATGCAGATGAATAGCTGAGAAACAGGGCCATGGAAAGTTTCTGTGACAACTGCTACTTCTTTTACCCAACCCCCTCCACTGCTATCCCCCCAAAAGTAGCAACCAAAACAGAAAGCCATCAAAGACTCTTGAAAAGTATATAAAGATGCCAATGTTAGCTCTCCCCAAATGATGGCTTCTGGTGGAGTTGTGGGAGGAGAATGATTCAGCTCTACTTAAGGGGCAGGCCACTGAGGGTTTGATCATGCTCCAGTGAGTATGTAGATGATAAAAATTGGACTTGTTATATTATTTAGTTTTGTTTTAATTTGGGTGTCACAAGGGTAGTGAGATAGAATGGAATGACAAGGAAATGAGTGTGATGGGCACATGATGGAACATCCCAAAGAATCAATAAAAATATGTTGAAAAAATACAGAATACAAGACAAAATCATGGTCCCTCTAGTTCTTCCACACTCTGCTCTTTTAATCTCTCTCTCTTTCTCTCTCTCTCTCTCTCTCTCTCTCTCTCTCTCTCTCTCTCTCTCTCAGAGATCCACATGGCCTCTCTTTCAGAGAGGTCTTCTATTCTATTTAAACTTCATGCCTCTTCCCAATGTGGCCTCATTGAATAAATCACCTCTTTCTGCTTTCCACCAATAATTTGGCCCTTTTAATTGGCTAACTTTGAACTGTTGGACAAGTCTGTTACAAAACAATGTCATCAAGAATAAATCTCAGTGTGAAGAAAAGGAACTACATCTAAGAGCACACAAATAATAAATAGCAGAGAAGCAAATCAAAGGAGTCTCAATACTAGGCTGAGACCCAGGAACACTACAGCCACAATACTTGACTGGGACTTAGGAAACTCCACAAGTGACAAACATGGCTATAATACAGACAGGGTAACAGCAACCAACAAAGAAGAGCACAGGTATCTATAAAAAGAAACACTTCAGACATCACAACTCCAGATTCCTAGACTCAAACACAAAAACGAAAACAATAAACAACCAAGAAACTATGGCTTCTCCAGAAGCCAGAAAGTGTATTGTAATAAGCCTTGGGAAATCAATTTAACTGAAGCATAAGACAGGAATGTCAAAAGAGCAATTATGGAAATATTCAAGGACTGTAAAGAAGATATGAATAAAGGGTGTAATGAAGATGCTGAAAACACAAAGTTTAATTAAATACTTAAAGCAATTCAAGGCATAAAATTATA
The DNA here is from genome assembly GCA_028551405.1 of Uromys caudimaculatus. Classification (NCBI taxonomy): domain Eukaryota; kingdom Metazoa; phylum Chordata; class Mammalia; order Rodentia; family Muridae; genus Uromys; species Uromys caudimaculatus. The sequence continues at coordinate 95,769,843 of CM052722.1, forward strand.
AGTAGACAAAGAGGTAGAATCACTAAAGAAAACACAAATGGAAAGTGAAAAACTCCAAATATGTACTAAAACCTCAAATGTAAGCCTGACTAACAGATCTAAAATCATGAGAAAAAGAATGATCTTGAAGATAATGTAGAAGAAATGGAAAACTCAGTCAAAAAATGTTTTTAAAAAGGGATTAAACATACAGAAAATATGGGACATTATGATAAGGCCAAAACTAATGACTAATGGGTATAGAGGAAGAAGTGTAAAGCCAGTTCAAAAGCACAGAAAATACTTTTGACAAAATTATATAAGAAAATGCCCCCAATTTAAAGAAAGAGATGACCATCAAAATACAAGAAGCATATTCAATAGCAAATATACAGAAACATAAAAGAAACTCCCATAATACATACTAATTATAACACTAAATGTACAGAACAAAGAATATTAAAAGCTACAAAGGAGAAAGACAAAGTCACAAATATAGTCAAGTCTGTTAGAACAATATCTGACCTGTCAAGGGAGATTTTTAAAAGCCAGAAGGGCTTGAAAATATGCTCTACAAGGTCTGATAGATTAGACATGTACAGATTACTATACCCAGCCAAACTACCAATCAGAATAAAATCATTCCACAATAAAAAGAAATTTAATCAACTTCTGTCCAACAACCCAGCTTTGCAGAAGACATTAGAAGGAAAACTCAGCATGAAGAAAAGGAACTATGTCCAAGGGCAAACAAAGAATAAATGGCAGAGAAGCAAATCAGAAGAATGGAAAAAACCCACACTACAACAAAATAACAGGAATCAACAGACAGTGCTCATTGTTAATTCTCAATATCAGTTATCTCAATTCCCCAGAAAAAAAAAAAGACTTTGACTAAGAGATTGGATTAAGGAACAGGATCCATCTTTATGCTGCATCTTAAAACATCCCTCACAACCAAGGATAGGTATAACCTTAGGGTGATAGAATGGAAAAAGATATTCCAAGCAAATAGCACCAAGAATAAAGAAGGCATGACTATTTTGAAAAAATAGACTTCAAACTGAAAATCTTCAAAGAGACAGGGAAGGACACTATGTAGTCATTAAAAGAAAAATCTACCAAGAGAATATTACAATTCTAAATATTTATGACCCAAACAAAAATCACCCACATTCATAAAAGAAACACCACTACAGAGAAAATCACATATTGACCCTAAAATGGTAATAGTCAGTGAATTCAATACCCCATTCCTACCAACAGGCCATTCAGACAAAAAATAGACAGAGAAATTCTAGAATAAAAACACTTTTATAAATCAAATGGACTTAGAAGAAATCTATAGAACATTCTACCAAATACTAAAGAATATACATTCTTCTTAGCAACACATAGAAGCAGGTGTCACTAGATAAAAGAAAACTGAAATAACACCTTGCATCTTGTCTGATCACTATGGATTTTAAAGCTAAATATCAACAACGGGACCATCAAAAAGTATACAAACTCAGGGAAAATAATCAGCTTACTACTGAATAAAAATTGTAACAAGACTTTAATCTAGAAGAAAATTATAAAATTTTCAGAATTGAACAAAAATAAAAACACAGTATGCACAAACATATGCAACGCAGTGAAGGCAGTTTGAAGGGGCAAGTCTAAGTACTACGTACCTACAAAACATAGACAGGTCTCATAATAACACTCTAGATAAACATTCTAGATAAAGAAGTGGAAGAAATAACAAGAAAAGAGAGTAGACTGGAAAAGATAATTAAACTCTGAGCTGAATTCAATGAAATACAAACAAACAAACAAAAAGAAGCAATGAAACAAAGAGTTGGTTCTTTGAAAAAAATCAGCAAGGTTGACATACTTTTAGCCAAATTAATGAATAGATGGGAACTAAATATCCAAATTCTAAAAGTGAAAGATGAAAAGGGAAACATTACAACAGACATTGAAGAAACTCAGAGAATTATAAAAGCTTATCCTAAAATTCTATATTCTATCAAACTGAAAAAAAGAAATAGATGGATATCTTGATATATACAAACTACCAAAGTTATATCAGTATTTTGAAATAAGCAATTTAAGCAAACCTAAAACACCTCATAAAATAGAAGCGGTAATTAAAATTCTCCCAAGCAAAACAAACAAACAAAACAAAAACCAGAGCCATATAGATTCAGATCTTCTCAGAAGAATTACCTCTAATACTCATCAAACTATTCTTCAAAATGAAAACTGAAAGAACATTTTAAAATTTTTTATGAAGTCACTATTACTCTGATACTACAGACTCGATATAAAATAAAATTATAGAATAATATTCTTTATGAACATAGATACAACATTTCTCAAGAAAATACCTATAAACTCAATTAATAGCACATCAATATGATTATCTACAATTATCAAATTAAATGTATCACAGAGATGCACTATACTTCAACTTATGTAAATGAATACATATAATCTGCCACATAAACAGATTAAAGAGAAAAAGAACATGAACACCTCATTAGATGCAGAAATAGTCTATGAAGAAAATTCAACATGCCTTCATGAAAAAGTCTTGGAGATACTATGAACACAAGGGACATACCCCAAAATATAAAGGTAAGTTACCACAAGCTCATAGCCAACATCATCTTAAATAGGGAGAATTTAAAATAATTTCCTCTAAAATGAGGAACTAAACAATAATACCCACTTTACCTACCTATTCAGTACAGTACTTGAAAGTCTTAGCTAGAGCAGTAAGACAGCTAAAGATTATTGAAAGGATACAAATAGGAAAAGAAGAGGTCAAAGTATTCTTATTTGTGGATGATGTAATTTTATTTGTAAAATATTCTAAAGATGGTATCAGGAAATGTCTATAGCTGATAAACCCTTTCAGCAAAGTACCAGGATTCAAAATTAACACACAAAACTCAGTAACTTTCCTATATACAAATGACAAATGGACTAAAAATGAAACCAGGGAAACAATCCATTTCACAATGTCATCAAAAAAATATCATGAGATAATTTTAATGAAGCAAGCAAAAGTCTTGTATAATTAAAACTTTATAGCACTGAATGAAGAAATTAGAGAAGATACCAGGAGACAGAAAGATTAACCATACTCATGGGTCAGTAGCATTAATATTGCGAAAATACCCGCCAGAAAAAAAGAGTCTACAGATTCAATGCAATCTCTGTCAAAGTTCCAACATGATTGAAAAAAATCTTCAGCATCATATGTAAACACACACACACACACACACACACACACACACACACACAGAGAGAGAGAGAGAGACAGAGAGAGAGACAGAGACAGAGACAGAGAGAGACAGAGAGAGAAAGAGACAGAGACACAGACACATAGACACACAGACACACAGGGAGAAAGCAGGATACCTAAAAATTCTTAATAATAAAATAATTGCTCAAGAGACCAAATAACCCACATGCTGTATATTCACTACTCGGAATACCCACAAAACAACCCACAAACCATATGGAGCCTAAGAAGAAGGAAGACCAAAGTATGGATGCTTCAATCCTACATAGAAGGCAGAACAAAATAATCACAGGAGGTAGAGGGAGGAGGGACCCGGGAGGGAGAGAGGAGGAGAGGAAAGGGGTCAAGGCAGGAACATGTATTGGAAGGGACAGGAGAGAAGGACAGAGGGTCAGGAAATTGAATAGAAATATTTTGCAATGGGGGATGAGGAACTGGAGGTAGCCACTAGAAAGTCCCAGACTCTAGAGAAGCAAGAGGCTACCAGGACCCAATGACAATGACTTTAACCGAAATACCCAACAAAAGGGAGATCCAACCTGTAGGGACCACCTCCAACAGATAGACAAAGCTCCCAGTTGACAGATGGGGCCACCTACCCATCTCAAAAAATTTAACCCAGAATTGTTCCTATACAAACAGGGACAAAAAATGGAATAGAGACTGAAGGAAAGGCCATCCAGAGACCTCTCTACCTAGGGATCCATCCCATCTGCAGACACCAACCCCACACTATAACCAATAGCAAGAAGCACTTGCTGACAGGGGCCCGATATGGCTATCCCCTGAGAGGTTGTACTGCACCTGAGCAATATAGATGCAGATACTCACAACCAACTGTCAAACTGATCCCGGGAACCCCAATGGAAGAGCTAGGGGAGGGAATAAAAGAGCTGAAGGGATTGCAACCCTATAAGAAGAACAATATAAACTAACTGGACCACCCACAGCTCCCAGGGACTAAACCACCAACCAAAGAGTATACATGGAAAGATCCATGCCTCCAGATATATATATATATAGCAAAAGATGGTCTTATCTGATATCAATGGGAGGGGAGGGAGTCTCGATGCCCTAGCATAGGGGGGTTCTAGAGGGGTGAGGTGGTAGAGAAGGCAAAGGGAAGGGGAAAAGAAGGAATGGGATGGGGGGTTGTGGAGGAGTAACTGGGAAAGGGGACATCATTTTAAATGTAAATGCATAAAATGATTAATGAGAGAGAGAGAGAGAGAGAGAGAGAGAGAGAGAGAGAGATCACTATTCCCAATTTCAAATTGTGTTATAGAGCTATAGTAATAAAAATAGTAAGGTATTGGCATAAAAACAAATATGTTGATCAATGGGATCAATGTGAAGTTATACACATAAGTCCACACACCTCTGGAAGCACCATCTTTGATTAAAAAGAAAACAAAATGCAAAGTGAAGAAGAAACTGCACCTTCAACACATGGCACTGGTCGAATTAGATAGGTTCATATAGGAGAATGTAAATATACCCATTTTTTATCACTCTTCCCAAAACTTAATTCCACATGGATCAAGGATCTCAACATAAGACAAGATGACTTAAATCTGATGGAAGTTAAAGTAGGGAATATGTTTGAACCTACTGTCAAAGCAAAAGACTTTCTGAACAGGATACTGGTAGCACAGGTATCAGTAAACAACAATTAATGAATAGGAACTCATGAAGGCAAAAATAAAGCTTTTACATACCAAAGGACACCATCAGGTGAGTAAAGAGGCAGCCTATAGAACAGAGAAATATCTTTAGCCATTATACATCTGACAGAAGGTTAATATCTAAATTGTATAAAGAAAGTAACCTGAATGTCAAGAAAGCAACTCCATATAAAATTGGGTATAAAACTAAACAGGAAGCTCTCCAATAGTTAAGCACAAATGGCTGATAAACAATTTTAAAATGTTCAGCATCCTTAGCCATCAGGAAAAAAATTAAAACAACTTTGATATTTTATCTGACCACAGTTGGAGTGGCCAAGATCAATAAAACAAATGACAGCTCATGCTGACAAGGATGCAGGAAATGGGGACCATTTATGCATTGCTGGTAGGAGTGCAAACTTATATAGCCATGATGGAAATGTGTTCAATAGCCTTAGCGGTCAGGGAAATGAAAATTAGAATTATTTTAATGTCCCATCTCACATCAGTCAGAATGGTCATCATCAAGAATACAAGTAATAACAAAAACTGGTCTAGACTTGAAAAAGATGGAACATTTTTATGCTGTCGGTGGGAGTGCAAACAATCATCATCAAAGAGTAATGCCGGGATGAAAATATAGTAATACCTCAGTCATCAGGGCAATGCAAATCAAACCAACCCTGAGATTCCACCTCACACCAGTCAGAATGGCTAAGATCAAAAACTCAGGTGACAGCAGATGATGGCGAGGATATGGAGAAAGAGGAGCACTCCTCCACTATTGGTGGGATTGCAAGCTGGTACAACCACGCTGGAAATCAGTTTGGCGGACCCTCAGAAAAATAGGCATAATACTACCTGAGGACCCAGCTATACCACTCCTGGGCATATACCCAGAAGATGCTCCAACATGTAATAAGGACACATGCTCCACTATGTTCATAGCAGTCATATTTATAATAGCCAGAAGCTGGAAACAACCCAGATGTCCCTCAGCAGAGAAATGGATACAGAAAATGTGGTACATTTATATAATGGAGTACTACTCAGCTATTAAAAACAATAACTTCATGAAATTTGCAGGCAAATGGATGGAACTTGAAAATATCATCCTGAGTGAGGTAGCCCAGTCACAAAAGAACAAACAGGATATGTACTCACTGACAAGCGGATATTAGCCCAAAAGTTCAGAATACCCAAGTTTCACTTAACAGTAACCGCTGGACTGAGAGTGAGGTCCCAGATGGAGGGGTTGGAGAAAGGACTGAAAGAGCTGAGGGAGTTTGCAGCCCCATGGAGGGAGCAACAGTGTCAACTGGCCAGCCGTCCCCCAGCCCTCCTGAAGGCTGGACCACCAACCAAAGAATACACATGGAAGGACCCATGGTTCGGACCACATATGTGGCAGATGAGGGCCTTGTTGGCCATCAGGAGGAGGAGAGACCCTTGGGCCTGAGGGTGTTAGAGGCCCCAGTAAAGGGGAATGTCAAGGTAGGAATATGGGAGTGGGTGGGTGGGTGGGTAAGAGGTGAAATACCCTCATAGAGGCGGGGGAGGAGGAGGGGATAGGGGGTTTCCAAACAGGAGACCTAGAATGGGGGAAACATTGGAAATGTAAATAAAATTTCAAAAAAGATAAAGAAAATATAGTAATAGTATAAAAAACACAATAACTTTCTAAATGCCAGTCATTTAAAAAGTAATAGTTGCCATGAAATATGTTAACACAAAGCCCACATTTTTTTTGTTTGTGTATGTTTGGTTTTGCATTACATATCATTTTTCCTTCTACTGAAAAGAGATTGTTTGCTCATTGCTATATTCTGACTAAGATTTCCACTTCCTCTTTTCTCCCAGGTCATCTCCTTTTCTCCTCCCACCCATTTGCAGTGGTGTTCTTCCTGCAAGGTACGGTAGTCTGATGGTACACAAAGCTTGTGGGAGTAACCAACCAATATCTGATTTTATTTAAGTCCCACTCCATGATATGGAACCCATATCCAACACTGCTTGGTTGATGAACAAACTGAGACTAGATACCCCAGGGACATAGAATAAAATATACACATAGAAATAAAATGATTCCCAATGACACTCTGCCATGTTTATATATCAGTGCCTTGCTCACACATCATCAGAGGAGCTTTCTGCAGCAGATGAAAACAAACACAGAGAGACCTGCAGCCAGAAGATAAGCAGAGAGTGAAAGACCTTGGAACACTAAGGCCTAAACAGAATGTTTCCATCATGTCCCTCATCTCAACACTCAGGGAAGTTTATGGAAGAGGAGGAAGAAAGAGCATAAAGGTCAGAGAGGAAGAAGGACACCAAGGAAGCAAGACCTTTGAAATCAACAAGATAGATGCACATATCAACTCACACAGACTGAAGCAGCACACAAGGAGCCTGCATAGGTCTGCACCAGATGAGTTCCTAGAGCCCAAAGGAGAAATTAATACATATCCCTATCCCTAACCCAGAAGCTATCCTCAATTGTAAATGAAAATTTAGCTTCCTCAAAAACAGTTTCACTGGGGAAGCAAACAACTCTTAAGAGTAGGCCACATACCCAGCAATAGATGGACAACATAAAATGAATTCAATGACATTTTAAAAATAAGGAACTAATCTGTTAATTACTATGAGTTCAAATTGAAAGAAAAAACTCAGAGTAAGACTACTGCCTCAGAAGGTAGGAGGTGGGGGACCCTCCAGAATGTACCAGACACCTTGGAGATAAGAGATGTTCAGGACTCAGAGGTAGGGAATTTAGATGAAATGCCCAACAGTTGGGACAGGGAAACATGTAGAGTCCACCTCCAGTAGAAAGACAGGGCATCAAGTAGAGGGATGGGGTTGCCATCCCACAGTCAAAAACTCTGACCCAGAATTGTCCCTGTCTAAAAGAACTGCAGGGGCAAAAATGGAGAAGAAACTGAAGGAAAGGTGGTCCAGTGACTGTCCCAAATTGGGATACAGATCAAGAAGAGGGTCCAAGGCCTGACACTATTACTGATGCTATGGTGTGCTTACAGACAGGAGCCTAGCATGGCTGCCCTCCAAGAGGCCCAACAAGCAGCTGAAAGAGTCAGATACAAATACTTACACCCAACCAGTGAACAAAGCCAGGGACCCTTGTGGTTGAATTAGGTAAAGGCTGGAAGAAGCTGAGGAGGGCAACCCCATAGGAAGACCAAAAGTGTTGTAGATAGTCCTGGGGCTTTTTGTATTCTAATTCTGCCCTAATGGGAGGGGCTTCAGAGAAGGAGTGAGTTACACCTGTGACTTCTTGTGAACCAATCCCTTAATGAATAAAGGAGCCAATCATTGGGCACATAAGGAGGGACTTCCAGGTCTAGGAGAAGAGAGGATCAGGAGAGAGGGAGAGTCTTTTGGAATGGGGAGAGTAGATAGGTAAGATGTAGCTAGTAGAGTCTCCTGGTATTATGGTGAATCCACAAGGATTCGCCACCAGAGGAATCAGACTTTGATAAGGTTTACAAGATTAGATTTTAGTTGATGCGCCCAGAAATTGAGTTATTATTGTTTCTGAATTAAGTTTGTGTTGTGTTTTCCTTCACTCTGTGGCTCGTCTGGGTTCCAGAGAGAAAGGTACAGTGAGAAAGTGTAGGTTTACCTGATGTGCACCACAGAGGCCATGGGGGTATTGAAGCTTGGGGCTGGCCTGGTAGCAACCCCCCCAGTGGGAACCTAGTGAGCTGGGTGGAGAGATCATGGAGCTCTGACTCAGAGCTCCATGAGATGAAAGCAGGTCGGCCATTGCCCGCCAGTGCATGACTGACCAGCTTGCCAGGGATGAGAGAACCAGGGCGTAGCACGGGAACATGCTGTGTTACATTCCATCTTTTTTAACAGTTCCTGCATCTTTTTAAATACTTTTCAACTAACCTGGACCCCTGAGATCTCTGACACTAAACCACCAGCTAGGCAGCCTACACTAGCTGATATGAGTCCCCTGACACAGCAGCGGACTGCCTGATCTGGTCTCAGTGAGAGAAGAAGCACCTAACCATCAAGAGACTTGAAGCCCCAGGGAGGGGGGAGATCTGGTGTGGTGGGGTGTAGGTGTGGGGACATCCTCTTGAAGACAGGAGAGGAGGAATGGGATGAGAAACTTTCGGAGAGTGGACTGGGAGGGGTAACTGGACTGTAAAAATGGACTACTGATTAGTATTGATAACAAAGGAAAAAAAGGAAAAAAAGAAGGTAAGGTGAAAGTAAACAAGAAGGCAACAGTAGGTAAAACAGGGAGATAAGGAATTTATGGTTAAAATAGAATGATAGGAGAGAGATTAAGAAGTCCTGCAAGATAAAATAATCTAAAATCGTCCTGCCACACAGGAGGTTGAGACATAGAGACCCTATATGAGCAGGCCAGCCTGTGTTCTTAAAAATAAAGAATAGAAACAAAACAAGGAAAGAGCATGAAGAGAGAAAGAGAGTGAAAGAGAGAGACAGAGAGAGATAGAGACAGAGACAGTAAGAGGGTAAGGGAGAAATTGAGCTGGATGGAGTTATTGGGTCTAATTCTTTTGCTGAAATTAGAACTTACTACTTTAGGACTCCAACATAGGACTGAAGACCAGCAGCTGTCTAGGACACCTCTAGGACTTCAGCACCAAATTGGTACTACTGAGACCTCCTACTTTATAGACTGAACAACTACCAGATGTTTGGTCTTTCTGTCAAGTGACAGCTATTGTTGGATTACCCAGACAACAACCTGCAAGTCACTCTAATAAATCCTGTCTTTATTTATTTTCATTTATTTTATTACTTCAGTGCCTTTATATAATTCTGACTAATACAACTCACCTCAAGTGGTCTAGAGGATAATATTAGGGAAGGAGAGATAAGGAGGCGTTGATCAATGGGCACTAAGTTTAACTCGAAGAACAAGAAGTTATGATGTCTTTACTACCCAGTAGCATGACTAAAGATAATTATAATATACTATGTATTTCAAAAAATGTAGAAGAAAGAATTTTGAATATTTCTATCATAAAACAACAAACAGTTGATATACCAAACATGTTGAAACAGAATAAAATATTAAATAATTCATAAATAAATAAAAACAGCATGTAACATATAACAAAATATATGAATTAATATAAGATAAAGGAAATTTAAAATTTAGTGAAAATCTTGTAAGTTTCTTTATATTGGCGCACACACACACACGCACACACACACACATATCTATAAGATGCTATAATAAATATACAAAATGTTATGATAAAAATTAAAATTATAGAGTCAATTAGTCAAAATGTATCTATAGAGGACTGTATTAGGTACATTTTACTGCTGTGACAAAAACCCATGACCAAGGCAACTTAAAAGAAAATATTAATTGGGTGCAAGGTTCCAGAAACTTAGAGTACATGTTGTTGCAACAGAGCCATGATGGCAGGAACAGAAGGCAGGAGGACTAAAGCATACTGCAAATAGCAAGAGTCTCTTGAAACCTCAAAATTGACCCTTAGTGAGACCTGCTTTCAACAAAGCCATACTTCTCAACCTTTCATTCATTCACACCTATGAATTTACAGGACCATTCCCATTCAAACCACTGTAGTGAAATTTTAAAATCTAAAATATTAGCCTGTGAGGAAATGGAAAAAAGAGAAAAGATTGTGGAGGCAATAACATTTAGTAGTAAAGAAAGAAAGCAAGCATTAAATTGTAAGGAAACCCAAGAAATGTATCCCCTAAAATGGAGGAATAAAAATGAACACCACAGCCTTCATCATGGAGTTGCTAAAGTCTTCAGGTTGGTCTCAGGCATTGCAGAAGTATATGAGGGTAAAAGTGGTCTCAAAGCAGCTGGGGTGATTTCTAAGTTTTCTTTAACAAAACAATAGGCCTTCAAATAACCTCCTTCAACCTTCAAAGCCAGTTCACTCCCTTGTGCACTGGGTTCTCACAGATGACTGGTGATTTCTTTTATAATAATCAAAGTGAGGGCATTCAGATGGGAAAATTTAGATTAACTTTAAACTAAGTGAAAAATATGAATATATATATATAAAACACTTTAGATTAACTTTAAATCAAGTGAAGATCTTTATCTATCTATCTATCTATCTATCTATCTATCTATCTATCTATCTAAAACCAAGTTGAAAAAGTATTTACTGTTAACAGGCTCTGACTAGCACTTTTGAAAACTACTGACATAGAAAAGTATCAGAAGTTAAAGAAACAAAGTGATTCAGCCAAAACTCAATCAATGAAATACAAACATTAGAAGAATCTTTGAAAATAATATATAATAATGTACTACAGCAGAAGCTTCCTATAATATATACATATTTAAATGGAGTTCCCCTATAACAGAGGATAATGCCTCGGTATATACATTTGGCCATCAAAGAAAAAGTTGCCACCTTGATGATAATGACTGAACCTCTGAACCTGTAAGCTAGTCCCAATGAAATGTTGTTCTTTGTAAGACTTGCCTTGGTTATGGTGTCTGTTCACAGCAGTAAAACTCTAAGATAACCATAGAAGAAATTTAAAATAAAGAAAGAGATACCATAAATACAAGAAACACACAGAACAGCTAATAGACTGGACCATCAAAGAATTTTTCTTTGGCACATAATAATCGAAACACTGAACACACAACACAGAAAGAATATTTAAAGATGCATAGGAAAAAAGACCAAGTAAATATAAAAACAGACCAATTTGAATCACACCAGTCTTCCCAGTGGAAACTGTAGAAGCTGGAAGGTATAGAGGTGCTATAGACCACAGATTCCAGCCTAGACTCCTATACCCTATAAAACTTTGAGTCACCATATATGGAGAAAATAAGACAGTCCATGATAAACAATTCTCTAGTGAATGAAATGAGGTCAATATAGAAAATTAAAGACTTTCTAGTATTCAATGAAAATGAATACACAACAGACCCAAACTTATGGCACACAATGAAAGTGGTACTAGGAAGAAAGACCATAGATGTAAGTGCCTACATCTAAAAAAAATGAAGAGCTATCATATTAGCAACTTAACATAATAACTTTAAGCTCTAGAACAAGAAGAAAACATCTTAGTCAGAAAGAATATAAGGGGACACTCCTCCACTGTTGGTGGGATTGCAAGCTGGTACAACCATTCTGGAAATCAGTTTGGCAGACCCTCAGAAAAATGGACATAATATTACCTGAGGACCCAGCTATACCTCTCCTGGGCATATACCCAGAAGATGCTCCAACATGTAATAAAGACACATGCTCCACTATGTTCATAGCAGCCATATTTATAATAGCCAGAAGCTGGAAACAACCCAGATGTCCCTCATCAGAGGAATGGATACAGAAAATGTGGTACATCTACACAA
>CM052722.1:95782664-95816967 GCA_028551405.1 Uromys caudimaculatus
TCTGGCCCCGTTCTCTCCGGCCCAGTTTGCTTGCTGTAGCTGTCTTCAGACACCTCAGAAGCATCAGATCTCATTACAGATGGTTGTGAGCCATCATGTGGTTGCTGGGATATGAACTCACGACCTTCAGAAGAAGAGCAGCCAGGGCCATCTCTCCAGCCCTTTATTTAAAATCTTAAACATTTTTTTTAACCTTTAATCCATAATGGTTAGATTGAATTCAGGATGTTATTTCAAAAACCAAGTTTCTTAGAAACAGAAGGTGTGGTCGGAGAAGGGGCTTCTACAAATATGTTGAAGTAAGATAAGGAATAATCTGGAGAGATAGGGATGAAATGGCTAGAGAGACCTGAGGTCTCTACCAAGTGTTAGTGTCTCCAGTGACCCGAGTTCAGGTGGGAGGAGCAGTACCTGCAAGCCCACTGCTGCAGGGCTGGGTTGAGACTGGGGAGACCATAATGGAGGGTATAAAGGAGAGGGAAAAATGCCTACCTGAATCCGAGCCCAGTACGGTTACTCATGTTCCCAGAGAGAAATTGCTTCTAGGAATCTTGGGCTGGCAAAAGGGAATGAGTATTGGGTAGAAGTCATGTCTGAAAGAGTCTGCAGGCAGGAAATCTATGTTTGCTCCTAGGTTCCATGGACTCATCAGAGAGTAGGTGAAGGGTGGGAGTAGAGGCACCTATAAGCACTTTGCTATGAGTCGTGAGCGAGACTGAAAACATCCTGTAGGAAGAAATGAAGGAGAATAAAAGCAGCTTACTTGGGCCCCAGCCCAGTGTGACTACTGGATGTTCCAAGTAGAAAGTGTTTCTAGGAATCAATGACTAACACAAAAGAATAGGAATGGGTTAGAGAGGGGTGAGAGTCACAGGAAAGAGGAAAGCTGGGATCACACCTAGGTTTTTCTGAGATAGCAGAGAATAGAAACCTAACTATCTCTGTCTCTCTCTGCCTCTAACTGTCTCTGTCTCTTTCTCCTCTATCTATCTATCTATCTATCTATCTATCTATCTATCTATCTATCTATCTATCTATCTATAGCTAAGCCTGGAAATGATATTTTCTTATTTGCATGCATTTATAAATGTAATTCTTGCTCCTCTTTCTAAAATGTTACACACACACACACACACACACACACACACACACACACACACACACAGACACATATGGAACTAAGCTGGAGCCCTATTAATCAAGTTTATTCTCATGTTAGAGCAGATGAGAGTTGGTGGTGAATATGACTATTTAGCCCATGCTGATAGTTTTAAAATAGATAAAGAAGGAAGGGCCAAGAGGACTTGGTGATTGATGTGTAGCATAAGGAAACAGTGAGAATGGCCTAGGACCACATTTTGTGACATGGTGTAAACTAGGTGATGACACATAACCATAGCAAATTAAGGACAATTAATAACTCTCTGTGATTCAAGGGTCAGATTGCATTTTAATGGTAAAGCAAAGTACATCTTATTTAAGGAGAGTGTTCAGGACAAGTTTCAGGTGGAGTCCAACTCCCCTATTTGACAAATGAAAGAATTAACACAATGAACTATTCTAGCTTGTATATTAATGTTGTTCCATGTAGGAATGCTTTATCTCCCAAATTGGCACATAAAACTTCCAAGCAGCATTACTTGTTTTATAGACATGTCTTCCTAATGGCATCTGATATAGGGACTGAGAACGTAAGAAAAATTCAATAAATGGTTTTCCAAATTAAAATGAATTGAACTTCCTTTTCGTTTGTCAGACAAAATAAAGGAGATGTTGTACTTTCTGATAAAGGTGGCGAAGTGACTGTTCATCCTTCTGGGTTGTTTAATCATCTACAAACCTCATGTTAGCATTTATTGAACTATAGTAGTAGTTTATAACCCCACTGATAGACCTCACTATTGTGGGTAAAGTTAACGCAGAGCTTTGTACCTTTCTTTGCTTTCCAAAGCAACATGTATTTCCTTTGTATTTACTATTGTAGTAATCCAGCATCATAACAGACTACCTCAGCTATGTCTTATACTATCTAAGTACAATGCCCAGATGACCACATCTCTCTTTCTAGGGATGCATTTCTCCTCCTTGCTGTTCTGGCTAATGGCAGATCTCCAACCCACCATGTTACACAATCATTGTGAATAATCACATCTTCATATGCACTGGCCTTGAGAACCTGGACCAGTGCTTTTCTAGTAGCAATCACAGCAATCACTGAATTTTTGCCTGGCTTTTGCGGGCATGATGTCATAGTCATCCTCCTACCTGTGAATCACGGCCACGCTTGTCAGCTCAGACACCACTGTCTGTGTGATTCTGAGTCTACTTCTCAGCATGTTCACCTTGTCTCTGCTCATCCCCTTCACCCTTATTTCCTGCTGCCACATTGTGGTTGCTATATGCTGAGGATCTTCTGTGCGGAGGCCAGGCTCAAAGCTTTCTCCACCTATGAAACGCACCAACATCTTGTCAACCAGTCACATAGACTAGAAACCTCAGCCAAAGGAATCTCAGAAAAGAACAACATTTCTCAATGTTATGGATTAAATGCTCTCATGATAAATCTCCAACTTATACCTTAAAAGATAAACATATAAAAATGCTCTGAAAAAAAAATAGAAACCTAAAAATATTTTAATATCTTAAGGTTTATGTAACCAAGTTTGTTATTGACTTATAAAATAATAAAGTGGAAATAATGCTATATTTTAGAAAGGTAACTTAAATGTGTTATTTTTAATGCCAACAAGTACGTAAAATAGAACATCCTTCCATCCTTCCTTAAAAGCATGTTAAATTTTTACAATGCCATTTATTTAAGTAGCAAATTACAAGAAACTATTTTGAGAGGTTTTTAATGAAATAATTATAGGACATTTTAATCATGAGTCTGATTTTATTTTACTAAATGGGTAATATGCTAGTATTCTAAAATTCCCTTTTCTAAGTGATAAAAAGCAAAAGTGCATGAAGAACAATTGCTATTTCAATATTTTCTATGTGAGACACTATGACTCAGGTTTAAAGTGGCAGATGTTATTGACTAAAAAAATACTGTGTGATTTCTTAATTGGAAGGTAGTCTGCTGAAGCAAGGAGCCCTCCATAACTATGGATAGCTGATAGCTGAACTTCGTGTCCCTCAGGGTCTTGACATTGTATGTCTTTTTAAGTATAAATTTATAATACATCATTTTAAAACTTATTGTTTCTTTGTGAGTTTCACATCATGTACTCCAGTCCTGCTCATCTCCCTGACCCCTCATATGTACACTTCACCCTTGCAACTCCTCCTCCAAATTAAAAACACACAAGCAACTCCATTACTACCAACAACAAAACAAAGCATAGAAAACATCTCATTGTGGAAGCTGTCAGAGTGTACCCTACAGTATATCACTCTGTCCAGACTTACAAATATTCATCGCAATGAGTCTGGTTCAAGATCTTTGGCTTCTGTGACACCATCAACATTGGATCTGCATCAGGACTTCTTCCAGTTATCTTGTTGTTGACTTGTGTCATGGAGATCCTGCAGCTTTGGAAGAGCAGGACTACCCTTTCACAAATTCCAACTGTGTAGATTTTGAGGTGGGTCAAATCAGAGCCCTGGATCTGGACCTGGGTGGTAGTTGAGCTGGTCAGCCCACTGACTTTCCCTTACCTGCACCAGCAGGGCAATCTCCAGCACTGCCCCAGGGCTAGCTCTCCTGAGCTCATGACCCTGTGGGAAATGTTTCCAACTGCCAGAGGTGGTGAGGGCCCGGGGTAGGAGGGAGCATCCCCTCTGTGTCTCTACCATCCCATAGCTGATGAATGATGTACTCAGCTCTTCTACACTCATGCCCTATGGTTGGCTCATACAACATCCTCGCCATCAAGGCCATCTCCACTATGCTGCCTGGGTAAGTACTGTCACAGGTGAGAGATGAGGCCAGCTCTCTAGAGCCCTGCCTTTAGTGAGGGGCAGGGCCAGTTGTACACAACCCCTGGGAAACCAGGTGGTCTCCCACAGCTTCTCCGACCAAGGACATCCCCATATTCTCTAGTGGTAATATAAGCTGTGGACACTGACACTGACCCCTGCCACTGAGTAGCCATGGACTCAGACATGGTCCTCAGTGGGAGTTTGGGCTGGGGCCTTACTATGGCTCCAGGTGTCAGGGATGGGCACTGACCACAAGTTCATCCTCTCCATCCTGAGTCTCCAGTTCCATCTCTCTTGATAATGCTCAAGCTGTTCTACTTCTCTTTCTCACCCATCTGTCCTCCACATACTTTCACATTGTTGTGGCTCCTGCTTCAGGCTTGCCAAGTGACTGATAGGCCCCTGGGTGACCTTCTCTATCCACCACGTGTGACATGTTAGCAAGCAGGTATCGCTGGCCTCCCTGTGTGATGCAATGCACTGGATGGCAGGTCTATGGATGGCATCATAGTCCACAGGTCTCTGTCTTCCTCCTCCTGTGCTGCCTGCCTGGATTTGTTTTGTTTTGATCTGATTTTTATGAGTCCTAGGCATAAGACAACTTTGGCCAAGACATGCATCAAGCTAGGATGAATAAAGGACTGCCAATTGCTCTGACCCTGACTGATCTAAGAAAAACACCACCAACAAGGTGTCTGCTTGTCCATTGCCAAGGAGAATTATACATTATTATGGTACAGGAAGAGGTCAGACAACAACTTGCAGTAGTCAGTTCTCTCCTTTTACCATAAATCTTAGAGATTAAATTCAGGTTATTTATTAGGCTCAGCAGCAGGCTTCTCTACCCATAAGCTGTCTTATCAATTCTGAATTCTATATCTTTATCAGAAGAGAGTATTTTCTCAGTCACTGTACACGACTACCAACTTCTAAAGTTGTTCTAAAAGTATGAGAAAATACAGCTCAGGAAGAATGTCTTAAAATTAGCAAACATGTAATGTGTAGTTAGAATATAGAAAGTATACTATTCATCCTTTTAAATCGGTTAGAGGAACAAAGAAAATAGAAAATTATTTACAATCACTCAATGAGGCTTCCATAGGTTTTAAAGTCATATAGGCATATAGTTAAATCTCTCTCCCATAACTGTATTAAGTTTTAAGGTTAAGTTTCAAATTCCTTACTGTAAAGTAGGGATTATAAAAATGCTTACCTCACAATTTTGTCCTGAAATTTAAGTGAAGTAATATGTATGTAGTTGTGATCATGATTTATGACACATTGTAGTCATTACAAATATGTGAGCCAAAACAGAACACAAGCATCAATTAATATCCATACTTTTGTATAAGTGGTCATTTGCCTGTGTGTGTAGCAACAATGAATATATTATTTAAATTTTATGATAGCATAACCTGTTGAAAAGTTTCCTCTTATTACTATAATTTCAATTTTTCTCATTCTAGACAAAGTTGACATTGTGGGTGCATATACCTCATTGATAGTAATTTTCTGGCATACATGAGGTACTAGACTTGAATTCCAACACCACGAAATGAAAATATAAAATGAAATGAAGAGAAAGCAACTAGTTTCAATATATACATTCTAGAAATTGATTTGTCATTTGGATTTAGTGAGGGGGAATCTTTTTCTTTTCCTTTTAAAATGTACCGTTTGAGAATTTTATACATTAACATACTGTTTTTGGATCAAAGCCACCTCCACTCACTTCCCTCCAATGCCTCCTAAAGCCCTCATTACTTTTCCTGCCAACTTCATGGGCTCTTTCTAAAGCCATGGAGCCTACTTAGTGCTTCCACTATGTACACAGGAATAGAACCACCATCTAGTGGAATGTGAGCAACCTACAAAGTGGCCTCATCCCTGAAGAAATATGGCTGCCCTTCCCTGAAAATCCTTTATCTACCACTAATTCCTCCAATAGGGACTTTAAGAATCTCTTACTCCATCCATGAAGGAATTATGTCTGGCTTGATCTTATATGGGTCTTATGCAGATAGTCATCACTTCAAGCTCATATGTGTAACAGTCCTGTGGTGTATCATAGTGTTTCTCTAAAAATATCCACTACCTCTGGCTCCTACAATCTTTCTTTCCTTTCACAATGATGCCTGAGACCCACAATTTCTACTCTCTGTATGCAGACCAGTTGTCTGTCTCTATATCAATGACCATCTACTGTGAAAAGAAACTTCTCTATTGTGGGATAAGAATTATACTAATCTGGTAGATGCTCACAGATTTTTGAATTTAAATTGGTCATTTGTGTTTGAAAATTCAAGATGTTTGGAGTTAAGTTTAAATGACAATGAATGGTCACATATCCTGAGAACTACATTTGTCATCTGTATTCAAACTTCAAGGTGGTTGGAGTTAAATAGAAAGACAATGAACTGCCCCAATTCTAGACAAAAAACAAATCCGAATGCTATATTTAATAGCATATGACTGACCATGACTCCATTTTGTTTCAACTTTGATTGATTCCACCATTGCATCAAAATACATCCTGGCATACAGAAACCCAGTTTGTGCCTTTCTGTTTCCTAAGTATTTCTGGACTAAATATTTTATTGATCAATAAAAATATTTATTAATCAAAATAAACTTGCCAGAGTCTCTTGTAAATGCACATGGATCAGAAAAACCCATGGGTTCTCTGACTTTAAAAATGCAGCAAAAAGAGAATCTACTCTGCTGTGTAAATTTTGCTGTAGTGTGGCCAATTTACAAAGTGAACAGATTCTTGCGTAAATTTAACTTCTGGTGTTTTCTAATTCTTCTCATTGAACTAAAAGCACTTCTGAAAGTACAGGAGATGTACCGTTAACTAACCAACAAGACAGAACAAGCAGACAAACTCAAATACCATAGATGAAGGTGGGGACCAATGTGATTTCTGAAATGAAAGGGGGAGAGGAAGAAAACGGCCAGCCTAATACTTATTGGAGTTTGATCATTTTCATTAGGCTCTAAGAGGAGGTGGAGAAGAGCAAGCAATAAGATGTGCCTTTCACTGACAGAGGGAAATTTATTGGGGAGTTGCAGGGACCTTTTTAGCTCTGAGAGAAAATTAGACAGGTAAACTAATGTCTTTCCTTTTGATTACATCTGGGAGACATTAAGCAGGATTCTCTTTAGAGTGAGACATATGCTGCATCTGGAAGCAGAGAGAAAGCTGTGACGAGGTTTTTGACATGAAACCAAGACTCTCAGTGAGCAAAATTTGTAAGAGATAATTTAAAAATCCACCTTATCAGTCAGAGATATGTGTGATAGCAATGTTTATGTTCAATGCTTTCAAATCTTTCCTATATTACTAAATGACTATGTTTGCTGGGTGCTCAATAGGCAATCATTATGAACTTCCTTTTGCTGGGGAAACTTGTTTAGATTTCATGTCTTTGTAAAAGAACACTTTATGACTTACAGCTGATAACCGGCAACACTACCTTTTTGCACACTATCTCCTCATAGGGTGGGCCCAAATCATCGAGAAACCTTAGGAACTTGGCCTGACCTATTAAAATTGATGACAATAATGAGCAAGCATCATACAGTGCACTGGAAACAGCTGAGTGAAGGAAAGGCATGTTAGACCTATAACTACATTTTTCGAATTTTAATGATTATAACATGATGACATCATTGCCCCTTCCTTTTCCTTCCATCAAACATTTCTATACACCTCTCCTTGCTCTTTCAAATTTATTGCACCTTTTTCATTGATTGTTGTTGTTGGTGGTGATGGTGATGGTGGTGTTGGTGGTGGTGGTGGTGTGTGTGTGCGTATGTGAGTGTCAATAAATACCTGTCTAGTCTATATAATGGTACTTCAGCATATGTTTTCTGCATGGACTGTTTGGAATTAGATAATTAGTTACTGTGCTCTTCCCCAGGGAAAGGGTCTGCTGTTCTCAGTATTCCTTTGTTTCCTATAGTTCTTTCTCTATAGTTGCTGGACTTTCTCCTGTACACTCTAATCTGTTTGTTGTTGTTGTCCTTGTTAAGATAATGTTTAGGCAGCCATGTTGCTGAGGCATCATGGACATGGACTTAGTTTCTGCCATTTCTAGGAGACAGAGTCTCACAGCAAAGTTCCAGTTTCTCTAGCCCATACAAGCTTTTCTCCCCCACTTTCAATGATTTCTGAGCTTTATCTATAGGACTGATGTTGTCGAAATGTTAATTGGAACTGGGTTTCTCTGCTCTGCATTTTGTTTGGTGTGGTATTATGTAATGGATTTCATCTAATTCAAAGAGAAGTTTGTATGATAAAAGGTGAGGACTACATTTCTGTGAGCATAAGGACAAACATTTAGGAAATAGTTAAGGATTATGTTGGTTTAGTACAGTAGTGGTTGTAGGTTCTTCTCCAAGATGCATTGCCTCACTTGCCCCAGGTAGTTGGCTAGATTTTTGCTAACAGAAGTGATTTCCCTCTTGTTTAACAGGTCTTAAGTACCTGCAAAGATTATTATTTCATTTTTCTTTACAGCCGAATAGCATTTCATGTGTATGTACCACATTTTCTTTAACCATTCCTCAGTTGAAGGATATGTAGGTTGTTTCTCTTCCTAACTCTTGTGAATAAATCAGCAATGAACATGGCTAAGTAAGTTTCTGTAGTACAATGTTGATAAATCATTTTAATATAAACAGACGTAAAACAGTTTATTACATATAAAAATAAAATAATTGAAAGAACATTTAAAGCACCTTTGAAGGAGCTAAAAAAGAAATAAAAAGTAATGGGTGAATATTTTGGATAGTGATGCAAGGTGAGAGTTCTCAAAAGAATTATGTAACCTGAGTTTGAATGTGTCACATTACATGCTAATAAAGTTTGAACTTTGAAGAAATGAGTATAGTAGAATAAAGGGAGAAGAATTAGACAGGTTTAAAAAAATAACAGAACTGGGTATCTTTAAAGAGGAAGAAGATGAAGTACCTCATCTGCTTGCTCATTAATTCAGCCACAACCACTAAGCACAAACACAATCTTATGTGCCTGTATTAGTTGACACATACCCAGAGAAGTGAGGAGATCCACTATGTATATCTCTGCCTATATAAATATTTATATCTTCTATATCTATATCATTTATATCTATGTCATATATATCTACATCCATCTCTTTATCTATACTGTACTAATACCATGCCCATACCCATTTTCATATCTTCATCCATTCCCATATCCATATTTATATCTAGTCTGTCTAGTGATATACAGATATAGATAATATATTCTCTCACTTTATAATTCTATACAGAAAAAGTTAGATATAGGTATAGATAGCACATTGTTCTAGGCTTTTGAGAAACATATATATATATATATATATATATATATATATATTATATATGAGAAATTGTCTTTATACTCATGAAACTTATCAGGAGGGACATAAAGCATAAAATTAAGTAAAAAATTTAAGAAAGAATATAAAATATATAGGCAGAAATCTCATAAGGCACTCACCCCTAGATGCAATTAATGGCTAGCGATAAAAAGTAATCAGTTGTTTTGAGGGACAAACCCCATGACAGATGATTCAATTCTAAGTGGTCAACACTAAAAATATATATGCATCTGAACAACATGGACATTGTATGTTGTATTTATCTATGTATATATATTAATATATATACCTGTATGTATTGTGTGTGTGTGTGTGTGTGTGTGTGTGTGTGTGTGTGTGTGTGTGTGTGTGTGTGTATATATATATATAAACAATAATTATAGAAAATGAGGCCATGAATTTGAGATGGTATAGGGGACATAGGGGGAGTTCAGGGAAGGTGAAAGAAGGAATCAATTATGTAAATTTAAGACACATATATGAAAGTAAAATACATAAGTTTTAAAGAATGGCAAGATATGGGCATCAATTTTGAGTACAGTGATCTGGAAAAATCTCACCAAGAGCTTGAAATTTAGCTAACAAGGAAAGAAGCTATAAATATTTAGGAATATCATATTCCAAGAAAAGACCCTGGTAGAAAAAGAATGGAAAGTATGTTATAAAACATGAGGAAAGCCAGTGTAACTACAGATGTGAACAAAAACGTGGATGAGCTCAGGAAAGAATGAGAAGCAGATTGTGCAGGCAGTCCTAGACCGCTATAGAGACTAACTGGCTTTATCTTGTAAAAGAAGAATAAGAAGAAGGAGGAGGAGGAGGAGGAGGAGGAGGAGCAGTTGGAGGAGGAGGAAGAGGAGGAGGAGGAGGAGGAGGAGGAGGAGGAGGAGGAGGAGGAGGAGGACGAGGAGGAGGAGGACGAGGACGAGGACGAGGACGAGGACGAGGACGAGGACGAAGAATGGAGGAGGAATAAGAAGAAATAAGGTGTCCGGCAATGGTGGCGCATGCCTTTAATCCCAGCACTTGGAAGGCAGAGGCAGGTGGATATCTGAGTTCGAGGCCAGCCTGGTCTACAGAGTGAGTTCCAGGACAGCCAGGGCTACACAAAGAAACCCTGTCTCAAATAACAACAACAACAACAACAACAACAAAAGAAGAAATAAGGCTGTAAACTGGAAGAGATTTCAATGATGCACCATCATAGTAAGATAGAAACTGTGGCCAGACATTATACGAATTTGGATGGCACTGATAAATATTTTATGCTTTTAACTGAATCTTAGGAATAAGAAGTATATAAAAAATTAAAAGTTCACATTATGATTAAAATTGTCATACCCATATAAGAAACCATAAAATCTAGGTACCAAAAGCTCAAGGTAATCCATTTAAAAGTCAGCTAGAAATGAAAATCAAAATACTCTTAAGAAAATAGGAAAATAGTAATCTCTATAACTTATCAAAATTAAATACTATAAGACATGAATCAAAAGAAAAATAGATCAAGAAGACATAAGAAAAATAAGTAGAAATAGGGACCATAATGCTGCAAATGTTGAGTTTCTGAGTGATGTTTAAATACTATCATTAGTGTGTTCCAGGACATAAAATGGCAATTAAATATGTGGACCAATAGGAATCAGAATAGACATCCAAACAATTACAAGGAATCTAACAGAAAAAAATGAGAATAAAATGTTTACTTAAAGTAAAACTTCACTACTTGGAGATGATATGAAAATGGTTACTAAGTTTGGAGACAGAGTATTACAAATTATATCATATGGGAAAAATTAAGAGCTTTATGTGATTGTCAATCACATTGACTGAATTCAAAATTATAAAATTCACTGGTCTGTAAAAACATCGTAATAAATGTCAAATATTGAAGTCTTAAAAATATATTTTCTGGTCACAAAGGAAATAAATTAGAAATCAAGTACAGTAGACATCTTCAAATGTCTCCTCACATTCAGAAACTGAAAGATACATATTAAATTACACACAGATAAAGGAAGATTGCAGAAAACACTAGAGCCTATACTTAAAGAAAATCCATATACAACACAAACGTTCAAAGCAGTGTCTCAAGTGATATTTATAACTTATAGAGAAAAGATTTCAAATAAGTGTAAAATAATTATGTAGCTTTTGTTTACAAAGATCTAGGAAAGATAAATAGATTAAATACAGTGCAAGTAAAAGTGAGAAATTAATATAAGTAAGAACAGACATGAATGAAGTATGACACAGTAAATGAATAAAACTAAACATTTTTTGAAAATAGTAATAAATTGATTAAAACTACTCTGTGTTTTCCGGGTCATGAAAATACTTAAAGAGAGGTGATTGCTGGTTCTGGGAATGGCTGACTAAAATCTTGTTAGACGAACACTGTACCAAAATTTCTGAACATAATTTTTAAAGGATGCTGTAAGGAACCACTATGGAGGAAACAGCTCATAACTTGGAGAAGAGCCACACTTACAGGAAAGATGTTAACAGCAAACATTCCTGTTTTCCTGGTTTTTCAATTAAAGCCATGCATAACCAGCAAGATGTTGGACATTGTTGCTGTTCTAGAATTGTAGAATACTTCCATACTGGTAAGATGGCAAATGCTGGAAGGGTGCTCCAAAGGAAATGATTCCCTAGATCCTGTCTGAGCACGGACTTGGCTGATGCAGAATCACAGAAAAGTTTCAAAGAAGTTCAGTCAAACTTGAAAGATAGGAAATAAGGTGTACTTTTAGGCCAAGCCAGACAATTATCAGTTATAACAAAATAAGCATTCATGATTGAAAAACAAAATTACATCCTCCATGGTTCATTATTTGTAATGTACGTGATATGATCCAAAAATCATCCAACACATTAAGAAATAGGAAACATCATTTATTATTTATTCAAAACAGTAGCAACTATGCACCAACCCAAGCTAACATAAAGCATAGAACTGTCAGATAGTTTTGAATGAAATTTCTAGCTATTCTCAATGAAGAGAGTCAAAAAAAAAAAAAAACCCTCAGGTGGGGGAGGAGAGAAACAGAACAATAAAACAATGAGAAGTGGAATTGTGAATGCAGTGTGTGAAACTGAATGTACTGACCATACTTCAGAGCAAATAAAGATGACAAAGTAAAAGCTGAAAATGAACCAATGTGAATTAACACAGAGAAAAATACCACAGATAAGTAAATGAATAAAGATTCCTCAGTGGTCTGCTGGAGAAAATCCAAGTGTTTAATGTACTTGTGATTGTAGACATCAAATAATCAAAGACAGAAAATTAACATAGAAAATATATGGGGCTAAAATGGCTATATACCTCCAATCATAATCAGGCATAAATTTGTAAATTCCAGGTGTCTAAAATTATGAAGAGACCACGCAGAAAAAAATAATAGTCAAATTATTCCTATCCAAGAATGAACAGAAAATAAACACTTGAAGAGAAAATGACTTTACATATTTACAAAAAATAATTAGTCTAACGATCAAATTCTGATAAAAATGTAGAGCACATTTACCTGTGGTTATAAGCATAAATATTGACATTGTAGTTAGGAAATTTGCTGGTTTAATAAAGTGTGAGTTGTAGGTTCTCCTTCAAGGTTCATAGCCTCACTAGCCCTGGAGAGTTGGCTAATTTTCCAATATCAAGCATAATTTCTGTCTTGTTGAGCAAACCAAACTACAATTAGAGAGAGTTGTTCATTACCACCAATATATATGCCACCATTGTGCCCTAAGGGTTGTTGTGACTTTCTGGTCATTATGGTTAATAGGAATCATAGGTGGGTAGGGCTGTGTGGTTTTTCCTGACTTTGGAATCTTGGGTGGCACCTGCTGGGACCAATGTATTTGTAACTGTTAAAGAAAAAGAGGCCATGGATTTAAGTCAGAGCAAAGGAGGTATGTGGGAAGGGTTAGTAGGAGGAAATGGAAGGGAGAAATGATAAGATTATATTATATCACCTCAAAAAATAAATTCTATTTTAAAGAATAGAGGACACAAAATATATAGAACAACATCCTTAAATTCTGAAGCAATAAAACATACAATCAACCCAATTTTCTCTAAAGACAATGTTCTTTAAGCCAAAAAGCCACGTAAACAGCTCTAAATGACAAAAAAATGAAGTAACAATTTTTTCTCAACAGAATTTTCTTAGGAGAAATAAGTATCTTCTTCAAGTTGAACAAAACTGAACAGACAGAAACAGATTAACAGAATGGAATCAAAGTATTAAACATCGTAAACATGAAGACATCTTTCAATTGATATAACCATCAAATTAAGAGGTATAATAATAATATAAAACAGGAGTAGGAGAATTGGTTGTAAAAGGGACAACAGAACATTTTACATTCTGCAAGTTGTATGGTATCATTGTCACATTCTCTTTGCTGTGGAGATGATGAGGGATGGGCAGAGGTGGTAGTGGTGGCAGCAGCAGTAGCAGAGGTGGTGGTAGTGGTGGTGGAGGTGCTGGTGGCAGTAGCAGAGGTGGTGGTAGTGGTGGTGGAGGTGCTGGTGGCAGTAGCTATGGCAGTGGTAGTAGTGGAGTCTCTGGAGGTGGTAGCGACATTGGAGCTGGTGGTGGCAGCGGAGGTGATGATGTTGGCTGTGGAGGTGGTGGAGGTCGTGGTGACAGTGCGAGGTGGTAGTAGTGACAGTGGTGGCAGTGGTGGTAGTGGTGGTGGCAATGAAGGTGGCTGTGGTGGTGGTAAAGGCAGCAAGTGAAGGGTGTGGTGATGGAAGTGTTGCAGTCAGGGGGTGGTGGTCGTCACGTAGTGGAGGTGGTGTGATGACAGTAGTTGTTTTCGGCCAGCTATCATGTAGTATAGGCTGGCCTTTAAATTATTATGTAGCTGAGATTTCATGATCCTACTGCCTCTACATCCCAACCGTTGGGATTTTAGGTATCTATGCTCCACTTCAGTGAGTTAAGCATGTATTTTCTTTTCTTCTGGTGCTGAGGTCTGACCCCAGAGCCTAATACATGTTAAACAATATCTCTATCACTTAAGATATGCCTCAAGCTCCATAATTCTTTGATTTTTTTTTATAACAATTAAAGCTTGTGAACCACACAAAACAACCTACAAAGGCTGCAAGACAAATTTGGATTCATGGGTCATGGTTTTCTAACACTAGTCCCTCCCCTCTCTGTTGCATGGTTGTTGTTACTATTTTTGATTCTTTGTTTTATGAGTTCTTTATGCATTCTGAATACTAACCCTCTGTCCCAGGTAAAATTTTCTCCTATATTATGGACATTCATTTCAACAAATTGTTTCTTTAGTTGTGCAGACGTTTTTAAGTCTCATGAATTCAAATTGTCAATTGTTGGTCTTAGTTCTTGGGCAGATGGAGTTCTGTTCAGGAAATCATTTTCCACACCTTTATCATGGAGGGTACTGCCTATGCTTTTTTCTGGCAGTTTCACTGCTTCAGGTTTCATATGTAGGTCATTGACCCGTTTGGAGTTAGTGTTTGTACAAGAGGATGCGTACGGGTTCAATTTCATTCTTCAGCATGTGAACACTCAGCTTTCCCATCAGTATTTGTTGAAGATGATTTCTTTTCTCCAGCTCATGTTTTTAGAACCTTTGTCAAATATGAAATGATTAAAGTTATATGTGATCACTTTTGACTTTGTTCCATTTGTCGCACCTGTTTTTGTGCAAGTGTTGTGTTATTTTTATTACAATGGCTCTGGCATATATCTCAACATCAGGAATCATAATCCCTCCAGCATTATTCTTTTTGCTCAAAATTGTTCTCTCTCTCTCTTTCTCTCTCTCTCTCTCTCTCTCTCTCTCTCTCTCTCTCTCTCTCTCTCTCTCTCTCGTATGGTTACATACTTAGTTTAGAATATTGTTTTCCATGTCTGTGAAGAATGAGTTGAGAGTTTCCATTTGATTTGCATTGGAACTGTAAATAGATTTTGTTTAGTGATCACTTTTGAAATATTAGTTCTATGAATCCATGAGAATGAGATGCCTTTCAATTTCTAGTCATTTTTACTTCTTTCTTCAGATGTTTAAATTTTTCATTGTAGAAGTCAGTCACATCCCTTGTTAGTTTTACTTCCAGATTTTTTGAGGCTTTTATGAATGGGTGTATGTCCATGATCTCTTCGTCTGTATGTTTGTTGCTGATGTATAGAAAAACTATTGATTTGTTCAAGTTGGTTCTGTATTCTGCCACATTGCTGAATTTGTTTGTCATTTCTAGAAGTTTTTAGATAGAGGTTTTTGGGGGGAGTTTTATATATAATACCATGCCACCTGCAAATTAGTTATGGTTTGACTTCTTTTCATGTTTGTATCCCTTTAATTTTCTTCTCTTGCCTTATTGTGCCACTTAGTATCTTGAGCATATTTTAAAGGAGTGGGGAAGGTGGACACCCCTGTTTCAATCTTGACATCTTCAATGGGATTGCTTCAAGTTTTTCTCTATTTAGGATGATATCAGTTATGGCTTTCTCATAAAAACTTTCATTTATATTGAGATATGTTCCCTCTAGTTCTAAGTTCTCGAGTATTTTTATCATGAAAGCATGTTAGATTTTTGTCAAAGGCTTTTCCAGTATCTATTGTGGTGATCATTTGATTTTGGTCTTCCTGTTTTTATCATGGTTTATTACAATTATTGATTTGCGTGTGTTGAGCTATCTAAAACTAGTTTTAAAAAATCTAACACATGCAGTAGCATTGATAAATTTCAAAACTATTATGTGAAAAGCCTAGATATGGAAATTATGCAAGGTGTGTGTCTCTATGTATATGTAGTTCAAAGACTGTCAAAATCATTCTGGGAATAGTGACTACAGAGCAGTGGATATTTATGAGAGTGTAGATTGAAAAGTGAGCCAAAGGAATGATTCCTATACACATGTTGCATATGTTAGTAATATTGTGGCTACAAATTTGTATATGCTTTTAAAAACTGTGTGTTTTATATATTTCTCTTTATGTAAATTTCACTTCAGTCTTAGAAGGAAAACTATGTTATATAAAGGCAAAATTCAATGTCGAAATTTGTGGTTCAAGTACATGAAGATGCGGAGTGAAACCTAGCCTCCCACTGATTCAAGAAGCACTTTTAATACCAGGTAACTGACATTGATGAAATAACCGTAGTTCCATTTTATTAGCACTTCAAGTCCAATTCATACTTTCTTCTAGTTTTCTGTCTCTAAATAAGTTCAGCTAAGTTTCCAACTCTTCATATGTTGGGACTTCTGTACCAAATGCTTCCGATTTGCTCTCCAATGTATCCATGCTGTTTCATCAATGGGAATAATTACACATTCATTTCCATTTTCTCAGTGGGTTAGCAATGTAAGAGAAAAAGAGAAATAGGGAATTGTCAACCCGTCACTGGAACAGTAGTATGTCATGTCTCAGGGCTTATCCTGTCACGTTATAACACAACTAAAGTTCACTTTCATCCCACTGTGCTTTAAAGATTAAAGACTTTTGGAATTCCAAATGGCTAATATACATGCATCTTCCAATGTAGCTGGATCCAAGAAGCTACATGGAGGTCCTAAGGCATTATTACAGCTACAGTCTCTGTGTCTCTGTCTCTGTCTCTGTCTCTCTGTCTCTGTCTCTGTCTCTCTCTGTCTCTCTCTCTCTCTCTCTCTCTCTCACACACACACACACACACACACACACACACACAATCACAGCTCTAGGTTAAGAAATACCATACCTACAAGTATTGATGAAATACTCTCATAATTACCCCCAAACTTAATAAAATGCTTATAAACACGATTACCATTCCAGTTCCATTATCTCAGTAAATCATGAAAAAAAATGAACTCAGCAGTAATAGCAGACAGTCCCATTTAGTGAATGCTTGAATCAGACACTGTTATGTATTGTTTTAGTTTATGCCACAAGCCATTCTCTTACATAAGTACTACTATAGTCACATTCATTTTTTCAAGTAAAGTTTTAAGATCTATAACTTCTGTTAGAACTCATACAACCAGAAAGTTGCAAAGGAAGAAATTCCACTGAATTTCTGAAAACTGAATGACAACAATGAGCTCACAACCAAAAAGTAAAGTCATGCCACTTCTTTTTAAGTGTTTATCATGTCCATAGCCTGGGCCTTTTACAAAAGGAGCTGGATTCATAAGTGAGCTCCTGACATTTTATAGTCAAAGCCATACAATTTACTTCCCCATGACATTTGGAGAAAAAGGGGCATATGATCATACTTAGGAAATTGCTTCAAGGAAAGAAAGTGGGATGACTCACTTGAAGAATCTAGTTATCAAAATGTTTACCGACCAATATCTGTAGTCATTGTAGACCAGGCAAGGGATACAATAAGTTATGTTTCAGGTACTCAGGCCTTTGGGTTTCTAAAGGACAAGAGCTCCTTGGTAATGAATGTATAGGTATTAAATGACTTCATTGCAATGCTTGCTTTCTTATTCGAGTGTCTGACTACTGTTGCAAATACTTCTGACCTTCAAGTACAATACTTGACGAGAACATCCTGTGACTTTCAGGACCAGGAATTGAGATTCAGTTTCCCTTTGGGTGCCACATGGAGATGATTCTGTTCCAAGTCCTAAAAGTTGAGGCTTCTGCCCTCACATAACAAGCAAGCTATTATTCTTTGTAGAAAAATATCTTTTTCCATTTGTACTATGATTATGAAGACTTTCCCCTTATTTCTTATAATTATAGGTGACTATTCAAATCAACCTTATCTATTTGGGTATTTAACATCAATACATTCGCATTCAGAGATAACACGAGCTGTTCTATCAGGAAAGCTTCTTATTAACTGCTCTTATCTGGTAAGATTTCACTAGGCCAACCATAAGAAGTTGTAGATCCTAGCACTGCCCGGATATTGGACTTTCTCCCACTCTGCCTGGGAATTGCCAACTGAGTTATTGCTGTCGGAGAATTATGCAGTGTGTCTGGGCTTTGGGGTTATCAGATCAGCACAGGCATTGGTGAGTAAAGTTTATTTTTCTCCTAGCCAAAGAATTATAAAGTCAGAATCATAGGCGTGTAATAACCTCAAAGGTCATTTTCTCTAACTTCCAGCTAAAACCTATGTCACATAAGTAGCACATTTAGGCCCCTGTAACAATAGTAGGCTAAAACTAAATCTGACTGCTGACTGTATACTAAAAATAGCATTTTATGCATAGACTCATTTAATATTCATAATATTACTGAGTTAGAAATTGCTTTAAAAATGGCAGAACTATATTGGAGAGGTTAAGTGGCTAGACAAAGTTCACTTGGAAGGAGCAAGACAAAAACTCAGACTCAGCTCTCTCTGTAAAATCCATACCTTTACATGTCCTGTTTTTCTCCTAATTCAGATATGTAGGATAATTTTAACCTTGAATATTCCACTCTGGATTTCAAAAGTGAGCTCATCCTTCACTATCCTTATCAGTTCTGGATTCAGAAAGTTTGCTTGATTCTACCTTCTTTTTCCTTTCCTTCTCTCAACAATTACCACAGACCTATTTTTGTTTTTTAAATGTATATTCCTCAGTCTATCATCAGAAAACACAGTTAGCAAATAGAAACATAAGTCTGGACATCAAATCCCAGAACTCTGAAAGATTAAAAACTACTTGAAAATAATACAAGAAATTTGGAACCACAAACAAAACAGTTATGATTATTGAGAAGTAAAGTGGAAAACAACAATGATCAAAATTTTGCCTTTTGACAAAATTCTATAGCATAGAGTGGTAAAGCTGTTTATTGGATTTGTTTAAACTTATATGTCTTCAGAACTAATCTTTTATAACTACTTCATAGATGACTCTTCCCAGGAAGGTGCAATGTCTTCCCTCTGTCTTTTAAAGAGACCCTACATATTAGTTTTCCTGCATTTATTGAGCACCACTTTTGTTCTTAACTAAATACTAAATACAAATAAAAGGAAATCACGGTCTCTATCTCTACCTAGCAGCCAAACACATCTCTAAACTAACCATAGCAATTTAATAAAGAGTGTTTTAATAGAAATATGCCCAGAATTCTTTCAAACATAGCAGTTAGCAGTGCCACACATATTGCAGGTACTCAATATCCGCCTGTTAAATTTCATTTACACAAGGAGAGGAAGGGTTTAGCTCAATAGGAAGTTGAAAATGAAACAAGGTTTTGAAGTATGGGGGAGATAGAATCAAAACACAAAATTACTCTGGCACAAATATTGAACAGAAAGGAACAGGGCAGAAAACGAGTACATGCTAAAGATAAACAGACAACTTTGACAAGGGAGGAGCTGATAAGATGAAAAACAGAATCCATACTAAAGAGACAAATTTCACACTCTTCAGAATAGTCAATTCCTTAAGTCAGTCTAGGTTCCAGCAATGGATAAAAACAGATAAAGAAAATGTGGCACAAATACATTATAAAGTTTTGTTCAGACATAAAGATGGAAAAACACTGTTATTTATTGGAAAACAAATGGAACCACTGCCCTCATATCAAGTAAAGTATTTCAGACACAGAGCCACAAGTATCACATTAGTTCTTATTTGTTAATGTGAGACTTTATATGGTACATAAAAGCATATATATGTGCACGTGCGCGCGCACGCGCGCACACACACACACACACACACACACACACAGGGGTTCAGGGAAGGACAGGAATTAGAAAACAGGGAAAAAAAAGAAATGGAAGGTATTAAGAGGATGATTATGGTCAAAGTATATGAGAGTGAAATCCAGGTCTTCGGGACGAGCAGTAAGTTCTCTTAATTCCTTAACCATCACTTTAGCCGCATCAACACTATCTAAATGACTAAACATCAATAAAGGAGATGTATAGTGAAAAATCAATGTAATTTGTAAATGATGGGGAAAATATAATAATGAAAAGTTTAGTGTATTAAGCAGGAGTAGAGAAGAAACAATAATATTTTCAAATGGAATGGAAAAGTTACATATGGCAGCTCATCCTACAATCCTAGCACTCAAGAAACTACAGCAGGATAATTGCAATGAAATTGAGATGAACTGATGAACCACACTAACTACATAGTAAGTCCCCATCTCAAATAAACAAAAATAATTTTAAATATTTCTTACAGTTTAGGGTTCAGGATGCCACACAGTCATGTGATTTGTGAAGATTTCTAACTATAAGCTTTATGAGTTCCTGGTATGAAGAACTAGATAGACTCACAAGGTAAGATCTGATCATGTATATAAGAAACATGGTTATAGAAATGAGTAGGGAACATACTGGTGATCATTGGCTTTTTCATAATTATTCCAGTCTCCATATCTTCCCATGTATAAGGCAGCATCTCCCTGTGACTGCAGTAGCCAGCTCTGTGTCAGGAAATACAAAGTCTTTGTCACTTGCAAGTGAAAGCTTAAAGGGCAGCACAGATTTTGGTAAGCTTCTCTTGTCTTGCCTCTTCATCATTAAGGCACATGTCAAGTAGAGTCTCCCGTCAAGCTTGGTGCCTGAATGCTTTCAATGTGCAGAGCCTTATTGCTGATGGATATGCACCATAAGTGAAAAAGAAACACCCTCTGTTTCAGGCCATTCAAAATTCCATGTTTGTTACAATGTTCTCTTAAATGTTACTAAAAATTAAGGCTACATATGTTTAGAAGTTAGTAAAATGAAAGGTGATAAGGGAAGCTGCAATAGAGATCAAGTAGAGAGCTGCATTATGCCTTGGTGACTTTACTATATGAGAAAAAATATAGTAAAGGAAGAATCAGATACAGGAGAAAATTAAGATAAAATGGATTTTAGAATATGAAACGCAATTTCAAAAAGACAGAGTGAGACGTCACATTACACCAAAACAAACAAACAAACAAACAAACAAAAACACTGGGTTGATCATTATTTACCCATCAGTCAGTCTCTGCTAAGCCAGGCGTTATGATAGAGACAGACACAGTGGGTTGAGCTAGCAGGAAATATGCAAGTGCAGTTAATTAATAAGGAAAGCAGTGTTTAGAAATCTGTAGAGGAGGATAAATTGTTCAAGCCCCCACTACCTCTCTTTCTGTGTCTCTTGGCCCATTTCCTTCCTCTCTGGTCCCTTGGTTTATCTCGATGCTTTGCTCCTTCTCTTCTCTATGGCACCTTTCTCTCCTGCTTTCTCCATCTTATCCCCCTGTTCCCCCTCATTCTTATAATGGTGGCATCATATAGACTAGCCTAAGTCCGTTCAGTCTGTGCTTCTAGACCACATATCAGGATGAAGCTGAATGTGGTATAAGCAATCTTACTAATGTGTGAAACAACCTATGTTATCATCACAAGATAACTATTTTCACCTAGACAGAAACTTTGACTTCCCCTGAAGCTTAACTTTGCCATCCTATAACTTGTAGCTCAACTCTTATACTACACCAAAAATGTTACTTTGTTCGATAGCCCAACTTATTCTGAATGTTCTCTTTTCTCTGCCTACTTCCATATGTTACATACTATCGTGTCTCAATTTTTATTAGTTCTCAGTGGCATTCAACTATGTAACACATTAGATAAGCTGGGCCTGATGGTGTATATCATTAATCCCAGCAATTCGGAGGCAAAAGCAAGAAGATCACTATGGGTTAGAGGCTAGCATGGTCTACACAATGTGTTCTAGGCCAGCCAGAACTATATAATAAAAGTCTCCCATATTCTCCCACATTCTTTATACCCTCTCCGTCCTCTGTATCAGTACTCAGGAAATATGCTTATTCAAATCTCCATATTTTTTAACCCTCAAAAGAACATAGCTTTGTTTTTATATTAAATTACTTTTGGGGTACGTGATGGCAAGAGTTGTGTGGGGTATATGAGATGTGGAAGTATCTGCGGACTGTGTGTGTGTATGTATGTATGTATGTATGTATGTGAGTGATGGGGGTCTGGAGACATGTGTGATGTAAAGTTGTAGTCTACTTAAAGAAGCCGGTTTAAGCTAAAAAGAGGCTAATCATTTTTCAAACTTTTTTACAAGAAAAATAATTCAAGTTTTTAAGCTACTTTTCATTTCTGTGTGGGCCCAGTCCGACATATAAGAGTTAGGTCAGTTACTCTCAGTAGGAAAAAAGCTGCTTAAGCATAATTTAGAATGAACTACCAAGGTGAGAGATCCATGAACCTTAGTAAATGCAGTAAAAGGACTGAGAAGTCACCACTCAACAGTATACTTGCTTAATGTCTCCTGGTCATTCCTGACAGTGCTGAATGGGTTATCTACACCCTCTTATAGGGGCTTACCGACAGGGACACAAAGATGGTAAGAAATAGATTTCAATGTTTCAACCATTTATAAAACTCTTTCATGATTAAAAATTGTTCTTAGTATCAAGCAGAAAAGAAAGATGCTCAGCCTCTGCTCCACACTTTGTCCCCATAGTTCTTCCTGTGGATATTTTGTTCCCCCTTCTAGGAAGAACTGAATCATCCACACTTTGGTCTTTCTTATTGAGCTTCATGTGGTCTGTGAATTGTATCTTGGGTATTCCAAGTTTTTGCGCTAATATCCACTTATCAGTGACTGCATGCCATATGTGTTCTTTTGTGATTGGGTTACCTAACTCAGGATGATATTTTCTAGTTCCATCAATTTTCCTAAAAATTTCATGAAGTCATTGTTTTTAATAGCTGAGTAGTACTCCACTGTGTAAATGTACCACATTTTCTGTATCCATTTCTCTGCTGAGGGACATCTGGGTTGTTTCCAGCTTCTGGCTATTATAGATAAGGCTGCTATGAAAATAGTGGAGCATGTGTCCTTGTTATATGTTGGAGAATCTTTTGAGTATATGCCCAGGAGTGGTATAGCTGGGCCCTCAGGTAATACTGTGTCCAATTTTCTGAGGGTCCGCCAAACTGATTTCCAGAGTGGTTGTACCAGCCTGCAATCCCATCAACAATGGAGGAGTGTTCCTCTTTCTCCACATCCTCTCCAGCATCTGCTGTCACTTGAGTTTTTGGTCTTAGCCATTCTGACTGGTGTGAGTTGGAATCTCAGGGTTGTTTTGATTTGCATTTCCTTGATGACTATGTTGAATATTTCTTTAGGTGCTTCTTGGACATTCAATATACCTCAGTTAAGAATTCTTTGTTTAGCTCTGTACCCCATTTTTTAATAGGGTTATTTGGTTCTCTGGAGTCTAACTACTTGAGTTATTAGTATATATTAGATATTAGCCCTCTATTGGATGTAGGATTGGTAAAGATCTTTTCCCAATCTGTTAGTTGCTGTTTTGTCCTATTGACAGTGTCCTTTGCCTTACAGAAGCTTTGCAATTTTATGAGGTCCTAAGAGACTGAAGGAAAGGCCATGCAGAGACTTCCCCAGCTGGAGATCCATTCCATATACAGTCACCAAATGCAGACACTATTGCTGATGCCAAGAGGTACTTGCTGACAGGAGCCTGATATCGTTGTCTCCTGAGAGGCTCTGCCAGAGCCTGACAAATACAGAGGTGAATGTTCTCAGCCAACCATTGGACTGAGCATGGGATCCCCAATGGAGGAGTTAGAGAAAGGACTGAAGGAGCTGAAGGGGTTTGCAACCCCATAGGAAGATCAACAATATCAACCAACCAGATCCCTCCAGAGCTCCGAGGGACTAAACCACCAAACAAAGAGTACGCATGGAGGGACCCATGGCTCTAGCCACATATGTAGCAAAGGATGGCCTTATCTGGCATCAGTGGGAGCAGAGGCCCTTGATCCTATGAAGGTTCTATGCCACAGTGTAGGGGAATGCCAGGGAAGCAGGAGTGGGTGGGTGGGGCAACACATTACAGAATCAGGGGGACAGGGGATGGGATAAGGGATTTCTGGGGGGAGGGAAACTGGGAAAGGGGATAACATTTGAAATGTAAATAAAGAAAATATCCAATAAAAATAAAAAGTCTAAGATATCTAAAAAACAAAATAAAATAAAGGCACAATGTAGCATGAGAAATTAGAGACATGTCAGTACCGTAGCAAACACCTAGGCCAGGTCATTCAGGGTCTTATAAGCCAAGCTTCAGGGTTGACCCTAACTTAAGAAAAATAGCAACCCCTGAAGTCACACCCTGAGACTTGCTTGGGTTATCTGGACTTCACACAGGGAAGTGACAAACTAAGGAATGGTAGTGGAGTGTAAAAAGATCTGGGTCATGAGCTGGACATGGTGACTCAAACCTGAATGTCTACCACTCCAGAAGATGCAGCAGGACGATTGACAAGAACTCTAGCCTGGGCTACCTAAGTTCCAGTCTACTCTGTGTGTGAGGGAATCACATCCCCAACAATAACAAATACATACAATTACTTTTGAAATAGAACTTACACAAATATTGTCATGGAGAAAGAGAGCAGGAAGAATCGAAGAGGATGGCAATGCCTCTGGCTTGGGAAAACAGATGGTTTGTGGGATTCTCTTCACAGGCAGAGAAAACAAACAGATGTGGAATAAACAGAGTATGTTCCATAAAAAAAAACAAAGAAAAGAAAGATGCTCAAATATAACTACTGAATTCTCAGGATTGCTATACTTTGCAAAGCGATAGCAAAGTTGACTGGGAGGAAATATTACCTGTATTCCTTCCAGAAACAGAAATCATTTACATTAGCATATCTTTATACTTTTCATATTTTTTCACTCACCCATCACTTTATTGTAAAGTCTCAACAAAGACATGTATTTATTGCTCCTCATTCTATGGGTTAGAAAATCATAGCTCCTTTTTATTAATACAGCAAGAGTATAATGAAGCTGAAATGCACTTGCTTTAACATTCTTTGCTAAGATCCTCACTGATTCTTTGAAGAAAACTCAGGTACATGACAATAGAGTTATCCTCAGCAAAGACTGCAATTTTACTTGGTACATCTATGATGCCTCACAGTGATCAAATCTCTCTTTAAGTTCCTTGAGTTTGATGACTCAAGTTTTACTCTATGTCTCAAGCTATTCTTTCAAAGAATTTGATATCTATTTATATAGTCATTGTTCAAGACTTGTTTAGGCAGCTATTTCTAGGAGACACGGGACACTTACTGGTCCTCTGCTCTTAAACTATTTCTGTCCCTTCTTTTGTAATGTTCTCTCAAGTAATGATTGCTGAGAGAGGGAAAATTAGCCTCTCCCAAGGATGAATCCCCTACCTGATTATCCAATACAAAGTGGTCAACCTTGAATTTATATACACACAAACAATGTACCAACTCAGTAAGTTGTATTTATATACTTGTACATATATATCAATATATATTATACATTGATACAAATAATAGGCAAAAATAAAGAAGCCTTCAATTTTAGAGAGCAAGAGGGAGCATGAGAGGGTTTAGAAAAGACAAGAGAGGTGTGGCATAATTATATTTTAAGTAAAATATGTTTTAAAAAGCAAATTTTTATATACACAGTCAATGCTCAAAATCTGAAAAGCAATGAAGAAAAATTAAATTCAATTTTGTTGTGGAGGCAAAAACAAGGGAAATGTTTCATTTAAACTTTGAATTATTTATCCTGTATCTGGAGACATTTAAACAACATTCTAGACTAAGTGAATGTTTTGGCAGGCATGGAAATTCCATTCAAGGGTTGTATTTCACCATTAAAACCCTCAGTCTATACACAAATCAAGGTGAATCATTTAGGAAATCCCTTTTAATGTAATCTGTAAAGGTGGTATAGATTCGCATGTTCAAGTACAGATGGCCTCCATGACAGTATGGGACAGTACAATGAGATCTCATTGACCATGGCAATTTCTCTAACTAAGGCCTAATAAAAAGAGCCAAAGGAACACAGAAAAGTTGGATAGAGTATGGATTTCTTCACACCTCATGGTGAAATTCTCCCTCAACTTTCACCACTTAAGTTTCTCTTATGCTTTCTTTTATTATTGCTCTCTTCAAAGAAAAGATAGTGATGTCTGCAAGTGAGAAAAATGTCAAAAGGTGATGTAGTTTACTTTGATGGGACTCACTGACAGGCTTCATTGAAGTTCTCCATTAAGACAACATTTGTAATCTACTCTATGTCATGGGGTGATATTCTCATTGCTATTATCCATATTAATTGCCTCTACTTTCTCACATATTTTTCTTTCAATATCTGCAGCTGCTCTGCAAGATTCATAAATATGTTTCTTTCAAATTATTTTAAAGGTTTCGCCACTATATTCTATTATGGCCACTTATCCCAAACAATTCTTTGTACTTTAAAGTTACTACACCTTTTTACCTTGCTATTATGGTCTATTATGTTCTATGACATAGCTGTTGAAATGTCAAACCCATTATGAATGAAAATGGTTGCCTCTAGATGGAGTGTGTGCCACTGCTTTCTCTTTTTTTATTTAACTCATTGATTTAAAAATATTTTTCTTTTTCTTTTTGAAATTACAATATAAATACACCATTTTCCCTTCCCTTTTCTCCCTCCAAATCTTCCTACATACCCTTGTTGGATCTCTTTCAAATTCAGGACCTCTTTTTTCATTAACTTTTGTTAAATTCATATATGTATATACACATATTTCAAAGTATAACCTATACAGTCTGTATAATGTTAATCCTGTGAATATTTTCAGGGCTATCATTTGGTATTTCATAACCAATTATTGTGCTCTTTCCTGGATAAGTCTATTTCACCACTCTAAACATTTCTTAGTTGCCTGTAGTTCTTTGTGTAGGGTTGAGGGCTCCTGGCTTTTCCACATCCATTTTGGTGTGTCTGTTGTCCTTGTTCAGCATGTGTTTAGGTAGTTTTGTTAGTGAGAATTTGGGGCTATAGATTCTGGCTTTACTAGAAGATACAGTCTCACTACAAACTCCATGCTCCTCTGACTCTTACAATCTTTCTAACCTCTCTTCAATGTTTCCTGATCTTTAAGAACAAGGCTTGCTTTATAAATGTATACACTGGGGCTGGGTTCTACAACTCTGCATTGTCATAAGCTGACATTTTCTGTAATGTTCTCCATTGCAGAGATGAGTCTCCTTGATGGAGCTTGAGGACTACACTTATCTGTAGGCATAGAGACAAATATTAATGTGCTGATTTAATAAACTAGTGGTTGGAGATAATCCTCCTAGATCCATCACTTTATTAACCCTGGGTTAGGCTGAGTTTTTAATACCAAACATGACTTCATTGGTGATCTGATCTTAAGTACAATCAGAGAGCTGTTGGTTACTTCAAAGGTATACATGCCACCCTTGCATCCTTACCATCCTCTTGTCATGCTGGCCATTGCTGTTCATGGACATCATATATGGGTAGGATTGTGGGTTGCTTCCTACTTTTGGAAGTTTGCATAGTGCTTTCTAGTTCCATGAAAGCTAGTACTCTGAGGAGCAATTCAGGTCAGTTCTAGCTCAGGGTCCTCTGGGCCATGTGTCTGAAGTGTGTGGTGTCTTCAGGAATAGGGCCTTAATTTATATTTCCAGGGGAAACCTATAGGAAATACAATAGCCTGTAATGTTTTGGGAGTCTCTTTGGTAACATTGACCAACAGCGCATAAAAGAGGGCTTTTCATGTCTGCTGTTGGGGTTTTTGTTAGGTAGTCTTGGATCCTTGAAGAGATCATTATCAGCCCAAATAAAATTTTTTTACTTATATATGCATATTTATACACAGACTTAAATGTTTTATGTTTTTTTCAGGTAGAAAGTTAGAAGTATGATTCCTTATGACATTTTAAGACATCCTTCCTGTAACTGCACTCTTCTTTCTCATTTTGTATTTATTCCCTCTTTCCTTTAATTGGAGGCCTTGTTTCCCAATCAGATCCCTTGTACATCGCTTTGATTGGCACTCCCATACCCAAGCAACTGTCCCTTTTTATTTCCTGGTTTCTGCAGTTATTCCAGGATCTATCCTCATATCTGAACATTTGGAGCTATGAGCTTCTAATAGGATAAAATATGTGGTATTTGATTTCTGAGTCTGGGTTACCTTATACTATATAGTTTTTAGTTCCACCTATTGGCCTGTAAGCCCATGGTTTTATTTTTCTTCACAGCTGAGTAGTATTCCATAGTGTCTCTATATCACATTTCATTATCCAATCATCAATGGAAGGACATTTAGGCTGTTTCCATTTCCTAGATATTGGGAATGCAGCAACAAAGAATATGGCTGAGAAAAATTCTGTGGAGCTGGATGTCTGGTCCGTACGGCACATGCCAAGGAATGATCTAGCTGGATCATTTGGCAGGTTTACTTTCTTAGCTTTATAAGAATTATCCACACTAATTTCTATACTACCTTTACCAGACTATAGACTACTCAAAAGTGAATGAGTTTTCCCCTTTTTCTAACATCTACTCCTGTATTTGCTTTCAGCTCCTTTGTTGACCTGTGCCATTCTGAATGGAGTAAGATAAAAATAACAACTTTTAAAAAACTAAATTTCCTTGAATTTCTTTATATAATGTATTATGTTGATGGATTTTTGTATATTGAATCATCCCTGCATCCCTGGGATGAAGCCCACTTGATCACAGTGAATGATGGTTTTGATGTGTTATTGGATTCAGTTTGTGAGAACTTTATTGAGTATTTTTGCATTGATATTCATAAGTGTGATTGGTCTGAAGTTTTCTTTGTTGGATTTTTGTGTGGTTTAGGTATCAGAGTAACTGAGGCTTCGTGGAATGAATTAGGTAGTATTCCTTCTGTTTCTATTTCATGGAATAATTTGAGGATTATTGGTATTAGCTCTTCTTTGAATGTCTGAATGTCTAGTAGAATTCTGCACTAAAACCATCTGGCCTTGGGATTTTTTTGGGAGGGGGGTTGGGAGATTTTTGATGACTATTTCTATTTCCTTAGGGGTTATGGGACTGTTTAGACAGATTACATGATCTTGATTTAACTTCTGTCTGGAAACTCACCCATTTCATCTAGATTTTCCAGTTTCGTAGAGTATAGGCTTCTGAAATAGGATCTGATGATTTTTTGAATTTTCTCAGATTCTGTTGTTATGTTTCCCTTTTCTTTTCTGATTTTGTTAATTTGAATACTGTCTCTGTGCCTTTTAGCTAGTTGACTAAAGGTTTATCTATTTTCTTGATTTTCTCAAAGAACCAGCTCTTGTTTTTGTTTTGCTTTGTTTGTGTGTTTTTTTAATTCTTTGTATCGTTTTCTTTGCTTCTACCTGGATGACTTCAGCTCTGAGTTTAACATTTCTTTCCATTAACTCTTCATGGGTATGTATGCTTCTTTATGTTCTAGAGCTTTTAGATGTGCTGTTAATTTGGTTTTAGGGAGTCTCTCCAATGTGTTTAAGAAGGCACTTAGTGCTAAGAATTTTCCTCTTAACACTGCTTTCATTGTGTCCCATAAATTAGGGTATGATGTATCTTCATTTTCATTGAATTCTGTAAATTCCTTGATTTTTGTCTTTATTTCTTCAAGGACCAAGTTATCATTGAGTCGAGAGTTGTTCAGTTTCCACAGGAATGTGGGTTTTCTGTTGTTTTTATTGTTATTGAGGTTTAGCCTTAGTCCACAGTGATCTGATAGAATGCATGGGATTATTTCTATCTTCTTGTATCTGTTAAGGCTTTTTTATGTCCAATTACATGGTCAATTTTGGAGAAGGTTCCATGATGTGCTGAGAAGAAGGTATATCCTCTTGTTTTAGGGTGAAATTTTCTATAGATATCTGCTAAATTCATTATTAGTTTCACTGTGTCTCTGCTGAGTTTCTGTTTCAATGACTTTTCCATTGGTGAGAGTGGGGTGTTGAAGTCTTCCACTATTATTGCGTGAAGTTCACTGTGTGTTTTGAGCTTTAGTAATGTTTCATTTATGAATGTGGGTGCCCTTGAATTTGAGGCAAAAAGTGTCCAGAATTGAGAATTCCTCTTTGTGGAATTTTTCTTTGATGAATATGAAGTGTCCTTCCCCATCTTTTTTGATAACTTTTGTTTGAAAGTCTATTTTAATTGGATATTAAAATGGCAACTCCAGTATGTTTCTTGGATCCATTTTCTTGGAAGACTTTTTCCCAGCATTTTATTCTGAGGTAGTATCTGTCTTTGTCACTGAGATATGTTTCTTGTATGTAGCAAAATATTGGATCATATTTACATATTCACTCTGTTAGCAAGTGTCCTTTTATTGGGGAATTGAGTACATTGATGGTGAGATATATAAAAGACTGTTAGTTTTTCTGTTTTTCTGTTGCTGGAGATGGTATTATCGTTGTACAATTCTCTTCTTTTGAGTTTGTTGTGAAATGTTTAATTTCTTGTGTTTTATTGGGAGTAGTTACCCTCCTTTTGTTGGAGATTTCATTCCAGTATCCTCTGTAGGACTGGATTAGTAGAAATATATTGGTTAAATTTGATTTTTGTCATGGAATATATTGGTTTCTCCATTTACGGTGATCAAGAGTTTTGTTGCGTATAGTATCCTGTACTGGCATTTGTGTTCTCTTAGGGTCTGGATGACATAATACTCTACATAAGCAAACTCA
This sequence comes from Uromys caudimaculatus, assembly GCA_028551405.1. Lineage (NCBI taxonomy): Eukaryota > Metazoa > Chordata > Mammalia > Rodentia > Muridae > Uromys > Uromys caudimaculatus. The sequence goes on from CM052722.1 coordinate 95,813,475, forward strand.
AGGAAAAAAGCCACGTGATCATCTCATTAGATGTTGAAAAACCTTTGACAAAATAGAACACCCCTTCATACTATATGTCTTAGACAGAATAGAGGGAACTCCCTCTCAGAATCCATGGCATACACATAAATATAATAAAAGCAATATATTGCAAACCAACAGCCAACATCAAATTAAATCGCGAGAAACTAGAAGCAATCCCACTAAAATCCAGGACAAGATCAGGGTGCTCACTCTCTCCCTATCTATTCAATATAATACTTGAAGTTCCACCAGAACAATTAGACAACAAAAAAGAGATGAATGGGCTGCAAATTGGAAAGGAGGGAGTCAAAGTATCACTATTTCAGATGATATGATAGTATATAAAAGTGACCCCAAAATTTACCAGAGAACTCAGACAACTGATAAACAACTTCAGCAAAGTAGCAGGATATAAAATTAACTCAAATCAGTACCCATCCTTTACACAAATGATAAACAGGTTGAGAAAGAAATTAGGGAAAAAAAACTTTTCCCACTAGCCATGAAGAGTATAAAATACCTTGGTTAAAGTCTTACCAAGCAAAGTGAAAGATCTGTATGACAAGAACTTCAAATCTCTGCTGAAAGAAATCAAGGAAGACCTCAGAAGATGGAAAGATCTCCCATACTCATAGATTAGTGGGATTAACATAGTGAAAATGGCCATCTTACCAAAAGCAATCTACAAATTCAATGCATGGCCCATCAAAATTGCAAATCCCATCAAAATTCTAACTCAGTTCTTCATAGAGATAGAAAGAGCAATTCTCAAATTCATCTGGAACAACAAAAAAACCAGGGTAGCCAAAACAATTTTCAACAATAGAAGAACATTTTGGGGAATCATCATCCCTGACCTCAAGCTGTACTACAAAGCTCAAGTCCAAGTGAATCAAGGAACTCAGCATAAAATCAGAAACACTGAGTCTAATAGAAGTGAAAGTAGCAAAGAACCTCAAAACATCAACACAGGGGGAAATTTCCTGAACAGAACACTAGTGGCTCAGGCTCTAAGATCAAGAATTGATAAATGGGACCTCATGAAATGGAAAAGCTTATATATAGCAAAAGACACTGTCAATAGGACAAAATGGCATCCAACAGATTGGGGAAAGATCCTCACTAACATTACATCCAATAGAGGGCTAATATCCAAAATATATAAAGAACTCAAGAAATTAACCTCCAAAACCCAAATAACCCAATATAAAAATGGGGTTCAAAGCTAAACAGAAAATTTTCAACAGAGGCATCTTGAACGGCTTAGAAGCACTTAAAGAAATGTTCAAAGTCCTTAGTCATCAGAGAAATGAAAATCAAAAAGACTGTGAGATTCTATCTCACACGATTCAGAATGACTAAGATAAAAAACTCAAGTGACAGTACATGTTGGCGAGGATATGGAGAAAGAGGAACACTCTTCCATTGCTGGTGGGATTGCAAACTGGTAAAACCACTCTAGAAATCAATCTGGCGGTTCCTCAGAAAATTGTAAATAGTTCTACCTGAAGACCCAGTTATACCACTTTTGGGCATATACTCTACTCAAAAGATGCCCCACCATACCCCAAGGTCACATGATCCACCATGTTCATAGCAGCTTTTTATTGTAATAACCAGAAGCTGGAAACAACCCAGATGTCCCTCAACCAAAGAATGGATACAGAAAATGTGGTTCATTTACACAATGGAATACTATTTAGCTATTAAAAATGAGGCTATCATGAATTTGGCAGGTAAATGGATGGAACTAGAAAATACCATCCTTATTGATGTAGCCCAGATCCAAAGGGACATACATGGTATATACTCACTGTTTCCTGGATATTACCCACAGATCATAAGAAGTGTAACTAGTAGAACAGCTCAAGTGAGGATGCTTCCATTCCACTTAGAAGGATGAAGGAAATAATCATGGAAGGCTGAGCAAGAGAGGGACCTGGATGGGGAAGGGAAGGGACAGGGAAAAGGGGAACTGGATCAGGTATGGAAAGGGGACAGGAGAGATGCCCAGATGGCCGCAAAAATGAATTGAAATAAGCAGCATCAGGGAGGGGGTTCCTCTAGAATGTATAGGAGACCCAGGAGGTGAGAGACTCTAAAGACTCAATTTGGATGACCTTAGCCAAAATGCCCAACATTGGGAGAGGGTCAGGGTTACTAATCCACTGTTAAATTTCTGACTCAGAACTGATCCTGTCTAAAAGAACTGCAGGGACAAAAATGGAGAAGAGACTGAAGGAAAGGCAGTTCAATGACAGGCCTAACATGGGATATATCTCATGGGGAGACATCAAGACGTGATACTATTACTGATGCGATGGTGTGCTTACAGATGGGAGTCTGGCATAGCTGAGACCCTACCAGCAGCTGACTGAGACATATGGAGATACTTACAGCCAACCATTGGACTCAACTCAGGGACCTGTATAGTTGAACTAGGAGAAGAATTGAAGAAGCTGAAGGGGACGGTGACCACATAGGAAGACCAGTTGTTTCAACTTACCCACATCCTAGGGAGCTCCCAGAGACTGAGCCACCCACAAAGAGCATACATGGGCTAGTCCAAGGCCCCTGGAACTAACATAGCAGAGGTCTGCCTGGTCAGACCTTAGTAGTAGAAGATATGCTTAATCCTTGAGAGACTTGAAGCCCAAGTGAAGGGGGAGGCATGTTGGGTGGGGAGCACCCTTTCAGAAACAAGGGGGAGGAGGAATGGGATGAGGAACTATAGGATAGGGGACTGAGGAGGAGGAAACGACAGGAATGTAAATAAATAATAGAAATTGGAAAAAAGAGTGGAGACCTCTGCCTGGGCCACCAGGGGTCCATAGCCAAGGAGCGCTAGGAGAAGGCTACCCTACTGGGAGCGTGGAAAAGCCGTGAGTGGGGTTAGGACGAGCACCACTGCTCACCAGAACCCGTCCGGAACCCTCGGGTCACAGGAACTGAGGTAAAGTCAGGAACAGGAACTTTCCGGTTTCCATCTGTGCCTGGAGACCTCAGCCTGGGCCGAGGGGCTCCAGAGGAGAGCTGGTATCCCAGGAGTGCTGACACACCTTTGAGCACAGGCAGGGCCACCACTTCTGTTCAAGCTCACGGGATCAAGATGGACCCTTGCAGAGCCATCAGGACATAGGAGCCAAGGGACAGCTGGGGACAGGATCCTTCTGGTTTTTGTCTGCACCCCAGAGCTGACACTGTGCCACAGCTCTCCAGGCCCAAGTACCTCTCAGAGAGAGCTGGTCTTCAAGGAGTATTGACACAGAGGACTGCAGGAGGGGCAAGCCACAGCCAGACAGAGGAAGACCAGCCAACATCAGAGTTAACAAGATGGCAAAAGACAAGGGTAAGAACATAAGGAACAGAAACCAAGGCTACTTGGCATCATCAGAACCCAGCTCTCCCACCACAGCAAGCCCTGGATACCCCAACACACCAGAAAAGCAAGACTCAGATTCAAAATCAT
>CM052722.1:95825159-95847939 GCA_028551405.1 Uromys caudimaculatus
AATGGGTGGGCGGGTAGGTGGGAGGAGGAATTCCCTCACAGAGGCGGGGAGGGGGAGGGGACACGGGGTTTCTAAAGAAAAGGGGAATCATCGGAAATGTAAATAAAATATCAAAAAATAAATAAAAAAAAAAAAAAGAAAAGGTTTTTCAAGGGTAAAGGAGTAAGCGATCTAAGGTTATAACTTGAGGATAATGCTAATACAACCCTGTAGCGTGTGTAATATGCTTTTAATTTTCAACACTGAATGTCTATGATCTCGTTTGATCTTTCATCCATTCTGTGAAGCAGGTTAAGGAATATATTTTCTCTTCTTTGACAGATGCAGTCCAGAGAGGTTAAGTGATTCACCCAGAATTTCATAGCTCATTAAGCAGAGAAACCTGACCAGTGCACAGACTTGATGACGCTTTTTCCACTTCGTCATGATGTTCTGCTGTTAATGTGCTTGCCTAGACTCAGCCAGAAACAGTCATTACGTACATTACTATTGGAGAAAAAAGAGGAGGGAGAGAAGGTATCCAATAAGGTGAATACACACTAATTTTGGGTCACTTGAGATTTTTAATAATAATATTAATTCTAATGAGGAAAAATAGGTAGCATTTTTGACAATTCACTATGTGCAACATTAAGCAATTATATGAATTAATTGATATAATCTTCTAAGTATTTTGGGTTTCAGCGTATGTGGTGGGAAGGATACCAACAAGCTCCTATATTTGAATGATTGGTCCCACGTTGGTGGAACTATTTTAGGAAGAATTAGGAAGTATAGTCTTATTCGAGGAGGTACATCTCTGGGGTGGACTTTGAGGTTTCAAAAATCCATGCCATTCTGTTCGCCCTTTCTGCCTCCAAATTCCTGGTCTGAATGTAATCTCTTAGCTAGCATTCCAGTGTCATGACTGCTGGTCTGCTGCCATGCCCACCACCATGATACACATGGACTCACTTTCTTAAACTGCAAGCAAGTCTCTAATTAAATACTTTCTTTTATAAGTTACCTTGGTCATGGTGTATTGTCATAGCAACAGAAAAGTAACTTACAATTGTATAACTTTTTTTTCAAATATATATGACTGCACAGCTTCCATGGCTACAGATCCTGTAAACCTTAGCTTGAAATTCACAAGCCAGACAAAAACACAACACCATTATTACTTAACATTTTTCTGGCTATTATATCCAACGGGTTTACAAGTAGACAAAAGTTAAACACTATTTGAATAAGTCATGCCCTAAAATTATATGATTCAATTCAATGGAGGAGTTAATTTAAATAAAATCATAATTTTAAATTACATTTTTGAAATTGCTAAACACCATTTACCAAACTATTGCTATATATATGACACTTTTTACTCCTAGGTATTAGGATAATCAACTATTTACTTTAGGGAGATATCAGGTGTCAGTAAATATCATACACAACCTACACCAACATCCAACAAATATTCTTCAGTCAGGATAGGGGTGGTCCTAATTGATTGGTACCAGGGAGAAGATAGAAGAGTTACAAATTGAAAACAGTATCCCTCCCACCAACAGGCAGGAAATGAGGGCAAAAATCTTTTTCATTGGAACTAATCAGTCTAGCAATCTGCTGTGCCCTTGATATCCCAGTCACTTAGCTCTTTATTCCATGAGACTACATGCTTGGAGTTCCCACAGAGAAAGCCTGAGTGAACAGCAATACGCAGTCAGGCCTCACCCGGGAATGGTCTCCCCCCTCCTAGGATATAGAGCGATAAAATGCAGTTTCATGAAGTCCCATTTATCAAGTGTTGATCCTAGAGCCTGAGCCATTGGTATTCTTTTCAGGAACTTGTCTCATGTATCAATTCATTAAAGGGCATTTCCCACTTTCTCTTCTATGAAATTTAGTGTTTCCGGTTTTATGTTGAATTCCTTGATCCACTTGGACTTGAGTTTTGTGGAGTGTGATAAGTATGGATCTATTTTTATTTTCTATATGTAGACATTCAGTTAGTCCAGCACCATTTATTAAAGATGCTTTCATTTTTCCATTGAATGATTTTAGCTTCTTTATCCAAACTCAAGTGTCCATAGGTGTGTGGGTTTAATTCTGAGTCTTTGATTTGATTCCATTGATCAACCTGCCTGTTTCTGTACCAATCTGCAAAACTGGTATAATGCAAAGGACACTGTCAATAGGACAAATCGGCAGCCCACAGATTGGAAAAGGATCTTCACCAACCCTACATCTGACAGAGGGCTAATATCCAAAATTTACAAAGAATTCAAGAAGTTAGACACCAATAACCCAAATAACCCAACTAAAAATGGGGTGCAGAACTAAACAGCGAATTCTCAAAAGAGGGCTCTTGAATGGCCTGAAAGCACTTAAAGAAATGTTCAAAGTTCTTCATTGTCAGGGAAACGAAAATCAAAACAACTCTGAGATCTCATCTTACATGCATCAGAATGGCTAAGATAAAAAAAAAAACAAAAAACAAACAAACAAAAAAAAAACCCTCAAGAGATAGCACATACTGGCAAGGATGTAGAACAAGGGGAACACTCCTCCATTGCTGCTGGGAGTGCAAACTCATAAAACCACATTGGAAATTAATTTGACATTTTCTCAGAAAAGTGGAAATAGTTCTACCTCAAGACCTACAACTCACAAAGACACTTACTCAACTATGATCATAGCAGCTATATTCACAATAGCCAGAAACTGGAAACAACCTAAATTGTCTGTCAACTGAAGAATGGATAAAGAAAATGTGGTATATCTACACAATGGAATACTATTCAGCTATTAAAAACCAAGATATCATGAATTATGCAAGCAAATGTATGAAACTTGAGACTATCATCCTGAGTGAGATAACCCACTCCCAAAAGGACATGCTTAGTGTACACTTACTTATAAGTGGATATTAGCCATAAAGTACAGGCAACATGTTATACTCCATAGACTCAAAGAAGCTAAGCAAGAAGGAAGGCCCAAGCAAGAAAGCTTGATTCTCCCTTAGAAGGAGAAATAAAATAGTCATATCATAAGAGGCAGATGGGGAGAGGGAACTGGCAGGGACAGTGGATGGGGAGGGCAGTGGGGTATTCAGGATCAGATGTGGGAAGGACAAGAGAGATGGCTAGATGCCCATGAAAATGAATGGAAATCTGCAACTGATGGGGGTGAGGGGGGGGGGGCATTTCCAGGATGAGTCAGAGATCTGGAATAAGGGAGGTACCCAAGAATCAATGAAGGTTATCTTAGCTGTGACTCGCTACATTGGGGATATAGAACCTGAAGAGGCCACATCCTGTAGCCAGACAGGAGCCCCAGTGGAGTGATAGAGACATGGACCCACCCACCAAATGTTCAACCCAAAATTTATCCTGTCTACAAGTAATGCAGGCACAGGGGAGGGAGCAGAGACTGCAGGAATGGCCAACCAATAACTGGCTGAAATTGAGACCCATTCTATCGGCAAGCACCAATCCCTGACACTATTAATGATACTCTGCTGTGCTTGCAGACAGGAGCCTAGCATTGCTGTCCTCTGAGATGCTCTACCACCCAGAAGCTGAATCAGATATAGACACTCACAGCCAAACAGTGGATGGAGCTTGGGGACTCTTATGGAAGAATAAGAGGAAGGATTGTGTACCCCAAAGGGGATAGGAACTCCACAAGATCAACAAGTCAACTAACCTAAACCCTTGGGGCTCTCAGATTCTGAACCACCAACCAAAGAACATACACGGGCTGGACCTAGGTATCCCTGCTCATATACGGCAGACGTGCAGCTTCACCTTCATGTAGGTCCTGAACAACTGGAATGGGGGCTATCCCAAAAGATGTTGCCTGTATGTGGGATATGTTCTACTAGCTGGGCTGCCTTGTCTGGTCTCTGGGAGAAAAAGTGCTTAGCTTCACAAAGACTTGATGTTCCAGGTGAGGGGATACCCAGGATCCCCCTACCCGCTTAGAGGAGAATTGGAGGAATGGTGGTGGAAGATTTGTGGGAGGGGGTCACTGGGAGGGGGCACTGAGCAGGATGTACAGTGAATAGATCACTGATAAGTGGATATTAGCTGAAACGTTCGGAATACCCAAGTTTCACTTTACAGTAACTGCTGGACTGAGAGTGAGGTCCCAGATGGAGGAGTTGGAGAAGGGACTGGAGGAGCTGAGGGAGTCTGCAGCCCCATGGAGGGAGCAACAGTGCCAACTGGCCTGACCCGCCCCCCCCAGTCCTCATAGAGGCTGGACCACCAACCAAAGAATACACATGGAGGGACCCATGGTTCAGACCACATATGTGGCAGAGGAGGGCCTTATTGGCCATCAGGGGGAGGAAAGGCCCCAGTAAAGGGGAATGTCAAGGTGGGAATATGGGAGTGGGTGGGTGGGTGGGTGATAGGTGGAATTCTCTCATAGAGGTGGGGGAGGGGGAGGGGATAGGTGGTTTCCAAAGAGGAGACCTAGAAAGGGGGAAACATTGGAAATGTAAATAAAGTATCAAAAAAAGAAAAAGAAAAAAATTAAATTACATTAATAAAAATAAGTATGTGTACCAATTCTTTTTCCAGGGCAATTCTCCTTGTAGTCCAAATAGAGAGAAGGAATGGGGGAAGGGAAAAGGCAATTAAGTTTTTTTAAATAAGTAAGAATAAGAATTCATATCCCTTTGACCTGGATGTTCTGAGATTTTGAAGCAAGTGCTTCTTTTACCACTGGATGCCTAGCAACGAGCATATATCCTGTTATATGGTAGTTAATAAATGCATAATGAATAGATGATATATGTATGAATGCATCAATATTCAAGTGAAAGAGCAGTCTTTGGATTCAGCAATTAGGAAGCAAGTAATTGTTAAATTCCTGGCTCACGCAACCCAGACACTGTAATGTCAGCTAACATTTCTTGAACTTTAACTATAGGGAAGGCATTGTCCTAAATGTGCCCCACTATTATGAAAGCTCGTTAGTGTCTGAATCAAGTTCACAGCCTTCATCTGCAGTCTTAGCATGTCACTCTGTTTTGCAAGCTGTAGAAACCAGAGATGGCATGAAGAATCAAGGCTCTTCCTGGCACCATGTTTCGGTGGGTGGGCCTTGTCAGGAGGAACCGTAGTGACGGCTGAACAGTCTTCTAAAACTGTAGCATCATTGTCCTCAGTCTTCCAGTACCTGTAAAAGTTCTTAGAATTCCTGTGACTGTCTGAAGTTGCTGGCAGTTGTTCCTTACAAATGGCCCCGTTGAAAGATGTGTGGGCTTCCAGTTTTCTTTATTAAATGTCTTCCTGCCAGAAATAACTAGAGTTGTTTGTGTTTACCCAACTGAACTCTGAGTGCTTCAGATAGGCTTTACATTAGTTCCAAAGGTGAGGAGTTCAAGCTCCAGAGCAGCAAAATGGCATGGCTGAATTAATCAAAGTGGTTGCTTAGTGCCTGTACTCTAAGTAGTTCTGCCTCATACCTCTTTAATTGTAAAGTCAACTCTAGTCAGGTAACATATCCTTAGTTTTTTGACTATTTCAATGGAAAAAATATTGTTTGAAGCCTGTTTTAAATTTGCAGACCTTCTGTACTCTAGATGAAACCATTTTACTTTCAAATAAACCTCTCTATGTCACTTTTGGAGGTGACGCAAGGGAGGCTGACTACTCATACACCTGGGATGAAGGGGAAGAGTGGGCAGTGTGGGAAGCTTCAGCTTTAGCATCTTTCAAACTCCCGACATTGATTTTATTTCACAACACCCTCCTTGGTATCACGTTCCTATTTAAAACAAATTAACATCAATGTCAAACTTGATAGCCTTTGGGGTATAAATGGCAAGAAGCAAAATGTTGGTTCTGCAAAGCTGAGAGCCTTGTTAACTAGACATTGTGTTTGCCTACATTTCTAGTCAAAGCTAACATTTCAAGTCAGAGAGGTGAATCTATATATATTGATCTGGAAAAACATTCGTGATATATTGTCAAGTGGTGAAAAACAAGTTTCAGGGAAAATTGATGATATGATTTTATTTTTTAAGAAAAGAAAGAAAAACCATATAAAAATAACACCTACACACAGAATGTTGCATCCAGCAAGGTTCTTGGCCACAACCTTACTGTTTTATTGATGAGTATATCTGAAGGCCAGAGAGTGAAGCAGCTAGAGTCAAAAAGCTAGTTAGTAGCAGAATCAATTCTGTGCTACCCGTCTCCAGACTCTACTACGTCACTCTCTGTACAAGCTGTACCTGTATCATGCTATTAAGAAGATAATAATCTAGTACGATAGCCACCAGTTTGGGGTAAGGCATCACTAATGAAAACGGGATACCATTTAAGCTCTAAACTGATATATATTAGAGAGCGGAATATATCTGCCCCCAAAGCAGGATCATTAAAGAGTATTCTTCATGTTTCTATTACATTCTGTCTATATAAATGTTGTTTTGCTCTGTCCCTTTAATAATTTAGTGATTTATCTGACATGTTTGTTTTATAATGTTAATTTGAGTTAAATAATAAACTAATAGAGCACTTGTTGTACATAGTAAGAAACTTGCCATAGTACCTGGCTAAAATTCCAAATGTGACACTTGTTTAATTAAACTGAAAAACAATTGAAAGTTTCCTTCAGAATACTAAAGTAAGTTCTATGCCACTGAAATATACTCAAAGTCTCTATGTTACTTTATAAAAGTTATTTGACAATCAGAAGACTAATATTTTATGTGTTATTTATGAGAAGGAGAAAGGAGGTGGGAGAGGAAGGGGAGAGGAAGAGGGAGGAGGAGAAGAAGAGGGAGAGAGAGAGGGAGATTACAAGTATGCACCTGTATTTTAAGGTGTAGACTTAAGAGTTCAAGGAACAACTCGTGAAAGCTGGATTTCATCTTCTTTTCTGTGAGTTTCAAGGATCAAACTCAGGTTCCCAAACTTGTGCAGTGAGCAGCTTCTCAAGGAGCCATCTTCTCAGCCCTGTCTGAATTGTAATTTTCTACAGAAGTCTTGGAACCAATCATTTACCAAATACCTAGGAACAACTGCATCTTTAAAAACATGTAAAAGAGTTTTTTAAAAAGTTGATCCAAACATGTAGTACTGATAGCTAATATTTGGAAAAGGAGAATGGGAAGAGAGCTAGAAGGAGGTTAAATATCACAAACATAAGACACTTAGAGAGGAGTGGACGCTCTAGTGCTCCATAGCACAGTGGGGAGATTATAGCTTCCAGTAATCCAAAGCTTCATGACTCCAAATACAAAGTCATGATCAGAAGAAGGAAATACTAATTACCCTGATTTTCAGTACTTGTTGTATAAATGTATTGAAACAACACCCTGAACCACATACATATGTACAGTTTCAAAGAATTAAAGTTTTCAAAAAGTATTCCAGGAAATGGGAATTTTAGCTATTCCAGTTTGACCAGTATGTACTACATACAATGTTGAAGTATCACACTATAACTCACAAACATATTTAAATGGTCAACAGAAATATTCATAATAAAATTTTATATTAGACAAAATATAAATAAATGTTGCATTTATTCTAAACTTAAACATTTCAGAAACAATAGAAGTCCTTTGCCAAGTGTTTATTCATCTTCATTTTGTTCATTTGATGCATGAACACATAAAACAGTGTCTTGCATGCCTGATACTCCATTTGCAGTACCACATAAAGTCATATTGACCCCCCTAGGAGTCTAGCTATGAGGAAAGTGCCAAATATACTTGCTCAGTCAGGCCTTTTTTTTTCTAACTTCTTGTCCCTGATTCCCCACCATCCTGCCTGGGATAGGATTTCATTACTGTTTGATGAAATTGCCAGAAGAAAAGTGAGATCAGTAGGCAGAAATATCCAAATCTTAGACCTATATCTGCTTCCACAAAGTTTCATGGTCTTGGAAAGATCATTGATTGCCAACTTTTTGGTTGTAGAAATCTCCCTTTGAAAAGAATTGTTTACAGAAAACTTCATCACTATTAGCAGGCTCCAGGCACAACTGAACCCATAGGTGTATGGAAATTAAAGTCTGAAAATCAATGCACCATGTCCATCAACAGCAATGGATTTTTTGAAAGATATGGTAAATTTATAAAATGGAGTATTAGCCAAAAATAAAGTACAAATTTCTCATTTCTGAAGCAACATGGGTGACTTCTAAAGGCAGGCTGAGTAAGAGAATATAGTCAAGCAAAAGTACATGTTGTTTCATTTTATTTGTAGAACACTTAAGCAGAGGAATCCTGACATAGGATGAAAGAAAGGAGATCAGTGGTTACATCAACATTGGGGATGAAGGAAAGGATTTAATATAAAAGAATAGAAGGAAACTTCTGAGGTGATGAAATTGTGCAATGTTTTAATTGAAGTATCTATTCCTCTGGGATCTGAAAAGTCTCATAGAATGGCACACTGTAATTGGAAAGGAATATTGACAAAAATTCTTTCACAATAAAGCTGGTTAAAATTATTACATAAATCATCTTCAAGGCTCTTATAGATCAAACATAGTCGACTAAATTTTCTTTAAATACTAGATGTTCTATTTATAGCCTCTGTAGCTATCTTAACCTTAATCACTTAACCTCTGTGAACCTCTGTTTCCTCATTCTTAATATGAGCTGGAAATACCAATGCCTTGTTGTAAGAGTTCTGCATGATAATAAACAGAGACAGATCTGAGTTCAGTATCTGGCTCATAGTAAGTATTCAATACATGCAAGCTGCAGTTCTATCATTTCAAATACATTCAGAAGCCTAGCAGAAGAAGTTAGAGGTCAACTCACGAGATCTTAATTATAATTTTGATTCTCCTACTAAATATGCAAGACTTTGGACAAATTCCTTTACTTTGCCTGGTTCTCTGTTTTTCATCATTAGTATGGGGGAGGTCATTGTGATGTCTTTCTTCGTACATCATAGAGATATTAGGAATGCAAATACAACTAATTAATGAAAGAGAAATATAGAAAAGCACAATGAAAATGTAAAAACTTTATACAGGTGTAGGAAAGATCATGACATATTTTTTTCATAATTCTAGGGTTAAGTAGAGCAAGAAAACTGTGCTAGCACTCAATAAAGTGATAATGTTCTGGCATTTGTTTTGTCTTTTATATGTTTTGGGAGGGGTCCATTTTCTGTTTCAGTTGTGTCTTGCTTGTACCAGTCAGATAGGAGAAACTCCTGTTTCTCCTGTCCTTTCTGCTCACAACGAAAAGATTCTGATTAGTCCATTTTCTAGAAGATGAGTGGGCCAGCGGATGCCTAGCCAATATTAATAAGAGCAAAAGTAGTACATCTCCATGTTAATTCACATCTCAGTGGTGGATAATACTTTGAAGGAGGAAGATTTGCAGAAGATTTTCCTACACCAATTATCTACATTTCTAAAGGTAGTTATATTCCTTTATACAAATTTCCCTACGAGTAAGTCCAAAAGTGAGTGTTATTTCACAAGTTTGGAAGCAAAGGTAGATTGTGCTACTTTTCTGCCATAACTTTCTTTACCACATCGTCCTTATTTCTGAATGTGTCTATCAGGGGATTTAGCATGGATATCAGAGCCCCATAAAACCGTGAGATAAACTTGTGCTGGACAGAGAAAGACAGGTGACTGGGAAGTGTAAGAGTTTTTATATAGTGCATCATACAAATTCTTTACTACCATGAGTTGAAAGCTCAAGTGGAAGAGGCCTAGAGCCTTTTCCTAATTTAGTGAACCCTTAGAAAGGCAGTAGCCACGGCTTGTACCCTGGAAAGCAGGGCAAGCACAAAGCAGGCAGGGGTACTAATGGGGACTACCATAAGCTCATTGTGGCCAGTATCAGAACAGACCAGCTGAATAAAGAAGATCACACAGACCAAATGGTTGGTGGCATTAGTTCCATAAAAGTGAAAGCTCAGGGATAAGATGATCATGATAGTGAGTACACATGATAACCACTAAGAAACAGCAACTATCCAGACACATAGCCGTTCATGAATCACACATGTGATTAGCCACAACCGGAGACAGGCACTCTGCCATGGTTAGGAACATTCATTTTAGACAAGTGTCATGGGACAAAACAAATTACAAAGAAGAAGTAGACTGGAGAGTGGAGGTAAAGATCCAGATGGAAAAGATCTTATCCTCTAGCAGTACATTGAGGTAAGAAATAGTGTCAATATGAAAAATACGCCTCTCCACTTGGGATACTTACAGATACCAGTAAGGAGAAATTCACCACTTCTGTGGCATTGTCCATGATCACTCTTCTCTCTTGCCACTATTCATGGAATGGGTGCTCACAGAGCTGCTAAGTTCCATCTGAAGAATGGGAATACAGGTAGAGAGGGAGAAAACAGTGGGAATAATTAGGATGTGTGGGATTTGTATCTTTTCTTTGTTCAGAGAAGAGAGAACACAGATGGTATAACTACACAAAAATGGACACAATGTTTAAAAATTTTAACATTATTCCAGGAAAAAAGAAAGTATCCTGATCGGGGGAAAACATTAAAAATCCTCTAGTACTCCACTTAAAGCACACCCAACAGCTATAAACTGCACCCCATTCCCTGCACTGGATTCCTTGCCCCAAAATTCTGCCTGCTTTCTTGGGAGCCAGTTGGCACCAGGGACCCCAGGTAAGTCCCTTTCTCCCTTCAAGCCCCTGCCCATCAAATGCCCTGAAAGCATACCAGACTATAAACTATACCCCAAACCCAGCACTGGATTTCATGCCCCACAACTGACTGCTTTCCTAGAGGTATGTAGGCATCAGGGACAACCAGGTAAGAACCTGCCCCAAGACATGGTCTGCCACATCCCCTTAAAATACATCCAAAATCCTTAAACTGCATGCCATACCCAGGACTCTGAGCTTACAACTCAGCCTAATTTCTTGGAGGCCCACCTTTACCAGGGACCTCAGGGCATGCTGGTACTAGGGACCCTGTAGGCAAGGTTAATACCCAAAACCATAGAGGCCATGTAGACCACAAAAACCCCAGGGGAGATACCCTACTAGACGTGAAGAATCACTAGTCACCAGAAACACAGGCCACTGCAGAGCAGAAGACATAGAGAAAACTAAAACCAAAGGAAAATTATCCACAAACCACACACCCAACAAAGATAAAGTTGGGAATCAGCATCTAAACCTGTAGAAACCATTAAATCCAGATGGCTAAAGACTAGGGTATGAGCAAATAGGCTTCATCCAAGAGATACAGGGATGGTTCAATATATGAAAATCTATCAATGTAATGCATCATATAAACAAACTGAAAGAAAAAAATCACATGATCATTACATTAGACATTGAAAAAGCCTTTGACAAAATCCAAAAATTCCTTCATGAGATCAGTGATACAAGGTACATATCTGAACACAATAAAGGAAATATACATCAGGCAGATAGCCAACATCAAACTAAACAGAGAGAAACTTAAAGCAATTCCACTGAAATCAGAAACAAGACAAGGCTGTCTACTTCTCTATATCTATGCAATATATTACTTACAGATCTACCTAGAGCAATCAGACAACTAAAGGAGGTCAAAGGGATACAAATTGGAAAGGAAGAAGTCAAAGTATCACTATTCACAGATGATGTGATAGTTTACATAAGTGACCCCCAAAGTTCTACCAGAGAACTCCTACACCTGATAAACATCTTCAGCTAAGTGGCTGGATACAAAATCAACTAAAAACTCAGTAGCCCTTCTCTATGCAAATGACAGGTTGGCTGAGAAAGAAGTTAGGGAGACAATACCCTTAATAATACCTATAAGCAATATAAAATATCTTGCTACAACTCTAACCAAGCAGGTGCTAGACTGACATGAAAAGAACATCAAGTCTTTGAAGAAACAGATTGAAGAAGGTATCAGAAGATGGAAGTATCTCCCATGCTCATAGATCAGTAGAATTAACATAGCAAAAATGGCTAGCTTACCAAAAGCAATATACAGATTCAATGCAATTCCCACCAAACTTCCCACACAATACTTTAAAGACCTTAGAAGAATAATTCTCAACTCCATCTGGAAAAAACAAAAAACCCAGGGAACTAAAACAACCCTGTTCAATGAAGAACTTCTGGAGGTATCACTATCCCTGATTTTAGACTGTATTATGGAACAATACTAATAAAAACTTCATGGCATTGGCATAAAAATAGACAGATAGAACAATGGAATTTCATTGAAGACCCAGAAGTAACCCCACACACCTATAGCAACTGGATTTTTAACAAAGAAGCTAAAGTTGTACAATGGAAAACAGAAAGCATCTTAAACAAATGGCATTGGACTAACTGGATGCTTGCATTTAGAAGAATACAAATAGATCTATATCTGCCTTCCTTCATAAAACTCAAGTCCAAGTACATCAAAGACCTCAACATAAAATTGATGCACTAAATCTGATAATAGAAAAAGTGGGGACTTCATTGAACACATTGACATGGAAGACAACTTCCTGAACAGAACACCAATGGCTTAGGCTCTAAGATCAACAGTTGATAAATAGGACCTTTTGAAACTGAAAATCTTCTATAGGGGAAAGGGCACCATCAATAGGACAAAACAGCAGCCTACAGAATGGGAAAAGATCTTCACCAACCCTACATCTGACAGAGGACTGATATCCAAAATATATAAAGACATAAAAAAAAAAAAGACATGAACAAACCAAATAACACAATTAAAAATGGTGTACAGATATAAACAGAGTATTCTCAACAGAGGAATATCAAATAGCCAAGAAGCACTTAAAGAAAAAATTTCAACACCCTTAGTCATTAGAGAAATGCAAAACAAAATGACTCTAAGATTTGATCCAACAACGGTCAGAATGGCTAAGATCAAAACCTCAAGGGACAGCACGTGCTGGTGAGGATGTGGAGCACGGGAAACATTCCTCCTTTGCTAATGGGAGTACAAACTTGTACAATCATCTTGGAAATCAATTTGGCAGTTTCTCAGAAAAGGGGGAATAGCTGTACTTTAAGACCCAGCTACTCCACTCCTGGGCATATACCCAAGATGTTCCACCATTCAACAAGGACACTTGCTCAACTATGTTCATGACAGCTTTGTTTGTAAAAGCCAGAAACTAGAAACAGCACAGATGTCCCTCAACTGAAGAATGGATAAGGAAAATATGGCACATTTTATACAATGGAATATTACTCAGCTATTAAAAACAATGACATCATGATATTTGCAGGCAAATGGATGTAACTAGAAAATATCATCCTGAATGAGATAACCTTACCCAAAAAGAAAGATGTGTTATGTACTCATTTTTAAGTGGATATTAGCTATAAAGTATAGGATAACGATGCTGCAACCCACAGATCCAAAGAAGCTATGTAACATAAAGGGGCCAAGGAGGGATGCTTGAATCTCACTGAGTAGGGGAAATAGAATAGACATTGGGAATGGTGGGAGGGAGGGAACTAGGTGGGGGAGTGGGACCAGGGGAGGAGCAGAAGATATCGACTGAGCAAAGGATGGAGGGAGAAAGTACTGGGAGAGAGAACTACAGTAGGTGGGAGGCTAATCTCTGGGACGAGTTAGAAACTTAAAAACAATGGAAACTCCAAGAAATCTATGAGGGTGACCTTAGTTAAGACTCCTAGCAATGGAGAATATGAAGTCTAAAATGGCCACCTCCTGTAACCAGAAAAGACTTCCAATGAAAAGACTGTGTTACCCCCAACCCCAAAATCTTAAACCCACAAACTTTCCTGCCTACAAGAGGTGCAGGAGTAAAAATGGAGCAGAAATAGAGGGAATGGCTAACCAATGACTGGCTCAGCTTGAGACCCATGCCATAAGAGGGAATCTACACCTGACACAATTAATGATATTCTACTATACTTGCTGACAGGTGCCTAGCCTAATTGTCATCTGAGAGGCTTTACCCAGGAACTGATGGAAACAGATGCAGAGACCCACAGCCAAATATTGGGAAGAGCTTGAGGAATCATGTGGAAGAGGGGGAGGAAGGATTGAAGAAAACAGAGAGGTCAAGAAAACGTAGGGGCCTACAGAGACTGAACAGCCCTACAGAGGCCATGCTTGTGATGGACCCAGACCCTTGGCACATATCTGTCTTTATATGAGTCTCCTAACAACAGGAGCTGGGGATATCTGTCTGCTGCCTGCCTTTGGATCCTTTTCCCATAACTGAGCTCCCTTGTCACAATAGGAGAAGATGTGTCTAGTCCTACATAAACTTAATGTGCCATGGTGGATTGATATCCATGGGAGGCCTCCTCTTTCTGAGGAGAAAGGAAGGACTGGAAGGAGCAGGGGGAGGGGAAAGTGTGATCTGGATGCAACGTTAACTAATTTTTAAAAATTAAAATAATAAACTCCAGTACCCTTCCACCAGATGTTCTCTCAGATAATTTTTGCACAACTGAGAAGAGAATAAAGGAAGGCCATTTTCCCAGTTCACTCCCATGGTCTTTGATTTTCCACAACAAATTTGATGCATAGATATAGTTGAATGTGAGTCACCATGAATTACCATTCTTCATCCAGAGAGGACCTTCTGGTAGATGAGATGTTTTAGGGACAGCTTTGCCTGTTCTTGTAGCTCTATCTCACTCATAATCATGTACATTTCTATTATCATTTAGTGTGAGAATCTAGTTTATAAAGTTGATGCAAAGTATTTTTTTTGATCTTAGCATATTGAAGTAATTAAGACCCTTACACTTCTATCTTCTCTTGTGCTTTCTATGCTAGGAATGTTCAGGTATAGTTAGGAGTCTGAGAATCTAATGGGATCCTTCTAGAAGTGACGATGATAAAAGGAGTGACTGAGAAGCTGCTAAAAAGACTTTTTTCTCCTAACTTCACTCTTCTTCTTTCCTCTTGCTTTGTTTTTCTCATACTATCCAGTGTCTGAAATTAAAACAATTATTTTATTATTATTTGTCATTCAATTAAATATAAATTTACTGAAGAGAGGAGTTCTGCGTATCAAACATATCGGGTGAATAGCAAGTCACAACATTTATGAGCATCATCTCAAACCTGTCTGTCCCCCTTGCCATCATTATCAGTTTTTGTTCCATGACAGTGTCATTATAACACCTGGAATCAGTCAGGACCATATTTGTTTGTTTCCTTCTTGCTCAATTTAAATAATTCAATTGCATTGTAAATCATATCATATCACTCCTCTATTTTTTTAAATATTTATTTTGTATGCTTTCATACATATACACTGAGCATCTATTTTCCCCTCATATTTTTATTGATCTGTGACATACATGCAAAATGTATACACATTAATGCAAACGCATTCATAAAAAGTAAGATATACATACACCAATTAATGAGACAGTCACCACTGACAATGTCATGAGGGCTTGGGGTGTACATGTATAAGGTTCTGTGGTGTTGAGGTTTGGTCTGCTGTTGTGAATTGTAATGCTAAATACTGGCTCCCAAGCTCTGGTTCCCTCAAGGACACAGGAATTCTCATGTACACCAAGTGATGCTACAAAACCTTGCTCTTTAAAACTATTAGTTAAATAAAGATGCGTACAGTCTATAGCTGTAGCACAAGAAAGATAGGTGGAGCTTTGGTTACCAGGGCTTGGGGTCTAAGGAGGAACCACAATGGGGGAAGAGACACCATGGGATAAAGGATCCTGAGAACTGGCCTTGACAGCTGGCTAGTGAGAGTAAGAACAGCCCCTGTGAAACATGGCACGCCAATCCCAGGGTTATTAGCAGGGAAATAGACATAATAGCATAGAGGGTAGATATCGGCCAGCTCTACTGCTGTCTACAGCTTATTATAAATATAAAAATTTTGTGTGTTTTATCTGGGAAATGAATGGGGACAGAAATACTCAACTAAATGGGAGTGTGTATGTATAAAGTCCTGTGGCTCATCCTTATGACTGAAAAACATTATTTAGAGGTCACCATTACCTCAAAGAGTTTTCTCTTCCTTTTTCACTTATGAACAAAATTAGCAAAATTCTACATTATGAGCAAGTGTTTAAGCAGATAATACTATATTATCGCTTAACATACATTCCCATTTCAATTTTATTCAGCATTTTATACTATGGTGCTCATTTCTTCTCAAATATTAGTTCCTGGTACCAGTTTCATGCTCTCTGGGCTCCAGTCAGATTTTTCACTGTGAAACCGTTGCTGCTCTATGCTTGTCAAACCCAGCATCCTAGCATGGCTTTCTTTCTCACTCTACTCAAAAAGCATTTGAGGGGGGGGAGGTGATCCCTTCTTGGACCCTGTAAGGAAGTTCATCTCTATACCTGAAGTTGTAAAACCCCACTTTCTGAATTACTTTCTTTGCATAATTGCCTATAGCATGCTACATATCCTAT
Organism: Uromys caudimaculatus; assembly: GCA_028551405.1. Lineage (NCBI taxonomy): Eukaryota > Metazoa > Chordata > Mammalia > Rodentia > Muridae > Uromys > Uromys caudimaculatus. Next base: position 95,841,523 of record CM052722.1, read on the forward strand.
CTGTCCATTATGTTTATTGATTGTTTCTCTCAACTAGAACATATTCTCAATAAGTTTAAGGATACAGGTTAAACAGTCAATCATTATTTGCTGCATAAATGTTCAAACTAAGCCATTTAGCTAGTTCATATCTAAGGGAAATTTTTTTTTATTATTTATCAACATCTTTAAAAAGGATGTTTGTGGGTCGACCATTCCTTGATGATTGTGTGTCCCTTCATTAAAAGGATTCTATTCCCTTTTTCTCTCTCCCTGTCCTGCCTTCCCTCTTTTCTCTCCCCCTTTGTTATGTGCTTCAATCTAATGTGGAGCTTTCTGTGTCTCAGGCTTGCCTGGACCTGTAGAGCCTCCTGACTTAGTTAGCTTAGGTGCTAGGATTAAAGTGCCACCACAAAATAGGCTTTCCCATGTCCTCCTGGTGTCCTACTTGAAGTTTCTGTGGTATATTGGCAATGTCACTTGACTTAAAATTTAATTTGCACTATGGTTAAACCAAATGATCTCTCTGAGTTATTATTCTATGTCAAACAAACTATGTAGCATCCCCTGGGTTCTTTCAGGTAAAATATGGATGATGGGCCCATACTCCCCAGGATAAAGGACTCTGTTATATTTCTCTCCTTTCTTGGAGATGTTGGGTGTTATAGTAGTGGTTGCCAAGCATTAGATATGTTCAACACATCACTTATACTTAGAAATATCTAGTGAGAAGATTTAGCAATTTCATCCTGTACCCTAACCTCCTAACAAAAACTTCCCCATGTTTCAATATGCAACTTTACCAGCCTCTCAGACAGGCTATACACATAAAAATCGCAAGCCTATAGATACCGAAGTGTTTTGGCACTTGTGAAGAGGCAAATGGATATAAGAGGTAGAGGTTGGTGACTTGTTTTCATAAAAGCCTCTATACAGCTTGAAGGGCTCAGCACTGCTTTTGCCTTAATTTATCTATCATGGGATCCTGAGAAGAAGGTTTTGCTTTGGACTACCTTTGACATGCTAAGGAAAAATCAAAAAACTATTTTTATAGAGCAAAAGTACAGAAATAGATAAATCCTGTGACCACACAAAATTAAGCTTATCTACATTTTAAATAGGTACAACCACATCTTCATATTTCCAGCAGTTGAGAGTATGTTTAACTACCAGTTATCCATGCATGGACCATTCACAGTGGAATATCTAAACACATGAGGGACATACTTCACATGGACAATGAACTGGTACTACTTAGAAGTAGGCAGCTGATTGTTGTACCATCTTAAATAGCTATATGTTGTCCTTAGAAGTCTATAAAATCACTGGATCCAAATCAACATATAATGATAAATGGATAGATATTTCCTTTCTTATGCAAGCCTACCATTGCCTATTGATTATAGAGAGTGTTTTGTTTCTCATACAGTGCAGAATTAGTAGATCCATTAGAATAAATTGATGAACTATTTCACTAAAATCTTGTAATCAGTCTATGGCTGTGGGACAGACTTGTTTTTAAATGGTGTTAAGTATACTAATAGAGGTTGGGATTGAGCCTGTGACCTTGTCCCCATTAGTATTATCTTTGATCCCATGAAACTAAAATTGAAAACAATTTTCCTCACAAATTTACAGTCTACTCAGCATCTAAATTAAGGAGTCTATTTTTTCATTAAGTCAGGGCTTGCCCTACAAAGTCAGTGCTGAGTGTTTCATCCCAGAATCACCATTAAAAGATTCCGGGAAAATAAGACCCAGCATTTTTCCTGGATTAGCCCTGTTACCTGTCATTATGCATACAGGCTAACTTACCTTTAGTTAGTAGCTACCACTTGGCTTCTGGAAGATAGTCTATGGCACATATATTGTGAGAAACTGACCTCAAAAAAAAGAAAATTAGAAAAAGAATCTAAGTCAGAACTTAGTATATCACCACTCTGTTGAAATTACCTCTGTAGCGTTAATGAATGGAAAGCAGAAGGTCTTCCAGAAGAATTGTTCTCCGGAACTTTCTAGGGTTTGTCTAGTAATGATCTCCCTACAAACTCCCAAGTGCTCAAATATTTGTAAACCACTAAAGAAAGAAAAAAATCTTTTACATTAAGTCAAATCTCAACTGACAAGCCCATTGATCTACTGTCCTTGATAATGGTATGTAACTCAATCACTGAAGTTTGTGGGCAAAGTTTTTTTCTAACATTCTTATTCTATCTCTCCCAGCAAAATTATAATATAAACATTCTACATTATGATCTTTAGGTTATTTCAATTTGCTAACTATTATAGATATAGTTAGTATATCTTATATGTGTATATGTATCTTTTGCCTCATACAAATTTTTATTTATATGTTATTTAGGTTGGAACATAATGAAAGCAATGCTGAGAGCAATGTTCAATGTTCATAGTACTAAGTGCCTTCATAAAAAGATGGAGAGATCTCATACTAGCAACTTTATAGCACACCTGAAAGCACCAGAATAAAAAAGATGTCAGCATACCAAAGAGGAGTAGATGGCAAGAAATTATCAAATTGAGGGTTGAAATCAAAATAGGAACTAAGAGGAGAGTACAAAGAATCAGTGATACAAAGAGTTGGTACTTTGAGAATCTCAACACGATAGAAAAACACATATCCAAACTAACTAAACGACAGAGAGAGAATATCCAAATTAATTAAAGTGAAAATGAAAAGGGGGACATAACAAAGAAAGAAATCCAGAGAATTGGAAGGACATACTTTAAAATATTATCCCATAAAATTGGAAAGTCTAAAAGAAATTGATAATTTTCACAATAGATACCACTTACCAAAGTTAAATCAAGAAAAGTTAAACTAAATACATAGTCCTATAACTCCTAAAGAAATAGAATCAATCATTGAAACTCTCCTAACCAAAACAAGCCCAGGGGCAGACAGTTTTAACACAGAATATGACCAAATTTTAAAGAAGAGTTAACATCAATATCCCTCAAATTATTCCACAAAATAGAAACAGAAGGAACATTGCTCAATTCATTTTATGAGGCCACATTCACCCTGATACCTAAACCACATAAAGACTCAATGAATAAAGAGAATTACAGACCAATTTCCTTTATGAACATAGAAGCAAAAATACTCCATAAAATACTTACAAACCATATCTAAGAACACATCAAAATGATCATCTATCATAACCAAGCATTCTCAACAAATACTGCTAGTATCATTGGTTATCTGTATGTAGAAAAACAGATAAACTCACATCTATCACCCTGCACAAAACTTGAGTCCAAATAGATCAAAGACTTCAGAAACACTGATCCTGATAGAAGAGAAAGTGGAGGACAGAATTGAACATATACTCACAAGAGACAGCTTTCTAAACAGAGCAACAACAGCTCAAGCACTAAGATCAAAAATTCATAAATGGAGCCTAATGAAACGTAAAAGCTTTTGTCAGGTAAAGAACACTGTTGTACAAAGGAAGCCTACATTATGGGAGAAGAGTTTTTACCAACTTCACATCTAATAGATGTCTAATATTCAAAATATAGGAAGAACTCAACAATCTAGTCATTAAAACAAATCATCCAATTTAAAGTGGGGTACAGATTTAAACAGAGAATTCTCTCCAGAGAAATCCTAAATGCCCAAGAAGCACTTAAATAAATGTTTAACATCTTTAGCCAACAGAGAAATTCAAACCAAAATGACTTTGAGATTCGATCTTACATCTGTCAAAATGGCAAAGATCAAAAACACAAGTCACAACTCATGCTGGTGAGGATATGGATCAAAGGGAACACGGCTCCATTGATGTTGGGAACACAAACCTGTACAGTTACTCTGGAAATCAATATGGTGGATCATCAGAAAGTTGGTAATCTACCTCAAGACTTAGCTATACCACTCTTGGGCATGTACACAAAGGACACGCTACCATACCATAAAGACGTTTGCTCAACTATGTCCGTTGTGACATTATTCATAATAACCAGAAACTGACAACAGACTAGCTGTCCCTCAGCAGAAGAATAATTAATGAAATTGTGGTATATTTACACAATGAAATATTAATGAGCTGGGGTTTTTTGTTATTTTATTTACGTTTCAAATGTTATCCCCCTTCCCGGTTTCCCCTCCACAAATCCCTATCCTATACCCCTCCCCCTGCTTCTATGAGAGTGCTCCCCCAACCACCCACCCACTCCTGCCTCACCACCATAGCATTCCCCTATGCTGGGTCATGGAGCCTCCACAGGACCAAGGGCCTCCCCTTGATGCCATATAAGGCATTCCTCTGCTACATGTGCAGCTGGAGCCATGGGTCCCTCCATGTGTACTCTTTGGTTGGTGGTTTAGTCCCTGGGAGCTCTGGGGGGTCTGGTTGGTTGATATTGTTGTTCTTCCTATGAGTTGCAAAACCCTTCAGCTCCTTCAGTCCTTCCCCTAGCTCCTCCATTGGGGTCCCAGTGCTCAGTTCGATGGTTGGCTGTGAGCATCTGTATCTGTATTGGTCAGGCTCTCACAGAGCCTCTCAGGGGACAGTTATATCAGGCTCCCGTCAGAAAGTTCTTCTTGGCATCATCAGTAGTGTGTGAGTCTGGTTTCTGCAGATGGGATGGATCCCTAGGTAGGGCAGTCTCTGGATGGCCTTTCCTTCAATCTCTATTCCATTTATCTACCTGCCTGTCTGTAAACCAATACCATACGGTTTTTAATCACTATTGCTCTGTAGTACAGCTTCAAAATCTATAGAACAATTAAAGAATATTAAAAGTTTCAAGAGGAAAAGGCAAAGTAATAATATAAAGGCAGACCTATCAGAATTACTTCCGAATTTTCAGCAAAGACTCTAAAAGCCTGAAGGGCCTAGGCAGATGGCCTGCAGCCTCTAAGAAACCACAGGTGCCAACCTAGACTACGATACACAGCAAAACCCTCAATCACCATAAAAGGGAAAAACAAGATATTCCATGAGAAAAAATTTTTTAAACAATATCTATGCACAAATCTAGCACTGTGGAAAACACTAGAAGGAAAACTCCAACCCAAGAAGGCTAACTGCACTCAGAAAAACCACAAGAAATAAATAATTCCACACCATCAAAAAATAAAATAAAGGAAGCACACACACACACACACACACACACACACACACACACACACACTAACATACTAACACCACAAATATCAAAATAACTGGGATTAACAATCATTGGTAATTAATATATCTTAATATCAATGAACTCAATTCCTCAATTAAAAAAACAAGCTAACAGAATGGATGTGAAACCAAGATCCATTATTCTGCTGCAATAAGAAACACACCTCAGCAACAAAGATAGAGACTATCTCAGTAGAGGGCTGGGAAAAAACCCAAGTAAGTGTATCCAAGAAGCAAGGTGGAGTAGCCATTCTAATAGCTAATAAAATACTTTCAGCTAAAAATAATCAAAAAAGACAGGGAAGCACACTTCATACTTATCAAGGAAAAACCCACCAAATTGATGTCTCAATTCTAAACATTCATGTACCAAATACAAGGGCACCCACATTCATAAAACACATATTACTAAAGCTTAAATTGCGCATCAAAACCCACACATTAATAGTGTGAGACTTCAGCAATCTACTCTCACCAATTGACAGGTCATCCAGGTAGAAACGAAATAGAGAAATAATGAAACTAACTGACATTGTGGGTCAAATGGACCTAACAGATATCCACAGAAAATTTCACCAAAACAGAAAAGAATTTACCTTCTTCACAGCACCTGACAGTATATGAAAAATCCATCAATGTAATGCACCATAAAAACAAACTCAAAGGAAAAAACATCACACAATCATCTCATTAGATGCTGAAAAAAACCTTTGACAAAGTACAACACCCCTTCACATTAAAAAGTCTCAGAGAGATCATGGACACAGGGTACATACCTAAACTAAAATAAAAGCAACATTCAGCAAGCCAATAGCCAACATCAAATTAAATTGAAAGATACTTAAAGCAATTCCACTAAAATCAAAGACAAGGCAAGGCTGCCCTCTCTCTCCTTATCTATCCAATATTGTACTCGAAGTTCTAGCTAGAGGTATAAGACAACTAAAGGAGGTAAAAAGGATAGAAATTAGAAAGAAAGAAGTCAAAGAAACAATATTCACAGATGATATGATAGTATCTATATGTGAACCCCCAAAACTCCTACAGCTATTAAACATGTTCTCCAAAGTGGCTAGATACAAAATTAATGCAAAAAATCAGTAGCTCTCCTTAATATAATTGATAAATAAATGACAACAGAAAGCCCACATACACAAGGAAGCTGAACAATGCTCTACTCAGTGACAACTTGGTCAGGGAAGAAATAAAGAAAGAAATTAAAGACTTCCTTGAATTTAATGAAAATGAAAGTACAACATACCCAAACTTATGGGACACTTTG